>CM039506.1:23410573-23461550 GCA_022432975.1 Begonia masoniana | reverse complement strand
GTGGGTTCAAAGTGATTTAACATGTGTCTGCTATGCGTCGAGGTTGAAAGTTAAGCATGGAGGAACTACAACATAGTGGGGTGGCGAAAATATGCCTTGCTATCAGGGGGGGGAGAGGGGGTATTTGATGGTTGAAACACGGTTTTGAATGAAAAGCGGATTATGAGTAAAGAAAGTATCATGGCCATTTTGGACATAAAATTTGCTATATGCTAGTATAAAACTGTATTTTGGTTTATGTATTTAATATAGTGGGTAATAATGAATTTTGAAACTAGCGTGAAATTAAAGTTGGTGGATAAAGGTAGGAAATGGAATGTTCATTTGATCAAGTTCAAATTATAGATGAGGATATATATTGTATAATTGGTGTGAAGCATTAATAGAAATTTGTTTTTTAAAAGCTTAGTGTGTAAAGTAAAATAGAGTAAAATGTCTATTGATGGGTAGGACCCAAAAGAGCTACCTCCCCCCAAAACCCCACAAAACATACAAGTGCTCAGGTGAGATGTGTTAGCTGAGAAAATGAAGAGAAAACTGGAGATGAGAAGTTAAATGCGATGAATATGAGATGAAATGAATGTGAGATAGTGATGACTTAAAACTTGGTGAAAGGAGAAAATGTGGAAGAAAATGGATTGCACAAATCGGGTGGAAGAAACGTTTGGAGGACCTCCAAAAGCTCTCCTATGTTGGCTTTGGTGTTGAGGTATTTTCCATGGAAAAACACCACCACCTTGGGAGGTTTCACCATTCTTTTTGTTGAAGAGGATTGCCCGTAGGGAGTGTGTTGTGTAGTCGGTGCGAATTTTGACCCGTGGGAGAAAAATGATAAGTATTTTGGGATTTAGTATGTTAGGTAGAAACGATTGGACAAATGTATAGGGGGTATTTGGGCGGATGGGGTTAGTTAGAAAATATTGATATTTGACGTTTTTTTTAGATGATTTCATGGATAGAGGTGCTTTCGAATAGTTGTGAACAAATGCACAGAATGTCTATTTGATGGATTAACAGATGAGTTCAAGGTTGGAATATGAGCGTGATGTCTTTCTACTGATGGTTGATTTGGTGATGAAATAGGTTCGTGACGAGTTAGGCTTGTACTTTAATGTTTGGAAATAGGAGATGTTAATTCAGTTTATGTCGATCGAGATGTTAAAGGTGGATGTAGAGTTCCGGTGAATTTAAACTAAGTTGTTAAGTTTTATGGTAAAGGGAAATATCGATCGATTTCTAGGTCAGTGTTGACATCGACCGATTTTAGTCAGTGTTGACATCGACCGATTTTAGTCAGTGTGGACATAGACGATTTTTGTAATTTTGTACCATTCACCGATCTCATTACTGAGGCCCTGTGACGATCTCATTACGAGGCTAATGTCGACCGCGAAAACCAGTCTTACTATTTAGCATACTAAGAATATTTTAGTTTAATATGAGGGTTTCCACACGTAGTATGTCTTCCGCCGAATGAAGTCATTCATTTTAACGTGTTATGACTATGGATTGAAATAAAACTTAAATTTTATGAGATTTTTCATAATAGTTAAAAGGAAAATTTTATGGACGTTACAGTATGGTATCAGAGCTCTCGAGTTTTAAATCGGTTCTATAGACTACTCGACTGCGCAAGCCACTACACAGACATGCTTCTTCAACTGTAAGTACGTTTTTAAGATTCTTGGGTTTTGATTTCTTAGAGTTATTATCTTTAAATTTTATAAGTTAACAAAAGGGTTCGTAAAGATAAGATAGGGATGAGAAGGACGACATCATAGACTATTGAGGTATGTCATTGCCCAACAAGCTCAGTAACTAGAACAACACGCACAAACATATAAACAGGCAATCTCGCCAGTTGCGGACCATGAAAACGAGAGGGCCCTAGAAAAACCAAGTGGTGATTGCTCCCAGTAACCACGGTATGGATAGATTCCTATTGGGTCTCAAAACCGCACACAGTTGAGGAAGAGCAACGAAGAGGTGTTAAAAGGTCGTACGAGGGGAGGAGAACAAATGGGACCAGGGCTAAAAGGAAAAAGGCACACGGAACTTCCCGGAAACCTCAGTGTCCTAGTTGTTAGAAGAAGCACTAGGCCCTTAGAGTAGGTACGGACAGGTGCTGTAGATGGGGGGAGGCAGGCCCTACGCCCTAATTGTCAAGAACGGCACCGGTCAGGAGAGAGTCACACCGAGGATAATTGCCCGATCGGAGACGAGGAAACTCCCAAACATCAAGCTGTTTTAGTAGGGGTTTTATCTCCCCTGAAGCGAAGAACAATATAATAGAAAGGGATAGTTGGAGCGATGGCTTAATGACAATATGTGTACGATAGATAAAAGTAGCTTGAGCATAGAAGGGTACGAGAATAGAGAAGGTGGGTAAAAAGGGAGTCCTAGGGGAAACCTGACGAGAACGGTAGAGAAGGTAGTAGGTTAGATACAAGACGATATAGATTATTAAAGGAGGATGGTTAATACGATTAACCGGATTAACCACAGAAGTTGTTACATTACAATTTAGTTACTCTTAGAGGAATACACCTAGAGATATAAGATTTAAATAGATAGAAACTGGACCCTAATTGACAAACCCTTGGGGTTTTGAAATATGATCAATCAAAGAGAAATTTGAAGCTTAGATGTAGACTTTACTAAAGGATATTCTAGATTGTTGAGATACCGTGAGTGCGTATAAGTAAATAAAGAAATATAGCAGAAATTCGATATCCTAGATCCATGAGAAGTTGGTAGTATCTAGACAAATGTGACACCAAGAGTTTAGTGTAAGTAGATGTTGAAGGGGTGATGGAACAATGCAACATTGTAGGTAAATATGGCGAGTTCCCTAGGGGTGTTCGTATTCGACCAATCTCGATGAAGAAGATAAGGGAATTACTCGGATTTGGAGAGTTAACAAATCTCGAGACAATAAAAGGATCAAGGTTATACAAAAGGTTAATACTCGAGTAAGTACACAAAAATTGCCGGATCGCCAGGAGATACGTATCAGCTGAGAAGACTAGTCTGGTTAAAGGACGATTGCCCATTTCGCGAAAATGATTTAGTCGACATACTATAAATGGGAGACTTAGTGAAGTCAAGAATGAGAGGTGAGTAGTAGACACGTCGTGCATTTGGTATTGTTTGATTAGAGGTTATATAAAGCAAAAGCATGAGAGCTAGAAAGAATTTAGGAACCCAAACGCAATAACTACTGAAAGAAAAGGTTAGCCCGCTAAATTGGAAGTCGTGTGTCGGAGTTAAAGCAACTAGTATGGCCATAGAAGGGATGACGATTCAACTAAATCAGTCTATAGTTAGCATATTTTAAGTGAGAAGAACCACAAACGTGAGGCTTACTCGAGATGGAGGTAGGAACATCAGTGTTCGAGGAATTAGGAGGGGTAAACCTTAATAAAGAGATGTCTCTATTAAGAAAAAAATAGAAGAGTAAGGCTTTTGAGTTGAGAAGGTTTGGAGTAAGGGTGTAACTTATTACAACAATGTGGCAAAACAAGAAGATTGTTGGAGAATCATGGCACGGGAGTCAAGTAGAATATTAGAACCCGATAGGAGGAACGAAAGAGGGTAGACCATTTAGTAACTTCGAAGGAATTCTTGTGCGATATTAGAGAAAGGGCAAAAAAGAAAATGTTAGATTAAATGAGGGTTAAGATTGGAGGTTTAGAGCCATATTTTGTGCTGTGCAATTTGAGGAATTAGTGGATTATCATATGGGAAGAACGGGGATTCTAAATAAGCTATTAAGTAAACTTTGAAGTGAAGCTAGGGTAGAAAATTTCAAAGGTTCGTCTGATATCTAACAAAGTCAAGGCCAATGAGTACATAAATGATTTAAGGTAGAATGAATAGTTTAGAGCAAATCAATGGTGAAATTTAGAGACTTGACTGTACTCAGAGTTTATAAAGACTGAGTAAGACAAATGAAGCGTAATGTAGATAATATGGATAATTTCAGTTAAGGACATACGAGAGAGCTCGTTAATGTAGTTTATACTGAAATGTGGTGTTTATAGAATCTTATTTACAAAGGAATCAGGAGCCGAAAAGTGGGGGTAGCGACTTTAGCTCCCAGTGGACTCGTTAAGATCAAGAGATGTTTTGATGATATAGTTGTGAAGTATGGCAATGGGACTTAGTTGAGAAACCTACACTGAATTAGTCACCGACAGTCGGCGAGTTGCCCAAGAGGTAGGTGACCAAAGGATACTATTGATAGAATAGTTAAGAAGGACTATTACTAGAGAAAATGTAGAAATTGGAGCTGGCGTGCATTCCGACTAGGGACAGAATCGAGAATTATACAGAAGTTGAGTTACATCCCAGGAGTTGGAAGAAATTTTAGACGATATTCGATCTAGCTGACGTTGGAAAGCTTAGGTATAGTATAATCTCAAGAACAGCTTCGGCAAGACGTCAATGAACGCACGCTTTGCTCTCGCTGAAGAAGCTTTTTTAATCTGTGAGTGATTAAGTAAAGGTCGATGCATACACAAGTTTTAAGGTGACACATTATGGCCGTTGGGCAATTGGATTGGAGATATAGAAATTTGATTGTGCTCGATACTTGAGTAAGGACGGTGCAATCAAAAAAATTGAGAGTAGGGATTGCGATTTAAGAAATGTTGGAAAGTGGTTGGGAGTTTTAATTTAGAACCATGAAGATTGACTGTAAGCATGATAGAGTCAAAGTTCTTAAAGGAAAATTCAACTTTGAGAGATGAAGGGAAGAGATGAAAAGAAAATAAGGTTATAAGTCGAAGTATAAGGCTGCAAAGCCAGGAGACGATAATATAAAGGACTATAAAATAAGTCAAATTTTGAAAATAAAATTTTAATTAAGGTGGGTGGAATATAAATAACACCCGATTTTTAGTGTTTGGAATTTATCAATAAATGGACATTTTCGTTAATATTGTGAAATTAACCCATTTTGTGAACGGGAAGTTATTAGAATATATGAGTAAATCAGAGTATTTAGAGGAATAAGGGAATTTGGAGATGTAATGCCCAGTTTTTCTAGTTTGGGGATTTTTCGTAATATAAGGATGTTTAGTAAATATAGTAAATTAGGTCCGTTTTTGATGAGCTCCGACCTGCCATAGGACTCAAGAACTCGAAGAAGACGTTAGCTCCGGGCGACACAAAATCCGAGTAAATCGAGAATGAAAAATGTAAAAGAAATAACAAACGTGCTCGAAATTTAATGAAATTTTAGGTGAATCTTGTGAAGTTAGTGAGGTGTGTGTGCTTGTAAAAATCGTGGTCCAGATTCGTTAAGATGAAGGATATATGCACTGTTTTTCGAGAATCGGCCGGTGAGGCTTCAATGGAGCTTCCGGCAAGAGTTTCTTCCAAGGAAGAAAACTCGATTCAAGGAATCGGTTAAGGCCACTCCTTGCTGTTTTCCGCTCTCAAAAGAGTGGAGAAGGAGGTGGCAAAATCCACTCCAACTAGCTACCAAGCTAGAAGAAATGTCGGGGCGCAACCCTTCGGTTGTTGTCAAACGAGGCGTACCTTGGAAGCTCCTTGCTCCAAGCTTTTCTTCTATGAGAGAGAAATCCGTGGGTGCTCGTAAATCATTCCAAAAAAAGATACAAAACACCAATGCCATGATATATAGACCTAATGGTGGGCTTGGACTTGGCTTGGGCTTGGAAGGGGAATGATGGGTATCATGTGGGCTTCCATGTCTTCAATTTCAATGGGATCATGTGGGCTTCCATGTCTTCAACTTCAATGGGCCAAACAAGCCACCAACTAATCCTATCATTCATCTAATCCTAACATCCATCTAATCCTAACATGCAATAATAAGTTTTAAACAAGAAAGAAGCCACGTTTGCCAATTAAGTTCGAAATTTCAAAAAAGCAACAAATATCAAAGATCGGGAAGGACAAATTCCCTGTGAGCATTAAGGTGCCTCTTTAGTCTTTCCACATGAGTAGATACTTTGGTTGGTCAACGTCCCCAGCTTTAATCTCCCACTTCAAGTCGTCCACGGTGTCCTCCAAGTTTCACACGAACCATGACCTGCAAAAGAGACAAGTGTGTTAGTAAAAAATTGGACTCGGGTCTGGGATGTCTAATGGGCCTACGGGGCACATCAGTTTTCCTAACGGAAAGTTTTATTAGAGCCTTGGTAAAAAATTGGAATAATTAGTGAAGTAAAAAAATTTTGGAGAAATCCAAATCGATAGGCGAAACGAAAAATTAAGTGGATATCGTGATGAGTGGCAAACTTGTAATTATGGAAACTATATGAATAATAAATCACCAAAACTTTTCCATTCCTTGCTTTCACGTAAAAAAACCCTCCAGAGAAGGTTTTCTTTCCATCTAGGCGATTTTGGTTCCTCTCCTTCACGGTTTCTTCAATCGGCCATCGATCCTTTCTTCGACGATCCAATTTGTTCTTCGTTTCTTTAACGAATCAAACCCTAGGTATGATTCTAAGCATTCTAAGGTTTTAGTTCGGTTTTAAGGTCAAAATTAATAGGCTTGAGTTAGGTTTTTGGAGAAATATATCGTTTAGGTTAGAAATTGTTAGTTTATGAAATTGATGGTTATTAATAATGAATTATGATGGTTGTTCTTAGATTAGGCTGAAAATGGAAGGTTAGGTTAAACTTGGCGGTTAAACGATATAAAATCTATTGAAGGCTTGTTAGAGAGTGGTAAGCACAATGTGCTCGATAAATTGCCCGAAGAACATAGATATAAGTTCTAGAGAAATTCCTTTAGCTAGGGGCTTCGTTCAATTTTAGAGTTCATGTAATTTAGGATCGGTTCTAAATGCCAATAATTGTAAAATTCCTTAGGTGGACACGGCTTTCGGACGGTGCTCGGCTCGCTAAGGACGTTAGGTAAGTTCTCGTGACTTGCTGGCGATAGGCCTACACCATACGTCGAGTTTTCCATTGTTGAGGATAAATGGTGAAATGTTTGTTATACACTTTCGATTGGTAGTTTAGGTTTAGTTGTCTCGTAAGATATGCTTTTATGTTGTTTTGATGGTACTCACGTTCTTATGTAACATTAGAATTAATGTCATGCATCATCGTTTACAAATGACATGAAAAATGGATTAATGCAGGATTTCATGAAAAAGGTAATGTAAGAAAGTAAAGTATCATACTAAACGACCATAGCATGTGGTTATCGGGAATGAGGTTAAGACCTGGCGTTCTGTGGGAGCGGGTTTTCCTCCTTCAGATGGTGCAGGCTATCTAATCACTTGATGTGCCATATCCATCTGCCAAGCGTTTGCGATAACCAGAGACTGACACGGACTGTTAAATAAAATGTATGGACGGCTTCATAAAAGTTGCATATACATGTTCAGGCAGTGACATTTATGTAGAATTTACTAAGATTTATTCTCATAGGTGTCTTTATGGTGTAGGTGATCTCAAAGAACGTGAGGATGATGTTCCTCCGCAAGATGAATGAGCTGGTTGAAGAGGAATGCCCGTGGGAGTGTGCTATGTAGTCGGTGTAAATTTTGAACCGTAGGAGCAAAAGGATAAGTATTTTGGGATTTTGGTATGTTAGGTAGAAACGATTTGACAAATGTATAGGGGGGTTTGTAACACCCGACAACTTCAACCAGGTGACTTCCTAAACTGTGTATTAACGGTCAGGATTATTCAATCTTCACGATTATAGAATTTTTCTGCCCAACTTACGTTTTACATGTGGATTTAAACTAGGTTGAGTGGCAAAGTTGTAATAATGGAGGATTGAGGCCAATATTTAAAGAAAATGGAAAGGATTCAAACCCCAATTAAACCTCACTGTAGCCGTCATTACTCTCGGCGATTTTCTCTCCCAAGCTCTCGCCTTCTGTCAACCAGAAATCCCTCCTTCGACGATCGGTTTCCTTGCTTACCTCTCGGCTACTTGTGCTCGAGGTACGAGTTTGGCAATGTAGTATCTGTTAGTGTTAAGCTCTGTTTTCAGCTATGTGTTGAAGTTTTGGACTCTTCAATGGCCGAGTGATAATAAGGACATTTTAAAACCTAGATTAGTAATGTCATTCCGAATCGATTCTGGACACTTAAAATACCAATCTGATATCGAAGTTGATCTAGCTGTTTAGGTTTTTTAGATTTCAGACTGGCACAGGGAAATTAGACTAAGGGATTCGAGGATGATTTAAGTATTAGACTTTAGGGGGAAGTGATTAGGATTTAGATTTTGTTTTAACTTGCAATGTAATGTTTTTTAGGTGAAGAAGTATGAAGAAAAGGAGCTCAAGTTGCTAAGGAAACCAGGTAAGTGAATGTATAGGTTTCTCGGTCATTAGGACCCTACATCAAAGGATGCTAGGTAGAAACTCATACGATGATTAGAAGTTTCCTTTATGTTACTGTCTAATGTTTATGCTGATAATTAGCTCAATGGAAGGTTTAATGTTGGATAGTGCTGTTCTGTAAGCTTGATGATTAAGAATTTTCATGTTCATGCATCAGGAATGGTTTAGCATAGAAAAATGTTAAGAGATGTTTTTCGCCAATGAACAAGATAGGAATCTAAAAATTATAACGTGAATTAAGCGAGGTTTGGGGGCGGTTTGGCGTATGTCATGTCCAAAAGAAGGACCATGATTACGACCCGCAAGGGAATTGTGCACTCTCACTGTCAGACCCCTTTACCGGCACAAATCCTCTCTTAATCCACAACTGATTGATGAATATGAACGATGAATATGAATGATGAATATGATGATGAGCATGAATGATGATTATGAACGAAGAATACGAATGATGAATAAGAATGGAGATTTTGTGTATGAATACGGACAAGAAAAGATTCATGAGCATTTGTTTCTCAAAATGAGCATTCATGCACACTGGTTAGTATGGCATTCCCTTACTCAGCTTTGGCTATAGTTTAAAAACTATAAGTAGGTGAGATAACAGGTGAGGATCTCAAAGTTAATGAGGATGTCTAAGCTCGGTTGCTGGAAGATGTTTAGGAAGCAATTCTGTGGCTGGATGGCAAATGAGACCCCTGGTTAATGTTTTTATGATTTTAGTTATGATAATGAATATGATAGTTTAAGTAGGATGAGTCTATTTTATAACATTGAGTCTTCTTTTAAAGGTGTCTGTTGACACTGAATCTGGAAATAATTTTAAGGATCATTGAATGGTCTGTTTGCATAAGTCTTCCGCTATATGACTTCTGGGGGAGTCTATGCACTCACTTCATTAGTATGAATGTTAGCCATTGAAGTTTGAAGTCAGTGAAGGTTATGTCTATCGGATGACGTCGAGTGCTTTAGTCATCCGGTGATATCGAGCGTTTTGCTCGTCGGATGATATATGTGTTATTTTGTCGTCTAGTGGTCGGTGGATGTAGTGTGTTTTCATCGGATGATATAAGTGTTTTGTTTTGTCGTCTAGTGGTCGGTGGATGTAGTGTGTTTTCATCGGATGATATAAGTGTTTTGTTTTGTCGTCTAGCGACCGGACGATGTGTGTATTATTTTGTCGTTTAGTGACGGGTTAGGTTTAATTATTCACGTGAGAAGCACATGTACACCGGATGTTGTCCTCTTATTTCACTGGATGATGTGAGCTTATCTTGGCGTTTAGTGATCCGGGTTAGGTTTAATTATTCACGTGAGAAGCACATGTACACCAGATGATACCCTTCTTTTCCACTCACCGGATGATGTCCTCTTATTTCACCGGATGATGTAATGAGTTTCTTCACCGGATGATGTAAACATTGTTTTGTCGTCTAGTGACCGGTAGATGTGGTTTTATTCCTCTATCGGTAGATGCAGTCTAAGGGTTTAAGTTTCTCTTCATCAGCTGATATTACATTGCAGCCGCCGGCAGATGTGTAATGTATCTCTTTGTTGAGCGATGCCTAGTGAATCGCGCATGACATCTTGAGCTAAGTTATGTTTCAAAAAAAAATTTATATTACTAATAATGAATAAAGTGTGAGTAATAAGAATTAAATGATTAAGAAAGATATAGATTATGTTACAGGGTTTATTTGGGCTGATGTGTGATTAATTAGAAAATATTGATATTTGACGTTTTTAGATGATTTCATGGATAGGAGTCGTTCGAATATTGTGAACAATACACAGAATGTCTATTTGATAGATTAAACAGATGAGTTCACTGTGGAATGAGCGTGATGTCTTCTATGATTTGTTGATGTTGATGAAATAGGTTCGTGATGAGTTAGGCTTGTACTTTGATGTTTAGAAATAGGCAGATGTTAATTAAGTTATGCGATCGGCAGATGTAAAGGTGAATGTAGAGTTCCGATCGATTTAATAAGTTGTTAAGTTTTCTGGTAAAGGGAAATAATCGACCGATTTTAGGTCAGTGTTGACATCAACCGATTTTAGTCAGTGTTGACATCAACCGATTTTAGTCAGTGTTGACCATCGACGATTTTGGTCAGTGTTGACCATCGAACGATTCGTAAATGGCGGCCACGTCGACGATCACTTTACTGAGGCCATGTCGATCGATCTCATTACAAAGGCTATGTCGACAAATCCAGTCTTACTATTTAGCACTACTAAGAAAGTTTAGTTAAATATGAGGTTTCCACACGTAGTATGTCTTCCGCGAATGAAGTCATTCGTTTTTAAACGTATATGATTATGGATTGAAATAAAACTTAAATTTTGTTAGATTTTTGGGAATAGTTAAAAGGGAAATTTATGGGACGTTACATTAGCAAAATCTCATCACACAGTTGGAGAGTTCATTATCAAAGAGAGGCACAAACGAGAAGATGTTTCATTATCACTTTCCAGACCAACAAGCACTACTTCATCAATATCTATTCTCCCATCGATTCTTCCCCTAACCCCACTCATTACAGCTCCATCATGCCTCAATATCGCATCCCTTAGATCTCAAACGAAAGAGTTATATCTCTCCAAAATTGATACATTGTTCTCGGTCAGAGCAGTAATCCGAACTCACCGACCTCCATCACTTTAGTCATAACTTTTGATCTACAAGACTTAGGTCGCGATATTTGGAGGGCCTTTTCTCCACTCTTGAAAGTAGCTGCTTTTCAAGTATCAGCCCCAAAGCTCAAGGGACCAGTAACTTATGTCGTTTTGAAGCTGCTGCTCGAGTTTCCAAAGCAGTTAAAATCTGAGGTAGCTTTGTGCTTTCCATCCCCCATTTTGAAGACGTCAGTTGCGAGGTAAATTCGTCGAGATGGCTGGATGGTGCAACTAAGGTAGTGAGCGGTGTCGGATAGCCTGGCCGGTGCCAAGTCTTTCTCTTGGCGGCCAACCTTCCTCTATTTCTAGGGTTTTCTTCTCACTACTCGCGAAGAAGAAAAGTAGCACAAACCTACTTTTTAATTCTTTTCAATAAATCAAAAAATTCATAAATCGTTTTAATCGCCTGTGATAAATGAAACACAATTTTTAGAACCTTCAACATGGCGTCAGTGCTTTGATAGAAACAGCGGCTATCGAGCCACAATTAAAAAAGAAAACTATGAGGAAATAGACACTAAATTTTACGTGAAAATCTAAAACATCAAAAAATCATAGCATATGAGAGAAATCAATATCAGAAAATTGTTATCGGGAGTTTTTACGATTCTCCACTGTACCTTTATACTAACTGGTTCCTAACGTAATTTGAACCGCTTGCTTAGAAGAATTCGAGTCTCATCAAACTCTAATAACACATAATATATGGTTGTGTGACGACCCCACCCGATCAGGGCCGCCACGGACTAGCCGGACATAACCATTTCCTAAGCCCTCGTATTTTCTCATAAACTTTTTCATTTTTACTTAACACTTTAAAAGAAAACTAACTTAGACAATTGACCCACCTCTAACGACCTTTAGGGTCTAACTTTGACTAAACATTTTGAGCGTAAAACATTTTGACTTTTAAAACATTTAGAACTAGACTAAAACCATTACTAACCTAATTCATGACTTGCCCCGTAGTACATTCATGACTTGCCCCGTAGTACATTCATGACTTGCCCCGTAGTACATTCATGACTTGCCCCGTAGTACATTCATGACTTGCCCCGTAGTACATTCATGACTTGCCCCGTAGTACATTCATGACTTGCCCCGTAGTACATTCATGACTTGCCCCGTAGTACATTCATGACTTGCCCCGTAGTACATTCATGACTTGCCCCGTAGTACATTCATGACTTGCCCCGTAGTACATTCATGACTTGCCCCGTAGTACATTCATGACTTGCCCCGTAGTACATTCATGACTTGCCCCGTAGTACATTCATGACTTGCCCCGTAGTACATTCATGACTTGCCCCGTAGTACATTCATGACTTGCCCCGTAGTACATTCATGACTTGCCCCGTAGTACATTCATGACTTGCCCCGTAGTACATTCATGACTTGCCCCGTAGTACATTCATGACTTGCCCCGTAGTACATTCATGACTTGCCCCGTAGTACATTCATGACTTGCCCCGTAGTACATTCATGACTTGCCCCGTAGTACATTCATGACTTGCCCCGTAGTACATTCATGACTTGCCCCGTAGTACATTCATGACTTGCCCCGTAGTACATTCATGACTTGCCCCGTAGTACATTCATGACTTGCCCCGTAGTACATTCATGACTTGCCCCGTAGTACATTCATGACTTGCCCCGTAGTACATTCATGACTTGCCCCGTAGTACATTCATGACTTGCCCCGTAGTACATTCATGACTTGCCCCGTAGTACATTCATGACTTGCCCCGTAGTACATTCATGACTTGCCCCGTAGTACATTCATGACTTGCCCCGTAGTACATTCATGACTTGCCCCGTAGTACATTCATGACTTGCCCCGTAGTACATTCATGACTTGCCCCGTAGTACATTCATGACTTGCCCCGTAGTACATTCATGACTTGCCCCGTAGTACATTCATGACTTGCCCCGTAGTACATTCATGACTTGCCCCGTAGTACATTCATGACTTGCCCCGTAGTACATTCATGACTTGCCCCGTAGTACATTCATGACTTGCCCCGTAGTACATTCATGACTTGCCCCGTAGTACATTCATGACTTGCCCCGTAGTACATTCATGACTTGCCCCGTAGTACATTCATGACTTGCCCCGTAGTACATTCATGACTTGCCCCGTAGTACATTCATGACTTGCCCCGTAGTACATTCATGACTTGCCCCGTAGTACATTCATGACTTGCCCCGTAGTACATTCATGACTTGCCCCGTAGTACATTCATGACTTGCCCCGTAGTACATTCATGACTTGCCCCGTAGTACATTCATGACTTGCCCCGTAGTACATTCATGACTTGCCCCGTAGTACATTCATGACTTGCCCCGTAGTACATTCATGACTTGCCCCGTAGTACATTCATGACTTGCCCCGTAGTACATTCATGACTTGCCCCGTAGTACATTCATGACTTGCCCCGTAGTACATTCATGACTTGCCCCGTAGTACATTCATGACTTGCCCCGTAGTACATTCATGACTTGCCCCGTAGTACATTCATGACTTGCCCCGTAGTACATTCATGACTTGCCCCGTAGTACATTCATGACTTGCCCCGTAGTACATTCATGACTTGCCCCGTAGTACATTCATGACTTGCCCCGTAGTACATTCATGACTTGCCCCGTAGTACATTCATGACTTGCCCCGTAGTACATTCATGACTTGCCCCGTAGTACATTCATGACTTGCCCCGTAGTACATTCATGACTTGCCCCGTAGTACATTCATGACTTGCCCCGTAGTACATTCATGACTTGCCCCGTAGTACATTCATGACTTGCCCCGTAGTACATTCATGACTTGCCCCGTAGTACATTCATGACTTGCCCCGTAGTACATTCATGACTTGCCCCGTAGTACATTCATGACTTGCCCCGTAGTACATTCATGACTTGCCCCGTAGTACATTCATGACTTGCCCCGTAGTACATTCATGACTTGCCCCGTAGTACATTCATGACTTGCCCCGTAGTACATTCATGACTTGCCCCGTAGTACATTCATGACTTGCCCCGTAGTACATTCATGACTTGCCCCGTAGTACATTCATGACTTGCCCCGTAGTACATTCATGACTTGCCCCGTAGTACATTCATGACTTGCCCCGTAGTACATTCATGACTTGCCCCGTAGTACATTCATGACTTGCCCCGTAGTACATTCATGACTTGCCCCGTAGTACATTCATGACTTGCCCCGTAGTACATTCATGACTTGCCCCGTAGTACATTCATGACTTGCCCCGTAGTACATTCATGACTTGCCCCGTAGTACATTCATGACTTGCCCCGTAGTACATTCATGACTTGCCCCGTAGTACATTCATGACTTGCCCCGTAGTACATTCATGACTTGCCCCGTAGTACATTCATGACTTGCCCCGTAGTACATTCATGACTTGCCCCGTAGTACATTCATGACTTGCCCCGTAGTACATTCATGACTTGCCCCGTAGTACATTCATGACTTGCCCCGTAGTACATTCATGACTTGCCCCGTAGTACATTCATGACTTGCCCCGTAGTACATTCATGACTTGCCCCGTAGTACATTCATGACTTGCCCCGTAGTACATTCATGACTTGCCCCGTAGTACATTCATGACTTGCCCCGTAGTACATTCATGACTTGCCCCGTAGTACATTCATGACTTGCCCCGTAGTACATTTGTCATTCATCATTCATCATTCATCATTCATCATTCATCATTCATCATTCATCATTCATCATTCATCATTCATCATTCATCATTCATTATCATTCTTTAATTCAACATTTTCATAAAAATATGTATAAATAGTTCGTATGCACGTTTGAGGAAAAACATGATGCATGAGGAGACATACACATAAGGAAAACTATCACATGAGCACTAACAGTACACGGTAAGGAAAACTATGAAATGAACGCTACCTAAATCGCTAAGGCACTACTTAACTACCCGTCGTTCCTTAGCTATCCGTATGACCCTTTCTTCAGAAAATTCAACATTTAAAATTGTACGAAGTATAGGCATTAAGGCCGGGAAAGATAACGCTCAACTTACCTGGCGTCCGTAGTAAGCCGAGCACCGTCCAAAGGTCGTCTTCACCTAAAGCATTTCACAATTAAAAGACATTAAAATCAATTCTAATTAAACTAATTTCAAACTTGGAACTTTAATCTCCTAATAAGGAAATTCTTTCCTAAAACTTCCAATTTCTCATTCGGGCATAACTAAACTCTCATTTTTGTGAAAACACCTTAAACTATTATTCTAGCCTAATCCAATTAAAACCTAATTAAATGGCCACTAATTTGGGTCCGGTAAAAACGACCTAAAACTTCGAACGCGCGTAACTTTTGCGTCGGTTATCAGAATCGAACGATTCCAGCGGCCACGTACTCCTCTAATAACCTATTTAATCTGCCAAAAGGAATTTTAAAACAATTAACCGGAAACTAGGTCAATTTATCAAAAACCCGAAACTGCCCTTAATCGGGAATTTTCCCTTTTTCGATTTTTCATCAAATTCCACTCATTTCCTCACCAATCAACCATATATACACTCAATTAGAATAATCTAACCTAAAATCGAAGTTTCCAATTAAGAAAACCCTAAGCCCTAATTCGGGCTTCACTGATTTTCGCCCAAATTGGGCATTCCACGGCCAAGCAATAATAGCCGGCCCTAGGGTTGGCAAACCCACGCCGGAAGCATCCCATTTTGGCCGGTGATCGGAGCTCAATCGAGCTCGCCACACACACCACAAACCGAACCAAAAAGAGGAGGAAACCGAGCTTATCATTCGGTTTTGTGCGACTTCGAGGACGTAATAATAATAATAATAATAATAATAATAATAATAATAATAATAATAATAATAATAATAATAATAATAATAATAATAATAATAATAATAATAATAATAATAATAATAATAATAATAATAATAATAATAATAATAATAATAATAATAATAATAATAATAATAATAATAATAATAATAATAATAATAATAATAATAATAATAATAATAATAATAATAATAATAATAATAATAATAATAATAATAATAATAATAATAATAATAATAATAATAATAATAATAATAATAATAATAATAATAATAATAATAATAATAATAATAATAATAATAATAATAATAATAATAATAATAATAATAATAATAATAATAATAATAATAATAATAATAATAATAATAATAATAATAATAATAATAATAATAATAATAATAATAATAATAATAATAATAATAATAATAATAATAATAATAATAATAATAATAATAATAATAATAATAATAATAATAATAATAATAATAATAATAATAATAATAATAATAATAATAATAATAATAATAATAATAATAATAATAATAATAATAATAATAATAATAATAATAATAATAATAATAATAATAATAATAATAATAATAATAATAATAATAATAATAATAATAATAATAATAATAATAATAATAATAATAATAATAATAATAATAATAATAATAATAATAATAATAATAATAATAATAATAATAATAATAATAATAATAATAATAATAATAATAATAATAATAATAATAATAATAATAATAATAATAATAATAATAATAATAATAATAATAATAATAATAATAATAATAATAATAATAATAATAATAATAATAATAATAATAATAATAATAATAATAATAATAATAATAATAATAATAATAATAATAATAATAATAATAATAATAATAATAATAATAATAATAATAATAATAATAATAATAATAATAATAATAATAATAATAATAATAATAATAATAATAATAATAATAATAATAATAATAATAATAATAATAATAATAATAATAATAATAATAATAATAATAATAATAATAATAATAATAATAATAATAATAATAATAATAATAATAATAATAATAATAATAATAATAATAATAATAATAATAATAATAATAATAATAATAATAATAATAATAATAATAATAATAATAATAATAATAATAATAATAATAATAATAATAATAATAATAATAATAATAATATAATAGTAATAATACTAATATCAATAATCCTATAAATTTCTATTAAACACCTTTAATAGCCGTTTTGCCCTTCCGGTAAATTCGTTTAAATTCTCGTTCTTAATTGTAACCCACCGCTTAATTTCACCGGAAATACCCAAATCTAATTAATACCAATTAGATTAACCAAACTTATTCACTTTCCTTTTTAAATTACTTAAACAATTATTTATTAAATAATTACATATCATTTATTTTTCTCTGAAAATCTCGGGTGTTACAGGTTGTGTCATGCGTATCATTTTTTTACTATGATTATTAAATATATAAACTGATACGAAATAGAAAGAAAGATTAGCAAAATTCCAATTTTTTAATTTTTTCTTATATAATCGTGACATAAATGTTGTTTATAAAACTTGAATTCATATTAATTAACAGATAATTAGTATCAAGTTGCAGTGGAAATCAAATATATTTAACGTAGAGAAAATAGAGGCCTAAAAGTTTGGTGAATACAGACAGGATGCCCTCTTCTAGGGCAACTTTAAGCACGTGAAGATCTTGTCTGCATGGAGAGTTGCCCTTTTTTTGTTATCTTTCTTTCCATCACTCATCCAAGTCGTCGTAGACTTGGGTTAGTACCTTAATTATTATCTTTCGTGGTGGATTTTGATTCTAATTTCGGACAATTTCCATGTTATGTGGTTGATTTTCTCCAGCCAATCGATTTCAGCTCTTGGTGGTCATTAATTCGTAATGGCTATTTCATGTCGGTGTTATGTACGATGATCGAGATGATTTTAAGGACAGATTTACTTTAGCACCCTTGGAATACTAGAAGGTTGCAAAGCAAGTGCGTAATTGCGATTTTATGTGCACTATTGTAAGGTTAAAACAAAATTTAGGTAGATTTTTTTAATCATCGGGACATATACTTTGCAATGCATAATGTTTGTGCATTCTAGTATCTAGTTTTTATATTGAAAGAAAACCATTTGAACTGGGCTTAGTAACAATCCATCCATTGAAATCTCCCCCTCTCCTCTCTCGCTCTACCCGCTCCTAACTGTATATAATATTTGATTTAGTGTGCTTTTGAATAAATATCATTCTTCTCTCACCTCTTTCTCTCTCCTTCTCCCAGACACATTATAAGGTAAAGTTAAAATGGGGAAGCTCCCGTGACCATAGAGCACTAGAAGGCAAAGAGGAATGGGTTCAAAGCGTAGAATTATTGCCTTGTTTTGCATTTTCAATTTCTCTCTCTTCTCTTTTTTTCCTCCTCCAGTTTGTTCTCTCAATGCTCCTCCACTGCTCCCGTCCGAAAGAGAGACCTTGGAAATATCATTGGCGGTGGCGGCGGCGGTGGAGGAGGTGGTGGAATCTCCTCCCCTCTCCTTCACCTGAATGCCAACAGCCTTGTCCCCCTTCCGGCGTACCGGCGTTTACTTTTGAAAACGATCGCCTCCGAATGCTTATTGTGTCATTCAAGAATTCAAAACCAAAATCACCTCCGACCCTTTTCACATAAGAGATACATGGGAGGGCCCCGATGTTTGCCACACACTGGGTTCGGGTGCGACTGTTTACCGAACAACAACGAGAAAACTATCTCCGGCGTTGACTTCAATGGCCGTTTACCTTTATGGCCCCCAACTATCACTCGACGGACTCCTGAACAGATTACCAGACATCACTTTTTTTCACGCAAATTCCAACAATTTCACCTGCGGTATACCCAAAAACATAAACCCAACTCCAGTTCTTCTACGAGTATGACCTGAGTAACAACAACTACTCCGGCGAGTTTCCGGTGGAAATCCTCAGTGCAAGTAAGCTCCTCTTCTTGGATCTCCGTTTCAACAAGTATGATGGGCCAGGTCCCTACTCAACTCTTCTATCTCGACCTTAGAGTTATCTTCATCACAACAACCGGTTCACCGGAGAACTCCCAAAAATTTGGATTCACTCCCGCTATTACCTGACCTTTGCCAACAACCAGTTCACCGGTCCAATCCGAGAGCATAGACAAGCTAATAAAACTCTGGTCAGAAGTTCTTTTCTTGGGCACAAATTCACCGGATGCTTGCCTTACGAAATGGATTTCTCGAAAAAGCTACCTTGATCGATGTAAGCAAAAACTATCTCACGGACAATTCCTCTCTCTTTCGCCTGTTTATCGAAAATGAAGCTTCTGAACTTAGCCGATAACAAGTTCTACGGAACAGTGCCGGAGGTAGTCTGCAGCTGCCGAACAGTCGGAAACTTGACAATTAAGAACAACTTCTTCACTAAAATCGGACCCGGTGCCGGATTTGTTAAAGAAGAAGATTCTCGAGTTTCAATGAACTGCATTTTGGGTCTTCCGGATCAGAAATCAGAGGTCGAGTGTTCTGCTTTCTTCTCCAACCCTACTCTTTGCCCGAACGTAAATGTTCCCCGTTCCGTTCCTTGCAAGAATATGTGGTACTTGCATGCTAATGTGGCATCTCCGGCCAACAACGACGCAGCAACATCTTCTTCCTGGAAAACCTATGATGCTCTTAGTCCTCATAATTTCTAGCCCTTTTTTATTCAATCTTTCTGTTGATGTTTTATTACATTTAAGTGTGTATAATTAAAGTTTTAAGCAATAATCCTTAATTTGTCATTACAATAATTCTTAAAATCTAACTTGTTATTCATTTATTGAAATAAAACATATGTAAATCTATCAATTTTATATTAATAAAATTCTAAAGTAAATTTTTTGCGTGATTTGAAATTAAATTGCTTATCGAGTCAAATTGCCGTGATTCGTTTGTGTGAGCATGTGTGGTTTTTTTTACTCAAATGGTCAAATCGGTAAAAGTATTACGTAATTTAAATTCTGAATCATGTTGGGTAAGACAAAGTTATCTCGGAGAGAATTTGTGGATAACAATTTTCTATTATTGGAATTCAATGATTTGTTTAATATATTTTATAATAAAATAAAATGATTAAATTTTAAAAAAATAGTTATAAATGGTAGGGATATTTCTCCCCCCTTTTTTATGTGTTTTGGTCGAGAGAGCCGAGGCTAGTTTCGTAGTCCGATCTGAGTCTCTCATGTCATGACAATTCAACCGTTTTCAAAGGTATGTATATTCTAATGCCTGATTTCGTTCTTTTCCGTTAGTTTTTTGTTTGTACTTTTCATCCATGTTCAATTTTGAATTTAAAAACCAAATCATTGGTTGCAATCAGCGTATGGAGGTTGATTCTAAGTCGTGATGCTTAGTGTTCTTCGTGAACGACTAAACAGGTGACATGTGTTGTGTAGCATGTCGTGACATTGTGCTTGCCAAGCTAGGGATGGGCATGGTCCGGTTTAGTCTGGTTTTTGAAGAGACCAGGACCAGACCACTAAAATTCGGTTTCAAAATTTTTGCACCAATAAGCTAAATTTCCCAGAAATGGACTAGCAAAGTGATCTTGGTTCTGGTCCTCCCAAGTTAGAAAAGAAAAATTTCATACCTTCACTAATCACTTGCACCCAATTGATTACTAAATTGTAACGCCCCGAATTATCTGAACCCGGGTCGCTACTCATTACTTGACCATGACTAAGAAATTTTCGGATAAATTTTAAAACTTCATTCGACAGTCAAAATTTGACATTTTCTATACATTCAAAACATTTGAAAACTTTGCAGCGGAAAATCATTTAAACAACTATGAAGTTAGACGAACTGTAGAATATACTCTTCCGATGACGTCAGCCGGAAGACAAATGCTTTACTCTTCCGATGACGTCAGCCGGAAGACAAATGCTTTACTCTTCCGATGACGTCAGCCGGAAGACAAATGCTTTACTCTTCCGATGACGTCAGCCGGAAGACAAATGCTTTACTCTTCCGATGACGTCAGCCGGAAGACAAATGCTTTACTCTTCCGATGACGTCAGCCGGAAGACAAATGCTTTACTCTTCCGATGACGTCAGCCGGAAGACAAATGCTTTACTCTTCCGATGACGTCAGCCGGAAGACAAATGCTTTACTCTTCCGATGACGTCAGCCGGAAGACAAATGCTTTACTCTTCCGATGACGTCAGCCGGAAGACAAATGCTTTACTCTTCCGATGACGTCAGCCGGAAGACAAATGCTTTACTCTTCCGATGACGTCAGCCGGAAGACAAATGCTTTACTCTTCCGATGACGTCAGCCGGAAGACAAATGCTTTACTCTTCCGATGACGTCAGCCGGAAGACAAATGCTTTACTCTTCCGATGACGTCAGCCGGAAGACAAATGCTTTACTCTTCCGATGACGTCAGCCGGAAGACAAATGCTTTACTCTTCCGATGACGTCAGCCGGAAGACAAATGCTTTACTCTTCCGATGACGTCAGCCGGAAGACAAATGCTTTACTCTTCCGATGACGTCAGCCGGAAGACAAATGCTTTACTCTTCCGATGACGTCAGCCGGAAGACAAATGCTTTACTCTTCCGATGACGTCAGCCGGAAGACAAATGCTTTACTCTTCCGATGACGTCAGCCGGAAGACAAATGCTTTACTCTTCCGATGACGTCAGCCGGAAGACAAATGCTTTACTCTTCCGATGACGTCAGCCGGAAGACAAATGCTTTACTCTTCCGATGACGTCAGCCGGAAGACAAATGCTTTACTCTTCCGATGACGTCAGCCGGAAGACAAATGCTTTACTCTTCCGATGACGTCAGCCGGAAGACAAATGCTTTACTCTTCCGATGACGTCAGCCGGAAGACAAATGCTTTACTCTTCCGATGACGTCAGCCGGAAGACAAATGCTTTACTCTTCCGATGACGTCAGCCGGAAGACAAATGCTTTACTCTTCCGATGACGTCAGCCGGAAGACAAATGCTTTACTCTTCCGATGACGTCAGCCGGAAGACAAATGCTTTACTCTTCCGATGACGTCAGCCGGAAGACAAATGCTTTACTCTTCCGATGACGTCAGCCGGAAGACAAATGCTTTACTCTTCCGATGACGTCAGCCGGAAGACAAATGCTTTACTCTTCCGATGACGTCAGCCGGAAGACAAATGCTTTACTCTTCCGATGACGTCAGCCGGAAGACAAATGCTTTACTCTTCCGATGACGTCAGCCGGAAGACAAATGCTTTACTCTTCCGATGACGTCAGCCGGAAGACAAATGCTTTACTCTTCCGATGACGTCAGCCGGAAGACAAATGCTTTACTCTTCCGATGACGTCAGCCGGAAGACAAATGCTTTACTCTTCCGATGACGTCAGCCGGAAGACAAATGCTTTACTCTTCCGATGACGTCAGCCGGAAGACAAATGCTTTACTCTTCCGATGACGTCAGCCGGAAGACAAATGCTTTACTCTTCCGATGACGTCAGCCGGAAGACATACTCACCCGACTTCCATTACACTTCTTCTGCCGATGACGTCAGCCGGAAGACAAATGCTTTACTCTTCCGATGACGTCAGCCGGAAGACATACTCACCCGACTTCCATTACACTTCTTCTGCCGATGACGTCAGCCGGAAGACAAATGCTTACTCTTCCGATGACGTCAGCCGGAAGACATACTCACCCGACTTCCATTACACTTCTTCTGCCGATGACGTCAACCGGAAGAACAATGCTTTACTCTTCCGATGACGTCAGCCGGAAGACAAACATGAGACATCTACCGGTAGACTTCCCTCTTCCGATAGACATCAACACAATTCCTTTCAACAGAACGCAATAAACCTCTACACATATCCACTGATACAAAATTATTCAGTTCCCACCAATGGACTAAACAACCTGTCTATAACCCGAGAAAGATTCGACTATCTAACAGACTTAAAACATTTTACCAAAAATCCATTCATAACACTCCAAGTCATTGTATTGATCAAAATCAGTAAGAACATGAAATCAGAAATTCTCGAAAACGAAGTCAAGCAGCTGTAATCTCCTTTACTAAAACTCCATATACTCAATTTAAATCATTATCCACTAAGCCTCTACATTTGTAAACAACATGCTAAACCGCCCCATCAGTTACCATGTCGAGGCCTGAATGCACTCCTCCAACGTCACTATTCCTCAACATGATCAGGAGACACACCTGCTAACACTTCTTCACCTACATCACAAAACTCATCTATTAGCCTAATGCTAAGTAAGTAAAGCAGTATATGAATGAAATAAAATGCTGAGCTTAAACTCCTAAATATGCAGTTTCTATTTTCTCCTCTCAGTGGCATACATATTCGTTCATATCATGATCAGATCCCATGGTTCCCTTGGGAGTGGGATCAATTCTCCCAATGTCTACATCCTCATACTCAATTAAGGGGCGGATGAATTCCCTTAACAGCTGATCTGATCCCATGGTTCCCTTGGGAGTGGGATCAATTCTCCCAATGTCTAAATCCCTTCATAAGTTAAGGGGTGGATTAGTTCCCTTAATAGTTTGTCTGTCGCATACAGTTCATACCTTACCATTCCTTACATGAATTCATTTTCGTAACTTTTAACAAAAACATGATGCATGGACAATAGAAATATTCAAGCATACATAAACCTACTGTTTTGTGATGTAGGCCCGAAGGCACAAGCAATACTTTACTTACCTGGATTCCTTGCAAATGCTCGGTTAAGAGCTACTTCGGGGGTTTGTTCACCTATATTCATAAACAGAACGTTAAACCTCAATCTAAGCTATTCAGAAATCTAAGGAGTGGGTTGGGCATTTCTATTTATCTAACATTCCCGATTCTGCTCTAATCCTCAAGCAGAATCTCTCACTCGTAACATTAACAAAATGCATACGTTGGGATCCTTAAGCTACCTAGGTACTAAAATCAGCAATTAATCGAATCAAAACTCACCTGGGTTGGAGGAATCGGTGAGGAAATCGCCTAGAGAGCTCTGCTGGGTTGAGCTGAAAACCGAGAGTGAAATGAGTATGACGGCTATACCTCATTTACTCTTTCCTTAAATACGTTATCCATTTGCAAAATTGACAATTACCCTTATGCCCTCACTTAGTTACTCATTAACCTAATTGATTTTACCCCTAATTTCATTCTATAAAATTCACACTTAGAAGATTAATAGATTATTTTAATTCTAATAAACCGGGTGTTACAATCTACCCTCCTTAAAAGAATTTTGTCCTCAAAATTCAGTACCTGAACAATCTTGGATGCTGGTCCATCATGTCTTGCTGGCGTTCCCATGTTGTCTCCTCTATATTCTGATTATGCCATAAGACTTTTACTAGTGGAACTTCCTTGTTGCGTAATACCTTCACTGCATAATCCAAGATTCTTACTGGTCTCACCTCATAGGTCAGTGTGGGTTGAATTTCAATGTTCTGTTGTTCCACAATCTGAGATGGATCCCTTAAGCACTTCTTAAGCATAGAATATGGAACACATTGTGGATTCCTTCCATAGAGTCTGGCAATTGCAGTTCATATGCTGATTTCCCAATCCTCCTCAAGATTGAGAAAGGTCCAACATATCTTGGGTTAAGCTTCCCTCTCTTCCCAAATCTTACAACTCCTTTGAATGGTGATACCTTAAGAAAAACCTCACTACCAACTTCAAACTCTAACTCTCTGCGTCTTCTGTCAGCATAACTTTTCTGTCGACTTTGAGCTGTTAAGATCCTCTGACGGATGAGAGCAACCTTCTCAACAGTTTGCTGCACAACATCAGGACCAAGTAACTGTGCTTCACCAACTTCATCCCAGTACAAAGGTGATCTACATTTTCGTCCATATAATGCTTCATACGGTGCCATTCCTATTGTTGCCTGAAAACTGTTGTTATAAGAAAATTCCACCAAGGGCAAATACTTGCTCCAAGAACCTTGAAAATCCAAAACACATGCCCGGAGCATATCCTCTAATGTTTGGATGGTTCTTTCTGATTGTCCATCTGTTTGAGGGTGGAAAGCTGTACTGAAACTAAGCTGAGTCCCCATTGCCTTGTGCAAACTCTTCCAAAACTTAGATGTAAATCTAGCATCTCGGTCCGAAACTATGGTGCTTGGAACTCCATGCAATCTAACAACTTCCTGAACATACAACTCAGCAAGTTGATCCATCGAGTATGTCGTCTTCATGGGCAGAAAATGGGATGATTTGGTCAAACGGTCAACTATCACCAAATTGCATCATGTCCTTTAGTTGTCCTAGGTAGTCCCACAACAAAATCCATGGTTATTTGTTCCCATTTCCATTCAGGAACTGGTAAAGGTTGTAATGTTCCTGAGGGTCTCTGATGCTCGGCTTTAATCTGCTGACAACACAAACATGATCCAACATGTTCCGCCACACTTCTTTTCATACCTGGCCACCAGTAATGCTGTTTAAGGTCCTTATACATCTTCGTACTCCCAGGGTGAACTGAGAATCTAGAAGAATGAGCCTCAGAAAGAATCTCATTCCGAAGTTCCATAATGGCAGGAACAAACCATCTGTTTCTAAACTTAAGAATTCCATCGGAAGAACAGTTAAAGTCTAAATTGTCCGCAGAATCCATACTTGACTTGTACTTGCTGCATTCATCATCATTTGACTGAGCTTCCCTTATTTTCTCAAGAATTGTAGGTCTTAAGGTTATGGCCGAAAGTATAGCTGTTACATTGGATACTGCCTCTAGATTAAACTTTAGGAATTCAGATTCTAAGGCTAATGGTAAGTCAAGTATCAATGCTGAAACTGATGTTGTCACTCTGCTCAAAGCATCAGCTACTACATTCGCCTTACCGGGATGGTACTTAATCTCAAAGTCATAGTCTTTTACAAATTCCAACCATCTACGTTGCCTCATGTTTAGTTCCTTCTGTGTGAAAATGTACTTCAGGCTCTTATGGTCGGAAATATTTCACAAGATTGTCCATACAAATAATGTCTCCAAATTTTAAGTGCAAATACCACAGCAGCTAATTCTAAGTCATGTGTAGGGTAATTCTTCTCATGAGTTTTCAACTGTCTAGAAGCATAGGCTATTACCTTTCCATCTTGCATCAACACACAACCAAGACCAATCTTGGATGCATCACAGTAAATACTATACTTACCACCTTCAACTGGAAGGGTTAAAATAGGAGCATTGGTCAGTTTCTGTTTCAAAGTTTGGAAACTAAGTTCACATTCATCGGTCCATGTGTACTTTACATTCTTCCTAGTCAACTTAGTGAGAGGTGTAGCAATCTTTGAAAATCCTTCAATGAACTTTCTATAGTATCCTGCTAGTCCAAGAAAACTTCTGATATCGGTGGCATTCTTCGGTTGGGGCCATTCCCTAACTGCTTGAACCTTAGCTGGATCAACAGATAATCCATTTCCAGAAATGACATGTCCTAAAAAGTGAACTTGGTCCAACCAAAATTCACACTTAGAAAACTTGGCGTATAATTGGTGCTGTTTCAGTAATCCTAACACTAAGTTTAAGTGTTCTGCATGCTCCTCACTTGGTTTTGGAATAGATTAGAATGTCATCTATAAATACAATGACAAACTTGTCCAAATACTCATGAAACACTCTGTTCATAAGATCCATGAATGCTGCTGGTGCATTTGTCAAACCAAAAGACATAACCAAAAACTCATAATGCCCATACCTTGTGCGAAAGGCAGTCTTTGGGATATCTTCAGATTTAACCTTCAACTGATAATAACCTGACCTCAGATCAATCTTAGAGGAAAACTCTTGCACCATTGAGCTGGTCAAATAAATCATCAATCCTAGGCAGGGGATACTTGTTCTTAACAGTTAACTTATTCAGTTCTCTATAATCGATGCACATGCGCATTGATCCATCCTTCTTTTTGACAAAAAGGACAGGTGCACCCCACGGTGAAAAGCTCGGGCGTATGAACCCTTTCTCTAACAACTCTTCCAACTGCTCTTTTAATTCCTTGAGTTCTGCAGGTGCTAACCTATAGGGATTTTTAGACACAGGTTCAGCTCCAGGGTAGACATCTACAACAAACTCAATTTCTCTATCTGGTGGCAAACCGGGAAGGTCATCTAGAAACACTTCTGGAAGTCTTGGACAACAAGGATATTTTGAGGAGTTGCCTTACCTACAAGTTGTGTATCTAGAACACATGCCAAGAAGCACAAGTACTCCTTGCATGGTGAAGGTCTAAAATTTAAAGAAGTCATAACAGACATTTCCTTACTCCTCTCTGAAGCTTGGAAGGTATGTTTCAAACCACCAGGGGGTTGGAAACTAACTATTCCAGTCCTACAATCAATTATGGCGTGGTGTTTGAACAACCAATCCATTCCTAAGATTACATCAAATCCCATTATATCCATAACAATTAAATCAGCAGATAGGTTTTTGTCCCCTACTAATACCATGCAATCATGCAACACTTGGTTGGAATGTAAATGTTCACCAGAGGGTAAAGCAACATTGAATACATGCCTAGAAGGTGTGGATTGTACTTCTAACTTATCAGCAAAAGCAGACGCAACAAAAGAATGGGTTGCTCCTGAATCTAGCAAGGTAAAAGCAGGCATAGAATTAACCAATATAGTACCTGACACAACAGCGGGCTGGTCCTCTTCGCCCGACTCCATCATGGAAAATATTCTCGGTTTTATCTTAGCAGGGCCACTCTTCAACGTTGGGCAGTCTCTGATGACGTGGCCAGTCTTATTACAGTTGAAACATCGAAGGACTCTGGGCTTCGGGCAATCCTTAAGCGAATGTCCAAACTCCTCACAGTTATAACACTTACCAGTCCCAACTTACACTCGCCCAGGTGGCTCTTCATACATTTCATGCACTGAGGAAACTTCTTGGCATCAGGTACCTTCTTTCCAGTACCCTGACTACCCTGGCCTTCAGCAGGCCTCTTTATCCATCTCTGCTGGTGGGGCTGAAAGAACTTTCGCGGGGCTTCCTTTGGTCCAGCACACTTCATTTCAGCTTCTTCTGCCTCCAATGCAGTAGACACTACTTCACTGAATGACAAGCCTTGATGCCTGAATACTTTACTCCTCTGTAAATTTCTGGCTTTAGACCTTGCAGGTATTGAAACACTTTCCGATGACGTCAGCCGGAAGACAAATGCTTTACTCTTCCGATGACGTCAGCCGGAAGACAAATGCTTTACTCTTCCGATGACGTCAGCCGGAAGACAAATGCTTTACTCTTCCGATGACGTCAGCCGGAAGACAAATGCTTTACTCTTCCGATGACGTCAGCCGGAAGACAAATGCTTTACTCTTCCGATGACGTCAGCCGGAAGACAAATGCTTTACTCTTCCGATGACGTCAGCCGGAAGACAAATGCTTTACTCTTCCGATGACGTCAGCCGGAAGACAAATGCTTTACTCTTCCGATGACGTCAGCCGGAAGACAAATGCTTTACTCTTCCGATGACGTCAGCCGGAAGACAAATGCTTTACTCTTCCGATGACGTCAGCCGGAAGACAAATGCTTTACTCTTCCGATGACGTCAGCCGGAAGACAAATGCTTTACTCTTCCGATGACGTCAGCCGGAAGACAAATGCTTTACTCTTCCGATGACGTCAGCCGGAAGACAAATGCTTTACTCTTCCGATGACGTCAGCCGGAAGACAAATGCTTTACTCTTCCGATGACGTCAGCCGGAAGACAAATGCTTTACTCTTCCGATGACGTCAGCCGGAAGACAAATGCTTTACTCTTCCGATGACGTCAGCCGGAAGACAAATGCTTTACTCTTCCGATGACGTCAGCCGGAAGACAAATGCTTTACTCTTCCGATGACGTCAGCCGGAAGACAAATGCTTTACTCTTCCGATGACGTCAGCCGGAAGACAAATGCTTTACTCTTCCGATGACGTCAGCCGGAAGACAAATGCTTTACTCTTCCGATGACGTCAGCCGGAAGACAAATGCTTTACTCTTCCGATGACGTCAGCCGGAAGACAAATGCTTTACTCTTCCGATGACGTCAGCCGGAAGACAAATGCTTTACTCTTCCGATGACGTCAGCCGGAAGACAAATGCTTTACTCTTCCGATGACGTCAGCCGGAAGACAAATGCTTTACTCTTCCGATGACGTCAGCCGGAAGACAAATGCTTTACTCTTCCGATGACGTCAGCCGGAAGACAAATGCTTTACTCTTCCGATGACGTCAGCCGGAAGACAAATGCTTTACTCTTCCGATGACGTCAGCCGGAAGACAAATGCTTTACTCTTCCGATGACGTCAGCCGGAAGACAAATGCTTTACTCTTCCGATGACGTCAGCCGGAAGACAAATGCTTTACTCTTCCGATGACGTCAGCCGGAAGACAAATGCTTTACTCTTCCGATGACGTCAGCCGGAAGACAAATGCTTTACTCTTCCGATGACGTCAGCCGGAAGACAAATGCTTTACTCTTCCGATGACGTCAGCCGGAAGACAAATGCTTTACTCTTCCGATGACGTCAGCCGGAAGACAAATGCTTTACTCTTCCGATGACGTCAGCCGGAAGACAAATGCTTTACTCTTCCGATGACGTCAGCCGGAAGACAAATGCTTTACTCTTCCGATGACGTCAGCCGGAAGACAAATGCTTTACTCTTCCGATGACGTCAGCCGGAAGACAAATGCTTTACTCTTCCGATGACGTCAGCCGGAAGACAAATGCTTTACTCTTCCGATGACGTCAGCCGGAAGACAAATGCTTTACTCTTCCGATGACGTCAGCCGGAAGACAAATGCTTTACTCTTCCGATGACGTCAGCCGGAAGACAAATGCTTTACTCTTCCGATGACGTCAGCCGGAAGACAAATGCTTTACTCTTCCGATGACGTCAGCCGGAAGACAAATGCTTTACTCTTCCGATGACGTCAGCCGGAAGACAAATGCTTTACTCTTCCGATGACGTCAGCCGGAAGACAAATGCTTTACTCTTCCGATGACGTCAGCCGGAAGACAAATGCTTTACTCTTCCGATGACGTCAGCCGGAAGACAAATGCTTTACTCTTCCGATGACGTCAGCCGGAAGACAAATGCTTTACTCTTCCGATGACGTCAGCCGGAAGACAAATGCTTTACTCTTCCGATGACGTCAGCCGGAAGACAAATGCTTTACTCTTCCGATGACGTCAGCCGGAAGACAAATGCTTTACTCTTCCGATGACGTCAGCCGGAAGACAAATGCTTTACTCTTCCGATGACGTCAGCCGGAAGACAAATGCTTTACTCTTCCGATGACGTCAGCCGGAAGACAAATGCTTTACTCTTCCGATGACGTCAGCCGGAAGACAAATGCTTTACTCTTCCGATGACGTCAGCCGGAAGACAAATGCTTTACTCTTCCGATGACGTCAGCCGGAAGACAAATGCTTTACTCTTCCGATGACGTCAGCCGGAAGACAAATGCTTTACTCTTCCGATGACGTCAGCCGGAAGACAAATGCTTTACTCTTCCGATGACGTCAGCCGGAAGACAAATGCTTTACTCTTCCGATGACGTCAGCCGGAAGACAAATGCTTTACTCTTCCGATGACGTCAGCCGGAAGACAAATGCTTTACTCTTCCGATGACGTCAGCCGGAAGACAAATGCTTTACTCTTCCGATGACGTCAGCCGGAAGACAAATGCTTTACTCTTCCGATGACGTCAGCCGGAAGACAAATGCTTTACTCTTCCGATGACGTCAGCCGGAAGACAAATGCTTTACTCTTCCGATGACGTCAGCCGGAAGACAAATGCTTTACTCTTCCGATGACGTCAGCCGGAAGACAAATGCTTTACTCTTCCGATGACGTCAGCCGGAAGACAAATGCTTTACTCTTCCGATGACGTCAGCCGGAAGACAAATGCTTTACTCTTCCGATGACGTCAGCCGGAAGACAAATGCTTTACTCTTCCGATGACGTCAGCCGGAAGACAAATGCTTTACTCTTCCGATGACGTCAGCCGGAAGACAAATGCTTTACTCTTCCGATGACGTCAGCCGGAAGACAAATGCTTTACTCTTCCGATGACGTCAGCCGGAAGACAAATGCTTTACTCTTCCGATGACGTCAGCCGGAAGACAAATGCTTTACTCTTCCGATGACGTCAGCCGGAAGACAAATGCTTTACTCTTCCGATGACGTCAGCCGGAAGACAAATGCTTTACTCTTCCGATGACGTCAGCCGGAAGACAAATGCTTTACTCTTCCGATGACGTCAGCCGGAAGACAAATGCTTTACTCTTCCGATGACGTCAGCCGGAAGACAAATGCTTTACTCTTCCGATGACGTCAGCCGGAAGACAAATGCTTTACTCTTCCGATGACGTCAGCCGGAAGACAAATGCTTTACTCTTCCGATGACGTCAGCCGGAAGACAAATGCTTTACTCTTCCGATGACGTCAGCCGGAAGACAAATGCTTTACTCTTCCGATGACGTCAGCCGGAAGACAAATGCTTTACTCTTCCGATGACGTCAGCCGGAAGACAAATGCTTTACTCTTCCGATGACGTCAGCCGGAAGACAAATGCTTTACTCTTCCGATGACGTCAGCCGGAAGACAAATGCTTTACTCTTCCGATGACGTCAGCCGGAAGACAAATGCTTTACTCTTCCGATGACGTCAGCCGGAAGACAAATGCTTTACTCTTCCGATGACGTCAGCCGGAAGACAAATGCTTTACTCTTCCGATGACGTCAGCCGGAAGACAAATGCTTTACTCTTCCGATGACGTCAGCCGGAAGACAAATGCTTTACTCTTCCGATGACGTCAGCCGGAAGACATACTCACCCGACTTCCATTACACTTCTTCTGCCGATGACGTCAGCCGGAAGACAAATGCTTTACTCTTCCGATGACGTCAGCCGGAAGACATACTCACCCGACTTCCATTACACTTCTTCTGCCGATGACGTCAGCCGGAAGACAAATGCTTTACTCTTCCGATGACGTCAGCCGGAAGACATACTCACCCGACTTCCATTACACTTCTTCTGCCGATGACGTCAACCGGAAGACAATGCTTTACTCTTCCGATGACGTCAGCCGGAAGACAAACATGAGACATCTACCGGTAGACTTCCCTCTTCCGATAGACATCAACACAATTCCTTTCAACAGAACGCAATAAACCTCTACACATATCCACTGATACAAAATTATTCAGTTCCCACCAATGGACCTAAACAACCTGTCTATAACCCGAGAAAGATTCGACTATCTAACAGACTTAAAACATTTTACCAAAATCCATTCATAACACTCCAAGTCATTGTATTGATCAAAATCAGTAAGAACATGAAAATCAGAAATTCTCGAAACGAAGTCAAGCAAGCTGTAATCTCCTTTACTAAAAACTCCATAATCCATTTAAATCATTATCCCCTAAGCCTCTACATTTGTAAACAACATGCTAAACCGCCCCATCGTTACCATGTCGAGGCCTGAATGCACTCCTCCAACGTCCACTATTCCTCAACATGATCAGGAGACACACCTGCTAACACTTCTTCACCTACATCACAAAACTCATCTATTAGCCTAATGCTAAGTAAGTAAAGCAGTATATGAATGAAATAAAATGCTGAGCTTAAACTCCTAAATATGCAGTTTCTATTTTCTCCTCTCAGTGGCATACATATTCGTTCATATCATGATCAGATCCCATGGTTCCCTTGGGAGTGGGATCAATTCTCCCAATGTCTACATCCTCATACTCAATTAAGGGGCGGATGAATTCCCTTAACAGCTGATCTGATCCCATGGTTCCCTTGGGAGTGGGATCAATTCTCCCAATGTCTAAATCCCTTCATAAGTTAAGGGTGGATTAGTTCCCTTAATAGTTTTTTTTTTTTTTTTTTTTTTTTTTTTTTTTTTTTTTTTTTTTTTTTTTTTTTTTTTTTTTTTTTTTTTTTTTTTTTTTTTTTTTTTTTTTTTTTTTTTTTTTTTTTTTTTTTTTTTTTTTTTTTTTTTTTTTTTTTTTTTTTTTTTTTTTTTTTTTTTTTTTTTTTTTTTTTTTTTTTTTTTTTTTTTTTTTTTTTTTTTTTTTTTTTTTTTTTTTTTTTTTTTTTTTTTTTTTTTTTTTTTTTTTTTTTTTTTTTTTTTTTTTTTTTTTTTTTTTTTTTTTTTTTTTTTTTTTTTTTTTTTTTTTTTTTTTTTTTTTTTTTTTTTTTTTTTTTTTTTTTTTTTTTTTTTTTTTTTTTTTTTTTTTTTTTTTTTTTTTTTTTTTTTTTTTTTTTTTTTTTTTTTTTTTTTTTTTTTTTTTTTTTTTTTTTTTTTTTTTTTTTTTTTTTTTTTTTTTTTTTTTTTTTTTTTTTTTTTTTTTTTTTTTTTTTTTTTTTTTTTTTTTTTTTTTTTTTTTTTTTTTTTTTTTTTTTTTTTTTTTTTTTTTTTTTTTTTTTTTTTTTTTTTTTTTTTTTTTTTTTTTTTTTTTTTTTTTTTTTTTTTTTTTTTTTTTTTTTTTTTTTTTTTTTTTTTTTTTTTTTTTTTTTTTTTTTTTTTTTTTTTTTTTTTTTTTTTTTTTTTTTTTTTTTTTTTTTTTTTTTTTTTTTTTTTTTTTTTTTTTTTTTTTTTTTTTTTTTTTTTTTTTTTTTTTTTTTTTTTTTTTTTTTTTTTTTTTTTTTTTTTTTTTTTTTTTTTTTTTTTTTTTTTTTTTTTTTTTTTTTTTTTTTTTTTTTTTTTTTTTTTTTTTTTTTTTTTTTTTTTTTTTTTTTTTTTTTTTTTTTTTTTTTTTTTTTTTTTTTTTTTTTTTTTTTTTTTTTTTTTTTTTTTTTTTTTTTTTTTTTTTTTTTTTTTTTTTTTTTTTTTTTTTTTTTTTTTTTTTTTTTTTTTTTTTTTTTTTTTTTTTTTTTTTTTTTTTTTTTTTTTTTTTTTTTTTTTTTTTTTTTTTTTTTTTTTTTTTTTTTTTTTTTTTTTTTTTTTTTTTTTTTTTTTTTTTTTTTTTTTTTTTTTTTTTTTTTTTTTTTTTTTTTTTTTTTTTTTTTTTTTTTTTTTTTTTTTTTTTTTTTTTTTTTTTTTTTTTTTTTTTTTTTTTTTTTTTTTTTTTTTTTTTTTTTTTTTTTTTTTTTTTTTTTTTTTTTTTTTTTTTTTTTTTTTTTTTTTTTTTTTTTTTTTTTTTTTTTTTTTTTTTTTTTTTTTTTTTTTTTTTTTTTTTTTTTTTTTTTTTTTTTTTTTTTTTTTTTTTTTTTTTTTTTTTTTTTTTTTTTTTTTTTTTTTTTTTTTTTTTTTTTTTTTTTTTTTTTTTTTTTTTTTTTTTTTTTTTTTTTTTTTTTTTTTTTTTTTTTTTTTTTTTTTTTTTTTTTTTTTTTTTTTTTTTTTTTTTTTTTTTTTTTTTTTTTTTTTTTTTTTTTTTTTTTTTAATTGTTGTCCAATTTATAGGGAAAAAAAGGTACTACAAGCACTAAAACAGAACCGATTATGAGTCCTCACTGTGAGCAGAACTAGTTCTGAGTTTTCACCATTCACATTTCACCCCTAATTCCAGTGGTCCACTATGAGCAGAGCCGGCCCGGATAGTTCATGATTCCACTGTGAGTACTCTTAACATTCAACTGTGAGTACTCTTACCATCCATTGCTAAGTGCTAAAAAAGTAAAAATCATTTCACTGGTCCACTGTGAGCAAAACCAATGGATGTTCACATCTCACGATTCAAGTACAAAAAAAGAAAAATACATAAATAGTATGACATGAGAAAGAAAATAACAAAACCTGTAGTTTGAATCTACAGTCTGACTCCGGGAGGCAACATACAACAGCGACTTTGGCGAGAGGAAACAGACAGCAGCGACTTCGGCGAGAGGCAACAACAGCGACTTCGGCGAGACACGACGAGGGTGAGGGCGAGGGCGAGGGCGAAGGCGAGAGATGGTGACTACGATTGTGCGAAGCAAATACCGAATAGCGAAGGACGAAGGTGAGAGCGTGACTACATGTGCGTGAGGCTTCGAAGTTTTTTAGCCTTTTAGGGTTAACTTAAATGGTGCGGGTTGATTTTACTCGATTTTGTCCTTAAAACTGAGAATTGAACCACAGATTTCAGTTTTGAAATAACAGAACTGAAATCTGTTCATTTTTCCCTAAGAACCGACCAGAACCAGACCAAATAGCTCGGTTCTGGTCCGGTTCTCTGTTCTGATAGGTTCTTGCTCACCCCTGTGCTAAGCCACGACGCTGCTACGATGTTGGCATTGTGGCCCTAGCCCGCATTTGGGCGCCACATTTCTACTTTTCTAGAGTTGTTGTGCTAATCTTTTTTGGGCGTTTCAGCCCATTTTCTTGGCCTTGATTTTGGGATGTTTCTTGAGCTTTGTTGGGGCATGTTTTGAGTATGTTGTTCATAATATTGTCAAGCTTGAGATTTTGTAGCATCGACAAAGTTTGTCTTTTTGTCATTTCTTTCAATGTGAGTTTCCTAGTCCTATTACAAAACCTATCAATTTATTCCTTGAGTTTTGAAGGGATTTTGACGTCGGTATTGTTTTAGTTTCTAGAGATTTTATTGATTTCGAGTATGTTCCTAAGAATGTCGTTTCGGCTGGTCGAAAAGATAATAGTCATCGAGGTTGAGGTTTCTTTGTTGTACTGCATAAGCATCACGGTTTTTGAAAACTCTTCTTTTGTGAGATATCATATAAAAAACTATGCATGTCTTGTTTAATAACATGTCAATTTTTTATACTGAATATATGTTAGTTTTATACATTTATTTTACACATGCATGATATTTTATTTCATTAAATATATAAAATATATCTATTACCAATTTTATACTACATGTACGCCAGTTTTACTCCTTTTCTTTATACATGCATGTCATTTCATAAAAAATATATATACGTATATATATGCAAGTGGAGCCTCTGATTATTGTGGGTTGTATCTAGGCCCGCGTTCGAGTCATAACAAGATACGTCATTTTAATTATCTATAATCTAACTTAATTTTTTTATGTTAAAATCTAGTTATCCAAATTAGGAGTGTGCAAAACCGAATCAGAACTAAAGAACCAAACCAAATCGAGAGGTTTTGGTCTTGTTCAGATCGATTCCTAAGTTATGAGAATTGGAAAAAATTTGGTTCGGTTTCAGTTCTAATATCTAGGAATCGGACCGAACCCAAAAACAATTAAAATAAAATTAACTTAAAAAGTTATTTATAAATATTAAGAAATCATCGAATAAAACATTAATTTTATGATCAAAATTAAAGCATTAATTGAATTATTGACTAATTAATCTTCCAAGTGTACTAAATAGTGATTAAATTATTAAATTATTACCTAATTAGCAGTAAGATAATTGAATTGTACTGATTAGTAATTCAATTTGTAGATTATATCTAATTAATAAATATATTATTGAATTGTCTAATCATTATTTAAATTATTTATTTATCTAATTTGATATTTTATTAGACTCATTTTTTGTATTTTTAAGAATATTAATTTAATTTTAAAAAATTTGAACCAAAATTGAACGGTTTTGTTCCGGTTCGGTTTCCCATCTTGGATGGTTCGATTTCGGTTCTATTTTTTAAGAACAAAAAAAAGTCGATTTAGTTTAGGTTCGACTCTAAAATCAAACCGAACCGAATTGACTTTTGTCCACTCCTAACCCAAATTATTAAATTTAGTTGGGTTGAAAAACTCGCAATATTACAAAAATGAGGACAAAATTATATTTTTTTCTCAGATTGTGATGGTTTTTTAATCTGTTGAGGTTTCAATGTAAATTCATTGTTTGTTCATTGTTTTCCTTTTCCATATTGATAATTAATAATTACAAAATATAGAAATGTAGCATTCATGAGATCATTTACGTTGAGAGATGCATCAATGATCTCTCAAATCAATCATTTTCCTTATTTTTTATTTATTATTTTTATGTATGTTATATATATATGAGCTGTAGTTTTAGAAGGGACAAAGTGAGATAGAAGGACCATTTTGCTGATTAATAATAGATATCCATGTGGGTGCACCTACTTTGAGTGAATTTCCGTACCTACTTAGGAATATTTTACATGTTTTTATATAATCATAGTCTCTTAAGTTTCAATTTTATATTTTCATCCGTTTAACCTGTTAATAATGTAATTATAATAAATTATAAATAATTAAAATAATAAATTATTTGACGATATTTTTGATATGTTTTTTTTTTTACTTACATCTTCTGAAATAGAAAATAATCGTCCATAATAACTATAAAAGTCAAAATGTTAATTTATTCACCACGAAACTTCAAAAATTCATTATGCTTGACCTCAAAACTAACGAGTTGACCTATTTGACCGAAAAAAGTTACACATGGAAAAATATCAAACAAAGAAGGCTATTTGAGTCAACACAGAATAAATCGCCTCAAATAATTCAAAAATTTTACTAAAAAAATAATGAATAATAAAATGATAGATATTACACCTACATTTATGGAAACGAAAAGTACTAAACATCTTCTAGAAAGGGATTAAACTTGGGTTAGTTTTTTGCCCCAGTTGTCACGTATAAAGTTCAAGTTACTAGATGCTTTAACTTTTCATTGTCTCTTGAATTAGGATCCTCCTCTAAACTTTCAAAGAGGAAGAAAAGGGGTATGATCTATTTTGTAAAACAGACTTCTATGTTTTGTAACCGAGTTTGTGGATTTCCATATTTAAGGTGTGTTTTTTGGTGTTATTATATTTTCTTTGTTGTGTTTTGCTTCATCGGTGCAGGTGAAATCGCAAGAAGGCTGAATACAGGGGTAGAATGTGTTAATACCAATCATTTGGTATCAAAATCATCCATTGATAAACCCCGAAAATTCATAACACGTTTACAAGGTATCTTACTAGCCTTTTCACTAATTATTGCTCTCTTTTTGCAGGTGATGAACTAATGGAGCACGTGGAAGCTCTAATAGATCATTTGGAATGACAGCCGACTCCACAAGATATTAATAAACCCAACAACATGTTGACATGGAGCATGGGAGAAGAAACTTTCCAAACATCATTGAGCATAGGAGTAGTAGAAGAGAGAATTTGTCTTTCCTTTGACAACTCTATGTAATCAATTACCTCTATTGGGCTTAGGCAAATTTTGGGCCTGTTTAACTTATATTTTTATTATCTCATCATGCATTATAAGGTACTAAGGGGTTGTTGTCCTAAAATGCAAAGCAACTTTAATTATTGGACTTTTCAAAAATGGCCATCAATCTGACCTTCAAGGAATAATTGGCATATTCGACAGTCTTGTCGACCTTATTACAAAAAGTGTCATTCTTGAATATTGTAGCCAACATTTCGAGCTTTTCAGAATAGGCTGGATCGTGAAATTTGGATGTCATTTTCTTGGTCAACCAAATCCATTACCGAAAGCTCGGTACGGACTTTTCTTGAGCGCGTGCCCCAAACATAAAGCCCATTTCTTGAGCTCGTCCTTTCAAAAGGAAGCGCACCCTCTTCCATTGGAAATCATGCCTGAAGATCCATGCTCCTCGTCATAAGGTTCAACACAACTTACCATACAAGAAGTCATCTCCACGATCAAGATGAATGAGCACACCTACACAAATAGATGGATCAAGACCAAATGATCTTTTCCTTTTTTTTTTTTATGTCCAACCTAGCCCTTAGTTGCCCTAGCATATGTAAGCATTTTTTTCAGACATTGTGTTCAGTTTTTTTTTTTTTTTTTAATCAATATTGAAGGTTATTCAAGAAACTCTCGAGCCTTAGCATTACAAGGTAATTGCCTCGGTTGTAATTTACTTCCGAGAGGAGTTGATATGAACCTAAGATATTAGAGATCTTAGACCCAACACGCAATACGGAATTCAAAGGGAATAATGCCTTTATTGATTCAAAAGAATAAGAAGAAGGAACTTGACCCCAATCGATAGATAGCGATGGAACCAAAGTTATCAGAAAAAGCAGCTAGACCCGAACCAAACTCGTTGGTTGAACCTAAGCTATCAAGTTCGATCTTTTCAAGAATACACTTGAAGAAGATCAAGTTCTAATCCAAGAACTCAAGAAGAGAATTATAAGGATCTCACCTCAAAGCAAAAGCTTAATAAAAATCAATTCATTCAAAAGTCCCTAAAATCTATTACAAGCCTCCCTTAAATAGGCAAAGGGATAAAACTAATAAGGTAATAACATAATTAGAAATAATCAAAATATCCTAATTAGACAATAGAAAAGTTTCCAAAAATAAGAGAAGGAAAATTGGAAAGTGGTGCAAGTGGATGGTGGCCGCGGAACTTAGGTTTAAGTAACGTGAGTCTCGAGTTTAATTCAAATTGTGGGCCTAGCCCAATGGTGTGGCACTTGTAAGAACTTTGAAGTTAAAAACTCTTGGGCTATAGTAGTGCCATGTTGGGTGACCATGTGGTAAGTCTTTATTTTTGAGACTTCGTTTTGGGCTTCTTTTCCAGTCCTTGCTTCTTCATCAACACTTAGTAATATTATTGCTCGTTGCACATTTTGTGATGATTCCTTTTCTTGGATGTCTTTGATTAAAATTTGTAGTCTTTTGTTTATTTTCTTCGTTCTTGATCTCGTCATTTGTCCTCCTATATTCATCAATGGATCTTGGCTCCCTATTGCTTCTTGATTGTCCTTAGTTGCTCCTTTGACTACATCATTCCCTCCCTCTTCGAAAAGATTCGTCCTCGAATCTGCATCAAACAAAGATAAGTCACTAACATTAAAAGTAGCGCTTACATTACCATATTCGCTCGGTAAGTCAATCTTATAAGCATTGTCATTGATGCGTTCCAACACTTGGAAGGGACCGTCTCCTCGCGGTTGTAATTTATTCTTTCTCCGCTCCGCAAATCTCTCCTTTCGTAGATGCACCCAAACCCAATCTCCGGGTTAAAAAATGATTTCTTTTCTACTCTTGTTGGCTTGTCGCGCATAGTGCTCATTCTTTTGTATAATGTTTTCTCGAACCTTCGAGTGTAATTCTCTTACGAATTCAGTCTTATTTTTTCCATTTAAATCAACCAATTCGTTAGAAGGTAACGGTAATAAATCAAGCGGTGTAAGAGGGTTAAAGCCATACACAATTTCAAATGGTGAGTAAAAAGTAGTAGAATGAACAACTCTATTGTAAGCGAACTCAACATGTGGCAAGCAATTTTCCCATTGTTTTAAATTCTTAGAAATTATTGCTCTTAACAAAGTAGATAAAGTTCGATTCACTACCTCGGTTTGTCCATCCGTTTGGGGGTGTGCCACGGTGGAAAACAACAATTTTGTACCTAGCTTATTCCATAAGGTTCTCCAAAAGTGACTTAGAAACTTCACATCCCTATCACTAACAATTGTTCTAGGTAATCCATGTAAACGCACAATTATTTTAAAAAATAAATCCGCTATATGTGTAGCATCATTAGTTTTAGAACATGCTATAAAATGTGCCATTTTACTAAATCGATCCACAACCACAAAAATACTATCCTTACCTCCTTGTGTTCTTGGTAAACCTAACACAAAGTCCATGGAAATATCCGTCCAAGGGTGCTCGGGCACGGGTAAAGGACTATACAATCCATATGGTTTGATCTTTGACTTTGCCTTCCTACATTCAATGCATCTTTCACAAATAGTTATAACATCATGCTTCATTTTTGGCCAAAAAAAATGTTCTATCAAGACATTCAAAGTTTTGTCAATTCCAAAGTGTCCCATTAATCCTCCACCATGTGTTTCTCTAACAAGCAATTCACGTAATGAGCATTTAGGTATACAAAGTTTATCCTTTCGAAATAAATACCCATCATGTCTATAATAATCAGCACATGCAATTTTCTCACAATCTCTCCATACATGACAAAAATCTATATCCGATTCATACAAATTCTTAATAAATTTAAATCCTAACAATTTAGATTGTAGAAAAGTGATTAAAACGTACCTCCTTGACAACGCATCAGCGACTACGTTGTCTTTACCTTTTTTGTAATGGATGACATATGGAAAGGTCTCGATGAATTCCATCCACTTGGCGTGCCTCTTGTGCAATTTACCTTGTGACTTTAGGTGCTTCAAACTCTCGTGATCGGAATGAATAATAAACTCCTTGGGCCACAAGTAGTGTTGCCATGTTTGTAACGTCCTTACCAAAGCGTAGAGTTCCTTGTCATATGTTGGATAATTTAATGCCGCTCCACTAAGCTTTTCACTGAAGTAAGCAATCGGCTTCATTTCCTGCATCAAAACACCTCCAATTCCCTTTCCCGACTCGTCACATTCGATTTCAAATGTTTTATCAAAATTTGGTAAAACTAGAAGGGGAGCATTAGTTAGTTTCTCTTTTAACAAATTAAACGCTTTGTCATGTACTTCGGTCCAGTTAAATGCAATATTCTTTTTAACTAATTCATTCATAGGTGCCGCAATAGTGCTAAAGTCTCTTACAAATCTCCTATAAAAGCTAGCCAAGCCATGAAAGCTACGTACCTCATTTGCATTCTTTGGTGTGGGCCATTCCTTGATTGCTCTTATCTTTTCCTCATCTACGGATACTCCCTTTGAGCTGACTACAAAACCAAGGAAAACTACCGATTCCATGCAAAAGGTACACTTTTTAAGATTAGCATACAATAGATTCAATTTTAACACACTAAATACGGATCTTAAATGCTTAACATGTTCGTCAAGTGACTTACTATATACCAAAATATCATCAAAGTAGACCACAACAAATTTTCCAAGAAATTGCCTTAAAACATGATTCATCAATCTCATAAACGTGCTCGGTGCATTACATAGTCCAAACGGCATAACCAACCATTCCTAAAGACCATATTTTGTTTTAAAAGCTGTTTTCCATTCATCTCCTTGTTTCATGCGAATTTGATAATATCCATTCTTTAAATCAATTTTGGAAAACATACATGCACCATACAGTTTATCAAGCATATCATCAAGACGAGGAATAGGGTGTCGATACTTTACCGTAATTTTATTTACAGCTCGACAATCGACGCACATTCTCCAAGTGCCGTCCTTTTTTGGAACCAAAATAACCGGAACCGAGCATGGGCTAAGACTCTCCTTCACTAGGCCTTTCTCTACCAACTCATCTACTTGCCTTTGAATTTCCTTGGTTTCCTCTGGATTTGCTCGGTATGCGGGTCGGTTTGGGATCGTCGCTCCGGGGATGAAATCGATTTGATACTCGATTCCCCTAAGTGGGGGAACTCCTTTAGGTAATTCCTCTGGAAATATGTCTTCAAATTCCTGCAAAAGAGAGGTAACACTTATGGGAAGAGAATTTGTTAGTTCGTTAGTGGAAAAATAAACATCTTTGTAGAGTAACAAAATCATCTCCTCACCTTTCCTCACAAGTCCACTCTTTTTTCTCTCTTCTCCCTCGTTTCTTTTCCCTTCCTCCAATTTCTTTTCTTCCTCTTTGTCTTTTTTGCGTTCTTTATTTATGACTTTTCTCTCATCGGCTTTTTTGTCTCCTCTTTCTTTTTCGCCTTTTTTTCTTCTCTTCTTTCATGCTTGAATTTTCGACTACGCCATTTTTGTCATTTTGGATCTCTTTGGCAATCCTCTCTTGATCCAAGGTTGCTTCCCACGGTGGTAATGGTTTTAGTATTACCAACCTCCCATTTTGAGTAAGCGAATACTCATTTTTGTAGCCGTTATGCTTAACCATTCTATCATATTGCCATGGTCTCCCCAATAGGATGTGAGTTGCTTGCATTGGCACTACGTCACACAAAATCTCATCTTTGTACTTTCCGATTGATAATGTGATGTTTACTTGTCTTGTTACCTTAATTTCGCCACAATCGCTCAACCATTGCAATTTGTACGGCTTTGGGTGTCGCTTGGTTTGCAAATTTAACTTTTGGACCAATAATGTACTAGCCACGTTTGTGCAACTTCCGCTATCGATGATCATGCTACATACCTTGTTGTTGACATGACACCTAGTATGAAAGATGTTTTCCCTTTGGGCTTTGTCGTCGTCCTCCTTAATTTGTACACTTAAAGCTTTCCTTGTGACTAATAAATCTCCTTTGACCGGTTCCTCCACGTCTACATCACTACAATCTTCGAGTGATGACATCTCGTTATCGCTTGAACTCACACTTTCTATATCGCCATTCTCTAAGAAGACCATTGCACGCTTATTGGGACAATTTGATGCAATGTGCCCAATTCCTTGGCATCGATAACACTTGACTTCTCTAGTCCGAGTTAGTGTTGGAACCTCGCTCTTTCCTTTAGGTGGGTTGAAGTTATTAGCGACGATTTTCCCTTTGTGGTCCTTCCTCAGGTTTGGCTTCTCTCCTTTCCAATTTGGTTTCCACGAACTATTTGACGCTGTGTTTACCTTTGCACTTTTCTTGGCATTTAGTTGTCGTTCTATTTTGATCGCCTTGTGTAGTAATTCCTCCATGTCCAAATAGTGTTGTAAATCTACTATGTCGGCAATCTCTCGATTAAGTCCTCCCACAAACCTTGCCATTGTGGCTTCTCCATCCTCGTTAACATCGGCCTTTATCATGGCCATCTCCATTTCTTTATAATACTCCTCCACACTTTTATATCCTTGAGTAAGACCTTGAAGTTTCCGACACAAATCCCTATAGTAATATGATGGGACGTACCTTTTTCTCATAATTGTTTTTACACTTTCCCATGTGCGGATTGGGGTTTCTCCGTTTCGTCTCCGAGTTTTGACTAGTTGATCCCACCAAATGGTGGCATAATCGGTGAACTCCATTGTGACCAACCTAACCTTTTTTTCCTCCGTGTAGTTTCGATACTCGAGTAAAGAATCGACTTTCCTTTCCCATTCCAAATAGGCTTCGGGATCACTTTTCCCTTGAAAGGCTGGGATGTTAACCTTGATATCACTAAGATCTCCATCTTCTCGATCGTTCTTATCGTATCTTTCCTTTCGGTATGGTTTTTCATCATGGTCATAGTAGTCGTCAAACTTTTTTTCACGAGGATTGGTAGGTGACGGTATCTCCAAACGTTCCATCCTTCGATTAAGAGCCTCGTATTGATCGTGTATGGCCCTCATGAACATTTTTATATCAATCTCATTCTCCTCTCCGCTCATGATTCCGAATTTTTCTTTTCTTTTTTTTTTTTAATAAATAACGCAAAAGGTAAATTGCGAAATAAAAATCTAAATAACTGAATTAAAATGCGGAAATTTAAATGACTGAATTGAAATGCGGAAATTTAAATGACTGAATTGAAATACAGAAATTTAAATGACTGAATTGAAATGCAAAAATTTAAATGGACCTCTCCTCTCCCTCACGTGTTTACACTCGTTCAATGTCACTTCACTCGTGTTTCGCTCGAAATTTTGACTTTTATAAGATAATCTCACACTCTTGTCTTTTACCACTCAATCTCTTCTTTAGGTTCTTAAAGTTAGAACCCAATCAAGATGTAATCCAACAGTATAACGTGAAAATTTCAAACTTTCAAACTTAAAATCCAACTTTCGAGAATAGATTAAAGTCAAACCACTAAAGGTGTTTGCTAGAATCGATCTCTGGATATAACGTTTTGAGAAGCTTGAATAGTTTCCGGTTGTGAATCCTCGATACTAATGAGGTATTCTCACGAATTTTTTTTTTGAAACCCGGCAAACTTGCAGAAATAGAAATCCGACTTGAGATTCGGATGCTAGGGTTCGAGACAAGCAAAGATATGTCTTTCTCGATTGGCAGTACAAAAGAAGTTTCTCGTTATTAACAAACGAGAGCTTTTTTTTTTTTTTTTTGAATTTTCGGAAATTTTTTTTTTTTCGATTTTTTTTTTTTTTTTGAACTAAAACGAAAAATAGAATAATCGAAAGGTTTTGTGGAGAAGAAAAGAAGAATAACAAGAATGATAAAGATAGCTTCTTTGAATCGAAGAACCTTCGCTTTGATACCAAATGATATGAACCTAAGATATTAGAGATCTTAGACCCAACACGCAATACGGAATTCAAAGGGAATAATGCCTTTATTGATTCAAAAGAATAAGAAGAAGGAACTTGACCCCAATCGATAGATAGCGATGGAACCAAAGTTATCAGAAAAAGCAGCTAGACCCGAACCAAACTCGTTGGTTGAACCTAAGCTATCAAGTTCGATCTTTTCAAGAATACACTTGAAGAAGATCAAGTTCTAATCCAAGAACTCAAGAAGAGAATTATAAGGATCTCACCTCAAAGCAAAAGCTTAATAAAAATCAATTCATTCAAAAGTCCCTAAAATCTATTACAAGCCTCCCTTAAATAGGCAAAGGGATAAAACTAATAAGGTAATAACATAATTAGAAATAATCAAAATATCCTAATTAGACAATAGAAAAGTTTCCAAAAATAAGAGAAGGAAAATTGGAAAGTGGTGCAAGTGGATGGTGGCCGCGGAACTTAGGTTTAAGTAACGTGAGTCTCGAGTTTAATTCAAATTGTGGGCCTAGCCCAATGGTGTGGCACTTGTAAGAACTTTGAAGTTAAAAACTCTTGGGCTATAGTAGTGCCATGTTGGGTGACCATGTGGTAAGTCTTTATTTTTGAGACTTCGTTTTGGGCTTCTTTTCCAGTCCTTGCTTCTTCATCAACACTTAGTAATATTATTGCTCGTTGCACATTTTGTGATGATTCCTTTTCTTGGATGTCTTTGATTAAAATTTGTAGTCTTTTGTTTATTTTCTTCGTTCTTGATCTCGTCATTTGTCCTCCTATATTCATCAATGGATCTTGGCTCCCTATTGCTTCTTGATTGTCCTTAGTTGCTCCTTTGACTACATCAGGAGTTGCACCTCCATTGCCTTCTAAGTCTGAGGTTGCTTAGAACCTCTTATACTCATCTTTCTGCATCTTGTCTAAGACTTGTCTAAGACCTTAGACAAGAGAGAAAGTGAGCCAAATCGATCTTGTGTCGTTGTAATCTTCCTTGGAAGGTTACATAACCCGGAGGTGCACCAAGTTGCCACTCGGACCAATTACGAATCACCTTTGTATAACTTTTGTATTTCTCATATATTTTTTTTCTCACGAAATTTGTAGGGTTTAATTTTAACTCATCATACTACGTCTCCTCTAAATTTCATTACCTATGGAACTCATTTGTTAAGTTTTCTCCCTTGATAATTTTGAGTGTTCTCGGATTGAGCCAAGAGCACCACTCTCTCAACAATCCGTACATCAACTTTTTTTCTTTGCGGGGTCCAAACCATATCATCCGGTCTACTGGTGTTTTTATGGCCATATTGTTTACTCGTGGAGAAAGAATTTAAGAAATGGATAAGGAAATGGCTGACCTCAGGAGCGAGGTCGAAAGCCATATTGATAAGCTCAACAGGATGGATGATAAATTGGATCGTATAGAAGAAGCTCTTCGAGCGTTTCCTCAGCTCATAGCGGATGTCACTCTCCTCTGATCAACTCATCGTACCTCACAAGAATCGGTATGGATATTCCGTCTTCATCTGATCCAAACGGGAAGGCACCAATGCACTTACCAACCGAGCTGGGGTTGAAACAATTGGACCCAGCCAAGGTTGAAATGATTGGACCCATGTTCATCTGTGTCCGATGGGGAAGGCAACAATTCTTTTCATCGACGCTACGATAGCCGTTCCACTCCATTTTTTTGTCAGGATCGATAACTATTAAAAGAATAGAGTTCATGTTTGAGGGTCGCTGCAATAGACGAGATGGGCGATTCCCACCCCGCCCCCCACCCCCCCTCCCACCCCACGAGGGGACCAGTGTAGTACGTTTGATGTTCGTCGGCAACAAGGTTGGGATGCTTCTCTCCAGTTAGACATCCCTTTGTTTGATGAGAAGATTGGGAGTCTTGGATAAAAAAGGCGAACGATACCTCAGACTAGCCCAGATACACACTAACAACAAAGCCCAGGTTATCTAAGATTTTTTGACTGGCAAAGCTTGGGACTATTTTGAATAGATCATAGAATAGAAGCTCAATTTAACATGGGACGATGTTAAACATGCTATGGGTCAACGATTTAGGCCAAAAGAATTTAAATCAGTTCAAGAACAACTCATGGGCTTACACCAATTGGGCAGCATTGAAGAATATGGAGACCAATTTCAGAATTTAGCTACTCGTATCAGAGGAATGGAACGCGAGGCCGTATTAGGAGCATTTATAAATGGGCTTTCACTGGACTTGCAGGGTGACGTGCGGATTATACGTCCAAATAATGTGTCTTAGGCTTTAATGCTATATATGAAATTATGAATTGTGAAAACAAGATGAAATTAAGAGGATCCAGACGCGAACACCGACCCAGCCCAACGTTATCCTGGGGCAACAAGGTGAATACCAGTTCAAGTACTTCTTTTTTTATGCTCAATCCTCCACTAGAATCTGTAGAGAACAGGGTCGTGGTTCAGAGCTACCCTGATGTAGGCTGAACCTGTTCGCCACCGTGAAGCAAATTTGTGCTTTTGTTGCGAAGAGCGTTGGGATACCAACCACCGCTGTAAGGGCTAGCTGAGATTAATGGACTCAGAAGAGCTTCTGGCTCCATGGCTTTACCACCTGATACTAATTCTTATTTGACTGAACTTCAACAGGAATATCCAAGTGTATTTTCCCACATAAGTCTTTCGCCATATCGCCCTCATTGTCACAAAATTAGGTTGAAAGAAGGAGCCACTCCGCCTCACATCCAACCTTACCGGTACCCGCATACTCAAAAGACATAAATTGAAAAACTTCTGATGATATGATAACAACAGGGTTCATTCGTTCAAGTCAGAGTCCGTTCTCTAGCCCGGTTATCTTGGTTAGGAAAAAGACGGTGGATGGCAATTTTGTGTGGACTATATGAAACTCAATAAACTCAACGTTCTTGATAAATTCCCTTTCTCTATTATTGAAGAACTAATTGACAAGCTGCATGGTCAAAAATACTTTTCTAAGTTGAACTTGAGGAGTGAATACCACCAAATACGTATGCATGTGCAGGAAATTGAGAAGACAGCTTTTCAAACTCATGAGGGCCTCTACGATTCAGTCATCATGCCTTTTGGCTTAACTAATGCTTCGGCTACCTTCCAGTCCCTAATGACTTCCACGTTATGGATGTTCCTCAAATGCTTTGTTCTCGTTTTTCTGGATGATATTCTAGTGTATAGTCACACCGGATCCCAACATTATGGATATCTACGCTCCGTTTTGGGACGTCTCCATGATGAACATTTGGTTGTTAATATTAAGAAATGTGAATTCTTTTAATATGAAGTTGACTACTTGGGCCACTGCATTAACTCTCTTGGTGTAGCAGCAGAGGATGACAAAGTGCATAGTATGCTAGCATGGCCCACCCCTAAATGTATAAAAGACTTCAGGGGATTCTTGATAGGAATTGAGAGGAAGAGAATAAAACAGAGACGTTTTATTTGCACCCTTTTTTTATTATCTTCCAAAAGGAAATGAAGTGCCTGTATATAGGCTTACAAAAAAACTAACCTCCCTAAGAAATCTCAACTAACATGGAGATTATTATGGCACTACGTCTCAGAACATCGAGAAATAAATAAAACTGTTAAATGACTTAGTCAAGTTTGAATTATTTCTCAACACCCTCACTTAATTCAAACCTACAAACACCAAGCTGAGATCTTAGATAAACATGTTTTTCTCTAGGAAGAGACTTTGTGAAGATGTCTGCAACTTGCTCCTCTGTATTGTAGTAAGATAAACCAACTTGCCCTTCAACTACAAGTTCTCTGATGAAGTGAACACGAATACTGATATGCTTGGTTCTGCTATGGAAAGCGGGATTTTTAGTCATAAAAATTGCTGCTTTATTATCACAAAAGATCTGATTGCATCTTTTTGTTCATGACCAAGTTCTTCAAGAATTCTTCGCATCCATACTCCTTGACATGCTGCTGAAGTTGCAGCTATATATTCACCTTCTGAAGATGACAAAACTATTGTTGCTTGCTTTTTTGAGCTCCAAGAGATGGCACTTGAACCAAGATTGAATGTATAACCTGTTGTACTCTTTCGATCATCCAAGCACCCGACCCAATCGCTATTAGTAAAGCCAATTAATTTAAATTTAGCAACTTGACTGTACCATAGACTGAAATCAATTGTTCCAGCAATGTAACGCAATAATCTTTTTGCTGCTCCAAGATGATGCTTTGACGGAGAATGCATAAATCTTGAAATTACCCCCACCGAATAAGCAATATATGGTCGGGTGTGAGTTAAATATATCAAACCTCCCACTAAGCTTCTGAAATATGTTCCATTAGCTAGTTCAGTTTCGTTGTTAAGTTGCAATTTCTCATTCGAATTCATTGGTGTAACTGCAACTTTACAATTGAGCATGTTAAACCTCTTAAGAAGATCAGTAGCATATTTCTTTTGATGGACAAAAATCCCATCATCAGCTTGATTCACTTCCAAACCAAGACAATAGCTCAAATTACCTAAATCTGACATCTCAAATTTGTTCTTCATACAAACTTTGAATTCTTTAATAAAACAGGAAGAACCCAGGTAGATAATATCATCTACATATAAGCAAACAAAGAGAAAATTATTACCAGCTTTCTTCAAATAAAGTGTGGGTTCATTTTTGCTTCTCTTAAAGTCATTTTCTTGAAATAAGAATCAATCTTGTTGTACCATGCATGTGGGGCTTGCTTTAAGCCATAAAGAGCCTTTTTCAACCTGTGCACCTTTCTCTCTTCACCATACAACAAAGCCTTCAGATTGAGTTACATAAACTGTAACACTTGAGAATTTTTCTTCTAACGTACGTAGCATTAGATTGATCCTAGGGTTATGGTGTGTTTGAGTTTGGTGTTTTAAGTGAAAGTGGTAGGTGTGGGTTAATTAAATTATTCTCGGGAGTTTCGGTGGAGGGGTTAGACCGAGGGTGAGATGAGAGATTTAACGAAGTTTCGATATGGCTGAATGTACGGGAGTTAGTAATGTTTTAATAGGATAGATAGATTATTAGTATTATTATATTATTATTATTATTATTATTATTATTATTATTATTATTATTATTATTATTATTATTATTAATTAAAACAACATAATGGCCGAAGCCATCTGTGTTCGTGTTCGAGCGCTCGAGCGCCGATGACCCGAACAAAAGAAGGAGACGCGAGCGGCGATCGGCGCTCTGTTCATCGGCATTTTCCAGCGTTCTCCTGCCAGACGACGGCGGCGAGCAGATTCTGGCCCGTCTCAGCGCAAAAACCGACGGGTAAGCTCGATTTTGCCCTGTTTTGGTTCGGTTTGAGGCCGTGAGTAACGAGCCAGATTTGGCTCCGATCACCGGCCGATTTTGGTTGCTTCCGGCGTGGGTTTGTGGACCCTTGGACCGGCTATGGTCGCCTAGCCGTGAGGAGCCCTATTTGGACAAAATTCAGCAAGCCCGATTTGAGCGTTCGGTTTTGCTGAGTGAAGCCTCGGGATTTTTAGGTAGGTTATGCTAATTGAGGGTATATGTGGTTGATTGGTTAGGAAACGGGTGAGAATTGATGGAAAACCAAGATGAGGGAATTTTTCGATTAAGGGGCAGAATCGGGTTTTGCCCTTTTTGACCTAGTTGTGGCTGTTTGTTTTAAAAATCCTTTTGGCAGGTTAAACTAGGTATTAGAGGAGTACGTGGCCGCTGGAATCGTTTGATTCCAATAACCAACGCGAAAGTTACGCATGTCTGAAGTTTGGGTCAGTTTTACCGAACCCAAATTAGTAGCCCGTTTAATTAGGGTTTAGTTGGATTATGCTAGAAATAGTAGTGTGAGCTTAAATTAATAAAGTTTGAATATGTGTCGTAGGTCGAGCCGTAGATGGGCAGGGAACCGAGAATCTTCAGCGAGCTAGGATGCCAGGTAAGTAGCGGATGTGTGTTTGTTGCCTTCGAGCCTACACCATAGAACGGTAGGGATTGTTTGATT
>CM039506.1:23373085-23410473 GCA_022432975.1 Begonia masoniana | reverse complement strand
CTTTGAGAGCTTGTAGGCAAAGAGAGGATGGTGGACAGAAGGAAGGAAGAATGGGAGGCAATTAACAAAAATACAACCTGGGAATTGTAGAGTTGCCAGAAGGAAAAAATGTCATTGTAGTAAAGTGGGTATTCAAAACTAAGGATAATCTGATGGCGAAATTCCAAAATACAAGGCAAGACTCTGCTTGGTCAAGGGATACTCACAGCCAGCCAGGTACGATATCTGAGATACTTTCTCTCCTGTAGCCCGCTTTGAAACAATAAGAGCTCTTCTAGCCTTAGCTGCTCAATTAAGATTGATTGTTTATCAATTTGACGTTAAGTCTGCCTTTTTAAATGCTGAGTTGGAAGAAGAAGTTTATGTAACGCCCCGAACCCACCCTAGCTCGGTGCGCTACTGGGCACTCTAACTCAATAATTGTTTATAAACACCAAAATATAAAAAACCCGGACACAGGGAATTAAAGCTAAGTCTGTCAAAATTTCTACTGTTCATACCTAGCTGCTTAGATCATAATTGCCTAATCCTAACCGTTAAGCATACAGCGTCCTTCCCGAAAATTTTGACAAGTTTAACCGCCTGAAAAGCGCCCTCCAAAATGCTAGCTAACTACAAACGAATCAATCCTCAACCAGATCCATAATATCTTACTCAATATTCATCAACTATCCAGCTACGAAATTCTCACCAAAATAGTAGTAAAGAGGGGAACTATAATACTAACATCCCTAAGTGAAGAAATCCACAGATAGGCGACACATCCACCTAACTTAACTAACACTTTCCAAACATCAACAAACAAAAGAGTTATGCATTTCCTCATTTAATAACCAGAAATTCCATAAAACTACCCAAAATACAAAGCCCCAATCCCCCGAGAGACCCATGGTCGAGTGGTGCCCCGACAAGCCCGCACGGCGTGCACACGTGTTGACACAGGACTGCGCCGAATCCTAGCTCCCTCGTCTAGCTCACCTGTAACACGTCACCATCTACACCATAGAACACAAAAGTAAGCCTTATGCTTAGTAAGTAGGGAAAATGCACTTAAACAATGCATGCTCGACTCAACCCTAGGATGCAGTTTCTACATACTCTGTGTTTTCTTTTCATTCAGGTTGCATTTATCTTTCACTTGCATGTGAATCAAGTAAGCACACGTCCCAACACAATCCAGGACGGCCACACCTTGACCCACGGAGCAATATTGGAGGCACACATCCTAAACAATCCGGGACAGCCAACCGAATCTTCCCCAATCGATCGTAGAATCCTCATTGTGCCTTCAAGCACGAACATATCGAGGCATTCATACTCACGACACATTAAATAAATTAGCATAGTATCTCTAGTAAAATCCCTCGCGGGGTGCTCAACGAGCCACTTGCCCGACGAGGCTATTCCACTCGAGACCAAGTTGCATATCAATTTTCTTATCTTACATTTCATCCTCACCACCCAAACATGCAAAACACGTAGTTTCGTAGTTAGAAAACAATGATGCATGACACACGATGCATGACACAAATCAAAACATAACAAACAAGCAAACAATCTCTACCGTTCTATGGTGTAGGCCCGAAGGCAACAAACACACATCCGCTACTTACCTGGCGTCCTAGCTCACTGAGATACTCGATTCCCTGCCCATCTACGGCTCGACCTACGACAAATATTCAAACTTCATTAATTTATGCTCACACTACTATTTCTAGCCTAATCCAACTAAAACCTAACTAAACGGGTCACTAATTTGGGTTCGGTAAAAACCGACCCAAAACTTCAGACATGCGTAACTTTCGCGTTGGTTATCGGAATCGAACAATTCTAGCGGCCACGTACTCATCTAATAACCTAGTTTAACCTGCCAAAAGGAAATTTAAAACAAACAGCCGCAACTAGGTCAAAAAGGGCAAAACCCGATTCTGCCCCTTAACCGGAAAATTCCTACATCTCGATTTTCCATCAATTCTCACCCATTTCCTAACCAATCAACCACATATACCCTCAATTAGCATAACCTACCTAAAATCCAAGGGATTCACTCAGCAAAACTGAAACGCCCAAATCAGGCGTGCTGAATTTTGCCCAAATAGGGCTTCTCACGGCTAGGCGACATAGCGATCCAAGGGTCGGCAACCCACCCGGAAGCAACCAAAATCGGCCGGTGGATGCGGAGCCAAATCTGCTCGTTACTACACGGCCTCAAAACCGAACCGAAAAACAGGCAAAATCGAGCTTACCCGTCGTTTTGTGCCGGAGACGTGCAGAATCTGCATCGGCCGCCGTCGTCTGGCCGAGAACCTGGAAAACGCCGATGAACAGAGCGCTATCGCCGCTCGCGTCTCCTCCCTTTGTTCGGGTCATCGACGCTCGAGCGTTCGAAACACGAACAGCAGAATGGCTTCGAGTCATTCTGTTGTTTTAATTAATAAAATTAATACTAATATCTATCTATCCTATTAAAACTTACTTAAATTCCAGCCATATTGAAACCTCGTTAAATCTCTCACCTCACCACCCTCGGTCTAACCCCTCCACCGAAACTCTGAGAATAATTTATTAACCCACACCTACCACTTTCAACTTAAAACACCAAACTCAAACACACCATAACCCTAGGGATCATCTAATGCTACGTACGTTAGAGTAAAAATTCTCGGGTGGTTACATCTACCCTCCTTACAAAAATTTTTGTCCTCAAAAGTTGTGGGAATAGTTACTCTAACATTATCCTCCTAACTTTTGGGTTGAAATGCTAACTTAAAACTACACTACAATTTCATCTCAATCATCTACCAGAAACAAATTCCCACGTATCCAAAGTTCCCACTATACACTTAATAATAATAATAATAATAATAATAATAATAATAATAATAATAATAATAATAATAATAATAATAATAATAATAATAATAATAATAATAATAATAATAATAATAATAATAATAATAATAATAATAATAATAATAATAATAATAATAATAATAATAATAATAATAATAATAATAATAATAATAATAATAATAATAATAATAATAATAATAATAATAATAATAATAATAATAATAATAATAATAATAATAATAATAATAATAATAATAATAATAATAATAATAATAATAATAATAATAATAATAATAATAATAATAATAATAATAATAATAATAATAATAATAATAATAATAATAATAATAATAATAATAATAATAATAATAATAATAATAATAATAATAATAATAATAATAATAATAATAATAATAATAATAATAATAATAATAATAATAATAATAATAATAATAATAATAATAATAATAATAATAATAATAATAATAATAATAATAATAATAATAATAATAATAATAATAATAATAATAATAATAATAATAATAATAATAATAATAATAATAATAATAATAATAATAATAATAATAATAATAATAATAATAATAATAATAATAATAATAATAATAATAATAATAATAATAATAATAATAATAATAATAATAATAATAATAATAATAATAATAATAATAATAATAATAATAATAATAATAATAATAATAATAATAATAATAATAATAATAATAATAATAATAATAATAATAATAATAATAATAATAATAATAATAATAATAATAATAATAATAATAATAATAATAATAATAATAATAATAATAATAATAATAATAATAATAATAATAATAATAATAATAATAATAATAATAATAATAATAATAATAATAATAATAATAATAATAATAATAATAATAATAATAATAATAATAATAATAATAATAATAATAATAATAATAATAATAATAATAATAATAATAATACCACTACAACTCTCTATGCTACCCCAATCGAGTAATCCTAAGATACTAATGAGTACACTTCTTACCTCAATTTTTACTAACCTCTATAAATTCTTAGATCATGACTAACTCTTCACACAATACTCTAAATGGTGTACAGCATATCCTTAATGCCCACTGTCTTCACCCCCTTGAAGACTCTCAACTTAAATCCTTGGTCACCTAGTAAATTTCTCACGATAGAGCAAACTTATTCATCCTAATAGTTAACATCGTTTGGCTGAAATACCTATTGTGTAATCCACAGCCCTAAATCTTCCTAAGTAAGTTCACCTAGTCATTTACTTTTCTAATTCAGTGTCGGTCGAATACTTACATAACTATCTCAGATCTCCAAAGCTATCTCAATAGCGTAACACTAAAACCTACTAATAAACTTATTACCCTGAGTCCTCAATTTCAATTTCTCTTCTACTTTATCATCTCCTTTCTAATTTATCACTCCCATTTCTTATACTAACTTACCTCGAGAAATCACGATATTTCATTAATCACCCTAACACTATCCATGTATTTCAAGCTCTCACTACAACTATTCTTTCAAGGTATATGATAAATTCTCAAACTTATGATCACTAAACTCAATTTATCCAACTATTACTTCAGTCAGTTATCACCAAATACTCTCAAAGCCTTAAGTCTAAACTAACTCTTTCCTGACTTTACACTTGATACCCTAAATGATGTTTACGCACTTCATTTCGACGACAAAAATTTCAAATTAAAACTTCCAAAATTCTCCCGAATTAACCCTACTCTAAGTTCCTTAGTATAATCTTCGTGCCCTTCCTATCCAATATCCTCCATTAGAATTTACTAATCTTCTCACTTACCTCACTTCTCACTCTTCACCCACTAACATAGTTCAAACACATAACTGAGTCTAACTTTCATAACTATGTACTCTTACACATTTTATTAACTTTAACTTAATCAATCCTCACCTATACTTTCAAACTTTTACAATTTAATTCTCAATATCCTCTAAGTTCTTCAACTTCATACGAAATACTCAATTTCTAATGGCTAACTCTCTTATCCTAACTCTCTCTCATAGTTAACTAATCTCATCACTTCTTTCTTTCTTAAGTCCGTCCAAAATCTATTTCTAAGTTATTCCAAACCTTTATACATTTGGCTCCACAATCCTAGGTAGAGTAACACCAAAAACACTGCATATCCACTCCTTATTAACAACTTTAATTATCCTATACCATGCCGGTTGAAAACTTTTAAGCATCCTCGTTCGCCCTCGGATGAGTAATCCACTAAGATAGTACCTATACCCTAAGGTCCAACCATTTTTCCTAACGAATATCAACTTGCATCTTCTTTGATCCTTTAATACCTCAATATTTATTGGTTTCCTAACTCTAAGTAAATCTCTAACTTTTCATCCCCGAAATTGAGTAATACAACACCCCTATATGATCTCTACTAATATATCATATTCTAACGTTACCTTTCTATGGCTTATCATTCACTCCACAACTAATCATCATTGCCACATTCACGACTCGACTCTTACTCTTCATAATTCTACTCTCTCTATGACTCTAGTTTGGGTCATTCTAACTATACCTCTTAACACTCAATTAACACTCAATAGTCCCTACCATTGTTAACCTCACTTAATTTGACAATCAATCAAACTTACAACTTCCTCTAACTTAGGCTAGGCTCCCCTCCATTAGAATCCCCCACCGAATACCGATTATTGTCTCAAATTCTCAAAATCCCCTTAACAATTTACTTAAGCTAGACACTCGAATACAATCTACATTTAAATACTTCGCACTCTACATAATTCTAAAGTATACCACTTTTACATCTACACACATCCTAACTAGGTCCCAAGTTTATCTATCCCAATCTTATCTCACATAAGATGTAACTCTCTAAGGGAAACAAATCCTATGTGTATCATCATTACAATCATCCTAAGTTGCTTAGAGCCCTTATTCTAAGGTCTGTCTCGCCTTGCATTCAACCCACCATGTCCTCACCCATTTACTACTAGGACACAACTCACACTTTTCTTAACGACTATCACTTCTACTCAGGCTAACGTTTACACTCAACTCGGGTCGACCATCCCTCCTTTTCTCACATTCCTAGGGTATCAGACTTACATTCCTAACCTAAGATTCCCTAATCTCTCTATGCTCAATTCTACTTCTATCTATCCTACGGATGTTACCTTTTCAGTTTCGTCTTTCCAATAAATTCCTAGCTATTCGAACTATCAGTTCACTACGTCTATAAGTTGGCTCATGGGATCCACCGAGGTTGTCCCGGTACTCGATATTTTCATTCTAATCCTAAACAAGGCTAAACAATCTAATCTCAGCTAACTAACTAAAGGTAAAGAAATACTTACAGTCGGTGAAGCACGTTGCACGGCGGCCGGCATTGTCGGGTAATCCTTTGAACGACTCGACCACTTTGCTCTGATACCATCTGTACGCCCCCGAACCCACCCTGGCTCGGTGCGCTACTTGGCTCACTCTAACCCCGATAATTTTTATAAACACCAAAATATAAAAAAACGGACACAGCGGAATTTAAAGCTAAGTCTCCTGAAGCTCTCTTATGTCATACTTAGCTGCCTAGACTCACTAATTTACCTTAATCCTAACCGTTAAGCACCACGGCGTCCTCCCCGAAAATTTCGACAAAGTAACGCATGAAAATGGCGCATCCAAAATGCTAGGTACTTGCAAACGAATCAATCCTCAACCAGATCCAGAATACTCTTACTCACTATCCACTCAACTATCCAGCATACGAAATCTCAAAATAGCAGTAAAGAGGGAAACTATAATACTAACATCACATCCACTCAACTATCCACTCAACTATCCACTCAACTATCCACTCAACTATCCACTCAACTATCCACTCAACTATCCACTCAACTATCCACTCAACTATCCACTCAACTATCCACTCAACTATCCACTCAACTATCCACTCAACTATCCACTCAACTATCCACTCAACTATCCACTCAACTATCCACTCAACTATCCACTCAACTATCCACTCAACTATCCACTCAACTATCCACTCAACTATCCACTCAACTATCCACTCAACTATCCACTCAACTATCCACTCAACTATCCACTCAACTATCCACTCAACTATCCACTCAACTATCCACTCAACTATCCACTCAACTATCCACTCAACTATCCACTCAACTATCCACTCAACTATCCACTCAACTATCCACTCAACTATCCACTCAACTATCCACTCAACTATCCACTCAACTATCCACTCAACTATCCACTCAACTATCCACTCAACTATCCACTCAACTATCCACTCAACTATCCACTCAACTATCCACTCAACTATCCACTCAACTATCCACTCAACTATCCACTCAACTATCCACTCAACTATCCACTCAACTATCCACTCAACTATCCACTCAACTATCCACTCAACTATCCACTCAACTATCCACTCAACTATCCACTCAACTATCCACTCAACTATCCACTCAACTATCCACTCAACTATCCACTCAACTATCCACTCAACTATCCACTCAACTATCCACTCAACTATCCACTCAACTATCCACTCAACTATCCACTCAACTATCCACTCAACTATCCACTCAACTATCCACTCAACTATCCACTCAACTATCCACTCAACTATCCACTCAACTATCCACTCAACTATCCACTCAACTATCCACTCAACTATCCACTCAACTATCCACTCAACTATCCACTCAACTATCCACTCAACTATCCACTCAACTATCCACTCAACTATCCACTCAACTATCCACTCAACTATCCACTCAACTATCCCATCCCCCGAAGACCATGGTCGAGGTGCCCCGACAACTGCCCGCACCGGCGTTCCCCGTGTGCCACCGACTGCCGCCTAATTCTGGCTCCCTCGTCTAGCTCACCTGTAACACGTCACCATCTACACCATAGAACACAAAAGTAAGCCTTATGCTTAGTAAGTAGGGAAAAATGCACTTAAACAATGCATGCTCGACTCAACCCTAGGATGCAGTTTCTACATACTCTGTTTTTTTTTTTCATTCAGGTTGCATTTATCTTTCACTTGCATGTGAATCAAGTAGGCACACGTCCCAACACAATCCAAGACGGCCACACCTTGACCCACGGAGCAATATCTGAGGCACACATCCTAAACAATCTGGGACGGCCAACCGAATCTTCCCCAATCGATCGTAGAATCCTCATTGTGCCTTCAAGCACGAACATATCGAGGCACTCATACTCACGACACATTACGTAAATTAGCACAGCATCTCTAGTAAAATCCCTCGTGGGGTGCTCAACGAGCCACTTGCCCCACGAGACTATTCCACTCGAGACCAAGTTGCATATCAATTTTCTTATATTACATTTCATCCTCACCACCCAAACATACAAAACACGTGGTTTCGTAGTTAGAAAACAATGATGCATGACACACGATGCATGACACAAATCAAAACATAACAAATAAGCAAACAATCCCTACCGTTCTATGGTGTAGGCTCGAAGGCAACAAACACACATCCGCTACTTACCTGGAATCCTAGCTCGCTGAGGATTCTCGGTTCCCTGCCCATCTACGGCTCGACCTACGACACATATTCAAACTTTATTAATTTAAGCTCACACTACTATTTCTAGCATAATCCAACTAAACCCTAATTAAACGGGCTACTAATTTGGGTTCGGTAAAAACTGACCCAAAACTTCAGACATGCGTAACTTTCGCGTTGGTTATTGGAATCAAACGATTCCAGCGGCCACGTACTCCTCTAATAACCTAGTTTAACCTGCCAAAAGGATTTTTAAAACAAACAGCCACAACTAGGTCAAAAAGGGCAAAACCCGATTCTGCCCCTTAACCGAAAAATTCCCTCATCTCGGTTTTCCATCAATTCTCACCCGTTTCCTAACCAATCAACCACATATACCCTCAATTAGCATAACCTACCTAAAAATCCCGAGGCTTCACTCAGCAAAACCGAAACGCCCAAATCGGGCTTGCTGAATTTTGCCCTAATAGGGCTCCTCACGGCTAGGCGACCATAGCCGGTCCAAGGGTCCACAAACCCACGCCGGAAGCAACCAAAATCGGCCGGTGATCGGAGCCAAATCTGGCTCGTTACTCACGGCCTCAAACCGAACCAAAAACAGGGCAAAATCGAGCTTACCCGTCGGTTTTTGCGTTGAGACGGGCCAGAATCTGCTCGCCGCCGTCGTCTGGCAGGAGAACGCTGGAAAACGCCGATGAACAGAGCGCCGATCGCCGCTCGCGTCTCCTCCTTTTGTTCGGGTCATCGGCGCTCGAGCGCTCGAACACGAACAACAGAATGGCTTCGAGCCATTATGTTGTTTTAATTAATAATAATAATAATAATAATAATAATAATAATAATAATAATAATAATAATAATAATAATACTAATAATCTATCTATCCTATTAAAACATTACTAACTCCCGTACATTCAGCCATATCGAAACTTCGTTAAATCTCTCACCTCACCCTCGGTCTAACCCCTCCACCGAAACTCCCGAGAATAATTTAATTAACCCACACCTACCACTTTCACTTAAAACACCAAACTCAAACACACCATAACCCTAGGATCAATCTAATGCTACGTACGTTAGAAGAAAAATTCTCAGGTGTTATAGTTTATGTAACTCAATCTGAAGGCTTTGTTGTATGGTGAAGAGAGAAAGGTGCACAGGTTGAAAAAGGCTCTTTATGGCTTAAAGCAAGCCCCACATGCATGGTACAACAAGATTGATTCTTATTTTCAAGAAAATGACTTTAAGAGAAGCAAAAATGAACCCACAATTTATTTGAAGAAAGCTGGTAATAATTTTCTCTTTGTTTGCTTATATGTAGGTGATATTATCTACCTGGGTTCTTCCTGTTTTATTAAAGAATTCAAAGTTTGTATGAAGAACAAATTTGAGATGTGAGATTTAGGTAATTTGAGCTATTGTCTTGGTTTGGAAGTGAATCAAGCTGATGATGGGATTTTTGTCCATCAAAAGAAATATGCTACTGATCTTCTTAAGAGGTTTAACATGCTCAATTGTAAAGTTGCAGTTACACCAATGAATTCGAATGAGAAATTGCAACTTAACAACGAAACTGAACTAGCTAATGGAACATATTTCAGAAGCTTAGTGGGAGGTTTGATATATTTAACTCACACCCGACCATATATTGCTTATTCGGTGGGGGTAATTTCAAGATTTATGCATTCTCCGTCAAAGCATCATCTTGGAGCAGCAAAAAGATTATTGCGTTACATTGCTGGAACAATTGATTTCAGTCTATGGTACAGTCAAGTTGCTAAATTTAAATTAATTGGCTTTACTAATAGCGATTGGGTCGGGTGCTTGGATGATCGAAAGAGTACAACAGGTTATACATTCAATCTTGGTTCAAGTGCCATCTCTTGGAGCTCAAAAAAGCAAGCAACAATAGTTTTGTCATCTTCAGAAGGTGAATATATAGCTGCAACTTCAGCAGCATGTCAAGGAGTATGGATGCGAAGAATTCTTGAAGAACTTGGTCATGAACAAAAAGATGCAATCAGATCTTTTGTGATAATAAAGCAGCAATTTTTATGACTAAAAATCCCGCTTTCCATAGCAGAACCAAGCATATCAGTATTCGTGTTCACTTCATCAGAGAACTTGTAGTTGAAGGGCAAGTTGGTTTATCTTACTACAATACAGAGGAGCAAGTTGCAGACATCTTCACAAAGTCTCTTCCTAGAGAAAAACATGTTTATCTAAGATCTCAGCTTGGTGTTTGTAGGTTTGAATTAAGTGAGGGTGTTGAGAAATAATTCAAACTTGACTAAGTCATTTAACAGTTTTATTTGTTTCTCGATGTTCTGAGACGTAGTGCCATAATAATCTCCATGTTAGTTGAGATTTCTTAGGGAGTTAGTTTTTTTGTAAGCCTATATACAGGCACTTCATTTCCTTTTGAAAGATAATAAAAAAAGGGTGCAAATAAAACGTCTCTGTTTTTATTCTCTTCCTCTCAATTCCTATGAAGAATCCCCTGAAGTCTTTTATACATTTAGGGGTAGGCCATGCTAGCATACTATGCACTTTGTCATCCTCTGCTGCTACACCAAGAGAGTTAATGCAGTGGCCCAAGTAGTCAACTTCATATTAAAAGAATTCACATTTCTTAATATTAACAACCAAATGTTCATCATGGAGACGTCCCAAAAAGGAGCGTAGATATCCATAATGTTGGGATCCGGTGTGACTATACACTAGAATATCATCCAGAAAAACGAGAACAAAGCATTTGAGGAACATCCATAACGTGGAAGTCATTAGGGACTGGAAGGTAGCCGAAGCATTAGTTAAGCCAAAAGGCATGATGACTGAATCGTAGAGGCCCTCATGAGTTTGAAAAGCTGTCTTCTCAATTTCCTGCACATGCATACGTATTTGGTGGTATTCACTCCTCAAGTTCAAATTAGAAAAGTATTTTTGACCATGCAGCTTGTCAATTAGTTCTTCAATAATAGAGAAAGGGAATTTATCAAGAACGTTGAGTTTATTGAGTTTCATATAGTCCACACAAAATTGCCATCCACCGTCTTTTTTCCTAACCAAGATAACCGGGCTAGAGAACGGACTCTGACTTGAACGAATGAACCCTGTTGTTATCATATCATCAGAAGTTTTTCAATTTATGTCTTTTGAGTATGAGGGTACCGGTAAGGTTGGATGTGAGGCGGAGTGGCTCCTTCTTTCAACCTAATTTTGTGACAATGAGGGCGATATGGCGAAAGACTTATGTGGGAAAATACACTTGGATATTCCTGTTGAAGTTCAGTCAAATAAGAATTAGTATCAGGTGGTAAAGCCATGGAGCCAGAAGCTCTTCTGAGTCCATTAATCTCAGCTAGCCCTTACAGCGGTGGTTGGTATCCCAACGCTCTTCGCAACAAAAGCACAAATTTGCTTCACGGTGGCGAACAGGTTCAGCCTACATCAGGGTAGCTCTGAACCACGACCCTGTTCTCTACAGATTCTAGTGGAGGATTGAGCATAAAAAAAGAAGTACTTGAACTGGTATTCACCTTGTTGCCCCAGGATAACGTTGGGCTGGGTCGGTGTTCGCGTCTGGATCCTCTTAATTTCATCTTGTTTTCACAATTCATAATTTCATATATAGCATTAAAGCCTAAGACACATTATTTGGACGTATAATCCGCACGTCATCCTGCAAGTCCAGTGAAAGCCCATTTATAAATGCTCCTAATACGGCCTCGCGTTCCATTCCTCTGATACGAGTAGCTAAATTCTGAAATTGGTCTCCATATTCTTCAATGCTGCCCAATTGGTGTAAGCCCATGAGTTGTTCTTGAACTGATTTAAATTCTTTTGGCCTAAATCGTTGACCCATAGCATGTTTAACATCGTCCCATGTTAAATTGAGCTTCTATTCTATGATCTATTCAAAATAGTCCCAAGCTTTGCCAGTCAAAAAATCTTAGATAACCTGGGCTTTGTTGTTAGTGTGTATCTGGGCTAGTCTGAGGTATCGTTCGCCTTTTTTATCCAAGACTCCCAATCTTCTCATCAAACAAAGGGATGTCTAACTGGAGAGAAGCATCCCAACCTTGTTGCCGACGAACATCAAACGTACTACACTGGTCCCTCGTGGGGTGGGAGGGGGGTGGGGGGCGGGGTGGGAATCGCCCATCTCGTCTATTGCAGCGACCCTCAAACATGAACTCTATTCTTTTAATAGTTATCGATCCTGACAAAAAAAATGGAGTGGAACGGCTATCGTAGCGTCGATGAAAAGAATTGTTGCCTTCCCCATCGGACACAGATGAACATGGGTCCAATCATTTCAACCTTGGCTGGGTCCAATTGTTTCAACCCCAGCTCGGTTGGTAAGTGCATTGGTGCCTTCCCGTTTGGATCAGATGAAGACGGAATATCCATACCGATTCTTGTGAGGTACGATGAGTTGATCAGAGGAGAGTGACATCCGCTATGAGCTGAGGAAACGCTCGAAGAGCTTCTTCTATACGATCCAATTTATCATCCATCCTGTTGAGCTTATCAATATGGCTTTCGACCTCGCTTCTGAGGTCAGCCATTTCCTTATCCATTTCTTAAATTCTTTCTCCACGAGTAAACAATATGGCCATAAAAACACCAGTAGACCGGATGATATGGTTTGGACCCCGCAAAGAAAAAAAGTTGATGTACGGATTGTTGAGAAAGTGGTGCTCTTGGCTCAATCCGAGAACACTCAAAATTATCAAGGGAGAAAACTTAACAAATGAGTTCCATAGGTAATGAAATTTAGAGGAGACGTAGTATGATGAGTTAAAATTAAACCCTACAAATTTCGTGAGAAAAAAAATATATGAGAAATACAAAAGTTATACAAAGGTGATTCGTAACTGGTCCGAGTGGCAACTTGGTGCACCTCCGGGTTATGTAACCTTCCAAGGAAGATTACAACGACACATGATCGATTTGGCTCACTTTCTCTCTTGTCTAAGGTCTTAGACAAGTCTTAGACAAGATGCAGAAAGATGAGTATAAGAGGTTCTAAGCAACCTCAGACTTAGAAGGCAATGGAGGTGCAACTCCTCTCGGAAGTAAATTACAACCGAGGCAATTACCTTGTAATGCTAAGGCTCGAGAGTTTCTTGAATAATCTTCAATATTGATAAAAAAAAAAAAAAAAAAAAAACTGAACACAATGTCTGAAAAAAATGCTTACATATGCTAGGGCAACTAAGGGCTAGGTTGGACATAAAAAAGAAAAGGAAAAGATCATTTGGTCTTGATCCATCTATTTGTGTAGGTGTGCTCATTCATCTTGATCGTGGAGATGACTTCTTGTATGGTAAGTTGTGTTGAACCTTATGACGAGGAGCATGGATCTTCAGGCATGATTTCCAATGGAAGAGGGTGCGCTTCCTTTTGAAAGGACGAGCTCAAGAAACGGGCTTTATGTTTGGGGCACGCGCTCAAGAAAAGTCCGTACCGAGCTCTCGGTAATGGATTTGGTTGACCAAGAAAATGACATCCAAATTTCACGATCCAGCCTATTCTGAAAAGCTCGAAATGTTGGTTACAATATTCAAGAATGACACTTTTTGTAATAAGGTCGACAAGACTGTCGAATATGCCAATTATTCCTTGAAGGTCAGATTGATGGCCATTTTTGAAAAGTCCAATAATTAAAGTTGCTTTGCATTTTAGGACAACAACCCCTTAGTACCTTATAATGCATGATGAGATAATAAAAATATAAGTTAAACAGGCCCAAAATTTGCCTAAGCCCAATAGAGGTAATTGATTACATAGAGTTGTCAAAGGAAAGACAAATTCTCTCTTCTACTACTCCTATGCTCAATGATGTTTGGAAAGTTTCTTCTCCCATGCTCCATGTCAACATGTTGTTGGGTTTATTAATATCTTGTGGAGTCGGCTGTCATTCCAAATGATCTATTAGAGCTTCCACGTGCTCCATTAGTTCATCACCTGCAAAAAGAGAGCAATAATTAGTGAAAAGGCTAGTAAGATACCTTGTAAACGTGTTATGAATTTTCGGGGTTTATCAATGGATGATTTTGATACCAAATGATTGGTATTAACACATTCTACCCCTGTATTCAGCCTTCTTGCGATTTCACCTGCACCGATGAAGCAAAACACAACAAAGAAAATATAATAACATCAAAAAACACACCTTAAATATGGAAATCCACAAACTCGGTTACAAAACATAGAAGTCTGTTTTACAAAATAGATCATATCCCTTTTCTTCCTCTTTGAAAGTTTAGAGGAGGATCCTAATTCAAGAGACAATGAAAAGTTAAAGCATCTAGTAACTTGAACTTTATACGTGACAACTGGGGCAAAAAACTAACCCAAGTTTAATCCCTTTCTAGAAGATGTTTAGTACTTTTCGTTTCCATAAATGTAGGTGTAATATCTATCATTTTATTATTCATTATTTTTTTAGTAAAATTTTTGAATTATTTGAGGCGATTTATTCTGTGTTGACTCAAATAGCCTTCTTTGTTTGATATTTTTCCATGTGTAACTTTTTTCGGTCAAATAGGTCAACTCGTTAGTTTTGAGGTCAAGCATAATGAATTTTTGAAGTTTCGTGGTGAATAAATTAACATTTTGACTTTTATAGTTATTATGGACGATTATTTTCTATTTCAGAAGATGTAAGTAAAAAAAAAACATATCAAAAATATCGTCAAATAATTTATTATTTTAATTATTTATAATTTATTATAATTACATTATTAACAGGTTAAACGGATGAAAATATAAAATTGAAACTTAAGAGACTATGATTATATAAAAACATGTAAAATATTCCTAAGTAGGTACGGAAATTCACTCAAAGTAGGTGCACCCACATGGATATCTATTATTAATCAGCAAAATGGTCCTTCTATCTCACTTTGTCCCTTCTAAAACTACAGCTCATATATATATAACATACATAAAAATAATAAATAAAAAATAAGGAAAATGATTGATTTGAGAGATCATTGATGCATCTCTCAACGTAAATGATCTCATGAATGCTACATTTCTATATTTTGTAATTATTAATTATCAATATGGAAAAGGAAAACAATGAACAAACAATGAATTTACATTGAAACCTCAACAGATTAAAAAACCATCACAATCTGAGAAAAAAATATAATTTTGTCCTCATTTTTGTAATATTGCGAGTTTTTCAACCCAACTAAATTTAATAATTTGGGTTAGGAGTGGACAAAAGTCAATTCGGTTCGGTTTGATTTTAGAGTCGAACCTAAACTAAATCGACTTTTTTTTGTTCTTAAAAAATAGAACCAAAATCGAACCATCCAAGATGGGAAACCGAACTGGAACAAAACCGTTCAATTTTGGTTCAAATTTTTTAAAATTAAATTAATATTCTTAAAAATACAAAAAATGAGTCTAATAAAATATCAAATTAGATAAATAAATAATTTAAATAATGATTAGACAATTCAATAATATATTTATTAATTAGATATAATCTACAAATTGAATTACTAATCAGCACAATTCAATTATCTTACTGCTAATTAGGTAATAATTTAATAATTTAATCACTATTTAGTACACTTGGAAGATTAATTAGTCAATAATTCAATTAATGCTTTAATTTTGATCATAAAATTAATGTTTTATTGGATGATTTCTTAATATTTATAAATAACTTTTTAAGTTAATTTTATTTTAATTGTTTTTGGGTTCGGTCCGATTCCTAGATATTAGAACTGAAACCGAACCAAATTTTTTCCAATTCTCATAACTTAGGAATCGATCTGAACAAGACCAAAACCTCTCGATTTGGTTTGGTTCTTTAGTTCTGATTCGGTTTTGCACACTCCTAATTTGGATCACTAGATTTTAACATAAAAAAATTAAGTTAGATTATAGATAATTAAAATGACGTATCTTGTTATGACTCGGACGCGGGCCTAGATACAACCCACAATAATCAGAGGCTCCACTTGCATATATATACGTATATATATTTTTTATGAAATGACATGCATGTATAAAGAAAAGGAGTAAAACTGGCGTACATGTAGTATAAAATTGGTAATAGATATATTTTATATATTTAATGAAATAAAATATCATGCATGTGTAAAATAAATGTATAAAACTAACATATATTCAGTATAAAAAATTGACATGTTATTAAACAAGACATGCATAGTTTTTTATATGATATCTCACAAAAGAAGAGTTTTCAAAAACCGTGATGCTTATGCAGTACAACAAAGAAACCTCAACCTCGATGACTATTATCTTTTCGACCAGCCGAAACGACATTCTTAGGAACATACTCGAAATCAATAAAATCTCTAGAAACTAAAACAATACCGACGTCAAAATCCCTTCAAAACTCAAGGAATAAATTGATAGGTTTTGTAATAGGACTAGGAAACTCACATTGAAAGAAATGACAAAAAGACAAACTTTGTCGATGCTACAAAATCTCAAGCTTGACAATATTATGAACAACATACTCAAAACATGCCCCAACAAAGCTCAAGAAACATCCCAAAATCAAGGTCAAGAAAATGGGCTGAAACGCCCAAAAAAGATTAGCACAACAACTCTAGAAAAGTAGAAATGTGGCGCCCAAATGCGGGCTAGGGCCACAATGCCAACATCGTAGCAGCGTCGTGGCTTAGCACAGGGGTGAGCAAGAACCTATCAGAACAGAGAACCGGACCAGAACCGAGCTATTTGGTCCGGTTCTGGTCGGTTCTTAGGGAAAAATTAACAGATTTCAGTTCTGTTATTTCAGAACTGAAATCTGTGGTTCAATTCTCAGTTTTAAGGACAAAATCGAGTAAAATCAACCCGCACCATTTAAGTTAACCCTAAAAGGCTAAAAAACTTCGAAGCCTCACGCACATGTAGTCACGCTCTCACCTTCGTCCTTCGCTATTCGGTATTTGCTTCGCACAATCGTAGTCACCATCTCTCGCCTTCGCCCTCGCCCTCACCCTCGTCGTGTCTCGCCGAAGTCGCTGTTGTTGCCTCTCGCCGAAGTCGCTGCTGTCTGTTTCCTCTCGCCAAAGTCGCTGTTGTATGTTGCCTCCCGGAGTCAGACTGTAGTTTCAAACTACAGGTTTTGTTATTTTCTTTCTCATGTCATACTATTTATGTATTTTTCTTTTTTTGTACTTGAATCGTGAGATGTGAACATCCATTGGTTTTGCTCACAGTGGACCAGTGAAATGATTTTTACTTTTTTAGCACTTAGCAATGGATGGTAAGAGTACTCACAGTTGAATGTTAAGAGTACTCACAGTGGAATCATGAACTATCCGGGCCGGCTCTGCTCATAGTGGACCACTGGAATTAGGGGTGAAATGTGAATGGTGAAAACTCAGAACTAGTTCTGCTCACAGTGAGGACTCATAATCGGTTCTGTTTTAGTGCTTGTAGTACCTTTTTTTCCCTATAAATTGGACAACAATTAAAAAAAAAAAAAAAAAAAAACTGGATTTAGAGCAGAACTCGATATTATTTAGTAATCAGTTGGGTGCAAGTGATTAGTGAAGGTATGAAATTTTTCTTTTCTAACTTGGGAGGACCAGAACCAAGATCACTTTGCTAGTCCATTTCTGGGAAAAATTTAGCTTATTGGTGCAAAAATTTTGAAACCGAATTTTAGTGGTCTGGTCCTGGTCTCTTCAAAAACCAGACTAAACCGGACCATGCCCATCCCTAGCTTGGCAAGCACAATGTCACGACATGCTACACAACACATGTCACCTGTTTAGTCGTTCACGAAGAACACTAAGCATCACGACTTAGAATCAACCTCCATACGCTGATTGCAACCAATGATTTGGTTTTTAAATTCAAAATTGAACATGGATGAAAAGTACAAACAAAAAACTAACGGAAAAGAACGAAATCAGGCATTAGAATATACATACCTTTGAAAACGGTTGAATTGTCATGACATGAGAGACTCAGATCGGACTACGAAACTAGCCTCGGCTCTCTCGACCAAAACACATAAAAAAGGGGGGAGAAATATCCCTACCATTTATAACTATTTTTTTAAAATTTAATCATTTTATTTTATTATAAAATATATTAAACAAATCATTGAATTCCAATAATAGAAAATTGTTATCCACAAATTCTCTCCGAGATAACTTTGTCTTACCTAACATGATTCAGAATTTAAATTACGTAATACTTTTACCGATTTGACCATTTGAGTAAAACAAACCACACATGCTCACACAAACGAATCACGGCAATTTGACTCGATAAGCAATTTAATTTCAAATCACGCAAAAAATTACTTTAGAATTTTATTAATATAAAATTGATAGATTTACATATGTTTTATTTCAATAAATGAATAACAAGTTAGATTTTAAGAATTATTGTAATGACAAATTAAGGATTATTGCTTAAAACTTTAATTATACACACTTAAATGTAATAAAACATCAACAGAAAGATTGAATAAAAAAGGGCTAGAAATTATGAGGACTAAGAGCATCATAGGTTTTCCAGGAAGAAGATGTTGCTGCGTCGTTGTTGGCCGGAGATGCCACATTAGCATGCAAGTACCACATATTCTTGCAAGGAACGGAACGGGGAAAATTTACGTCGGGCAAAGAGTAGGGTTTGGAGAAGAAAGCAGAACACTCGACCTCTGATTTCTGATCCGGAAGACCCAAAATGCAGTTCATTGAAACGTCGAGAATCTTCTTCTTTAACAAAATCCGGCAAGCGGGTCCGATTTTAGTGAAGAAGTTGTTTCTTAATGTCAAGTTTCCGATGTTCGGCAGCTTGCAGACTACCTCCGGCACTGTTCCGTAGAACTTGTTATCGGCTAAGTTCAGAAGCTTCATTTTCGATAAACAGGCGAAAGAGAGAGGAATTGGTCCTGTGAGATAGTTTTTGCTTACATCGATCAAGGTAGCTTTTTCGAGAAATCCCATTTCGTAAGGCAAGCATCCGGTGAATTTGTTGCCCAAGAAAAGAACTTCGACCAGAGTTTTATTAGCTTGTCCTATGCTTCTCGGAATTGGACCGGTGAACTGGTTGTTGGCAAAGGTCAGGTAATTAGCGGGAGTGAATCCAAAATTTTTGGGGAGTTCTCCGGTGAACCGGTTGTTGTTGATGAAGATAACTCTAAGGTCGAGATAGAAGAGTTGAGTAGGGACTGGCCCATCATACTTGTTGAAACGGAGATCCAAGAAGAGGAGCTTACTTGCACTGAGGATTTCCACCGGAAACTCGCCGGAGTAGTTGTTGTTACTCAGGTCATACTCGTAGAAGAACTGGAGTTGGGTTATGTTTTTGGGTATACCGCAGGTGAAATTGTTGGAATTTGCGTGAAAAAAAGTGATGTCTGGTAATCTGTTCAGGAGTCCGTCGAGTGATAGTTGGGGGCCATAAAGTAAACGGCCATTGAAGTCAACGCCGGAGATAGTTTTCTCGTTGTTGTTCGGTAAACAGTCGCACCCGAACCCAGTGTAGTGGCAAACATCGGGGCCCTCCCATGTATCTCTTATGTGAAAAGGGTCGGAGGTGATTTTGGGTTTGAATTCTTGAATGACAAAATAAGCATTTCGGAGGCGATCGTTTTCAAAAGTAAACGCCGGTACGCCGGAAGGGGGACAAGGCTGTTGGCATTCAGGTGAAGGAGAAGGGGAGGAGATTCCACCACCTCCTCCACCGCCGCCGCCACCGCCAATGATTATTTCCAAGGTCTCTCTTTCGGACGGGAGCAGTGGAGGAGCATTGAGACAACAAACTGGAGGAGGAAAAAAAGAGAAGAGAGAGAAATTGAAAATGCAAAACAAGGCAATAATTCTACGCTTTGAACCCATTCCTCTTTGCCTTCTAGTGCTCTATGGTCACGGGAGCTTCCCCATTTTAACTTTACCTTTATAATGTGTCTGGAGAGAAGGAGAGAGAAAGAGGTGAGAGAAGAATGATATTTATTCAAAAGCACAATAAATCAAATATTATATACATTTAGGAGCGGGTAGAGCGAGAGAGAGGAGAGGGGGAGATTTCAATGGATGGATTGTTACTAAGCCCAGTTCAAATGGTTTTCTTTCAATATAAAAACTAGATACTAGAATGCACAAACATTATGCATTGCAAAGTATATGTCCCGATGATTAAAAAAAATCTACACTAAATTTTTTGTTTACCTTAACAATAGATGCACATAAAATCGCAATTACGCACTTGCTTTGCAACCTTCTAGTAATTCCAAGGGTGCTAAAGTAAATCTGTCCTTAAAAATCATCTCGATCATCGTACATAACACCGACATGAAATAGCCATTAACGAATAATGACCACCAAGAGCTGAAATCGATTGGCTGGAGAAAATCAACCACATAACAATGGAAATTGTCCGAAATTAGAATCAAAATCCACCACGAAAGGATAAATAATTAAAGGTACTAACCCAAGTCTACGACAACTTGGATGAGTGATGGAAAGAAAGATAACAAAAAAGGGCAACTCATCCATGCAGACAAGATCTTCACGTGCTTAAAGTTGCCCTAGAAAGAGGGCATCCTGTCTGTATTCACCAAACTTTTAGCCTCTATTTTTCTCTACGTTAACTATATTTGATTTCCACTGCACTTGATACTAATTATCTGTTAATTAATATGAAATTCAAGTTTTATAAACAACATTTATGTCACGATTAATATAAGAAAAATTAAAAAAATTGGAATTTTGCTAATCTTTCTTCTATTTCGTATCAGTTTTATATATTTAATAATCATAGTAAAAAAATGATACAGCATGACACAACCTGTAACACCCGAGATTTTCAAGAGAAAAATAAAATGATATGTAATTATTTAATAAATAATTGTTTAAGTAATTTAAAAAGGAAAGTGAATAAGTTTGGTTAATCTAATTGGTTAATTAATTTAGATTTGGGTATTTCCGGTGAAATTAAGCGGTGGGTTACAATTAAGAACGAGATTTAACGAAATTTACGAAAGGGCAAAACGGTATATTAAAGTGTTAATAGAAATTTATAGGATTATTGATATTAGTATTATTACTATTATTATTATTATTATTATTATTATTAATAATAATAATAATAACATAAAATTAAAACAAACAACAGAATCGTTTCTGTTGTTTGTCAAGCTCGAGCCCGAGCGCGAGAGGAGAACAGGGGAGACGACGACGGCGACTCTCCTCCGACGAACGCCGGTGTTTTCCGGCCCTCTCCGACCAGACGACGGCGACGTGCGATCTCCGACCGTCCTCGCGCACAAAACCGAACGGTAAGCTCGGTTTCCTCCTCTTTTTGGTTCGGTTTGTGGTGTGTGTGGAGAGCTCGATTGAGCTCCGATCACCGGCCAAAATGGGATGCTTCCGGCGTGGGTTTGCCAACCCTAGGGTCGGCTATTGTTGCTTGGCCGTGGAATGCCCAATTTGGGCGAAAATCAGTGAAGCCCGAATTAGGGCTTAGGGTTTTCTTAATTGGAAACTTCGATTTTAGGTTAGATTATTCTAATTGAGTGTATATATGTTTGATTGGTGAGGAAATGAGTGGAATTTGATGAAAAATCGAAAAAGGGAAAATTCCCGATTAAGGGCAGTTTCGGGTTTTTGATAAATTGACCTAGTTCCGGTTAATTGTTTTAAAATTCCTTTTGGCAGATTAAAATAGGTTATTAGAGGAGTACGTGGCCGCTGGAATCGTTCGATTCCGATAACCGACGCAAAAGTTACGCGCGTTCGAAGTTTTAGGTCGGTTTTTACCGGACCCAAATTAGTGGCCATTTAATTAGGTTTTAATTGGATTAGGCTAGAAATAATAGTTTAAGGTGTTTTCACAAAAATGAGAGTTTAGTTATGCCCGAATGAGAAATTGGAAGTTTTAGGAAAGAATTTCCTTAATTAGGAGATTAGTTCAAGTTTGAAATTAGTTTAATTAGAATTGATTTTAATGTCTTTTAATTGTGAAATGCTTTAGGTGAAGACGACCTTTGGACGGTGCTCGGCTTACTACGGACGCCAGGTAAGTGAGCGTTAGGCTTTCCGGCCATTAAGGCCCTACGTCGTACAATGTTGAAAATGTTGAATGTTATGAAGAAAGTGGTCATACTGATAGCTAAGGAACGACGGGTAGTTAAGTAGTGCCTTAGCGATTTAGGTAGCATTCATTCGATAAGTTTTCCTTACGTGTATGTTAGTGCTCATGTGATAGGTTTTCCTTATGTGTATGTCTCCTCATGCATCATGTTTTCTCAAAAGTGCATACGAACTATTTATGAGCATGTTTTATGAAAATGTTGAATTAAAGAATGATAATGAATGATGAATGATGAATGATGAATGATGAATGATGAATGATGAATGATGAATGACAAATGTACTACGGGGCAAGTCATGAATGTACTACGGGGCAAGTCATGAATGTACTACGGGGCAAGAAAATAGTTTAAAAGAAATGAAACGAAAATGTTTTATAAATGTCATGCATATATATGAAATGTCATGTTTAGCACGCTCCTTACTAAGCATTAGGCTTAATGTAGTTATTGTATGATGTAGGTGACAGGTGCGAAGGTGAGAGCTTCTCTTGATGACAAAGAACAGGTGGTCGACGGATGGTGCTCGTGGCGACGGGGTGTGTTTTGGCTTGATAATCCGATGGCTTGAATGATGTATGTCGAATGATGTGAGTTAGCTTTTGTTGGTTAGAAAGATGATGGATTTTAGGGCGTATAGTTAAGTTTAATGCTCAGGAAATTTTATAGTGGATGTAGCTATTTTTAATGATTGGCTAATGTATGTCTTTGGTGATGTTCTAGGGAATTTCGTGTTTATGCTCGATGTTTGTTTTGAGGATTTGATTGGGATTTGTTTGTGAAAGTATCAAAGTGTTTAAGTATGTAGAATAGATGTTTTGATAGAAAATGTACGAAAAGTCAAGTTTTGATGTATATGTAATGGCACTAGATTGTTTAGAATGATGTAAATGTAGTGGTAGTAGATTGTTTAGAATGTAAAGTCTTTATTTTGGAGTTATTTTGGAGAATATACTGGAACTGTTTGGGTATTTTTAAATGTATGGTCATTTTAAAACAGGTATGGATACACTCGATTTTTAGAGCGATCCACGCAGTTTGTTTTCTTGAGTATAGGTTATATTAGTGTTTTGTTTTAATTGATCTTACTTTAAGTGTTAATTGTTTTAAGTTAGTAATGGTTTTAGTCTAGTTCTAAATGTTTTAAAAGTCAAAATGTTTTACGCTCAAAATGTTTAAGTCAAAGTTAGACCCTAAAGGTCGTTAGAGGTGGGTCAATTGTCTAAGTTAGTTTTCTTTTAAAGTGTTAAGTAAAAATGAAAAAGTTTATGAGAAAATACGAGGGCTTAGGAAATGGTTATGTCACGGCTAGTCCGTGGCGGCCCTGATCGGGTTGGGGTCGTCACACAACCATATATTATGTGTTATTAGAGTTTGATGAGACTCGAATTCTTTCTAAGCCAAGCCGGTTCAACTTACGTTAGGAACCAGTTTAATGTATAAATACATGGCTGAATCGTAAAACTCACTATAACAATTTTCTGATATTGATTTCTCTCATATGCTATGATTTTTTTGATGTTTTAGATTTTTCACGTAAAATTTAGTGTCTATTATTCTCATAGTTTTCTTTTTTAATTGTGCTCGATTATTCAGCTGTTTCTATCAAAGCAATGTTGAAGGTTTCTAAAAATTGTGTTTCAATTTATCACAGGTATTAAACGATTTATGAATTTTTTGATTTATTGAAAAAGAAATTAAAAAAGTAGGTTTGTGCTACTTTTCTTCTTCGCGGAGTAGGTGAAGAAGAAAACCCTAGAAATAGAGGAAGGTTGCCGCCGAGCAAGAGAAAAGACTTGCACCGTCCAGCTATCGACCACCGCTCACTACCTTAGTTGCACCATCCAGCCATCTCGACGAATTACCTCGCAACTGACGTGCTTCAAAATGGGGGATGGAAAGCACAAAGCTACCTCAGATTTTAACTGCTTTGGAAACTCGAGCAGCAACTTCAAAACGACATAAGTTACTAGTCCCTTGAGCTTTGGGGCTGATACTTGAAAAGCAGCTACTTTCAAGAGTGGAGAAAAGGCCCTCCAAATATCGCGACCTAAGTCTTTGTAGATCAAAAGTTATGACTAAAGTGATGGAGGTCGGTGGAGTTCGGATTACTGCTCTGACCGAGAACAATGTATCAATTTTGGAGAGATATAACTCTTTCGTTTGAGATCTAATGGATGCGATTCTTGAGGCATGATGGAGCTGTATGAGTGGGGTTAGGGGAAGAATCGATGGGGATGAATAGATATTGATGAAGTAGTGCTTGTTGGTCTGGAAAGTGATAATGAAACATCTTCTCGATTTGTGCCTCTCTTTGATAATGAACTCTCCAACTTGTTGTGATGAGATTTTGCTAATGTAACGTCCCATAAAATTTCCCTTTTAACTATTCCCAAAAATCTAACAAAATTTAAGTTTTATTTCAATCCATAATCATATACGTTTAAAAACGAATGACTTCATTCGGCGGAAGACATACTACGTGTGGAAACCTCATATTTAACTAAACTTTCTTAGTAGTGCTAAAATAGTAAGACTGGATTTCGGTCGACATAGCCTTTGTAATGAGATCGATCGACATGGCCTCAGTAAAGTGATCGGTCGACGTGGCCTCAGTACTGAGATCGGTCGATGGTCAACACTGACCAAAATCGGTCGATGGTCAACATTGACCAAAATTGGTTGATGGTCAACACTGACTAAAATCGGTTGATGTCAACACTGACCTAAAATCGGTCGATTATTTCCCTTTACCAGAAAACTTAACAACTTAATTAAATCGATCGGAACTCTACATTCACCTTTAACATCTGCCGATCGACATAAACTTAATTAACATCTGCCTATTTCTAAACATCAAAGTACAAGCCTAACTCATCACGAACCTATTTCATCAACATCAACAAATCAGTAGAAAGACATCACGCTCATTCCACAGTGAACTCATCTGTTTAATCTATCAAATAGACATTCTGTGTATTTGTTCACAACTATTCGAAAGACATCTCTATCCATGAAATCATCTAAAAACGTCAAATATCAATATTTTCTAATTAATCACCCATCAGCCCAAATAAACCCTGTAACATAATCCATATCTTTCTTAATCATTTAATTCTTATTACTCACACTTTATTCATTATTAGTAATATAAATTTTTTTTTGAAACATAACTTAGCTCAAGATGTCATGCGCGATTCACTAGGCATCGCTCAACAAAGAGATACATTACACATCTGCCGGCGGGCAGTGCAATGTGTATCAGCTGATGAAGAGAAACTTAAACCCTTAGACTGCATCTACCGATAGAGGAATAAAGCCACCTCTACCGGTCACTAGACGACAAAACAATGTTTACATCATCCGGTGAAGAAACTCATTACATCATCCGGTGAAATAAAAGGACATCAACCAGTGAGTGGAAAAGAAGGGTATCATCCGGTGTACATGTGCTTCTCACGTGAATAATTAAACCTAACCCGGTCACTAAACGACAAGATAATCCTCACATCATCCGGTGAAATAAGAGGACAACATCCGGTGTACATGTGCTTCTCACGTGAACAATTAAAACATGACCCGGTCACTAAACGACAAAATAATACACACATCGTCCGGTCGCTAGACGACAAAACAAAAACACTTATATCATCCGATGAAAACACACTACATCCACCGACCACTAGATGACAAAACCAAACACTTATATCATCCGATGAAAACACACTACATCCACCGACCACTAGACGACAAAATAACACATATATCATCCGACGAGCAAAACGCTCGACATCACCGGATGACTAAAGCACTCGACGTCATCCGATAGACATAACCTTCACTGACTTCAAACTTCAATGGCATAACATTCATACTAATGAAAATCAGTAACTCACCCAGAATTCATATAGCGGAAGACTTATGCAAACAGACCATTCAATGATCCTTAAAATTATTTCCAGATTCAGTGGTCAACAGACACCTTTAAAAGAAGACTCAATGTTATAAAATAGACTCATCCTACTTAAACTATCGTATTCATTATCATAACTAAAATTATAAAAACATTAACTAGGGGTCTCATTTGCCATCCAGCCACAGAATTGCTTCCTAAACATCTTCCAGCAACCGAGCTTAGACATCCTCATTAACTTTGAGATCCTCACCTGTTAAATCTTCACCTACATTATAAGGTTTAAACTATAAGCCTAATGCTTAGTAAGGAATGCAATACTAACAAGTGTGCATGAATGCTCATTTTGAGAAACAAATGCTCATGAATCTTTTCTTGTCCGTATTCATACACAAAATCTCCATTCTTATTCATCATTCGTATTCTTCGTTCATAATCATCATTCATGCTCATCATTCATATTCATCATTCATATTCATCGATCATATTCATCAATCATGTTGTGTGGATTAAGAGAGGATTTGTGCCGGTAAAGGGGGTCTGACAGTGAGAGTGCACATAGTTCCCTTGCGGGTCGTATCATGGTCCTTCTTTTGGACAGTGACATACGCCAAACCGCCCCCAAACCTCGCTTAATTCACGTTGCATAAATTTTAGATTCCTATCTTGTTCGTGAGAAAACATGCTCTTAAAACATTTTCATATGCATAAAACATTCATGATACATGAACATGAAAATTCTTAAATCATCAAGCTACAGAACAGAGCACTATTCAACATGAAACCTTACCATTGAGCTAATTATCAGCATAAACATTAGACAGTAACATAAAGGAAACTTCTAATCATCGTATGAGTTTCTACCTAGCATCCTTTGATGTAGGGTCCTAATGACCGAGAAACCTATACATTCACTTACCTGGTTTCCTTAGCAACTTGAGCTCCTTTTCTTCAGACTTCTTCACCTAAAACATTTACATTGCAGTAGTTAAAACAAAATCCTAATAGTCCTAATCACTTGCCGCCCTAGAGTCTAATAGCTTAAATCATCCCCGAATCCCTTAGTCTAATTTCCCTGTGCACAGTCTGAAATCTAAAAACCATAACAGCTAGATTCAACTTCGATTAATCAGGATTGGTTATTTTAAGTGTCCAGAATCGATTCGGAATGACATTACTAATCTCGGGTTTTAAAATGTCCTTATTATCACTCGGCCATTGAAGAGTCCAAAACTTCAACACATAGCTGAAAACAGAGCTTAACAACTAACAGATAGCTACATTGCCAAACTCGTACCTCGAGCACAAAGTAGCCGAGAGGTAAGCAAGGAAACCGATCGTCAAAGGAGGGATTTCTGGTTGACAGAAGGCGAGAGCTCGGGAGAGAAAATCGCCGAGAGTAATGACGGCTACAGTGAGGTTTAATTGGGGTTTGAATCCTTTCCATTTTCTTTAAATATTGGCCTCAATCCTCCATTATTATAACTTTGCCACTCAACCTAGTTTAAATCCACATGTAATTAATTAAGCTTGGCATAAAATTCTAAATCGTGAAGATTGAATAATCATGACCGTTAATACAGTTAGGAAGTCACCTGGTTGAAGTTGTCGGGTGTTACAAACCCCCCTATACATTTGTCAAATCGTTTCTACCTAACATACAGAAATCCCAAAATACTTATCCTTTTGCTCCTACGGTTCAAAATTTACACCGACTACATAGCACATTCCCACGGGCATTCCTCTTCAACCAGCTCATTCATCTTGCGGAGGAACATCATCCTCACGTTCTTCGAGATCACCAACACCATAAAGACACCTATGAGAATAAATCTTAGTAAATTCTACATAAATGTCAATGCCTGAACATGTATATGCAACTTTTATGAAGGCCGTCCATACATTTTATTTAACAGTCCGTGTCAGTCTATGGTTATCGAAAACGCTTGGCAGATGGATATGGCACATCAAGTGATTAGATAGCCTGCACCATCTGAAGGGAGGAAAACCCGCTCACCACAGAACGCCAGGTCTGAACCTCATTCCCGATAACCACATGCTATGGTCGTTTAGTATGATACTTTACTTTCTTACATTACCTTTTTCATGAAATCCATGCATTAATCCATTTTTCATGTCATTTGTAAAACGATGATGCATGAGCAATTAAATGCATAATGTAAGCATAAAGAACGTGAGTACCATCAAAACAACATAAAAGCATATCTTACGAGACAACTAAACCTAAACTACCAATCGAAAAGCGTATAAACAAACATTTCACCATTTATCCTCAACAATGGAAAACTCGACGTATGGTGTAGGCCTATCGGCCAAGCAAGTCACGAGAACTTACCTAACGTCCTTAGCGAGCCGAGCACCGTCCGAAAGCCGTGTCCACCTAAGGAATTTTACAATTATTGGCATTTAGAACTGATCCTAAATAAATGAACTCTAAAATTGAACGAAGCCCCTAGCTAAAGGAATTTCTCTAGAACTTATATCTATGTTCTTCGGGCAATTTATCGAGCACATTGTGCTTACCAACTCTCTAACAAGCCTTCAATAGATTTTATATCGTTTAACCTCCAAGTTTAACCTAACCTTCCATTTTCAGCCTAATCTAAGAACAACCATCATAAATTCATCATTAATAACCATCAATTTCATAAAACTAACAATTTCTAACCTAAACGATATATTTCTCCAAAAACCTAACTCAAGCCCATACTAATTTTGACCTTAAAACCGAAACTAAAACCTTAGAATTCTTAGAATCATACCTAGGGTTTGATTCGTTAAAGAAACGAAGAACAAATTGGATCGTCGAAGAAAGGATCGATGGCCGATTGAAGAAACCGTGAAGGAGAGGAACCAAAATCGCCTAGATGGAAAGAAAACCTTCTCTGGAGGGTTTTTACGTGAAATGGCTAAGGAATGGAAAAGTTTTGGTGATTTATTATATAAAATAATATTTTCCATAATTACAAGTTTGCCACTCATCACGATATCCACTTAATTTTTCGTTTCGCCTATCGATTTGGATTTCTCCAAAATTTTTTACTTCACTAATTATTCCAATTTTTTACCAAGGCTCTAATAAAACTTTCCGTTAGGAAAACTGATGTGCCCCGTAGGCCCATTAGACGATCCCAGACCCGAGTCCACAATTTTACTAACACACTTGTCTCTTTTGCAGGTCATGGTTCGTGTGAAGACTTGGAGGACACCGTGGACGACTTGAAGTGGGAGATTAAAGCTGGGGACGTTGACCAACCAAAGTATCTACTCATGTGGAAAGACTAAAGAGGCACCTTAATGCTCACTTGGGAATTTGTCTTCCCGATCTTTGATATTTGTTGCTTTTTTGAAATTTCGAACTTATTGGCAAACGTTGGCCTTCTTGTTTAAAACTTTATTAGATGCATGTTAGGATTAGATGGATGTTAGGATTAGATGAATGATAGGATTAGTTGGTGGCTTGGTTTGGCCCATTGAAGTTGAAGACATGGAAGCCCACATGATCCCATTGAAATTGAAGACATGGAAGCCCACATGATGACCCATCATTCCCCTTCCAAGCCCAAGCCCAAGTCCAAGCCCACCATTAGGTCTATATATTCATGGCATTGGTGTTTGTATCTTTTTTTGGATGATTTATGAGCACCCACGGATTTCTCTCTCAATAGAAGAAGAAGCTTGGAGCAAGGAGCTTCCAAGGTAAGCTCGGTTGACAACAACCGAAGGGTTGCGCCCCCGAACCATTCTTCTAGCTTGGTAGCTAGTTGGAGTGGATTTTGCCACCTCCTTCTCCACTCTTTTGAGAGCGGAAAACAGCAAGGAGTGGCCTTAACCGATTCCTTGAATCGAGTTTTCTTCCTTGGAAGAAACTCTTGCCGGAAGCTCCATTGAAGCACTCACCGGCCGATTCTCGGAAAACAGTGCATATATCCTTCATCTTAACGAATCTGGACCACGATTTTTACAAGCACACACCTCACTCACTTCACAAGATTCACCTAAAATTTCATTAAATTTGAGCACGTTTGTTATTTCTTTTACATTTTTCATTCTCGGATTTACTCGGATTTGTGTCGCCCGGAGCTAACGGTCTTCTTCGAGTTCTTGAGTCCTATTTGCAGGTCGGAGCTCATCAAAAACGGACCTAATTTACTATATTTACTAAAACATCCTTATATTACGAAAAATCCCAAAACTAGAAAAACTGGGCATTACATCTCCAAAATTCCCTTATTCCTCTAAATACTCTGATTTACTCATATAGTTCTAATAAAACTTCCCGTTCACAAAATGAGGTTAATTTCACAATATTTACGAAAATGTCATTATAGCGATAAAGTCCAAAAACCTAAAAATTCGGGTGTTATATTCCACCCACCTTAATTAAAATTTTATTTTCAAAATTTGACTTATTTTATAGTCCTTTATATTATCGTCTCATGTCTTGCAGCCTTATACTTCGACTTATAACCATTATGTTCTTTTCGAGTCTCTTCCCTTCATCTCTCAAAGTTGAATTTTCCTTTAAGAACTTTGGCTCTATCTATGCTTACAGTCAATCTTCATGGTTCTAAACTAAAACTCCCAACCATACTTTCCAACATTAGCCTTAAAATCGCAATCCCTACTCTCAATTTGATTGAACACGTCCTTACTCAAGTATCGAGCACAATCAAATTTCTATATCTCCAATCAAATGGCCCAACGGCATAATTTGTCACCTTAAAACTTGTGTATGCATCGACCTTTACTTAATCACTCACAGATTAAATCTTCTAATCATCCTATCTCAAAGCTTTCTTTCATTGACGTCTTTCCTCAGCTGTTCCTTTAGATTATAGCTATACCTAAGCTTTCCAACGTCAGCTAGATCGAATATCGTCTAAAATTTCTTCCAACTCCTGGGATGTAACCCAAACTTCTGTATAAATTCATCGATTCTGTCCGTAGTCGGAATGCACGCCAGCTCCAATTTCTACATTTTCTCTAGTAATAGTCCTTCTTAACTATTCTATCAATAGTATCCTTTGGTCACCTACCTTCTTGGGCAACTCGCCGACTGTCGGTGACTAATTCAGTGTAGGTTTCTCAACTAAGTTCCCATTGCCATACTTCACAACTATATCATCAAAACATCTCTTGATCTCAACGAGTACAACTGGGAGCTAAAGTCGCTACCCACTTCGGATCCTGATTCCTTTGTAAATAAGATTCTATAAACACCACATTTCATTATAAACTACATTAACGAGCTCTCTCGTTATGTCCTTAACTGAAATTATCATATTATCTACATTACGCTTCATTTGTCTTACTCAAGTCTTTATAAACTCTGAGTACAGTCAAGTCTCTAAATTTCACCATTGATTTGCTCTAAACTATTCATTCTAACCTTAAATCATTTATGTACTCATTGGCCTTGACTTTGTTAGATATCAGACGAACCTTTGAAATTTTCTAACCTAGCTTCACTTCAAAGTTTACTTAAATAGCTTATGTGAGAATCCCCGTTCTTCCCATATGATAATCCACTAATTCCTCAAATTGCACAGCACAAAATATGGCTCTAAACCTCCAATCTTAACCCTTCATTTAATCTAACAATTTTCTGCACTTATCTCTAATATCGCACAAGGATTCCTTCGAAGTTACTAAATGGTCTACCCTCTTTCGTTCCTCCTAGTCGGGTTCTAATATTCTACTTGACTCCCGTGCCATGATTCATCCAACAATCTTCTTGTTTGCAAACTTGTTGTAGATAAGTTTACACCCTTAATCCAAACCTTCTCAAACTCAAAAGCCTTACTCTTCTATTTTTTTCTTAATAGAGACATCTCTTTATTAAGGTTTACCCCTCCTAATTCCTCGAACACTGATGTTCCTACCTCCATCTCGGAGGTAAGCCTCACGTTTGTGGTTCTCAACTTAAAATATGCTAACTATAGACTGACTTTAGTTGAATCGTCATCCCTTCTATGGCCATACTAGTTGCTTTAACTCCGACACACGACTTCCAATTTAGCGTGCTAAACTTTTCTTTCAGTAGTTATTGCGTTTGGGTTCCTAAATTCTTTCTAGCTCTCATGCTTTTGCTTTATAACCTCTAATCAAACAATACCAAATGCACGACGTGTCTACTACTCACCGATCATTCTTGACTTCACTAAGTCTCCCATTTATAGTATGTCGATCTAAATCTTTTCGCGAAATGGGCAATCGTCCGTTACCGACTAGTCTTCTCAGATGATACTTATCTCCTGGAGATCGGCTAATTTTTGTTACTCGAGTATTACCTTTTGTATAACCTTGATCCTTTTATTGTCTCGAGATTTGTTAACTCTCCAAATCCGAGTAAATTCCCTTATCTTCTTCATCGATATTGGTCGATACGAACACCCCTAGGGAATCGCTCATATCTTACCTACAATGTTGCATTGTTCCATCACCCCTTCAACAATCTACTTAAACTAAACTCTTGAGTGTCACATTTGTCTAGATACTACCAACTTCTCATGGATCTAGGATATTCGAATTTCTGCTATATTTTCTTATTTATTTATACGCACTAACGGTATCTCAACAATCTAGAATATCCTTTAGTAAGTCTTACATCTAAGCTTCAAATTTCTCTTTGATTGATCATATTTCAAAACCCCAAGGGTTTGTCAATTAGGGTCCAGTTTCTATCTATTTAAATCTTATATCTCGTAAGGTGTATTCCTCTAATAGTAACTAAATTGTAAATGTACAACTTCTGGTGGTTAAGTCAGGTTAATCGTATTAATACATAACTCTCTTTCTAATAAGTCTATATCGTCCTGTATCTAACCTACTACCTTCTCGTCGAGGTTCACCTAGGAATCCCTTTTTACCCACCTTCTACTATTCTCTTACCCTTCTATGCTCAAGCCTACTTTTATCTATCGTACACATATTGTCATTAAGCCATCGCTCCAACTATCCCTTTCTATTATATTGTTCTTCGCTTCAGGGGAGATAAAACCCTACCTGAAACAGCTGATGGTTGGGCAGTTTCCTCGTCTCCGATCGGGGCAATTATCCTCGGTGTGACTCTCTCCTGACCGGTAGCCGTTCTTGGACAATTATGGGCGTAGTGGCCTGCCTCCCCACATCTAAAGCACCTGTCCGTACCTACTCTACAGGCGCCATAGTGCTTCTTCTAACAACTAGGACACTGAGGTTTTCGGGAAGTTCCTTGTGCCTATTTTCTTTTACCCTGGCCATTCCTTCCCTCGTACGACCTTTTAACACCTCTTCGTTGCTCTTCCTCAACTGGGTGCGGTTGAGACCCAATGAGGAATCTATCCATACCGTGGTTACTGGGAGCAATCACCACTTGGGTTCTAGGGCCCTCTCGATTTATCAATGTCTCAAGCTGGCGAGATTGCCTGTTTATATGTTGTGCTTGTTGTTCTAGTTACTGAGCTTGTTGGGCAATGACATACCTCAATAGATCTATGATGTCGTCCTTCTCATCCCTATCGTTATCTTTACGAACCATTTTGTTAACTTATAAAATTTAAAGACAATAACTCTAAGAAATCAAAACAAAGAAATCTTAAAAACGTACTTACAGTTGAAGAAGCATGTCTGTGTAGTGGCTTGCGCAGTCGAGTAGTCTATAGAACCGATTTTAAAACTCGAGAGCTCTGATACCATACTGTAACGTCCCATAAAATTTTCCTTTTAACTATTATGAAAAATCTCATAAAATTTAAGTTTTATTTCAATCCATAGTCATACACGTTTAAAAATGAATGACTTCATTCGGCGGAAGACATACTACGTGTGGAAACCTCATATTAAACTAAACTTTCTTAGTAGTGCTAAAATAGTAAGACTTGGTTTCGGTCGACATAGCCTCAGTAATGAGATCGGTCAACATGGCCTCAGTAATGAGATCGGTTGATGGTACAAAATGACAAAAATCGGTCGATGGTCAACACTGACTAAAATCGGTCGATGTCAACATTGACTAAAATCGGTCGATGTCAACACTGACCTAAAATCGATCGATTATTTCCCTTTACCATAAAACTTAACAACTTAGTTAAATTGACCGGAACTCTACATCCACCTTTAACATCTGCCGATCGACATAAACTGAATTAACATCTGCCTATTTCCAAACATTAAAGTACAAGCCTAACTCGTCACGAACCTATTTCATCAACATCAACCAATCAGTAGAAAGACATCACGCTCATTCCACAGTGAACTCATCTGTTTAATCCATCAAATAGACATTCTGTGCATTTGTTCACAACTATTCGAAAGACACCTCTATCCATGAAATCATCTAAAAACGTCAAATATCAATATTTTCTAACTAATCACCCATCAGCCCAAATAAACCCCCTATACATTTGTCCAATCGTTTCTACCTAACATACTAAAATCCCAAAATACTTATCATTTTTCTCCCACGGGTCAAAATTCGCACCGACTACACAACACACTCCCACGGGCAATCCTCTTCAACCAGCTCGTTTATCTTGCGGAGGAACATTATCCTCACCTTCTTCGAGATCACCTACACCATAAAGACACCTATGAGAATAAATCTCAGTATATTCTACATAAATGTCAATGCCTGAACATGTATATGCAACTTTTATGAAGGCCATCCATACATTTCATTTAACAGTCCGTGTCAGTCTATGGTTATCGAAAACGCTCGGCAGATAGATAGGGCACATCAAGTGATTAGATAGCCCGCACCATCTGAAGGGAGAAAACCCGCTCACCACGGAACGCCAGGTCTGAACCTCATTCCCGATAACCACATGCTATGGTCGTTTAGTATGATACTTTACTTTCTTACATTACCTTTTTCATGAAATCCATGCATTAATCCATTTTTCATGTCATTTGTAAAACGATACTTCATGAGCAATTAAATGCATAATGTAAGCATAAAGAACGTGAGTACCATCAAAACAACACAAAAGCATATCTTACGAGACAATTAAACCTAAACTACCAATCGAAAAGCGTATAAACAAACATTTCACCATTTATCCTCAACAATGGAAAACTCGACGTATGGTGTAGGCCTATCGGCCAAGCAAGTCACGAGAACTTACCTAACGTCCTTAGCGAGCCGAGCACCGTCCGAAAGCCGTGTCCACCTAAGGAATTTTACAATTATTGGCATTTAGAACCGATCCTAAATAAATGAACTCTAAAATTGAACGAAGCCCCTAGCTAAAGGAATTTCTCTAGAACTTATATCTATGTCCTTCGGGCAATTTATCGAGCACATTGTGCTTACCAACTCTCTAACAAGCCTTCAATAGATTTTATATCGTTTAACCTCCAAGTTTAACCTAACCTTCCATTTTCAGCCTAATCTAACAACAACTATCATAAATTCATCATTAATAACCATCAATTTCATAAAACTAACAATTTCTAACCTAAACGATATATTTCTCCAAAAACCTAACTCAAGCCCTTACTAATTTTGACCTTAAAACCAAAACTAAAACCTTAGAATGCTTAGAATCATACCTAGGGTTTGATTCGTTAAAGAAACAGAGAACAAATTGGATCGTCGAAGAAAGGATCGATGGCCGATTGAAGAAACCGTGAAGGAGAGGAACCAAAATCGCCTAGATGGAGAGAAAACATTCTCTGGAGGGTTTTTACGTGAAATGGCTAAGGAATGGAAAAGTTTTGGTGATTTATTATATAAAATAATATTTTTCATAATTACAAGTTTGCCACTTGTCACGATATCCATCTAATTTGTCGTTTCGCCTATCGATTTGGATTTCTCCAAAATTTCTTACATCACTAATTATTCTGATTTATCACTAGGGCTCTAATAAAATTTTTCATTTGAAAAACGGATCTAATTTACTATATTTACTAAAATACCCTTATATTACGAAAAATCCAAAAACTCGTAAAATCGGGCATTACATCTCCAAAATTCCATTATTTCTCCAAATACTCCGATTTACTCATATAATTCTAATAAAACTCTCCGTTCACAAAACGGGTTAATTTCGCAATATTTACGAAAATGCCATTATAGCGATAAAGTCAAAAAACCTAAAAATCCGGGTGTTACAGCTAAAACCCTTGCTAAAGATATCTACTTCTAAGGCAGGAGGAAGTGAATGGAATAGTCTAAGAGAGGAACCCTTTGAACTCACAAAAAGTGGACTCAATGTTGGCTCACAACTGCTCGAATATTACACACCAAGGGGAAGGGTTGCCAATTTGGCGAGTTAGAACTTCAAGCTTGAAGAAGCTTCAGCCACAATTTTCATTCAACAAAAGTCCCTTACAAAGGCTCATAAGGATGTATAAATACTATCCATTGAGCTGCAATTAAGGTTACAAAATTATAGAAGAGTCTTGACCCAAAAGAAGGTAAAGCACTATAAAGTGTGCTGGCGAAATTGGGTAAGAAACAACTTTTGGCTTCTTCCAAACCCTTTGCCTCTTAACCTAAATTGGTACCCACCATAAAAATACAAATTATAAAACCTAAATATTCGCAAATAGAAAAAATAAACTAAACACAAAGTTGCCTAATGGAGTCTTCTAGAATCGGCCATGTGCTTGAGTTTTTGATGGCTGTCGAAAGTTCACTTCTTTCGGATCTTGTGTCACAAGAGGTGAACTTATCCAAGCAAAGTAGGTTGACTTGTTTACATGACTTGTGGTTAGAACCTAGTTTATCCATTTCCCTTCAATGTTTAACTTGAAGTGACGAGAAGACGTGTACTGAGGACCCATAACCTTCACATGGACGCGTAATTAATATTTAGTAAGCGTTTGATGAAAAGTATAAGAGACTTTCACTTCATCGTTTTTTCAACAGAACTG
>CM039506.1:23321139-23372985 GCA_022432975.1 Begonia masoniana | reverse complement strand
CTAGTGATCTACATTCTTATTGGGCAAGGGGCGCTTCAATACACGGATCTCGGGAGAGGTATTCTAAAGTAGAGGGGAGCTCGCAAAAAAGTTTCACTAGTGGAGGTGATGGATGAGGCAGCAAAGATAAGAGAGATGAGTCTATTTTGTTTTAAGTCCGGAGTGTCTTGTAATCTTGGTTGAACTAGTGAAAATGTTTTCATATCTGGGCGTGGCCCCGCAGATATAGGCTGATTGCCGAAATACGTTACCAACCTCTGGTGTCTTTATTTCCGCATTTTTAATATGTCCTATATCGATATTTATAACCGTGTCATACAAAGTGTCACAACATTTTTAACATCGGGGCAAACCTTGATTTTCCAATTAGGTATCAGAGGGGACGTCTTCTGGTTTCTTAGGCGAGATCCGCACGGATTGATTTGGTTTACAAAATGGACTCTATGAAAGAAGGAGTTTCAACAATGCGTCACCATTGCAAACGAAAACAATATGCTTATTGGAAAGCCCGAAGAGAGCATTTATTAAGGTTTTGATGAAAAGCTTTGGAAGCCAATCCATTTTACAGGTTGGGAGCAAAAAACAAAAGGTGAGAGTGGGTGCTATGGTGGACCGAAATGTAGAAGTGAAATGGTGTGCAAAGTGTAGGCAATAAAAAGTAAAATATACCCTTGGCGGATCCGAGGAGCGAGCTTACGGTTTAAGCTCCCGGATTCACGTTTTCCGTGAGAAAAACGACCACCGTAGGCCGGGGATTTTCGTCCTCGTTTCAACTCCCAATGGAGAAGATGAGGGAATGGATAAGAGCTAACCTAGCAACCCAAGCTAGGTTAGCAATGGAGGCTAACTCCTCTTGGTTCAAAGAACCAAGGAAAAACTCTAAGGAAAACCTTGAGAGAATAGAGAAATAGTAGTGTATTGATTTGGGTAAAAGTTCTTTTACACACACCAATGCTATGCTTAAATAGAGAAACCTAGGGTGGATGATTAGGGTTTGGTAGTGGAAGAAAGGATTTGAGCCGTTGATGAAGATCAAGATGAAGGGACAAGATTGCAATCCATGTGCTTCATCCAAGGGCTGAGGTGCTTTCCTTGTTTTGATTGATCAATGGTGCTAAATTGCCATGTCATCCATCCTTGTGGCCACTACCAATTGTACTTGCAAAATTCATACCTTAAAGTTGGGCTCTTCTTTGGGCCATGGCTTTCTTTGGGCTCCATTGGTTGTAGGCCTTTTCCTTGAGTAATTTTGTTGAATTTCTTCAACCCATAATCCACCAACATACATCTAACCCTAACCATTCAATCTAATGTATGCAATGCAAATTATAAAATCCTTACAAAAAGGCTAATGTATGCCAATGAGTTTGAAAATTAAAAATTACAAATTTAAGGCCCGGGAAGACAAATTCCCATAGGGCTGTCGGCAAGCTCCGTGCAAATGCTCCAACGGATGACATGGCAAGGTTTCTCCTCATCCTCCTTAGTCGGCTCCCAAGTGAAGTCCATGAGTGAATCGAAACCTGCAAAAAGAGACAAGTCGTTAGAACATTGAACAGTTAAATTTTGTGCCCGGGTTTGTGATCTTGTAACGGGCCTCCGAGGCACGTCATCCCCTCCCGGTGGTTGAGGATTTGACCTCAAATCCGTTAGCTCAGCCTCCTCTTCATGTCCCAATTCTCCAATATAAGGGGACAAATCTTGCACGTTGAAGGTGGATGATACCCCATAATCGCCAGGTAACTCCAATTTGTAAGCATTGTTATTTATGCGCTCTAAAACTTTAAAGGGGCCTTCAGCTCTAGGTAATAGCTTGGAGCGTCTTTTGGCGGGAAACCGTTCTTTCCTAAGGTGTATCCACACCAAGTCTCCAACATTGAAAATTACCTCCTTTCGTCCTTTATTCGCATGCTTCGCATAATTGGCGTTATTCTTCTCAATGGTTTGGCGAACCTTTCATACAACTTTTTCATCTGCTCTGCTTTATTCGCTCCCGAAGGGTTGATTAGGTCCTGGGTTGGAATAGGAATAAGTGTCATGGGTGTGTTCGGGTTAAAGCCATATACTACCTCAAAAGGCGTTTGCTGGGTGGTGGAATGAAGGCTTCGGTTGTAACCGAATTCAATTTGGGGTAGTACAATATCCCAATTGGAGAGATTTTTTCCGATGACACTCCGGAGAAGGGTACCCAAGGTCCTATTGACCACTTCCGTTTGGCCGTCCGTTTGGGGATGAAAGGATGTACTAAAACAAAGTGTAGTCCCCAACTTCTTCCATAAGGTCTTCCAAAATGTGCTCAAAAATTTGGTATCGTGGTCTGACACAATAGACTGAGGCACACCGTGGAGTCTAACTATTTCTTTGAAGAATAGATCGGCTATAGCAGCAGAGTCGTCAGTTTTGTTGCAGGCAATAAAATGTGCCATTTGGAGAATCGGTCTACCACTACAAGAATAGAATCTTTATTACGTCCAGTACGTGGTAACCCTAGAACAAAGTCCATACTAATTTCTACCCAAGGATGCGTAGGAACTGGTAAGGGGAGGTAAAGTCCTTGGGGTAGAACCTTACTTTTGGCCTTTTTACACACAATGCACTTTTCAATATAGTGGTGCACGTCCTTCATCATGTGAGGCCAATAGAATTTTTCTTTTAATAATTCTAGGGTCTTCTTTTCTCCAAAATGTCCAGACAATCCTCCTCCATGAGCTTCTTTAGTAAGGCATTGTCTTAGACTGCAATGTGGAATACACAATTTCCCATTTCTTAGGAGGAATCCATCCACAAGACTATATCCTCCTTCAGCCTTATTTTGATAAACTTGATAAAGCATTCCAAAGTCTTTATCGGATGCATACAAATTTTTGATCCATTCAAATCCGAAGAATCTAACACTTAGTTCCGTCAAGAGGATACGTCTTCGAGAGAGAGCATCGGCAACGGCATTATCGGATCCTTTCAAATATTTAAAATGTAGGGGAATCTTTCCAAAAATTCCACCCATTTGGCGTGACGTTTGTTGAGTTTGTATTGGCTCTTAATGTGCTTAAGGGATTGGTGGTCGGAGTGAATCACAAACTCTTTTGAAAATAAGTAATGTTGCCAATGTTCGAGAGCTCTAACCACGGCATAAAATTCTTTGTCATAAGTCGAATAGTTCAAAGCAGCTCCTTTTAATTTCTCACTAAAATAAGCAAGAGGTTTGCCATCTTGCGTCAATATAGCTCCAATGCCAATACCGGAGGCATCACTCTTGATCTCAAAAACTTTATTGAAATCAGGAAGTGCCAAAACGGGTGATTGACAAAGCTTCTCTTTTATCATGTCGAAGCTACTTTGACATGACGATGTCCAATTAAAGTCAACTCCTTTCTTAGTAAGGTCTGTAATAGGAGCGACTAAAGAACTGAAGTCTTTAATGAACCTCCTATAAAAAGAGGCTAATCCGTGAAAGCTACGGACTTCAGTGATGCTATTAGGAGTGGGCCATTCCTTGATGGCTTTGACCTTATCCTCATCCGCTTCTAAGCCATCCTTAGAAATTATAAAGCCCAAAAAATATACCTTTTCTTGTCCAAAGGAGCACTTACTCAAATTCCCAAATAATTTAGTGCGTCGGAGAGTTCGAAATAATAACCCGAGATGGTTGATATGTTGTGGGAGGTCGTGACTATACACCAAGATGTCATCGAAATACACGACAACAAATTTCCCAAGGAAATCCTTAAGAACATGGTGCATTAGCCGCATGAAGGTGCTCGGGGCATTTGTAAGACCGAATGGCATAACCATCCACTCAAACAATCCGTATTTTGTTTTGAAGGCGGTCTTCCATTCATCACCCTCTTTCATCCGTATTTAGTGATATCCGCTCTTCAAGTCTACTTTTGAGAAAATTGATGCTCCGCTCAATTCGTCCAACATATCTTCTAACCGAGGGATAGGATACCTATATTTAATGGTAATCTGGTTGATAGCCCTACTATCAACACACATACGCATAGAACCATCCTTTTTAGGTACCAACAAGGTAGGTACAGCGCATGGGCTCATCGATTCTCTTATGTACCATTTCCCTAATAATTCTTGGACTTGATCTTGTAATTCCTTCGCTTCTTCAGGCCTCATCCTATAGGCCGGTCGATTAGGTAACATAGCTCCAAGTTGGAGGTCAATTTGATGCTCAATTCCTCTAATAGGTGGTAATCCGGGTGGTAGTTCTTCGGGAAAAACATCTTGATAGGATTTAAGGAGTTCTTGGATCGGTGGGGGTATCTCACCTAATTCCATAACACGGTCTCTAAATAAAACAAATACCACAGTTTGTCCTTTTGTAACTGCTGCCCTTAATCCTTTCTTTGTCAAGAAAAGATTTTCTTTGATCTTTTCGTCCTTCCTAATTGCATCATCACGAGCAATTTGTTCGGGAGTCATAGGAAGTAATTTGATATTTCTACCACCAAATTTCAGACTGTAATTGTTGAGGTAACCATCATATTGAACCCTACGGTCATAAAGCCATGGTCGTCCTAATAGAAGATGACTAGCTTTCATAGGCACGACGTCACAAGTAACCGAATCCTTATACTTTCCAATTGTAAAATTGATAGTCACTTGTTTGGTCACTTTGATATCATTCCTATTATCCAACCATCTTAACTTGTATGGCTTAGGGTGACTAGTAGTCTCCAATCCAAGTTTGCTCACCATATCTTGGGAAGCTACATTAACGCAGCTTCCACTATCAATGATCACCGAACATACCTTATCTTTGACTGCGCATCTACTTTGGAAATGTTTTCACGTTGGCAGTCTTCTTCGATATTCTTAGATACGAGGGCTCTCCTAATAACCATCAAAAGAGGTCCATCTTGAGCAGCACATTCATCAGACTCGTGCTCACTCTCGTCATCTACCTCTTCTCCTACTTCCTTATCGAGGTACTGACCTTCATCGTTCTCACTCTCCCATTCTCCGGTCGATTCCTTTATAACCATCACTCGACGGTTCGAACATTCATTCGCGTAATGTCCCTTGCCTAAACACTTGTAGCATTGGACATCACGGGCCCTTTGTCCTTTAGCGGTGTTTGCTTGATTTTTATCCGTAGGAGGGGGCTTGTTTGGGTTGAAGGGGGTTTTGGGTGACCAATTACGGTTAATCGGTTTTTTCTCTTCGTTTTTCCATGGTGGTTTAGGCTTGTCTTGATCCAAATGCCTAGGTGGAAATTTAGTTGGAAAATTGGTTTTACGCTTTCTTTTGAGTTGTCTTTCCACCGTGAGGGCGAGTTGAATGACCATGTCCATGGTTTGCAATTGTTGTACTTCAACCGCGTCTCCAATATCGCGGTTAAGACCTCGAATGAATCTCGCGATGAGTTGCTCTTGAGGTTCATCAATAGCACAACGCATATTGAGAGTCTCGAATTCCGTGATATACTCATCGACCGAAAGAGAATTTTGTCTAAGGTTGTGAAGTTGGTGGAAGAGTTCGTGCTTGTAGTGTCGGGGAACGAACCTCTTGTGCATTTCCTCTTTCATGGAATTCCACGTTGAGATGGGGTATCCTAGTGTACGCATCCTTTGGTTTTTAAGGTTGGACCACCATAATGCGGCGTGGCCCGTTAGTTCAAGAGAGGCGAGTTGAATTTTGACTCGCTCGGAATAGTCGTGACACTCAAAGATTCTCTCTACCTTATCAATCCAATCAAGATACGTGTTTCCATCACACGTCCCATTGAAAGGGGGAATTGTCATCTTGACATTACGGAGGTCGTCGTTGTCCCTACGACGATTAGGTCGGTACTCTTCATCATCTTCCGTCCAAATATCATCCTCCGAATTAAAATGACGTGGTCTCCTTCTTTGGGGTTCAGCCCATTCCTCTTCCTCTATGGGTGGTTGAAAAGATGCTCTATGCCTAGGGCGTTCGGGAATAATCCTATAGGAGGTCTCTTGAGAAGGGACACGTTCATGAAATTCTCTCCGAGGAGGATTGTTTAGCATTGTTTGGACTTGTTGGGCAAGGCTATTAACTATATTTGTTAAGGCATCAATTTGTCCTTGCATGCCTCCTTGAGAGCTAGTCTCACCCTCGTGTCGTGTGTTTTCGGATGGGGGAGTATCCCTAGCCCGATGTGGTTCTTGGTGTAATGGATCTCGATTGATTCTACTTCGATTAGTCATAGTTAAGTGTTTTAATTTTAAGTTTGAATTCTTGTCTAAATTAATATTTCTAAATTAGTGGGATGCTTATCTTCTTAATGTCTTAGGAAATTTTAGGCTCTAAGGAACATTCTTAACTAAGACAAATTGAAAATAGGGATCATGCTAATTAGGAAAACAACTTAACACTAATAACACTCAATAATAAAACTAAGAAATGAATATTTTCACCAATTTAATTTCACCACAAATTTTCAAGAGATTTCGATCAAGTTGTCAACTTTTACTAAGGATCAATTAGAGCAATATTAATGACAATTAAATAACTCTAAAAACAGCAAATACATAAATTTAGGACATCATTTAATTCAAATAAGATGCTGGAATTTAATTCAAATATAGCAGAATTTTTTTTTTTTTTTTTTTTTTGATGTCTAGCTCTAATTTGATACCTTAATTCATGCTTTTTACCAAATTCTTGTTAACCAATTTCATGCATAAACTTATCAGCATATATTAAGTAAATTTATGAGCTAAAACATGAGCAAAATCCAGCAAAAATATTAGGCAAATTCGAGCATAGCAAAAGAAGCACAACGATATGACAATTTTCAACCATAATCCTATTTTTCGATAGTAACAATTCTAAACCAAATTGAAGCACCAAAATTTCCAGAATATTAATATAGTGAGTGGACAATATTTAAGTGCTAAAATAAAGCTCAAATGATAACAAGAAGTGCCAACAAAACCGAAATTAAAGAAGCAATAAACCGTGTAGATTATGCAACAAATATAGCCGTTTTTTTTTTTTTGCAATTTCTTTAGGCCGATTTTTATGCTAACTTTTCTACCAAAATTTCAGCAGAGTTTCGGCTTAGATTCAGGGCAAAATAAGGATTCAAACAAAGCAAAATAAAGAGGAGAAATCGTGGCACAAGAAGGAGAAGAAAACCAAAAAAATAAGGAGAAGAAATTAAGAGATTTGGGAGCTATACCTTGTGCGTTTTCTTGTAGGATCGTCCACCATATTTTTCCATATTAGAACAAGCAATAATATAGCAAAATAATGGTAGTAAAAATTAAAATTTAGATTAGCACAAAATAGCTCAAAGTTAGTAAAAGTAAATAGGAGATTAGTGCAGAAATTTAAAAGAGCCGCTATCCCGGTTTTGTGCCGAATTTTGACTAACGTCAAGGCACTAAAACCATATGGGAAGCCTTGTGGCTCTGATACCACTTGACACGGGGTCCCTTAGGCAAGGGGCCCGTGTACAACCCACAAATTGCTAGGTTTGTGCTCGATTGTGTGAAAGTGTGCGATATATGATTTAATGAAATAAAATACTAAACTAAATGCATTAAATAAACAAGGAAGCTAATTAGTAGTATGGCCGAAATATATATGGAGTTAGAGAGAATGAAATGTGCAAGAAATTAAGAGAACAAGATGAAATTAGATGTTAGGGACAAGAGAAAATATAAAGCAAGAAATAAGGAAATAACAAGGAATTTAAAGGTGAGAGTGGGTGCTATGGTGGAACCGAAATGTAGAAGTGAAATGGTGTGCAAAGTGTAGGCAATAAAAAGTAAAATATACCCTTGGCGGATCCGAGGAGCGAGCTTACGGTTTAAGCTCCCGGATTCACGTTTTCCGTGAGAAAAACGACCACCGTAGGCCGGGGATTTTCGTCCTCGTTTCAACTCCCAATGGAGAAGATGAGGGAATGGATAAGAGCTAACCTAGCAACCCAAGCTAGGTTAGCAATGGAGGCTAACTCCTCTTGGTTCAAAGAACCAAGGAAAAACTCTAAGGAAAACCTTGAGAGAATAGAGAAATAGTAGTGTATTGATTTGGGTAAAAGTTCTTTTACACACACCAATGCTATGCTTAAATAGAGAAACCTAGGGTGGATGATTAGGGTTTGGTAGTGGAAGAAAGGATTTGAGCCGTTGATGAAGATCAAGATGAAGGGACAAGATTGCAATCCATGTGCTTCATCCAAGGGCTGAGGTGCTTTCCTTGTTTTGATTGATCAATGGTGCTAAATTGCCATGTCATCCATCCTTGTGGCCACTACCAATTGTACTTGCAAAATTCATACCTTAAAGTTGGACTCTTCTTTGGGCCATGGCTTTCTTTGGGCTCCATTGGTTGTAGGCCTTTTCCTTGAGTAATTTTGTTGAATTTCTTCAACCATAATCCACCAACATACATCTAACCCTAACCATTCAATCTAATGTATGCAATGCAAATTATAAAATCCTTACAAAAAGGCTAATGTATGCCAATGAGTTTGAAAATTAAAAATTACAAATTTAAGGCCCGGGAAGACAAATTCCCATAGGGCTGTCGGCAAGCTCCGTGCGAATGCTCCAACGGATGACATGGCAAGGTTTCTCCTCATCCTCCTTAGTCGGCTCCCAAGTGAAGTCCATGAGTGAATCGAAACCTGCAAAAAGAGACAAGTCGTTAGAACATTGAACAGTTAAATTTTGTGCCCGGGTTTGTGATCTTGTAACGGGCCTCCGAGGCACGTCATCCCCTCCCGGTGGTTGAGGATTTGACCTCAAATCCGTTAGCTCAGCCTCCTCTTCATGTCCCAATTCTCCAATATAAGGGGACAAATCTTGCACGTTGAAGGTGGATGATACCCCATAATCGCCAGGTAACTCCAATTTGTAAGCATTGTTATTTATGCGCTCTAAAACTTTAAAGGGGCCTTCAGCTCTAGGTAATAGCTTGGAGCGTCTTTTGGCGGGAAACCGTTCTTTCCTAAGGTGTATCCACACCAAGTCTCCAACATTGAAAATTACCTCCTTTCGTCCTTTATTCGCATGCTTCGCATAATTGGCGTTATTCTTCTCAATGGTTTGGCGAACCTTTTCATACAACTTTTTCATCTGCTCTGCTTTATTCGCTCCCGAAGGGTTGATTAGGTCCTGGGTTGGAATAGGAATAAGTGTCATGGGTGTGTTCGGGTTAAAGCCATATACTACCTCAAAAGGCGTTTGCTGGGTGGTGGAATGAAGGCTTCGGTTGTAACCGAATTCAATTTGGGGTAGTACAATATCCCAATTGGAGAGATTTTTTTCGATGACACTCCGGAGAAGGGTACCCAAGGTCCTATTGACCACTTCCGTTTGGCCGTCCGTTTGGGGATGAAAGGATGTACTAAAACAAAGTGTAGTCCCCAACTTCTTCCATAAGGTCTTCCAAAATGTGCTCAAAAATTTGGTATCGTGGTTTGACACAATAGACTTAGGCACACCGTGGAGTCTAACTATTTCTTTGAAGAATAGATCGGCTATAGCAGCAGAGTCGTCAGTTTTGTTGCAGGCAATAAAATGTGCCATTTTGGAGAATCGGTCTACCACTACAAGAATAGAATCTTTATTACGTCCAGTACGTGGTAACCCTAGAACAAAGTCCATACTAATTTCTACCCAAGGATGCGTAGGAACTGGTAAGGGGAGGTAAAGTCCTTGGGGTAGAACCTTACTTTTGGCCTTTTTACACACAATGCACTTTTCAATATAGTGGTGCACGTCCTTCATCATGTGAGGCCAATAGAATTTTTCTTTTAATAATTCTAGGGTCTTCTTTTCTCCAAAATGTCCAGACAATCCTCCTCCATGAGCTTCTTTAGTAAGGCATTGTCTTAGACTGCAATGTGGAATACACAATTTCCCATTTCTTAGGAGGAATCCATCCACAAGACTATATCCTCCTTCAGCCTTATTTTGATAAACTTGATAAAGCATTCCAAAGTCTTTATCGGATGCATACAAATTTTTGATCCATTCAAATCCGAAGAATCTAACACTTAGTTCCGTCAAGAGGATACGTCTTCGAGAGAGAGCATCGGCAACGGCATTATCGGATCCTTTCAAATATTTTAAAATGTAGGGGAATCTTTCCAAAAATTCCACCCATTTGGCGTGACGTTTGTTGAGTTTGTATTGGCTCTTAATGTGCTTAAGGGATTGGTGGTCGGAGTGAATCACAAACTCTTTTGAAAATAAGTAATGTTGCCAATGTTCGAGAGCTCTAACCACGGCATAAAATTCTTTGTCATAAGTCGAATAGTTCAAAGCAGCTCCTTTTAATTTCTCACTAAAATAAGCAAGAGGTTTGCCATCTTGCGTCAATATAGCTCCAATGCCAATACCGGAGGCATCACTCTTGATCTCAAAAACTTTATTGAAATCAGGAAGTGCCAAAACGGGTGATTGACAAAGCTTCTCTTTTATCATGTCGAAGCTACTTTGACATGACGATGTCCAATTAAAGTCAACTCCTTTCTTAGTAAGGTCTGTAATAGGAGCGACTAAAGAACTGAAGTCTTTAATGAACCTCCTATAAAAAGAGGCTAATCCGTGAAAGCTACGGACTTCAGTGATGCTATTAGGAGTGGGCCATTCCTTGATGGCTTTGACCTTATCCTCATCCGCTTCTAAGCCATCCTTAGAAATTATAAAGCCCAAAAAATATACCTTTTCTTGTCCAAAGGAGCACTTACTCAAATTCCCAAATAATTTAGTGCGTCGGAGAGTTCGAAATAATAACCCGAGATGGTTGATATGTTGTGGGAGGTCGTGACTATACACCAAGATGTCATCGAAATACACGACAACAAATTTCCCAAGGAAATCCTTAAGAACATGGTGCATTAGCCGCATGAAGGTGCTCGGGGCATTTGTAAGACCGAATGGCATAACCATCCACTCAAACAATCCGTATTTTGTTTTGAAGGCGGTCTTCCATTCATCACCCTCTTTCATCCGTATTTGGTGATATCCGCTCTTCAAGTCTACTTTTGAGAAAATTGATGCTCCGCTCAATTCGTCCAACATATCTTCTAACCGAGGGATAGGATACCTATATTTAATGGTAATCTGGTTGATAGCCCTACTATCAACACACATACGCATAGAACCATCCTTTTTAGGTACCAACAAGGTAGGTACAGCGCATGGGCTCATCGATTCTCTTATGTACCATTTCCCTAATAATTCTTGGACTTGATCTTGTAATTCCTTCGCTTCTTCAGGCCTCATCCTATAGGCCGGTCGATTAGGTAACATAGCTCCAAGTTGGAGGTCAATTTGATGCTCAATTCCTCTAATAGGTGGTAATCCGGGTGGTAGTTCTTCGGGAAAAACATCTTGATAGGATTTAAGGAGTTCTTGGATCGGTGGGGGTATCTCACCTAATTCCATAACACGGTCTCTAAATAAAACAAATACCACAGTTTGTCCTTTTGTAACTGCTGCCCTTAATCCTTTCTTTGTCAAGAAAAGATTTTCTTTGATCTTTTCGTCCTTCCTAATTGCATCATCACGAGCAATTTGTTCGGGAGTCATAGGAAGTAATTTGATATTTCTACCACCAAATTTCAGACTGTAATTGTTGAGGTAACCATCATATTGAACCCTACGGTCATAAAGCCATGGTCGTCCTAATAGAAGATGACTAGCTTTCATAGGCACGACGTCACAAGTAACCGAATCCTTATACTTTCCAATTGTAAAATTGATAGTCACTTGTTTGGTCACTTTGATATCATTCCTATTATCCAACCATCTTAACTTGTATGGCTTAGGGTGACTAGTAGTCTCCAATCCAAGTTTGCTCACCATATCTTGGGAAGCTACATTAACGCAGCTTCCACTATCAATGATCACCGAACATACCTTATCTTTGACTGCGCATCTACTTTGGAAAATGTTTTCACGTTGGCAGTCTTCTTCGATATTCTTAGATACGAGGGCTCTCCTAATAACCATCAAAAGAGGTCCATCTTGAGCAGCACATTCATCAGACTCGTGCTCACTCTCGTCATCTACCTCTTCTCCTACTTCCTTATCGAGGTACTGACCTTCATCGTTCTCACTCTCCCATTCTCCGGTCGATTCCTTTATAACCATCACTCGACGGTTCGAACATTCATTCGCGTAATGTCCCTTGCCTAAACACTTGTAGCATTGGACATCACGGGCCCTTTGTCCTTTAGCGGTGTTTGCTTGATTTTTATCCGTAGGAGGGGGCTTGTTTGGGTTGAAGGGGGTTTTGGGTGACCAATTACGGTTAATCGGTTTTTTCTCTTCGTTTTTCCATGGTGGTTTAGGCTTGTCTTGATCCAAATGCCTAGGTGGAAATTTAGTTGGAAAATTGGTTTTACGCTTTCTTTTGAGTTGTCTTTCCACCGTGAGGGCGAGTTGAATGACCATGTCCATGGTTTGCAATTGTTGTACTTCAACCGCGTCTCCAATATCGCGGTTAAGACCTCGAATGAATCTCGCGATGAGTTGCTCTTGAGGTTCATCAATAGCACAACGCATATTGAGAGTCTCGAATTCCGTGATATACTCATCGACCGAAAGAGAATTTTGTCTAAGGTTGTGAAGTTGGTGGAAGAGTTCGTGCTTGTAGTGTCGGGGAACGAACCTCTTGTGCATTTCCTCTTTCATGGAATTCCACGTTGAGATGGGGTATCCTAGTGTACGCATCCTTTGGTTTTTAAGGTTGGACCACCATAATGCGGCGTGGCCCGTTAGTTCAAGAGAGGCGAGTTGAATTTTGACTCGCTCGGAATAGTCGTGACACTCAAAGATTCTCTCTACCTTATCAATCCAATCAAGATACGTGTTTCCATCACACGTCCCATTGAAAGGGGGAATTGTCATCTTGACATTACGGAGGTCGTCGTTGTCCCTACGACGATTAGGTCGGTACTCTTCATCATCTTCCGTCCAAATATCATCCTCCGAATTAAAATGACGTGGTCTCCTTCTTTGGGGTTCAGCCCATTCCTCTTCCTCTATGGGTGGTTGAAAAGATGCTCTATGCCTAGGGCGTTCGGGAATAATCCTATAGGAAGTCTCTTGAGAAGGGATACGTTCATGAAATTCTCTCCGAGGAGGATTGTTTAGCATTGTTTGGACTTGTTGGGCAAGGCTATTAACTATATTTGTTAAGGCATCAATTTGTCCTTGCATGCCTCCTTGAGAGCTAGTCTCACCCTCGTGTCGTGTGTTTTCGGATGGGGGAGTATCCCTAGCCCGATGTGGTTCTTGGTGTAATGGATCTCGATTGATTCTACTTCGATTAGTCATAGTTAAGTGTTTTAATTTTAAGTTTGAATTCTTGTCTAAATTAATATTCCTAAATTAGTGGGATGCTTATCTTCTTAATGTCTTAGGAAATTTTAGGCTATAAGGAACATTCTTAACTAAGACAAATTGAAAATAGGGATCATGCTAATTAGGAAAACAACTTAACACTAATAACACTCAATAATAAAACTAAGAAATGAATATTTTCACCAATTTAATTTCACCACAAATTTTCAAGAGATTTCGATCAAGTTGTCAACTTTTACTAAGGATCAATTAGAGCAATATTAATGACAATTAAATAACTCTAAAAACAGCAAATACATAAATTTAGGACATCATTTAATTCAAATAAGATGCTGGAATTTAATTCAAATATAGCAGAATTTTTTTTTTTTTTTTTTTTTTGATGTCTAGCTCTAATTTGATACCTTAATTCATGCTTTTTACCAAATTCTTGTTAACCAATTTCATGCATAAACTTATCAGCATATATTAAGTAAATTTATGAGCTAAAACATGAGCAAAATCCAGCAAAAATATTAGGCAAATTCGAGCATAGCAAAAGAAGCACAAACGATATGACAATTTTCAACCATAATCCTATTTTTCGATAGTAACAATTCTAAACCAAATTGAAGCACCAAAATTTCCAGAATATTAATATAGTGAGTGGACAATATTTAAGTGCTAAAATAAAGCTCAAATGATAACAAGAAGTGCCAACAAAACCGAAATTAAAGAAGCAATAAACCGTGTAGATTATGCAACAAATATAGCCGTTTTTTTTTTTTTGCAATTTCTTTAGGCCGATTTTTATGCTAACTTTTCTACCAAAATTTCAGCAGAGTTTCGGCTTAGATTCAGGGCAAAATAAGGATTCAAACAAAGCAAAATAAAGAGGAGAAATCGTGGCACAAGAAGGAGAAGAAAACCAAAAAAATAAGGAGAAGAAATTAAGAGATTTGGGAGCTATACCTTGTGCGTTTTCTTGTAGGATCGTCCACCATATTTTTCCATATTAGAACAAGCAATAATATAGCAAAATAATGGTAGTAAAAATTAAAATTTAGATTAGCACAAAATAGCTCAAAGTTAGTAAAAATAAATAGGAGATTAGTGCAGAAATTTAAAAGAGCCGCTATCCCGGTTTTGTGCCAAATTTTGACTAACGTCAAGGCACTAAAACCATATGGGAAGCCTTGTGGCTCTGATACCACTTGACACGGGGTCCCTTAGGCAAGGGGCCCGTGTACAACCCACAAATTGCTAGGTTTGTGCTCGATTGTGTGAAAGTGTGCGATATATGATTTAATGAAATAAAATACTAAACTAAATGCATTAAATAAACAAGGAAGCTAATTAGTAGTATGGCCGAAATATATATGGAGTTAGAGAGAATGAAATGTGCAAGAAATTAAGAGAACAAGATGAAATTAGATGTTAGGGACAAGAGAAAATATAAAGCAAGAAATAAGGAAATAACAAGGAATTTAAAGGTGAGAGTGGGTGCTATGGTGGAACCGAAATGTAGAAGTGAAATGGTGTGCAAAGTGTAGGCAATAAAAAGTAAAATATACCCTTGGCGGATCCGAGGAGCGAGCTTACGGTTTAAGCTCCCGGATTCACGTTTTCCGTGAGAAAAACGACCACCGTAGGCCGGGGATTTTCGTCCTCGTTTCAACTCCCAATGGAGAAGATGAGGGAATGGATAAGAGCTAACCTAGCAACCCAAGCTAGGTTAGCAATGGAGGCTAACTCCTCTTGGTTCAAAGAACCAAGGAAAAACTCTAAGGAAAACCTTGAGAGAATAGAGAAATAGTAGTGTATTGATTTGGGTAAAAGTTCTTTTACACACACCAATGCTATGCTTAAATAGAGAAACCTAGGGTGGATGATTAGGGTTTGGTAGTGGAAGAAAGGATTGAGCCGTTGATGAAGATCAAGATGAAGGGACAAGATTGCAATCCATGTGCTTCATCCAAGGGTTGAGGTGCTTTCCTTGTTTTGATTGATCAATGGTGCTAAATTGCCATGTCATCCATCCTTGTGGCCACTACCAATTGTACTTGCAAAATTCATACCTTAAAGTTGGGCTCTTCTTTGGGCCATGGCTTTCTTTGGGCTCCATTGGTTGTAGGCCTTTTCCTTGAGTAATTTTGTTGAATTTCTTCAACCCATAATCCACCAACATACATCTAACCCTAACCATTCAATCTAATGCATGCAATGCAAATTATAAAATCCTTACAAAAAGGCTAATGTATGCCAATGAGTTTGAAAATTAAAAATTACAAATTTAAGGCCCGGGAAGACAAATTCCCATAGGGCTGTCGGCAAGCTCCGTGCGAATGCTCCAACGGATGACATGGCAAGGTTTCTCCTCATCCTCCTTAGTCGGCTCCCAAGTGAAGTCCATGAGTGAATCGAAACCTGCAAAAAGAGACAAGTCGTTAGAACATTGAACAGTTAAATTTTGTGCCCGGGTTTGTGATCTTGTAACGGGCCTCCGAGGCACGTCACTTAAGCTCCAAAGATTGATAATTGTCACAATTATCAACTCAAAATTTTCAAACCATATTGGCCTCACTTATTAAATATCAGGGTAATTATTGATTTTAATCATGTACTATGCACTTTATTTCAGTTAGCACCATGTACTAAAACAATCGGTAAACCAAACTCTGTACTTTAATTTTGTTATTAGTTTTGACATTCCATCAATAATTTCGTTAAACCCTCATTTAAAAAAATTACCAATGATATTGGATTCACTTGAAAGTTTTACCACATGTTCACTACTTAATGAAAAAATAATATGGAAATTTTTATGATTTTTTAATACATGTATGATTTATTGTAATTTTATTTTAGTAATTTACAAAAATATTATAATAAATTATACAAGTTTTCAAAAATCATAAAACTTTTTTAGTTATGTACCCATGATAGGGTGAACATGTGAAAATATTTTCAAATAAATCCAATATCGTTTGGTGTTTTTAAAAAAAATTAATTTATAAAGTAAAGAAGAAACTGAGATTAATTTTAAAAAATATCAAAAGATATTGGATTTATTTGAAAATTTTTCCACATATTTATCATATTATGCGTAGATAATAAAACATTTTTTGTTATTTTCTAAAACTTGTATGATTTATTATAATAATTTTATAAAATATTAAAATAAAATTATAATAAATCGTATATGTGTTAAAAAATCACAAACATTTTCAGATTATTTTCGCATTAAATAGTGAATATGTGGTAAAAAATTTAAGTGAATCCAATATCGTTTGGTAATTTTTTAAATGAGACTTTAACGAAATTATTGATAGAAGGTGAAAACTGATAACAGAATTAAAGTTCAGGGTTTAGTTTGCCCATTTTTTAGTATAAAGGGCTAACTGAAATAAAGTGCATAGTTCAGATTAAAATCGATAATTACTCTAAATATTATTTAATAATATAGTACGCAGATACTATTTCTATAATATTGTCCAATCTCATAAAATTATGTGAAATAATAGTGTCTATGAAGCTCCTCAAGCCTCTTGCAATGCACTTCTAGTGTGTTTTCAATTTTAGTTTTAAAATGTATCAATCTGCCTGTGAATGCAATAACGCCTTAGCATTTTGTTGAGTGTGAAGGTTCAGTCCATACAAGTGGGGTGCGCAATCCCATATTACTTTGGAAGAGTAGAAATTGAGTACTTTATAAGTAGAATTCACTCTAGCTAGTCCAACGTTTTTTAGGTCAATCTCAAAAATAAATTCTCACGGACTCTGACCAAAAGCGAATAATATTGTACTGAAAATATGGAAAGACTCCACGTAAATAATGTTGAACATTGTAAGATAAAATTACAATATATTATTTAAGATTTGTTTTAGGCGCAATACATAAGTTGTTATAAAGTAGTAAAAGCCAGCTCTCGTCCCCTTTCGTTTTGTTAAAGGTAAGGTAGGGGCTTCTTCGTTTTGAGTTTCTTCTTGGTTATATGGTCAAAGCCATATGAACCATTATTTCATAAGTTTGAAAAAGAGATGCAAATATGAACAAAGTTAAAAAGCATAGTGCTTTATATTATTAAATAATATTTTATATGAATTTCTAAAAAATAAATATTTAATTTTCTTCTCTATTTTTTGAACATCACTCTACGTAAAAATAAAAATAAAGGTAATTATCAATTCAAACCATGTCTATTGATAATATATGCAACTAATATTTTGTCTTTAAATTTTGTCAATTCAAATTTTGTATTTTAAGACTGTTATCGTTGTGTCGTGTTTTTTCCTCTTTCAATCATCATCTACGCAGCCTCCTCTTCATGTCTTTTTCTAGCAGAGGACCTCCTCTTAAAAAGCTCTGTTCTTTGACGAAATTAAATTAGAGAATTGAAGAACCATTAAAACAAAATTAGAATTAGAATGTGTATCTCTCTTTCTCCTGCTTTACTCTCTCTTATCCATATTGCTCCTACGATGCGATTTGGATACTGGATTAACCAACCCGTTTCTTTAATTCTCTGTTGTTGTCTATATAGTTTACGAAAAAAAAACTTCTCTAGTTTCGACGAAATTTAAAATTCAAAATACTATGTGCAAGTATTTAAAATAAAATACGACTTCGTACTACGTGTAGCAATTGCACAGACTTAATTGATTTTCTTTCAATTAAAGAAAATGAAGTTATGAATGTTATACTTTAAGCAAAGTTTAATTATGTACATAATCAGGATACCAAAATCTAGTCTAATAAATTATGTGTAACGTCACTATTATATTATTTTAACAATTATTAAATCTATGAATAAACAACTCGTAAATAAAATATTATCACATTTTATTCATAATTTATATCGATATTTTTTTTATATGGTTTGCTACAATGTTTGAAGTCAAAGCAAAAATTTGTCCTGCCACATGCTGTCCTTTTCATTTCTTTTCTCTTTAATAGCTGCAGCCCACAATTCTTGATTCAAAAACCTTATTATTTATTTTTCTATATTATTTAATTTTATTAAATAATTTGCTCTGCAGTTACAACTTTAGGGTGGTCTAACGAATAATTATAAATTATAATACTAATTAACATTAGTCAAGGAGAACAATGGCACCTTTTGATGATAAACCCTTTGATTATTATGTTAAAACATTTAATTTTCTGAATTATTTTAATTGTCATAATTAAATAAATAAGCAAATTTGATATGAAAATGTTATGGGAATTAGTAAAAGTTTGAATTTCAGAAGGAAGAGGGTGTCAAACGCTGCCTTTCTTATCATAGTAGAAACCAACTCATATCCTTTTTAATTATTATTACTTTTCTTTTTTCTGTTCTGCTGTGCAGGTGACTTTTGGTAATCCGCCATTGGAGCTCGCCAACGTGCTGCTTCTTTGGGCGGCGCGGCGTTACGTTTCTGTGTTCCATCCGATTATTTACTTATAAAAATGACAAGCGTGAATTCTACCATGCTTGCTCTTCTTTCAAGTCTCTCTCTATTTCTCTGCTTCGCCATTTTCATCGTCCAGTCCTCGGTTGGCTGTTCCAAACCCCTAGAAAGAGAAAGAAGAGAGAGAAAGTAATGAGTTCTTCTTGGCTTTGATCATCTTCTTTCTGGAAGATGGCGATTGTTAAAAGTGAAGAAACAGAAGAAGAGAGACAGAAGAGTTTGTTCTTTTTAGACTCTCTCTACTGTTACGAAGAGAGATGGGAGGAAGACGAAGACGAAGACGAAGAAGATGATGAATGTGAAAAGAGTTCAGAAGAAGAAGAAGAAGAGCTTCTCTCTCTAATCTCCAAAGAAGAAGAAGAACACCGACGTCCGATTGTTGAAAATTTCAAATGTGATGCAGTACTGTGTTGGGCTCGCTCTGAGGCTGTGAAGTTGATTCTAAAAGTTAAAAACCAGTTTGGATTCTCAGCTTTGACCGCCATTTTAGCCATCGACTACCTCGATCGTTTCTTGTCTAGTCTGCAGTTTCAGAGAGAGAAGCCATGGATGAGTCAACTCGTTGCTGTTGCTTGCCTCTCACTTGCAGCGAAAGTGGAAGAAACCCAAGTCCCTCTTCTTCTCGATCTTCAAGTACTTGATTCTCACTCTCACTCCATTTTTACACTCAGTTTTGCTTCCATTTCTGAGATGCAGGAAACTGAAATAAAATAGTCAAGCTAAAAATAAATTATTAGATTGAGACAAAATATAGACACGATCATCTGGATCCTCCGAGAAAGTGTCGTTGTTTCAGGTAGAGGAGACAGAATTTGTTTTTGAAGGGAAGACGGTTCAGAGAATGGAGCTTCTTGTTCTTTTTGCTCTTCAATGGCGGATGCATCCAGTAACTCCATATTCATTTATGAATCTCATCGCCGGAAAGATCGGATTAAAGACCAATTTATATCATGAATTTCTTAGTCTTTTCGATAGTCTTCTTCTCTCACTTCTCGCAGGTTGGCATCCATTCTTCAACAAAACCGTGATTATTTTTAATGGGTGTGATTATCATTTTATTTGTGTCAGATTCAAGATCTGTGAGTTATCTTCCTTCTGCCATGGCTGCCCCTGCAATGGTGAGAGTTTTAGAGGAGATAGAGGCCCGTAAATCAATGGAGTACAAGAATCAGATTCTCGGTGTTCTTAAAATGAGCAAAGTAAGTAGCTTTCCTTCAATAATATCGCATTTGAAGCAATGTTTATCTGGTGGGGATGGTCTTGTATGTTGGTTTGAGTTGGTTTGGCTGCTTCCAAAACTCCAATTTTGGAAACCCAAACGTCCCTTACGTACTGTGGCCCATACGTGGTTAAATTCTATTGGTCCAAGTATGTTTTAGGGATTAACTTGATGGAATTTAATCTTGATAAACATGCATAAAAGAAGGTAGGTCCTCTTCCTGCCAAACTGAAGATACGGTGGTTTGCTCCATTGAAATTCACCGTTGAAGAAATTAAAGGGAAAAGGAAGAGAAAATCATCCTTTTATTTACCTTCATGGATCAAAGTAAGTTTCTTTCTCTGTTAAGTCAATAAGAGAAACAATTATGCTTCTGGTGTTTCTCTTTTATGATGGTGTTTCTCTTTGATGAGTTTGTGAGAAACAATTATGATAGAGAGGTTTATGTTTTGTAATATCTCTGATGAATGGCAAACAGAGAGTTCTTATGATCTTTACGTGATTATTTATTTGCTTATAAATTAATGAGCATGCAAACATGTGGTAACTGTTTATCTAATTTTCTTACATGAAATATTTCTATCATGATGTGTGTGAAAGATCTATTGTTCAAGATCCTGTTAATTGCTCTATTACGAAAATAACATTCAAGCTTACATTGTACTGATCACTGGACTGTTTATTCGCACTCGCAGGATAATTTAAGTGACTGTTACAGTCTGATACTTGAGCTGTCGAACGCCGATTTCAATGGCGGTAAAACCTCCGTAAGGAGAAGATTCTATCAAGGTCCGGGGAGGCCGAATGGAGTCGCCGATGCGGTTTTTAGCTCCGACTGCTCTAATGATTCCTGGTCTGTGCTTTATTCCCCCGTTTCTCCTATCGTAGAACCGCCATTGAAGAAAAGCAGAGCTCAAAATCAAATGGCGAAATTTCCATCCTTGATTACTTGAATCAATCCCAATCTGTCTCTCACTCGTGTACAAGTGTGGCATTGTGGGGAAATGGGATTTCGTTGGCCTGAGTTGGAGAATCACTTGTTTTGGTTGGGCCAATTCAGGAAAGTAGTGTTTGGATCGTGGGAAAAGAGGGAGAAAATTCTCAAGAATATTTACTCCTTATTTGCTTTATTTTTTTGGATTAAAAAAATGACTATATATACATATGTATTTACAGATTTTGTGATCTTGATCATTTATTTTTGGAGTATTTTTTTTAATTTATTCTGTATAATTTTAATTTTATTATAAATAACTATTACTTAAAGTTGCAGGATTAAGTTAAATTATCTTTAATCTTACTATTAAGGGTAATTATCGATTTGAACTCTGCACTATACACATTTTTTCAATTCGGCCCCTGTACTAAAAAAACCGGCAAACCAAATTCTGTAATTTGATTCTGTTATCAGTTTTGACCTTTTATCAACAATTTCATTAAACTCTCATTGAAAAAACTAACAAACGATCTTGGATTCAGTTGAAATTTTTACCGCATGTTCACTACTTAATGAGAAGATAATCTGAAAACTTTCGTGATTTTTTAACACATGTACGATTTATTGAAATTTTATTTTAGTATTTTATAAAAATATTATAATAAATCATACAAATTTTAGAAAATCATGACATTTTTTCTATTATCTACCCATGATAAGTTGAACATGTGGAAAAGTTTTCAAATAAATCAAATATTGTTTGGTATTTTTTTAAAAATTAATTTATAAAGTAAAGAAGAAACTGAGATTAATTTACAAAAATATCAAAAGATATTGGATTTATTTGAAACTTTTTCCAGATGTTCACATATTATGGGTAGATAATAGAAAAATTTGCGCAATTTGTTAAAACTTCTATGATTTATTATAATATTTTTAAAAAATACTAAAATAAAATTACAATAAATCGTAGATGTGTTAAAAAATCACGAAAATTTCGAGATTATCTTCTCATTAAGTAATGAACATATGGTAAAACTTTTAACTGAATCTACCATTGTTTGGTAATTTTTTCAATGAGGGTTTAATGAAATTGTTGATAGAATGTCAAAACTGATAACAGAATTAAAGTACAGGGTTTGATTTGCCGATTTTTTTAGTACAGGAGCCGAATTGAAAAAACGTGTACAGTACAAAGTTCAAATCGATAATTTCCCTACTATATTAACCACTTCAAATATAGTCGGTAGGTCACTAATTAAATTAATAATGATTGAATTAGATATTATTCAATTGAATCTTTATTTTTATTTTTAATAAATTAAATTGGTTATTTGATGTTTAATATATTTAATTATTTATTAAATTTGAAATAAGGACAAGACATGGACTCACTTAGCCGTAAGAGTGAAATGACTGTGATCATCAGCGTGGCACCAAATCCTGACATTTCATTTCGAAACAGGACGCACACAACAACTTATTTATTTATCAGGACCAAAGTCTAATTTTATACCGTAACCTACGCTTTAACATATTTACTTATTACTTCATTAACTTTATTATTTCAAATATTTATATTATAATATAATAATATTAATTAAATATATTTAAAATTGAGATTGACTGTTTTATCATCTCTTCTAATAATGTTTGTGGACGACGACAACGTGGACGAAAATGTTGTTTGACTTTGCTGACGATAATGTCTGTGGATGACGACAACGTGGATGACAATGTTGTCTGACTCTGTGGATGATAATGTATGTGGACGACGACAACGTAAACGATAATGTTGTCTGACTCTGTGGACGCGTGGACGAGAATGTTGTTTGACTCTGTAGACGATAATGTATGTGGACGATGACAACGTGGATGACAATGTTGTCTGACTCTGGACGATAATGTTTGTGGACGATAACGTCTGTGACGACAGCGTCGTCTGACTCTGTAGACGATAAAGTCTGTGGACGACAACGTCGTTCGATTTAGCGAACGAATAAGTTGAACCCGAGAGGAAATTAATTCCCCGTCTATCTTCATTGTTTTAGGAAATTTATTCTTTTAAATATATATATATATATATATATATATATATATATATATATATATATATAAATATATACATGGATTTCTAGAAGTCCTTTGTTTGTAAATGAATAAGTCAAGTTATGAGTTTAAGATTATGTCGCGACCTGCTGGGGTCATGACACATAAACCTTGCAACATTATAAAAGGAATATATACGATTTTGAGTTACTTTTTATGAGAATTTTCTCTTTGGTTATTTGTGAAGAATCAGATCTCCGTCAAGTCAAAACTTGAAAGATCAACTTGATAGCTTTGGTTCTAACCACAAGTTTTGTAGCGACCCTAATACTGTACCCTTATTTTTCTATATTATTTTTTTTTATCGTTACAAACTTTAAACCTAAAGTGTAAGCGAAATTTAAATTGAAATCGAAATCGTTAACATTGTAAAAAAATCGTTTAAATAAATTCTAAATTCAATTAAGTAAAACAATAAAAACTTATAAACAACAACTAGTGAAAGAGACAAAAACAGGGGCAAAAGGGGCAATTGCCCCACGAATGTAGGGTCGATCGATCGCCCAAAATAGGCGATCGATCGCCAATGAAGAAAACTGAGGGGCGATCGATCGCCCCTGATGCAGGCGATCGATCGCCCTTCGGCGATCAACCCTGGATGATCGTTCGCATTCCCCAGGCGAACGATCGGCACACGCTCTGGAATTTCTTCCAGAGCGTGACCAAAGAGGGCCGATCGATCGGCACACTCTCTGGAAATCAAATTTCCAGAGAGCCGCCTCTCCCTCTTTCCTTTTTCCTCTTTCCCTACACAAAAGCTTAAACATTTAACCAATTTTCTTTCATCAATCCTCTAAACATTTCATAACAACCTTCAATATAACAACCATTTTCCCTCTTTTACCGACTCAAAACACATTTAAAACATAACCTGATTTCATAAAAATGAACCGCATGGGTCCGTTTAAAAAATTAACATTTCCTCCCTTTCAAAATCACCAAGCGGTTTATAAAATAGTTTTCAAAACGTTTAAAAGAATCAAAACACAAACCTATCAACTAATCATGTAACACCCGACATTTTGGCCGTGTAATAATCTGTTGAATTATTGTATGAATTTAAATTTCCATAAATACAATAACTATTTTATTATAAATTTTGGAGCATTTAGTGAGGGGAGAACCGAACTAATGGCTAACTAAACAAAACAAGTTGGTTGGAAATGGATGGAAGGGTAAAATGGGAGGGAATTAAGGTTGGTGAAAGAAAACCAATAGTTGAGTGACACCTGTCAACTTGCTGGAGAAGCAACACACCTTTTCTCTCCCTTCCTCTTCTCTTCTCTTCACTCCTGCGTGAAGAACATCTCTGTTTCCTCTCGGCCAGGCGACGAAATCCATCGAAGCACCTTCGATCTCCTAGTATTTTCCTTGCTTTCTGCCTAAGGTAAATACCTGCTCATGCTAACGTATTTAGACCAGTTAAAATGTGGGTTTTTGCTGAAGTTTCGGGTGTGAAACTTTGGTGAAAACTCACTGTCATTTCATGAAAACGCATTAGTTTGTTTTCTAGAGGCGTGAATGGAGCTTGCTGCATTTTCTACTAAATTATTAGTTAGCATTTGCAGCTTTGCTCATTTTCTTTGCATGCATGTTTAGGTTCGTGCATTACCGAGACGATCAAGAACATCAACTCTGCAGCAACCAGGTAAGTTCATATCCGTAGGTTGGCCCTTAAGGCCCTACATCACGGAGACTCTAGGTTTTTCTTCTGTCGGGAGGTTTCGGGTAGAGAAAGTTAGAATTAAGTTCTGAGTTATCTGTTTTCTCTCTAGATTATGTTGTATTATTCTGTTAACTGCTGTTTCAAGTTAAGCACTGTTAAAGTTCATGCATACACGTTTTCCCGAAAGTTCATGCAAAACAATGTTTTCTGTACACGGTTTTGAAGTTAAGAAAGATAAAACTGAATCTGAATGTAATGTATTGGTTAAGTGTGGGACGGGGACTGGCCCTCTGGTTTTATCCCTCCCTGGGATTCTGAAAAATTGTCCTTGCCAAGGACCCTCTAGTTTTATTTCTCCCTGGGATTTTGAAAAAACTACTGAATGTCTGAATGTGCCTGAAAATGCACCTTACTGTTGCCAGTTCCCCTATAAGCCCCACTTATATCCCTCTGCCACTTAAACGTAATGTTCTGTACTGTCACTGTATTTATGAAAGTTCATGCATAGCATATGCATCACTGCATTATTTTAAATGTTCTTACTGAGTTTTAGACTCATAGGTGAACTCCCTGATGTAGGTACTGAACCCGAAATAAGGACTTTGTGCCTCAGTCTGATGAATAGGTGGCTGGTGGTTCGAGCTCTCGGGATTGGTTGTGGTTGTCAGACAAATTCCCGACTGAGAGAGTGAAATTCTAAACTATGTTCTGTTTATGTATTTAAAACTTCGGTGTTGGATATTCTGCAAATATATGTTAGGTTCTGTACTGATCCTCAGATTTTAAAACAATGCACAGATTTTGATGTCTAAGTTTCAAAAACTACTGTATTTGACAGTTTAATTCATGTTCTGAATGTTCTGAAAATTGTTGGGGATATTTTCTGTTAGATTATGCATGGATGACTTCTGGTTTTAGGACCATCCATGCAGTCTGTTTCTTTGAATCTGTCAATTGTAAAGTATGTCCTACAACCTTGTTTAGAATCGGGTATTGAAGGTCTACAATTTTCATGCCTTCTGTTTGTGCTGTATTTGACAGTTGGATTAAGTTCTGAAGTATTCTGAAATGGTTTGGAATATTTTATGTATCCTTAAGTTTCCGTTATACCTTCTGTTGTGCTCGAGAACCATGTTTAGAAGTGGTTTGAGAATCTGAAACTTTTATTGCCTTCTATTTTATGCCCCTGTTCGTATGTCTTCCTGTTAAAATTGTCAAGCCCGGGCTTAAAAACTGCATCTTCCGATCACGTTCACTGCTGTTTTAAGTGTACATCCACCGATAGTCACTGTTCACATTTTGTCTTATCTCATCCACCGGCGAACAGTAGATTTCATCTCAGTTTTAGTTACTTCTGCTGATTTCATCTGCTGCCTTCATCTTCCGATGACGTCATCACCTATTCCGATGACGTCATCACACCTGTCGATTTCATCTGCTGCCTTCATCTTCCGATGACATCATCACCTATTCCGATGACGTCATCACACCTGCCAATTTCATCTGCTGCCTTCGTCTTTCGATTACATCATCACCTATTCTGATGATGTCATCACACTGCCGATTTCATCTGCTGCCTGCATCTACCGATGATGTCATCACACATGCGATTCATCTGCTGGCTGCATCTACCGATGACGTCATCACACCTGCCGATTTCATCTGCTGCCTGCATCTTCGATAGATGTCATCCACATCATCCGGCCACGTCATCTGCCTAAATCTTCCGGTATTATTTTGCTTATATCCACCGATTAACTCGATGCCTGCTTCTTCGTCAACGCCTTCTGCCAGTTTATTTACTTTGTTTTCATCACTTCCTGCTTTTCTTCTATCATCCATTTTGCGTTCCGATTCTGTTTACTGTTTTTCCGTTTTGCTTCCAAATCCAGAGACTGTTTTCTCCTTCTGAAAACTTTTAAGAAGTTGTCTTAAAAGTCCGGTCAGTTATGTTCAAAAAAAAAATATGTGCCCATTTCTGTTAAATGCCTGGAGTGATGACAGGGTTCTCGGATCCTGCTGATCGGGATCCGGACTCGGGCCGTCACAGTTATGGTATCAGAGAGACAAGGTTTTAAAATCGATTCTGTGAAATGTCTGACTACACAACCGCCATAAGAGATCGCTCCACCAACTGTAAGTGTTTAAAATTTCTGTAAAAGGTTCTGTTTATTAAATTAGGTTATTCTGTTAATAGGTTTCCTTAGAAATGGTGAGAGGGCATTAGGAAGAGTCAAGCGAAAGCTCTCGTGCCATTGACCGACTAACCGAACTGGTGGGAGTACAGTCCCGCATGGTGGAACGTATGATGGCCAGAGAAGACAGCGGGAACAATAACAATAATAACCATGGAAATGCTTCACGTGACAACAGTGGAGATAGATTCCGGCTACTCCAGCCGCCTTCATTTGATGGACTGTCTACAGACCCGACCCGTGCTGAAACCTGGATTCGAACAATGGAGAAGATGTTCAGTTATGCAGAAGTGGAAGACAACAAGAAAGTTAATTGTGCCACGTTTTATCTCATCGAAAGTGCTGGATTTTGGTGGGACACAGTGCAGTCGACTATAGTGGCATTAAGCTGGGAAGGATTCACGAAAATCTTCTATGAGAAGTACTTTGACCGAGGAGTGAGGAAGGAAAAGTTGCTTGAGTTCTCTCGGCTACGACAATATGGGTCAGTGGCAGAATATGTTTAGAAGTTCGAATCATTATCCCGCTATGCACCTCATTTGGTAGCCACGGACGAAAACAAGGTGCACCAATTTATTCAGGGTTTGAAACTGGACCTCTTACGAGGGATTTCTTACGGGGGATTTGATGAGGCACCGTACACAAAGGTGGTGGCCAAGGCTTATCAACTGGAGGCTTTGGAGGTAAAGTACCAGAGACAGAGAGATTCACCACGAGGAACTATTCGGAATATTCCTCAACAGCAACAACAGCAACAAAGAGGTCATAATTTACAACCTCAACAGCAGCAGAACAGGGGCATCAAGAGGCCCAATGAAACCATCCTTTATCAAGACAAAGGAAAGAGACCAATGGGGGCTCTTCAACTTTTTGTATGCCCGCGGTGCCAGACTCCTCACAGAGGGTAATGCAGACTTGCTAGTGGCCAATGTTTCCGATGTGGCAAAGGAGGCCATCATGTTCGGGATTGCCCGATACCGGACACGAGACCAAACCTTGCCGTACCTAGGGTGTTTGCAATGATGGAGGATGTTGATGATGTTGATCAGCACACAGCAATTACAGGTACAATCTTGATATGTAATGTACCTGCTTATACCTTGTGAGACACGGGGGCAACACATTCATTTGTGGCCATGGACTTCGTAGTTAGACAGAAGTTTTGTAGTACGTCGTCAGATCAGCCCTACAGCGTTATGCTGCCGTCCGGAGAGTTTATGCACTCCGAGCAGGTTGTACGGGGTGATATAGTGTCAGTTTTGGACCAGAATTTGTATGCCAATCTCATCGTCATCGGGATGAAAGGTTACGATGTTATTCTGGGGATGGACTGGCTGTTTAGACATTATGCCACCATCAACTGTAGGTCCGGGCTTGTTTCGTTTAAACGCCCGAACGAGGTAGAACTCTCCTATCAGGCAGTACCAAAGGAACACCGTATGCCCGTTATATCTTCCTTGAAAGCTCAACAACTGATGAGGTCAGGATGCATCAGATTTCTTGCCCACGTAGTGGATGTTCAAGGGCAAAATGAGGTGGAACTTCAAAATATTCCGGTAGTTCGAGACTTCTCAGAGGTTTTCTTAGATGACTTACCGGGATTGCCACTTGATCGAGAAATCGAGTTTGAGATTGACATATATCCTGGTGCGGAACCAGTATCAAAGAATCCGTACCGTATGGCACCGATTGAGCTGAGGGAGTTGAAGGCTCAGCTAAAGGAATTGGTGGATAAGGGTTTTGTGCGCCCTAGTTTTTCTCTGTGGGGTGCTCCCGTCTTGTTTGTTAAGAAGAAAGATGGGTCCCTACGGATGTGCATTGATTACCGGGAACTGAACAAGTTGACTATCAAGAATAAGTACCCGTTGCCGAGGATCGATGATTTATTTGATCAGCTACAAGGGGCTCGGGTATTTTCTAAGATTGACTTACGCTCCGGCTATTACCAGTTGAAGGTCAGAGCTGATGATATTCCAAAGACCGCCTTCAGGACCCGGTACGGGCATTACGAGTTCTTGGTGATGTCGTTCGGGTTAACTAATGCTCCGGCAGCATTCATGGACCTGATGAACAGGATATTCCAAGATTTCTTGGATAAATTTGTAATCGTTTTCATCGACGACATTCTAGTTTACTCCAGAAGTAAGGCCGAGCACGAGGAGCACTTGGCAATTGTGCTATGAACTCTGAGGCAGCATCAATTATTTGCCAAACTATCAAAATGTGAATTCTGGCTGAGTAGGATTAATTTCCTAGGCCACGTGGTGTCTGCTGAAGGAGTGTCTGTGGACCCGGCCAAGATTGAGGCTGTAAGAGACTGGCCAAGGCCGAGGAATGCAAGCGAGGTACGGAGCTTTATCGGACTAGCTGGTTATTACAGGAAATTCATCAAGGGATTTTCTGTGATAGCGAAGCCTATGACCAGCTTGACGAGGAAGGAAATCAAGTTTAAGTGGTCTGAAGCATGTGAGGTGAGCTTTCAGACACTCAAACAAAAATTAACCACTGCTCCTCTATTAGTATTGCCGATTGAAGACGGCAAATTCAGCATATATTGTGATGCTTCCAAGATTGGATTGGGGTGTGTACTAATGCAAGAAGGGAAAGTTGTAGCATACGCATCCAGACAACTGAAGAACCACGAGCAAAACTACCCTACTCACAATCTTGAGTTAGCGGCAGTTGTGTTTGCGCTGAAAGTATGGAGACACCACTTATACGGACAATCATGCGAGGTGTTTTCTGATCACAAGAGTTTAAAATACATATTCCCTCAAAAGAAGTTAAACATGAGACAAAGGAGGTGGTTAGAATTTGTAAAAGATTATGATGTTGAGATTAAATACCATCCAGGTAAAGCTAACGTAGTAGCCGATGCATTGAGCAGGATATCAGATACTATGCAACCAACTATATCGGCCGTGTCGATGCCTTTGAGGACTGAGATACAGAAGTTCGATATGGAGATAGTTTCTGGGCTGTCGGCCATACTAACAGACTTAACACTACGGCCCACCGTCCTGGACCGAATTAAGGAAGCCCAGAAGACCAATTCAAAGGAGATGGCTGATATGGTAAGCAAGGTACCAATGGCTTCTTCCGATTTCAGTTATTCAGGGAGATGGAGTTTTGAAGTTCAAAAACAGATGGTATGTTCCGAAAAACGAAGAGCTACGGAAGCACATCTTGTCGGAAGCCCATTCATCTCCTTTCTCTGTGCATCCTGGAAGCACAAAGATGTATTAGGACTTGAAACTTCACTTCTGGTGGCCGAATATGAAGAATGAAGTGGCCAAGTATGTGGAGTCTTGTATGGTATGTCAACAGGTCAAAGCTGAACATCAACGACCAAGTGGAACGCTTCAGCCTCTCCCGATCCCCGAATGGAAATGGGAGAACATAACGATGGATTTTGTTATTGGCCTACCAAGAACAGCTAAGGGCCATAATAGCATTTGGGTCATAGTGGACAGACTGACGAAGTCGGCCTACTTTCTACCTGTGAAGACAACGTACTCCATGGATCAGTACGCAGAACTGTACATCAGTGAGATTTTTAAGCTGCATGGTATTCTGGTGTCAATTGTTTCGGACCGTGATCCCAGATTCACTTCCAGATTTTGGAGAAGTTTGCAGAACTCCTTGGGTACAAAGTTGGATTTCAGCACGGCATTTCATCCACAGACTGACGGACAATCTGAAAGAACGATTCAGATGCTGGAGGATATGCTAAGGTCGTGCGTATTGGAATTTCATGCTCCTTGGAGTAGATATTTGCCACTTGTGGAGTTTGCATACAACAATAGATACCAGGCTACGATTGGCATGACTCCATATGAAGCTCTTTACGGCAGAAATGTAGGTCCCCACTGTGTTGGGATGAAGTTGGGGAATCCAGGCTAATCGGCCCTGAGATATTACAGCAGATGTCTGAGGTGATAGCTGCCATCAAACAACGAATAAAGATTGCTCAGAGTCGACAGAAGGGTTATGTTGACCATAGAAGAAGAGACTTAGAGTTCGCTGAGGGTGATGAAGTATTCCTGAAAGTGTCACTCAAGGGCGTAATGAGATTCGGTAAGAAAGGGAAGCTCAGCCCACGATTCATTGGCACTTTTCCCATCCTGAAGCGTGTGGGAAACATGGCTTACATACTACAGCTGCCAGCGTCAATGGATGGAGTTCACAATGTCTTCCATGTTTCGATGCTGAGAAAATGTGTACGAGATCCAACTCAGATTGTGAAACAGGTGGACTTTGATATCATGCCGACACTGACATATGAAGAAAGGCCCATACGGATACTGGACACCTCACTCAAAGTGTTACGCAATCGTGTGGTCCCATTGGTGAAATTTTTATGGCGAAATCATAATGTAGAGGAAGCCACATGAGAAAGACAAGAGGATGTCAGAGCCCAATATCCGGACCTCTTTGTTTAGGCAAATTTTGGGGACAAAATTTCTGTTAAGGTGAGTGGAATGTAACACCCGACATTTTGGCCGTGTAATAATCTGTTGAATTATTGTATGAATTTAAATTTCCATAAATACAATAACTATTTTATTGTAAATTTTGGAGCATTTAGTGAGGGGAGAATCGAACTAATGGCTAACTAAACAAAACAAGTTGGTTGGAAATGGATGGAAGGGTAAAATGGGAGGGAATTAAGGTTGGTGAAAGAAAACCAATAGTTGAGTGACACCTGTCAACTTGCTGGAGAAGCAACACCCCTTTTCTCTCCCTTCCTCTTCTCTTCTCTTCACTCCTGCGTGAAGCACATCTCTGTTTTCTCTCAGCCAGGCGACGAAATCCATCGAAGCACCTTCGATCTCCTAGGTTTTTCCTTGCTTTCTGCCTAAGGTAAATACCTGCTCATGCTAACGTATTTAGACCAGTTAAAATGTTGGTTTTTTCTGAAGTTTCGGGTGTGAAACTTTGGTGAAAACTCACTGTCATTTCATGAAAATGCATTAGTTTGTTTTCTAGAGGCGTGAATGGAGCTTGCTGCATTTTCTACTAAGTTATTAGTTAGCATTTGCAGCTTTGCTCATTTTCTTTGCATGCATGTTTAGGTTCGTGCATTACCGAGACGATCAAGAACATCAACTCTGTAGCAACCAGGTAAGTTCATATCCGTAGGTTGGCCCTTAAGGTCCTACATCACGGAGACTATAGGTTTTTCTTCTGTCGGGAGGTTTCAGGTAGAGAAAGTTAGAGTTAAGTTCTGAGTTATCTGTTTTCTCTCTAGATTTTGTTGTATTATTCTGTTAACCGCTGTTTCAAGTTAAGCACTGTGAAAGTTCATGCATACACGTTTTCCCAAAAGTTCATGCAAAACAATGTTTTCTGTACACGGTTTTGAAGTTAAGAAAGATAAAACTGAATATGAATGTAATGTATTGGTTAAGTGTGGGACGGGGACTGGCCCTCTGGTTTTATCCCTCCCTGGGATTCTGAAAAATTGTCCTTGCCAAAGATCCTCTGGTTTTATCCCTCCCTGGGATTTTGAAAAAACTACTGAATGTCTGAATGTGCCTGAAAGTGCACCTTACTGTTGCCAGTTCCCTTATAAGCCCCACTTATACCCCTCTGCCACTGAAACGTAATGTTCTTTACTGTCACTGTATTTCTGAAAGTTCATGCATAGCATATGCATCACTGCATTGTTTTAAATGTTCTTATTGAGTTTTAGACTCATAGGTTAACTCCCTGATGTAGGTACTGAACCCAAAAATGAGGACTTTGTGCCTCAGTCTGATGAATAGGTGGCTGGTGGTTCGAGCTCTCAGGATTGGTTGTCTGTCAGACAAATTCCCGACTGAGAGAGTGAAATTCTAAACTATGTTCTGTTTATGTATTTAAAACTTCGATGTTGGATATTCTGCAAATATATGTTAGGTTCTGTACTGATCCTGAGATTTTAAAACAATGCACAGATTTTGATGTCTAAGTTTCAAAAACTACTGTATTTGACAGTTTAATTCATGTTCTGAATGTTCTGGAAATTGTTGGGGATATTTTCTGTTAGATTGTGCATGGATGACTTCTGGTTTTAGGACCATCCATGCAGTCTGTTTCTTTGAATCTGTCAATTCTAAAGTATGTCCTACAACCTTGTTTAGAATCGGGTATTGAAGGTCTACAACTTTCATGCCTTCTGTTTGTGCTGTATTTGACAGTTGAATTAAGTTCTGAAGTATTCTGAAATGGTTTGGAATATTTTCTGTATCCTTAAGTTTCCGTTATACCTTCTGTTGTGCTCGAGAACCATGTTTAGAAGTGGTTTGAGAATCTGAAACTTTTATTGCCTTCTGTTTTATGCCCCTGTTCGTATGTCTTCCTGTTAAAATTGTCAAGCCCAGGCTTAAAAACTGCATCTTCCGATCACGTTCACTGCTGTTTTAAGTGTACATCCACCGATAGTCACTGTTCACATTTTGTCTTATCTCATCCACCGGCGAACAGTAGATTTCATCTCAGTTTTAGTTACTTCTGCCGATTTCATCTGCTGCCTTCATCTTCCGATGACGTCATCACCTATTCTGATGACGTCATCACACCTGCCGATTTCATCTGCTGCCTTCATCTTCCGATGACGTCATCACCTATTCTGATGACGTCATCACACTTGCCGATTTCATCTGCTGCCTGCATCTACCGATGAAGTCATCACACCTGCCGATTTCATCTGCTACCTCCATCTACCGATGATGTCATCACACCTGCCGATTTCATCTGCTGCCTGTATCTTCCGATGACATCATCCACATCATCCGGCCACGTCATCTGCCTAAATCTTCCGGTATTATTTTGCTTATATCCACTGATTTAACTCTATGGCTGCTTCTTCCGTCAACGCCTTCTGCCAGTTTATTTACTTTGTTTTCATCACTTCCTGCCTTTCTTCTATCATCCATTTTGCGTTCTGATTCTGTTTACTGTTTTCCCGTTTTGCTTCCAAATCCAGAGACTGTTTTCTCCTTCTGAAAACTTTTAAGAAGTTGTCTTAAAAGTCCGGTCTGTTATGTTCAAAAAAAAAATATGTGCCAGTTTTCTGTTAAATGCCCGGAGTGATGGCTGGGTTCTCGGATCCTGCTGATCGGGATCCGGACTCCGGCCGTCACAAATTAGATTTCAAACATCCTGATATGTTCAATCTATACAATTTCTCCTACGATCTATCTATCATATCCCCAAAATACTTATATACATTTACTTTCCCACGGGTCAAAAGGTGCCTCGACTGCCCAGCACACTCCCACGGGCCATTCTCCATCAACTGCATCATTCCTCCGGTGGAGGGATCTCGTCCTCATCTTGCTCAATGTCACCTACACCATAAAGACTACTACGAGATAAAAATCTCAGTAAATTCTACGTAAATGCCTATGCATGATTATGTATGCTCAATGCTATGAAAACCATCTATGTCATTTCATATATCAATATGTGTCAGTTTATGGTTATCGGAAACGCTCGACAGATAGATAGGGCACGTCAAGCGACTAGACAGCCCAGACCATCTGAAGGGAGGAAAACCCGCTCACCACAGAACGCCAGGTCAGGTCTGAACTTCATCCCCGATAACCTCATGTCATGGTTGTTTACTGTGATACTTTACTTGCCTTTACAATGCATGTTCCTTTCATAAAATCAATGCTTAAATTCATTTTCATGACGTTTTGAAACCATGATGCATGAACAGTTTAAATATAACATACATAAAGAGCATACCATCAAAACGTTACAAATACCATCAAAACACTACGAATACTGTCACAACAATTAACCTATAAAGCAACCGAACCTAAACTACCCAACCAAGACAATTAGATGAAACAATAACCAACATGAACAATAAAGCACCAACGTATCCTCAACAACAAACTCGGCTTATGGTGTAGGCCAATCGGCCACAGTAAGTCACGAGAACTTACCTCCTGCGCGTTGTGAACCTTAATCTCCGTCCACGAGAGTCGTTCACCTAAGCAATTCACATCAGTTATCATTAAAACGCGTTTGAATCATTAACGTCCAAATTAACGAAATCCTTAACTAAGGAAATTTCAAAATTTCTAACTTAACTAATCGAGACATTTTAACCAAACAATTAACGCTCGATACTTCGAAACCACCATTTTCGAGTCTTTCCAAAAACCCAAAAATTCATGAAACCCTAACATTTTTCCTAAATCGGTTAACTTCGTCCAATAATGCTCAATACGTCCTTTATATCCACAAACATAGTAAACTTATAAATTTCAAACCCTAAATCACGTTTTTAACGAAACCCTAAACGAAACCCTAATCGTTAAACGAACTAAACTACGAATAAAGTTTCCAAAACTGTAGAACCTTACCTAGAATCGAGTTTGGGGAAGAAAACGTGAAGAACCGGAGTCGTCGGAGTGGAGAACCGACGTTGGAAGGAGGAATCGCATGAGAGGCGATGAGAAAATTGCCTGAGAGAGAAACGAGCTTCGCGTGAAAATGGTGAAGGAAGAAGAAGAGTTATGTTATTATTTAAAATTTTACTTAGCAAATTACCATTTTGCCCTTCCTTTGATTTTCTATTTGTTTCGTCCTTTGTTTCGTCAATTAACCGACGATTTGGTTTCCCCAAATTTTTTTATTTCGTAAATAACTCCAAATTACTATCAGGACTTTATTAAAACTGTCTGTTTGCAATTCGGACCTCGTTTACTTTTTTTACCAAAGTATTCTTTATATTACGATAAACGTAATTCTCGTAAAATTAGCGTTAAACTCCTAAAATTCCCGAAATTTTCTTAAAATCCATATTAATTATTAGGATCGTAATAATATTTTCTTTTTACAAAATGGACTTGATTCGACATATTAACAAAAATGCCATTATTCACATATATTACAAAAATCTCGTAAATCCGGGTGTTACATTCCATCTACCTTATTTAAATTTTGTCCTCAAAATTTGATCATACAAACAACTCAGGATACTTTGCCATCATATCCTGCTGTCGCTCCCAAGTAGCTTCTTCCACCTCGTGGTTCTGCCATAAGACTTTGACTAGCGGTATCCCCTTGTTGCGCAATACTTTGATGGAAGACTCCAAAATAAGTACCGGCTTCTCCACATAAGTCAAGGTAGGCTGTACCTCGATTTCTCTTGCCTCCACAATATGCGATGGATCGCACAAACACTTTCGAAGCATAGACACGCGAAATACATCGTGGATGCCTTCCATTGAAGCCAGAAGCTGTAGTCGATACGCCATATTTCCGATCTTCTTTAAAATAGGGAAGGGCCCCACATATCGAGGGTTTTTCTTGCCATTCTTTCCGAATCGCATTACACCTTTAAACGAAGAAACCTTCAAATAAACCTCATCACCTTCTTCGAATTCCAGTTCCCTCCGTCTCGTGTCAGCATAGCTCTTCTGTCGACTCTGAGCTATCTCGATACGCTGTCTGATAACGGCAATCTTCTCTGCCGTTTGTTGTAGAATCTCAGGACCAACAATACTGGCTTCACCAACCTCGTCCCAATATAGCGGAGATCTACACTTTCGCCCATACAATGCTTCATACGGAGCCATACCAATGGTAGCCTAGAAGCTGTTGTTGTAAGAGAACTCGACCAATGGCAAATACCTGCTCCACGATCCCTGAAATTCCAACACACAAGCTCTGAGCATACCCTCCAAAATCTGATTCGTCCTCTCTGTCTGACCATCAGTCTGAGGATGAAATGCCGTGCTGAAATTTAGCTGAGTTCCCATAACTTTGTTCAGACTCTTCTAGAACTTAGAAGTGAATCTTGGATCTCTGTCTGAGACAATAGAAACTGGCACTCCATGCAGCCTAACAATCTCCTGCACATAAAGCTCGGCGAGCTGATCCATTGAAGATGTCATCTTTACAGATAAGAAGTGAGCCGACTTTGTCAATCGGTCAACAATCACCCAGATGCCATCATGACCCTTCGTCGTCCTCGGGAGCCCCACAATAAAATCCATGGAGATCTGCTCCCATTTCCACTCCGGAATCGGCAGTGGCTGTAGTGTTCCAGCCGGCCTCTGGTGTTCCGCCTTAACCTGTTGACAAACTAAACAGGTTTCAACGTACTTGGCGACCTCTCTCTTCATGTTCAGCCACCAGAAGTGTTGCTTTAAATCCCTGTACATTTTAGTGCTTCCTGGATGCACAGAGTATGCTGAAGAATGTGCTTCGGTCAAAATTTTTTTCTTCAATTCTTCGTCGTTAGGCACGTACCATCTATGCCTGAACTTCAGAATACTGTCATCTGACAAGTTAAATTCAGACAAGTCTCCAGAAGTCATGCTCAATCGAAGCTCCTCACACTCCATGTCTCTCTGTTGAGCTTCACGTATCTTATCCAGAATAGTCGGCCTGAGAGAAATGTTGGTGAGCATACTGGACAACTCTGCCACAATCTCCACATCAAACTTCTTAATCTCAAGTGCCCTGGCCACAATCTCATCGTAGGATACATTCCGCACCCCTGATATTGTAAGACTCTTCTGAATTTCTTGACCAAGCCCCTGTACAAATCTGCGTACCTTGTCCTCATTGACACTAACTTGGCGCGGTGCGAATCGGGACAAAGCCTCAAACCTCCTCACATAGGTTGCAATCGAACCAACTTGCCGCAACTGCATGAACTCTACCATCTTTGCCTCCCGCACTGTATGGCTGAAGTACTTGTCATAAAATATCATCTTGAAACGCTCCCAACTCATAATCGTCACATCGGTGGTTGCCTTGATAGAATCCCACCAGAATCGGGCATCCAACGCTAAGTGGTAACTCACCAACGCAACCTTCTCTCCGTCCTCAATGCTTGCGTAGGCCAGCATGTCCTCCATGGTTCGAATACACTCCTCGGCTGAAGAGGGATCCGTAGACTGTCCGTTGAACACTAGAGGTTAGAGCTTCTGGAATCTTTCCATACCACGATTACCAGGAGTCGCTGTCTCCTGAGCTCTAGCACCTTCACGGTCTATTAGGGTGCCCAGCTGCTGGGACTGTCTCTCTATCTGTTGGGCCTGTCGCTCCATGTGTTGGGACTGTTGGGCAATAAAATCCTTAAGGTGGTCTATCGTATCGTCTCTATCATCTCGGTCATTTCCTCAACGCACCATTTTTCTATAACTCCTATAAAGGTTAAAAGCAAATAACTCTAAGAAATTGAAATCAAATAAAACTTTTAAACATACTTACAGTTGAGGAAGGATGTCCGCGTAGTGGCTGTGCAGTCGAGCAGTCTACAGAACCATTTTTAAAACCCGGGGGCTATGATACCATAAACTGTAGCGACCCTAATACTGTACCCTTATTTTTTCATATATTTTTTTTTATCCTTACAAACTTTAAACCTAAAGTGTAAGTGGAATTTAAATTGAAATCGAAATCGTTAACATTGTAAAAAAATCGTTTAAATAAATTCTAAATTCAATTAAGTAAAACAATAAAAACTTATAAACAAACAACCAGTGAAAGAGACAAAAACAGGGGCAAAAGGGGCAATTGCCCCACAAAATGTAGGGTCGATCGATCACCCAAAACAGGCGATCGATCGCCAATGAAGAAAACTGAAGGGCGATCGATCGCCCCTGATGCAGGCGATCGATCGCCCTTCGGCGATCAACCCTGGACGATCGTTCGCATTCCCCAGGCGAACGATCGGCACATGCTCTGGAATTTCTTCCAGAGCGTGACCAAAGAGGGCCGATCGATCGCCCTCCTTGGCGATCGATCGGCACACTCTCTGGAAATCAAAATTTCCAGAGAGCCGCCTCTCCCTCTTTCCTTTTTCCTCTTTCCCTGCACAAAAGCTTAAACACTTAACCAATTTTCTTTCATCAATCCTCTAAACATTTCATAACAACCTTTAATATAACAACCATTTTCCCTCTTTTACCGACTCAAAACACATTTAAAACATAACCTGATTTCATAAAAATGAACCGCGTGGGTCCGTTTAAAAATCTAACATTTCCTCCTGTTCAAAATCACCAAGCGGTATATAAAATAGTTTCCAAAACGTTTAAAAGCATCAAAACATAAACCTATAACCTAATCAGATCTCAAATATCCTAATATGTTCAATCTATACAATTTCTCCTACGATCTATCTATCGTATCCCCAAAATACTTACATACATTTACTTCCCCACGGGTCAAAAAGTGCCTCGACTACCCAGCACACTCCCACGGGCCATTCTCCATCAACTGCATCATTCCTCCGGTGGAGGGATCTCGTCCTCACCTTGCTCAATGTCACCTACACCATAAAGACTCCTATGAGATAAAAATCTCAGCAAATTCTACGTAAATGCCTATGCATGATCATGTATGTTAAATGCTATGAAAACCGTCCATGTCATTTCATATATCAATACGTGTCTGTAATGACCCCGTTAAAGGCTGCGACATAAACATAAACATCCTTCGGATAAATACTGGTTTGTTCTCTGTTTCATCCTATCTACTTCATGTTATATTATATGTTTTTTTTTTAATATAGAACTCCAAAACAATTCAGTATCAGACGAAACTGAACCCTTCATAACTCGACTTCTTCTTTAAACTATTGACATACTAAGTCGCAGAATTCTGCGACAATGCTCAACCATTAACCACATAAGGAAATCGGGATGGGAGACGGTGTCCTTAGATCACCCGACTCCATCGATCTCGGGTTGCATGGAGTTGTAGACTTTATAGGTAAGAAAGACACATCCACCGATCATCACGTGCACTTCGCGTGACTCATTGAACATCGCCCGGTAGAGGTCATCTACCTGATGGGCACGTGCAATGCACGTAATCCATTGAACATCATCCGGCAGGTGACATCCACCGGTGAACACGTGTATTACACGTGACTCTATGGACATTGCCCGGTCGCAAAACGACAGCCAACTTGATCCTTATCATCCGGTGAATACAATACTCGACATCATCCGGTGAGTACAATACTCGACATCATCCGGTGAGTACAATACTCGACATCATCCGGTGACGTCAGCCGGAAGGTTCAATCGATCAACTTCTATCATCCAACTCCTACCGATGATGTCAGCCGGATGATACACTTATCCAGCTTCTATCATTGAGCAGTAAAACACAATAATCATCAAACAACTTCAATCAACAGGAAATACCTTGACTCACACACATTTCAACTTGATGGACATAAACCTTAAACGAATAAAAATCATAGACTCGTTCAGGATACATAAGCGGGAGACTCATATAAAACAGGATGTCCTAGGTTCTTACAATCATCCTCAAACTCAGAAGTTGAACCAGACAATTTCAAGTCCAAATTAAAAACATGATCTTATCCTACTTAGACATCAGTTTTCTCATAAATCTTACTGACATAAAATGAGCATAACCACGGGTCATAATCGCCTGCCAGCCATAGACTTCCCCCCTAAGTACCATTCTGCAACTAGCCTTAGACATCATCATTGAATTTGGAAACCTCACCTGATGGCTCTTCACCTACATCATAAGGTTTAAACTATAAGCCTAATGCTTAGTAAGGAATGCAATACTAACATGTATATGTGAATGCATAGTTGCGAGAAAATCATGATCATGTTCGTTTCATGCTCTTTTCTTATTCTTTTCGTGTTCTTGTTCATCACTTTCATCATATAGATTAAGGGAGGATTTGTGCCGTAAATGGGGGATGACAGTGCAAGTGTACATAGTCCCTTTCGGGCCGCATTCATGGTCCTTCTCTTTGGACAGTGACATACGTCAAACCGTCTCCAACCCTCACTTAATCCGGTTGCATAAGTTTCATATTCATTCTCATATCTTGTTCATGGGGGAAAAACATGCTCATAAATCATTTTCATATGCTTGAGAAGTAAATCATGATGCAAGACATGAATATTCTTAAATCATCAGACTATGGAAAATATCATACTAGACAGTTGACTTCATAGACTCTATCAGAACATCATATAACATAGTTCTCAAACATCCATAAATCATCCAAGTACAAACCATCTTACTAACTTAAAACAAACATTAAACACATAACTAATTTAGTACCCTTAGGATGTAGGGCCCTAATGGCTGGAAATCTTAATACATTCACTTACCTGGCTTCCTTAGCAAATTCGTGCTCCTTTTCTTCAGACTTCTTCACCTAAAACATTTACATCGCAGTAGTTAAAACAAAATCCTAAAAGTCCTAATCACAAGTCATCCTAGGATCTAGTAGTTAAAGTCATTCCCGAATCACTTAGTCTAGTTCTCTGTGTGCAGTCTGAAATCCAAAAATCGAAACAGCTAGGTTCAACTAACGATTAATCAGGGTCGGTTATATTAAATGTCCAGAATCGATTCGGAAATGACATTACTAAATCCAGATTATAAGTGTTACTAATGTTACTCGGCCATTGGAGAAACCAAACTCCAACACAAGCTGAAAACAGAGCTTAACAACTAACTGACAACTACATTGTCTAACCCATACCTCGAGCGTAGAGTATCTGAGAAATAGCAAGGGAACTGGTAGTCGAATGGAGGATTACTGGCAGGCAGAGAGCGAGAGCTCGTGATAGGCTACGGGCCTGCAATGGGAAGAAAATACACAGGCGGAAGACTGAAGACAAAGACCATGATCGGTGCTCGGTGAACACCCCAAAACAGACGCCTAAAACAACGAAAAAACAGAGAACTAAACAAAATGGAAAACGCATTCAGTGAAGTGGGTGAGTGAACAAACCGGTTTCTTTGCCACAGAGAACGCGGGGTAAGGTGAAGGAAAGTGGAAATGGAGGTGAATGGCCCTCAGCTGGCCGGAAAGCAAAGATCTTTGCTTCGGCAATTTGTTCTTCCATGGAAGAACAGCAGCGCTCGGGCAATGGATTTCGCCACCTTTGCCCTTCCTTCTAGCTCCGACGAGAGGGAGAAACGACAGAGGCGACTAAGAGCTCCGCCTAGCAATCAGGGCTCGCGGGGCACTCTGGTGAAGCCATCAGGAGCGAAGCTCCGGCTGAACACCGACGACGATCGTGAACGGAAGAAAACTCTTCTGTGATTTCCAAAAATATGTATTACAAGCTAAAATTTTACAGAGGTGGAAGAGGAGCTTAAATAACAGAAGAGAATCGGCGAAGAAGAAGGAGAAGATCGCTGCGGAAAAGTATAGGGCAACGGCTAGAAATACAGCCGTTGGAGCTTCTGTGCAGGCGCGGTCCGGTTCGCTGGAGGTAGGGCATTTAAGGCCGGTTCAGCTTTGTTTACCTTGGTTCAGTCTTGGTTCTCCTTTGTTTTGGCCGGTTCACTTCCTTCAGCCCTTGGTTCAGTCCGGTTCAACTTGGTTCTTCTCTTGGTTTGGCTGGTTCAGCTTGGTTCCTCTCTTGGTTTGCCATCCTTTGAAGACTATTACAAAATATACATTCTAAAAGGCTAAAGTTTGCCAATTAACGAGTTTTAAACAAAACTAAAGTATTTTAAATTACAAATAAAATAAAACGAAAGCTTGGTTACAAAAGTTGAATTTAAGGAAAAACAAATTCCTTCTTCAATGATTTTCTCCAAGCCTTGAGAAACCATTACCTACAAAATTCCACAAGTCCATTAGATATATAAAATAAATAATTAAATACATACCTTGACTTGTGCTCGATGGATCAGGACCGTGGGCATATCATCCCCTCCCGGTTCTTGAGGATTTGACCTCAAATCCAATGGTAAATATCATGGAAGATGCTACAACACTTAGGATAAAATTTCTCTACTAAAAGCTTAAACAAGTTAAACCGTAGTAGTAGCCACAAAATAAAATTATCCTAAAGTTTGAAAAATCATTTTACCATCCACAATGGTCTCGAATAAATTTCAAGATTAAATTGTTCATTGCAACAATTTAGAAACCAACATTCAAGATAAAATCAAGTTTGATGCAAGCATAATCGAACAATTTCATTTCTCATGCAAAACCTAATAAGAAAATATTGAACCAAATGATAATCATCATTTCAAGAAAACACACTTGGCTTCAAGCAATGCAAATAGCAATGAGAGTTAAGATTTATCACTTCAAAAACAAGAGGCAACAATAATTTGATCACAAAATTAGTCTCTAGTTCTTTTCAACAAATTGAATCAAGCTTAGACAAGGAATATTAAACATGATATCCAAATTATAGCAAGAACATACAAGAAGTTGATCTCAAACATAAAATTCATCCAATCAACCTACTATTCAACTAATTCAAAAGAGATTTAAGTAAGGTTTCATGGGCATATACCTTGTTGCCAAAAATTGTTCCAACTCCTTGGCTTATCCATAGCCAATGCTCAAAATGGAGTAGGAAGCTAAACAAACCTCAAATGGTTAAAACAATATGTATATATTTTGATTTAATCTTTACCTTGGTCCATAACAAATCAACTAATTGACCGAGCACTAAATTTTAAAGACAAACAAATAAACAATACAAACAACTAACAACAATTAAGTCACATGACTCAATCTAAAAGTCCTAAACATTTAATCAAACAGCACAACAAATCAAGCAAATTAATCAAAGAAAATAAACTTGCAACTAATATCAATGATAAGCTATTGGGTCTAGGCAACCCTCTAGAACTTTTGTGAAATCGTCACACTATCCCACACCCTTTAAAGGCGACTGCCTCACACGGCGATCTGTCGGGCCCAATGGCCAGCGGTAAACCTCGGGACAATACCAACGGCCCACAGAGGAAGGCTCTTGGCCACAAACACAATCACTCGAAGTACAAGTGAATCCTAAAGACTAACAAGATAGTATATGACATGCTTTTGTTAAAATATCGGACCTCAAGTTAACATAGTGCTAAAACAAAACAAAACACTCAACTTGATGTAATCAAACAAGAGTTCAAACAGAATTTATAAAAACATGGTGAAATAGAATTTTCCAAGCTCTATTTAACATGCAATTTTAATTCATGCTCTTCATTCTAAATTTAACTTAACATCAAGGACACTATACAAATCATAAACACAAGAGATGCATCAATCATCAAACAAAAACTCAACATGGATGGAAACTGAATTTTACAATCCAATTGAAACATGTTATAGTTTATGCTTTCACTTTAATTTCAATCAAGGCATCAAATAAAATCCTAAATAAGTTTAAAACACAAATAAGCATGGTAAAACATTTACATAATATTTTAGATACTTTAAAGACATAAAACAGAAATTTGAAAACTGAAAACAGTGCACAAAACACATAAAAACGACAGAATTTCCGAAACAGAAAAAACTAACACAAATCTACTCCAATATTCTTGAAAATTTAACAGGGATTAGAAAACAAGATGATAAACATGCTGTCAAATTTTCAAATCCAGATTCAACATGAGCAGAAAGTTATGCAAGCCTAAAGTTCAGGAAATTTAAACTCAAAAACCAGAAAAATTTCTAAACAACCTAAAGTATCCTAAACTGAAACTAGCACAATTCAACTCCAAATAACCTGAAATTTTAACAGATAATAGTTGACAATATGTTGCATATGCTGTAAAATTTTCAAATCCAAATTCATAATGAGCAAAGAATTATGCAAGTCCAAAGTAGGAACTAAAACTAGAAAAACCAGAATTTTAATCTAAACATCCTAGAAAATCTAAACAAAAACATGCCAATTTGGAAATCAATTAGCACAACAAACTCTCCTAATCATGAGACAAAACACAAACTAAAACACATTGGAAAAATACCTAAACAACACAACAATTTTTCAGCAAAGAAAACTAACATGAGAATTCAATTTAGCATTTCATTTTCAAATCCATCTCTATGTAAATTAATTTTTGCAACACAACCTAAACAACTAACATGGTTCTAAAACAGAAACAAAACATCCCATAAACAAATCACTTAAACAAAACAAGAAAAATAGAACATGCTTTCAAGATTATCATTCTGAAATTAATCCAATACGGGCCATGGTTAATTCATGCTAGCTAATCAGAAACCTGAGGTTAATATGGCCAAAAGTATATCAGATAATATCACAGCAAGGAATCCAATTAAACAGCAAATTCAAACACAAACAAATCACAAACAAAAGAACATGCTTTTACGAAAACATTCTGAGAATTAAACAGATACGGACCATGGTTGTTAATTCATGCTAGCTAATCAGTAACACGAGGTTAATATGGCAAAAATCATATCAGATAATTATCATAGCAATGTACTTCAAAGAAACGACAAGTTCAATCACAGACAAACATAAAACACAGTTTGCTCTCGGTCAACAGTTCCGAAGAGTCTCCACACAGAAAATAAAACTAAACAGAATTTGCTCTCGGTCAACAATTCCGAAGAGTCTCCCAAAAGACTTAAACTAAAGGGGACAGAAAAGTACCTTTTAAGCAAAGCAATTGTCACTCCAAATTTGCCAATTAAGGAGGCTTCTTGCCTTGGGAGATGGGTACAAAAACTGCACAACAAGTGTTACGAAAATATGCAAACAGCAACCTAGAACTAAACAAAAATGCATGGTTCACAATTACTAAACCTTTTAGCAATTTGAACACCAAATGAAACACCTACACGTGCTTCTAAAACAGGAAACAATCCACAAAATAAACCAGAAAAAATGACAACAAAATAGAAAAGAAAACATGCTAGAAACAACAAGAAAGATCAAGAAACAACAAAGAAATCATGCTGAAAAACAGCAAAGAAAAGAAAGAAACAGCAAAAGTTTTCAACTGGAAAACAAAGAAAATAGCAAAGTTACGTGCTGAAAAACAGCAAGATAAATCACAAAGAAACAGCAAAGGAAATTACTAAAACATGCTGAAAACAAAGCAGAATTTAGAATGGTTCTCAGCTTAGCTCATCAGAAGAACTCAACAAGTCACAGCACACAATTTGATGCAACAATACTTGATAATTTTCAGATTTTAAACATGCTTTCCTCAGATAAAATCAAAAAACAGATTATCACAATGAAATTCAATAAAGACAGATTAGATAGCACAGCAGTGCTACTATGGAAACAGTAGCAGTAAAAATATCACGATTCAGCACATTAGATCACCAATGATCAGAACACCACAGTAGCAAAGTTTTTGATAATAAGCAGCAAACCGGATCATGTTCAATTGATATAATTCATGCTTTTAAACATGAAAACACGCTGGAATTTGAACAGAAATAATAGCTCATGCATTATGGGTCATTTACCTTCAGTGATTGACAAACTAAAACAGCAACTTAATGCAGAACTAGAAAACAGTTTGAACCCCAAAAACAGAATCATGATGCAGTAAAGGATTCATGCTTGGAAAACAGCAACTCATTCAAGTTCTGTGAAATAAACCATTCTGAAAACTAACTAAACTCATAGTTAAAACAACTTTTAAAACATCCTAAGAACTAAGAACAAAACAGAAAAAAAGACAAGAAAACAACAAATGCTGCCAACAGAAAACAGCAAACCAGAACAGATTTTGCAAACCAAATTCAACTCCTAACTTGGACAACTAGGACACTAAACTCGACACAAAACAAGCCAATCAAGGACACAACATGCTGCAGAAACTTAGCACAAACGGACAGAATGCTGCAGCAAAAATGAAAGCCAGAAGATAAAAAAAATGCAGAAAAGTCTTCAAAACCAGAACAGATTTTTTTTTTTTTTTTTACACTATCTAAACCAAAATGGAAACAAACTACTCATGGGTGCTGTGGGTGCAGCAACTTGAGACAAGAAAAGAGAAACATGAACAAAACACAACACATTTCAACAACAAAAAAAAAAAACAATGAAAACCAGACAACAAAAAAAACTACAGCAACAACAAAACAGGATGAGAAACAATCCTAAACAAACAAATTAATCAATCTATCCTATGCCATGCTAACACATGCTGGAGACAGAAAGAAAACATGACAAACAACAGAACACAAAGACACGAACAAAGAAAAATGACAGAACAGAGCGAACACAAACAGGGGCTGGAAAACAGACCCGAAATGCAAACCAAAGAGAACCTGGCTCTGATACCACTTGATAGGCTACGGGCCTGCAATGGGGAAGAAAATACACAGGCGGAAGACTGAAGACAAAGACCATGATCGGTGCTCGGTGAACACCCAAAACAGACGCCTAAAACAACGAAAAAACAGAGAACTAACACAAAATGGAAAACGCATTCAGTGAAGTGGGTGAGTGAACAAACCGGTTTCTTTGCCACAGAGAACGCCGGGTAAGGTGAAGGAAAGTGGAAATGGAGGTGAATGGCCCTCAGCTGGCCGGAAAGCAAAGATCTTTGCTTCGGCAATTTGTTCTTCCATGGAAGAACAGCAGCGCTCGGGCAATGGATTTCGCCACCTTTGCCTTCCTTCTAGCTCCGACGAGAGGGAGAAACGACAGAGGCGACCTAAGAGCTCCGCCTAGCAATCCAGGGCTCGCGGGGCACTCTGGTGAAAGCCATCAGGAGCGAAGCTCCGGCTGAACAACGACGACGATCGTGAACGGAAGACAACTCTTCTGTGATTTCCAAAAATATGATTTACAAGCTAAAATTTTACAGAGGTGGAAGAGGAGCTTAAATAACAGAAGAGAATCGGCGAAGAGAAGGAGAGACGCTGCGGGAAAATTATAGGGCAACGGCTAGGGATACAGCCGTTGGAGCTTCTGTGCAGGCGAGGTCCGGTCGCTGGACGGTCGGAAGTTAAGGCCGGTTCAGCTTGTTTGACCTGGCATGTCTTGGTTCTCCTTTGTTTTGGCCGGTTTTCACTTCTTCAGCCCCTTGGTTCAGTCCGGTCAAACTTGGTTCTTGTGGGGTTTGGAGGGTTTCAGCTTTGGTTCCTTCTCTTGGTTTGCATCCTTATGAAATATTACAAGATATACATCTAACGGCTAAACGTTTGCCAACTTACGAGTTGTAAAACAAACTAAAGTATTTAAATTACAAATAAAATAAAACGAAAGCTTTGGTTACAAAAGTTGAATTAAGGAAAAAACAAAATTCCTTCTTCAATGATTTTCTCCAAGCCTTGGAAACCATTAATACAAAAATCCACAAGCATTAGCTCTATAAAAGAAATAATAAATAAAATACTTGATGTGCTCGATGGCTTCGGAGAGTGGGCATATAAGTCGGGGAGAGAAAATCGCTGAAAGGAGGGAAAGTGTCGGCTACCGTCCGGCTGTTGTGCGGTTTTTAAAATTTCCATTTCCTTATATCACGATAACAACCCCACCTATTACAATTTTGCACCCAACCTAGTTTCCCACCTTTGAGCAAATCTTGGTATAAATTTAAATCAAAAAGGTCAAAGTAATGGTGACATTTAAATAGTTAGAACTCACCTGGCTGGAAATTGTCGGTGTTACAGTGTCAGTCTAGGGTTATCGGAACACGCTCGACGATAGATTGGCAAGTCAGCACATCGACAGCCCCCACCATCTGAAGGGCGCGGGAGGAAAAAACCGCTCACACAGAACGCCAGGTCTGACCTCATTCAGATAACCCAAGTCAGGTTGATTAATGTGATACTTTACTTGCTTTACAATGCATGGTCGTTCATAAAATCAATGTTTACATTCATGTATGGACGTTTTGAAAACCATGAGGCATGAACAGTTCAAATATAATAATAAAAAGCATACCATCAAAACGCCTACACTAACATCAACACACTCGATACTGTCACAGCAATAAACCTATAAAGCAACTGAACTAAACATACTGTAGCACACGGGTTCTAGGAACCCAATTCATTATCCAATTTGATGTGCTAGTTTCTATGGACAGTCGGAGAGAGAAGTGATTAGGTAGTTAATAACTATACACGGAAAAAAGGGTAATAGAAATTGAAAAGTGGATAGGCATATTTAAGGAAAGAGATTTGCACTGTAGCCGCCAATTTGTTACCCCTTTCTCTCGGCCATCATTCTCGGCAGGGACCTCTGGCGATTTCCATGCTCGATTTTTACCTTCAAACCAGGTGAGTATTGATTCGCTTACTTGCTGTTTAGTGTTAGGTACATGATACGGATGGCAATGTATGGTTATATAAGTGCTCGTGAGAGAGGGGATGGGATTGGGGTTAGCGAGTGAATCGGGGATGGTGGAAGAAAAGAAACTCAGGACTAAGCCCCTTCGATTTCGGATGTTTAGAATGAAGTTTAAGCTAATGTGCTGTTAGTGTTAGGTGAGCAAGTTTGGGCATATCCTACCACAGAAAACCCGTGGGCAGCCAGGTAAGCGAGTATTGTGTGTGCCTTAGGGCCTACACACCAAACCAGTAGGTTTTTGCAGTGGGTGTTTTTGTATGTCAGCATCATATTTCTGAAAGAATACGAAAATGAATTCGTGGAATGAATGGTTAAGGCATTAAACAGACGTGTGTTATGATAGCTATTAAGGAACTAATCCGCCCCTTAATGATGAAGTGGATTATAACATTGGGACGAGTGATCCCACTCACCAAGGGAATTTGGGGATCAGATAGCCTGTAAGGGAATAATCCCCGCCCTTTAATTTATGAAGTGGATATTACTTGGGAGGTGATCTCAATCAAATGGAAGTTGAGATCAGATTACGATGCGTGTAAGGTAACGAGACGATAAAGTAGAAATGCCTGATTTAGATTTAAACACTTCAGCATTTCATTCATATTGCTTCAATTATTTAGCATTAGGCTAATCGATGAGTTTTGGTGATGTAGTGAAGCAGTGACAACATGTGCTCTCGAGTTATTGAGGAGTAGACTGGTTGGAGAGCACATTCATGCAAGTATCTTGGTACTTGATAGGCGGCGGTTTAAGTGATGTCAGTTGGTTGTGAGGGTTTTAGTTGACAATGTTTCATTTAAGTATGTTGAGTTTCCAGTGACAGTAGTGGTTTCAATACTTGAATACTTTTTTTTTAGTTTTCTGATAATCGTATGTTGCGTCTTGACATGTTTGTTCTTACGGATTGAGTCATGCCAATGATTTGATTTTTGAATGGTTTCAGTGAAGTAAGTAATTCATTTATGTAGTTAGGGTTGTGTTTGTTATAGCAAGAAGTAGTTGAAATGCGCTCTGTTCTCTCTCGGCAAGATGTTGAGTAATTATCTGTGTCTTAGGAAGATATAAGTAGAACATTTGTCATTTTGTGATCGGGTGTGTAACGCCCGAACTGCCCCGCGCTCGGTGCGATACTTTGCTAGCCAACCCCGGTTGAAACCGCGTTTACAATAATTTTGTAAAATTTTACGACTCGTTTTGGGTTCCAACACCTTCGATTGTATTGTAAACCGTGCCCAAATCACGTTTTAAAATACCTCGGAAAAATGGCGGGCTCCAACACATTCATTAGAAATCGGGAAAATTTTAGAAGAATAGAAATAAAAATCAGCTCAAAGGGGCGCCGGGGCGCGCGCCTAAGTGCCGCGCGCTGCGCTGGCGCGCCAGGTGGTGGCCCAGCCGCGTCGATCGCGCCCCCTGCCCGAGATATGGACGCCCTCGGCCTTTCTTCTCCCAAAATCACCCCGACCGCACGCATCGAGCCACGGGCCGATTGCTGGGCCCCGGCCGGACGATGGGCCGGCTCGGGTTTTCTCAACCAAAAACACTCAAAATGCCATTTTTGACTTGCCTCACTTTTATACACTTTTCTCCGAGCAAAAGCGCTTCCCAAAATTCCACAATTTTACCATCCTCAAGACACCAAACCTTCAGTACGAAAAAGTCTCGTACAAACGACTTTAAAACAAAATATTAACAAAAATAAATAACGTGACCCGAGTATCCTTTGTTTTAAATCAAAACAGCCAATACCTGCAAACAAATATTTCACCCACGGACAACCCAATTTACACTAGAAAAACAAATCCAAACCCATTTACATAAACCACTTCCGCGAACCGAACCACAAAAATCTCCCAATCCTAACTACACCCACAAACCAAATCTCACCCACAACCAAGCAACTATCTACCAATATGTACACTCACCATACCTACTCAAAACTAACAACCAAAACATATTCCACAAAGTAACAGAAAACTCCAATACCAACCAACACTCACGAGAAACCGATCGAAAACGCCGACAAAATGCACGAGACGGCAGCTCATTGTGTCACCGACGCTTCTAAGCCTGATCGTCAATTCTCGAGCTCACCTGGAAGAACGCTGCGTCACCACACACATAACACACACATCACATAAGCTTACGCTTAGCAAGTGGCGCATAAACAAATGCAACCTAAACAACACATACAATTCTACACTCCGCTAGTTTCAATACTTCTCATACTAATCTATTACCAGTCAATCTCTCTAGAAATTCTCATAGAAATCCCTTCGAGGGGCTCCACGAGCACTCTCCACGGCAAGGCATGCAGGACCCTCTCCAGGTGATCATGAGCACTATCCCCGATGGGCATAAATCCCTTCCGAGGTGCTCCACGAGCACTTCCCCAGCAAGCAAGGCATGCGAGGACCCTCTAGACGGTGCTCCATGAGCATATCCCGATGAGCAGGTAAGTAAATCCTTCCGAGGGCTCCACGAGCACGAATCCCCGGGACGGCATGTCGAGACCCTCTCGAGGTGCTCTCACGAGCATACTCCCCGATGAGGCAAAAGGCAACCTTCGAGGGCTCCACGAGCATACTTCCCCGGCAAGGCCTGTCGAGCGCCCTCTCGAGGTGCTCCATGAGCACTACTCCCGATTGAGGCAGTTCTACTGACATCACTGTAGGGCAATGCACACTTGGGAGACCTACCGCGGGGCTCCACGAGCACCTACTACCCGGCAAAAACTCTACTCGGCCATACCTATGCATTTATCACCTATCTCTTTACCTTTAGTCACAACTCATTTCGGGGGCTCGACAACTACGATGCCAATCACATACGATGCAAAGTTCACACAATGCAACAACATGAACTAAAATACAACAATTAAACAACAAAACAAACAAACAT
>CM039506.1:23064964-23321039 GCA_022432975.1 Begonia masoniana | reverse complement strand
AGATGGGTCGTGAGAGCGGAAGAGACTTGAACAAGTCCAAATGAGTCTTCCTCTGGTATTCTTTGTCCCGACATCATTTGAAATTATTTTTTTTTTTTTTTTTTTTTTTTTAACCATATGTGAAGCCTTGTGCTGGATACCACTTGACACGGTCCTTGCTGGGCCGGTACAACCCCAATTGCTAGTTTGTGCTCGATTTGTGTGAAAGTGTGCGGATATATGATGTAATGAAATAAAATACTAACTAAATGCATAATAAACAAGGAGCTATAGTAGTATGGCCGAAAATAATATGAGTTAGAGAGAATGAAATGTTGCAGAAATAAGAGAACAAGATGAAATTAGATGTTCGGGACAATGAAAATATCAAGCAAGAATAAAAATAACAAGGAATTTATGTGATGTTGGGTGCTATGTGGCTACCGAAATGTAGAAGTGAAATGTTGTGCAAGTTAGGCACATAAAAAGTAAAATATCCTTGGCGGATCCGTGATGCGAGCTTACGGTTTAATCTCCCGTTTCACGTTGCGTGGAGACAAAACGACCATCTGTAGGCCGGGGAGTTCGTCCTCGTTTCAACTCCCAGGAGAAGATGAGGAATGGATAGACTGAACCTAGCAACCCAAGCTCGGTTAGCATGGAGTCTAACTCCTCTTGGGTCAATAACCAAGGAAAAACTCTAAGGAAAACCTATGAATGAGAAATAAGTTTGTATGGATTTGGGTAAAGTCTTGTTACACACCCCATGCTATCTAAATGAGAAACCTAGGGTGGAGGATAAGGTTTTGGTATGGAAAAAGGATTTGAGGCCGTTGATGAGATCAAGATGAAGGGACAAATTGCAATCCATGTTGCTTCATCCAGGGTGAAGGTGCTTTCCGTTGTTTTGATTGATTCCACTGGTGCTAAATGCCATGTCATCCATCGAGGTGGCCACTACCAATGTCCTTGCCAATTTCATACTTAAAGTTGGGCTCTTCTTTGTGCCTGGCTTTCTTTGGGCTCCATTGGTTGTAGGCCTTTTCTTGAGTAATGTTGTTGAATTTCTTCAACCCATAATCCACCAACATACATCTAACCCTAACCATTCAATCTAATGCATGCAATGCAAATTATAAAATCCTTACAAAAAGGCTAATGTATGCCAATTGAGTTTGAAAATTAAAAATTACAAATTTAAGGCCCGGGAAGACAAATTCCCATATGGCTGTCGGCAAGCTCCGTGCGAATGCTCCAACGGATGACATGGCAAGGTTTCTCCTCATCCTCCTTAGTCGGCTCCCAAGTGAAGTCCATGAGTGAATCGAAACCTGGCAAAAGAGACAAGTCGTTAGAACATTGAACAGTTAAATTTTGTGCCCGGGTTGTGATCTTGTAACGGGCCTCCGAGGCACGTCACTTAAGCTCCAAAGATTGATAATTGTGACAATTATCAACTCAAAATTTTCAAACCATATTGGCCTCACTTATTAAATATCAGGGTAATTATCGATTTTAATCATGTACTATGCACTTTATTTCAGTTAGCACCATGTACTAAAACAATCGGTAAACCAAACTCTGTACTTTAATTTTGTTATTAGTTTTGACATTCCATCAATAATTTCGTTAAACCCTCATTTAAAAAAATTACCAATGATATTGGATTCACTTGAAAGTTTTACCACATGTTCACTACTTAATGAAAAAATAATATGGAAATTTTTATGATTTTTTAATACATGTATGATTTATTGTAATTTTATTTAGTAATTTACAAAAATATTATAATAAATTATACAAGTTTTCAAAAATCATAAAACTTTTTAGTTATGTACCCATGATAGGGTGAACATGTGAAAATATTTTCAAATAAATCCAATATCGTTTGGTGTTTTTAAAAAAAATTAATTTATAAAGTAAAGAAGAAACTGAGATTAATTTTAAAAAATATCAAAAGATATTGGATTTATTTGAAAATTTTTCCACATATTTATCATATTATGCGTAGATAATAAAACATTTTTTGTTATTTTCTAAAACTTGTATGATTTATTATAATAATTTTATAAAATATTAAAATAAAATTATAATAAATCGTATATGTGTTAAAAAATCACAAACATTTTCAAATTATTTTCGCATTAAATAGTGAATATGTGGTAAAAAATTTAAGTGAATCCAATATCGTTTGGTAATTTTTTAAATGAGACTTTAACGAAATTGTTGATAGAAGGTGAAAACTGATAACAGAATTAAAGTTCAGGGTTTAGTTTGCCCATTTTTTAGTATAAAGGGCTAACTGAAATAAAGTGCATAGTTCAGATTAAAATCGATAATTACTCTAAATATTATTTAATAATATAGTACGCAGATACTATTTCTATAATATTGTCCAATCCCATAAAATTATGTGAAATAATAGTGTCTATGAAGCTCCTCAAGCCTCTTGCAATGCACTTCTAGTGTGTTTTCAATTTTAGTTTTAAAATGTATCAATCTGCCTGTGAATGCAATAACGCCTTAGCATTTTGTTGAGTGTGAAGGTTCAGTCCATACAAGTAGGGTGCGCAATCCCATATTACTTTGGAAGAGTAGAAATTGAGTACTTTATAAGTAGAATTCACTCTAGCTAGTCCAACGTTTTTTAGGTCAATCTCAAAAATAAATTCTCACGAACTCTGACCAAAAGCGAATAATATTGTACTGAAAATTTGGAAAGACTCCACATAAATAATGTTGAACATTGTAAGATAAAATTACAATATATTATTTAAGATTTGTTTTAGGCGCAATACATAAGTTGTTATAAAGTAGTAAAAGCCAGCTCTCGTCCCCTTTCGTTTTGTTAAAGGTAAGGTAGGGGCTTCTTCGTTTTGAGTTTCTTCTTGGTTATGGTCAAAGCCATGTGAACCATTATTTCTTAAGTTTGAAAAAGAGATGCAAATATGAACAAAGTTAAAAAGCATAGTGCTTTATATTATTAAATAATATTTTATATGAATTTCTAAAAAATAAATATTTAATTTTCTTCTCTATTTTTTGAACATCACTCTACGTAAAAATAAAAATAAAGGTAATTATCAATTCAAACCATGTCTATTGATAATATATGCAACTAATATTTTGTCTTTAAATTTTGTCAATTCAAATTTTGTATTTTAAGACTGTTATCGTTGTGTCGTGTTTTTTCCTCTTTCAATCATCATCTACGCAGCCTCCTCTTCATGTCTTTTTCTAGCAGAGGACCTCCTCTTAAAAAGCTCTGTTCTTTGACGAAATTAAATTAGAGAATTGAAGAACCATTAAAACAAAATTAGAATTAGAATGTGTATCTCTCTTTCTCCTGCTTTACTCTCTCTTATCCATATTGCTCCTACGATGCGATTTGGATACTGGATTAACCAACCCGTTTCTTTAATTCTCTGTTGTTGTCTATATAGTTTACGAAAAAAAAACTTCTCTAGTTTCGACGAAATTTAAAATTCAAAATACTATGTGCAAGTATTTAAAATAAAATACGACTTCGTACTACGTGTAGCAATTGCACAGACTTAATTGATTTTCTTTCAATTAAAGAAAATGAAGTTATGAATGTTATACTTTAAGCAAAGTTTAATTATGTACATAATCAGGATACCAAAATCTAGTCTAATAAATTATGTGTAACGTCACTATTATATTATTTTAACAATTATTAATCTATGAATAAACAACTCGTAAATAAAATATTATCACATTTTATTCATAATTTATATCGATATTTTTTTATATGGTTTGCTACAATGTTTGAAGTCAAAGCAAAAATTTGTCCTGCCACATGCTGTCCTTTTCATTTCTTTTCTCTTTAATAGCTGCAGCCCACAATTCTTGATTCAAAAACCTTATTATTTATTTTTCTATATTATTTAATTTTATTAAATAATTTGCTCTGCAGTTACAACTTTAGGGTGGTCTAACGAATAATTATAAATTATAATACTAATTAACATTAGTCAAGGAGAACAATGGCACCTTTTGATGATAAACCCCTTGATTATTATGTTAAAACATTTAATTTTCTGAATTATTTTAATTGTCATAATTAAATAAATAAGCAAATTTGATATGAAAATGTTATGGGAATTAGTAAAAGTTTGAATTTCAGAAGGAAGAGGGTGTCAAACGCTGCCTTTCTTATCATAGTAGAAACCAACTCATATCCTTTTAATTATTATTACTTTTCTTTTTCTGTTCTGCTGTGCAGGTGACTTTTGGTAATCCGCCATTGGAGCTCGCCAACGTGCTGCTTCTTTGGGCGGCGCGGCGTTACGTTTCTGTGTTCCATCCGATTATTTACTTATAAAAATGACAAGCGTGAATTCTACCATGCTTGCTCTTCTTTCAAGTCTCTCTCTATTTCTCTGCTTCGCCATTTTCATCGTCCAGTCCTCGGTTGGCTGTTCCAAACCCCTAGAAAGAGAAAGAAGAGAGAGAAAGTAATGAGTTCTTCTTGGCTTTGATCATCTTCTTTCTGGAAGATGGCGATTGTTAAAAGTGAAGAAACAGAAGAAGAGAGACAGAAGAGTTTGTTCTTTTTAGACTCTCTCTACTGTTACGAAGAGAGATGGGAGGAAGACGAAGACGAAGACGAAGAAGATGATGAATGTGAAAAGAGTTCAGAAGAAGAAGAAGAAGAGCTTCTCTCTCTAATCTCCAAAGAAGAAGAAGAACACCGACGTCCGATTGTTGAAAATTTCAAATGTGATGCAGTTCTGTGTTGGGCTCGCTCTGAGGCTGTGAAGTTGATTCTAAAAGTTAAAAACCAGTTTGGATTCTCAGCTTTGACCGCCATTTTAGCCATCGACTACCTCGATCGTTTCTTGTCTAGTCTGCAGTTTCAGAGAGAGAAGCCATGGATGAGTCAACTCGTTGCTGTTGCTTGCCTCTCACTTGCAGCGAAAGTGGAAGAAACCCAAGTCCCTCTTCTTCTCGATCTTCAAGTACTTGATTCTCACTCTCACTCCATTTTTACACTCAGTTTTGCTTCCATTTCTGAGATGCAGGAAACTGAAATAAAATAGTCAAGCTAAAAATAAATTATTAGATTGAGACAAAATATAGACACGATCATCTGGATCCTCCGAGAAAGTGTCGTTGTTTCAGGTAGAGGAGACAGAATTTGTTTTTGAAGGGAAGACGGTTCAGAGAATGGAGCTTCTTGTTCTTTTTGCTCTTCAATGGCGGATGCATCCAGTAACTCCATATTCATTTATGAATCTCATCGCCGGAAAGATCGGATTAAAGACCAATTTATATCATGAATTTCTTAGTCTTTTCGATAGTCTTCTTCTCTCACTTCTCGCAGGTTGGCATCCATTCTTCAACAAAACCGTGATTATTTTTAATGGGTGTGATTATCATTTTATTTGTGTCAGATTCAAGATCTGTGAGTTATCTTCCTTCTGCCATGGCTGCCCCTGCAATGGTGAGAGTTTTAGAGGAGATAGAGGCCCGTAAATCAATGGAGTACAAGAATCAGATTCTGGGTGTTCTTAAAATGAGCAAAGTAAGTAGCTTTCCTTCAATAATATCGCATTTGAAGCAATGTTTATCTGGTGGGGATGGTCTTGTATGTTGGTTTGAGTTGGTTTGGCTGCTTCCAAAACTCCAATTTTGGAAACCCAAACGTCCCTTACGTACTGTGGCCCATACGTGGTTAAATTCTATTGGTCCAAGTATGTTTTAGGGATTAACTTGATGGAATTTAATCTTGATAAACATGCATAAAAGAAGGTTGGTCCTCTTCCTGCCAAACTGAAGATACGGTGGTTTGCTCCATTGAAATTCACCGCTGAAGAAATTAAAGGGAAAAGGAAGAGAAAATCATCCTTTTATTTACCTTCATGGATCAAAGTAAGTTTCTTTCTCTGTTAAGTCAATAAGAGAAACAATTATGCTTCTGGTGTTTCTCTTTTATGATGGTGTTTCTCTTTGATGAGTTTGTGAGAAACAATTATGATATAGAGGTTTATGTTTTGTAATATCTCTGATGAATGGCAAACAGAGAGTTCTTATGATCTTTACGTGATTATTTATTTGCTTATAAATTAATGAGCATGCAAACATGTGGTAACTGTTTATCTAATTTTCTTACATGAAATATTTCTATCATGATGTGTGTGAAAGATCTATTGTTCAAGATCCTGTTAATTGCTCTATTACGAAAATAACATTCAAGCTTACATTGTACTGATCACTGGACTGTTTATTCGCACTCGCAGGATAATTTAAGTGACTGTTACAGTCTGATACTTGAGCTGTCGAACGCCGATTTCAATGGCGGTAAAACCTCCGTAAGGAGAAGATTCTATCAAGGTCCGGGGAGGCTGAATGGAGTCGCCGATGCGGTTTTTAGCTCCGACTGCTCTAATGATTCCTGGTCTGTGCTTTCTTCCCCCGTTTCTCCAATCGTAGAACCGTCATTGAAGAAAAGCAGAGCTCAAAATCAAATGGCGAAATTTCCATCCTTGATTACTTGAATCAATCCCAATCTGTCTATCACTCGTATACAAGTGTGGCATTGTGGGGAAATGGGATTTCGTCGGCCTGAGTTGGAGAATCACTTGTTTTGGTTGGGCCAATTCGGGAAAGTAGTGTTTGGATCGTGGGAAAAGAGGGAGAAAATTCTCAAGAATATTTACTCCTTATTTGCTTTATTTTTTTGGATTAAAAAAATGACTATATATACATATGTATTTACAGATTTTGTGATCTTGATCATTTATTTTTGGAGTATTTTTTTTAATTTATTCTGTATAATTTTAATTTTATTATAAATAACTATTACTTAAAGTTGCAGGATTAAGTTAAATTATCTTTAATCTTACTATTAAGGGTAATTATCGATTTGAACTCTGCACTATACACATTTTTTCAATTCGGCCCCTGTACTAAAAAAACCGGCAAACCAAATTCTGTACTTTGATTCTGTTATCAGTTTTGACCTTTTATCAACAATTTCATTAAACTCTCATTGAAAAAACTAACAAACGATCTTGGATTTAGTTGAAATTTTTACCACATGTTCACTACTTAATGAGAAGATAATCTGAAAACTTTCGTGATTTTTTAACACATGTACGATTTATTGAAATTTTATTTTAGTATTTTATAAAAATATTATAATAAATCATACAAATTTTAGAAAATCATGACATTTTTTCTATTATCTACCCATGATAAGTTGAACATGTGCAAAAGTTTTCAAATAAATCAAATATTGTTTGGTATTTTTTTAAAAATTAATTTATAAAGTAAAGAAGAAACTGAGATTAATTTACAAAAATACCAAAAGATATTGGATTTATTTGAAACTTTTTCCAGATGTTCACATATTATGGGTAGATAATAGAAAAATTTGCGCAATTTGTTAAAACTTGTATGATTTATTATAATATTTTTAAAAAATACTAAAATAAAATTACAATAAATCGTAGATGTGTTAAAAAATCACGAAAATTTCGAGATTATCTTCTCATTAAGTAATGAACATATGATAAAACTTTTAACTGAATCTACCATTGTTTGGTAATTTTTTCAATGAAGGTTTAATGAAATTGTTGATAGAATGTCAAAACTGATAACAGAATTAAAGTACAGGATTTGATTTGCCGATTTTTTTAGTACAGGAACCGAATTGAAAACACGTGTACAGTACAAAGTTCAAATCGATAATTTCCTTACTATATTAACCACTTCAAATATAGTCAGTAGGTCACTAATTAAATTAATAATGATTGAATTAGATATTATTCAATTGAATCTTTATTTTTATTTTTAATAAATTAAATTGGTTATTTGATGTTTAATATATTTAATTATTTATTAAATTTGAAATAAGGACAAGACATGGACTCACTTAGCCGTAAGAGTGAAATGACTGTGATCATCAGCGTGGCACCAAATCCTGACATTTCATTTCGAAACAGGACGCACACAACAACTTATTTATTTATCAGGACCAAAGTCTAATTTTATACCGTAACCTACGCTTTAACATATTTACTTATTACTTCATTAACTTTATTATTTCAAATATTTATATTATAATATAATAATATTAATTAAATATATTTAAAATTGAGATCGATTGTTTTATCATCTCTTCTAATAATGTCTGTGGACGACGACAACGTGGACGAGAATGTTGTTTGACTTTGCTGACGATAATGTCTGTGGATGACGACAACGTGGATGACAATGTTGTCTGACTCTGTGGATGATAATGTATGTGGACGACGACAACGTAAACGATAATGTTGTCTGACTCTGTGGACGCGTGGACGAGAATGTTGTTTGACTCTGTAGACGATAATGTATGTGGACGATGACAACGTGGATGACAATGTTGTCTGACTCTGGACGATAATGTTTGTGGACGATAACGTCTGTGACGACAGCGTCGTCTGACTCTGTAGACGATAAAGTCTGTGGACGACAACGTCGTTCGATTTAGCGAACGAATAAGTTGAACCCGAGAGGAAATTAATTCCCCGTCTGTCTTCATTGTTTTAGGAAATTTATTCTTTTAAAATATATATATATATATATATAAATAAATATATACATGGATTTCTAGAGGTCCTCTGTTTGTAAATGAATAAGTCAAGTTATGAGTTTAAGATTATGTCGCGACCTGCTGGGGTCATGACACATAAACCTTGCAACATTATAAAAGGAATATATACGATTTTGAGTTACTCTTTATGAGAATTTTCTCTTTGGTTATTTGTGAAGAATCAGATCTCCGTCAAGTCAAAACTTGAAAGATCAACTTGATAGCTTTGGTTCTAACCACAAGTTTTGTAGCGACCCTAATACTGTACTCTTATTTTTCTATATTATTTTTTTTTATCGTTACAAACTTTAAACCTAAAGTGTAAGCGAAATTTAAATTGAAATCGAAATCGTTAACATTGTAAAAAAATCGTTTAAATAAATTCTAAATTCAATTAAGTAAAACAATAAAAACTTATAAACAAACAACTAGTGAAAGAGAAAAAAACAGGGGCAAAAGGGGCAATTGCCCCACGAAATGTAGGGTCGATCGATCGCCCAAAATAGGCGATCGATCGCCAATGAAGAAAACTGAGGGGCGATCGATCGCCCCTGATGCAGGCGATCGATCGCCCTTCGGCGATCAACCCTGGATGATCGTTCGCATTCCCCAGGCGAACGATCGGCACACGCTCTGGAATTTCTTCCAGAGCGTGACCAAAGAGGGCCGATCGATCGGCACACTCTCTGGAAATCAAAATTTCCAGAGAGCCGCCTCTCCCTCTTTCCTTTTTCCTCTTTCCCTACACAAAAGCTTAAACATTTAACCAATTTTCTTTCATCAATCCTCTAAACATTTCATAACAACCTTCAATATAACAACCATTTTCCCTCTTTTACCGACTCAAAACACATTTAAAACATAACCTGATTTCATAAAAATGAACCGCATGGGTCCGTTTAAAAAATTGACATTTCCTCCCTTTCAAAATCACCAAGCGGTTTATAAAATAGTTTTCAAAACGTTTAAAAGAATCAAAACACAAACCTATCAACTAATCATGTAACACTCGACATTTTGGCCGTGTAATAATCTGTTGAATTATTGTATGAATTTAAATTTCCATAAATACAATAACTATTTTATTGTAAATTTTGGAGCATTTAGTGAGGGGAGAACCGAACTAATGGCTAACTAAACAAAACAAGTTGGTTGGAAATGGATGGAAGGGTAAAATGGGAGGGAATTAAGGTTGGTGAAAGAAAACCAATAGTTGAGTGGCACCTGTCAACTTGCTGGAGAAGCAACACACCTTTTCTCTCCCTTCCTCTTCTCTTCTCTTCACTCCTGCGTGAAGAACATCTCTGTTTCCTCTCGGCCAGGCGACGAAATCCATCGAAGCACCTTCGATCTCCTAGTATTTTCCTTGCTTTCTGCCTAAGGTAAATACCTGCTCATGCTAACGTATTTAGACCAGTTAAAATGTGGGTTTTTGCTGAAGTTTCGGGTGTGAAACTTTGGTGAAAACTCACTGTCATTTCATGAAAACGCATTAGTTTGTTTTCTAGAGGCGTGAATGGAGCTTGCTGCATTTTCTACTAAATTATTAGTTAGCATTTGCAGCTTTGCTCATTTTCTTTGCATGCATGTTTAGGTTCGTGCATTACCGAGACGATCAAGAACATCAACTCTGCAGCAACCAGGTAAGTTCATATCCGTAGGTTGGCCCTTAAGGCCCTACATCACGGAGACTCTAGGTTTTTCTTCTGTCGGGAGGTTTCGGGTAGAGAAAGTTAGAGTTAAGTTCTGAGTTATCTGTTTTCTCTCTAGATTATGTTGTATTATTCTGTTAACTGCTGTTTCAAGTTAAGCACTGTTAAAGTTCATGCATACATGTTTTCCCGAAAGTTCATGCAAAACAATGTTTTCTGTACACGGTTTTGAAGTTAAGAAAGATAAAACTGAATCTGAATGTAATGTATTGGTTAAGTGTGGGACGGGGACTGGCCCTCTGGTTTTATCCCTCCCTGGGATTCTGAAAAATTGTCCTTGCCAAGGACCCTCTGGTTTTATTCCTCCCTGGGATTCTGAAAAAACTACTGAATGTCTGAATGTGCCTGAAAATGCACCTTACTGTTGCCAGTTCCCCTATAAGCCCCACTTATATCCCTCTGCCACTTAAACGTAATGTTCTGTACTGTCACTGTATTTATGAAAGTTCATGCATAGCATATGCATCACTGCATTATTTTAAATGTTCTTACTGAGTTTTAGACTCATAGGTGAACTCCCTGATGTAGGTACTGAACCCGAAATAAGGACTTTGTGCCTCAGTCTGATGAATAGGTGGCTGGTGGTTCGAGCTCTCGGGATTGGTTGTGGTTGTCAGACAAATTCCCGACTGAGAGAGTGAAATTCTAAACTATGTTCTGTTTATGTATTTAAAACTTCGGTGTTGGATATTCTGCAAATATATGTTAGGTTCTGTAATGATCCTCAGATTTTAAAACAATGCACAGATTTTGATGTCTAAGTTTCAAAAACTACTGTATTTGACAGTTTAATTCATGTTCTGAATGTTCTGAAAATTGTTGGGGATATTTTCTGTTAGATTATGCATGGATGACTTCTGGTTTTAGGACCATCCATGCAGTCTGTTTCTTTGAATCTGTCAATTGTAAAGTATGTCCTACAACCTTATTTAGAATCGGGTATTGAAGGTCTACAACTTTCATGCCTTCTGTTTGTGCTGTATTTGACAGTTGGATTAAGTTCTGAAGTATTCTGAAATGGTTTGGAATATTTTCTGTATCCTTAAGTTTCTGTTATACCTTCTGTTGTGCTCGAGAACCATGTTTAGAAGTGGTTTGAGAATCTGAAACTTTTATTGCCTTCTGTTTTATGCCCCTGTTCGTATGTCTTCCTGTTAAAATTGTCAAGCCCGGGCTTAAAAACTGCATCTTCCGATCACGTTCACTGCTGTTTTAAGTGTACATCCACCGATAGTCACTGTTCACATTTTGTCTTATCTCATCCACCGGCGAACAGTAGATTTCATCTCAGTTTTAGTTACTTCTGCCGATTTCATCTGCTGCCTTCATCTTCCGATGACGTCATCACCTATTCCGATGACGTCATCACACCTGTCGATTTCATCTGCTGCCTTCATCTTCCGATGACATCATCACCTATTCTGATGACGTCATCACACCTGCCAATTTCATCTGCTGCCTTCATCTTTCGATGACATCATCACCTATTCTGATGATGTCATCACACCTGCCGATTTCATCTGCTGCCTGCATCTACCGATGATGTCATCACACATGCCGATTTCATCTGCTGGCTGCATCTACCGATGACGTCATCACACCTGCCGATTTCATCTGCTGCCTGCATCTTCCGATGACGTCATCCACATCATCCGGCCACGTCATCTGCCTAAATCTTCCGGTATAATTTTGCTTATATCCACCGATTTAACTCGATGCCTGCTTCTTCCGTCAACGCCTTCTGCCAGTTTATTTACTTTGTTTTCATCACTTCCTGCTTTTCTTCTATCATCCATTTTGCGTTCCGATTCTGTTTACTGTTTTTCCGTTTTGCTTCCAAATCCAGAGACTGTTTTCTCCTTCTGAAAACTTTTAAGAAGTTGTCTTAAAAGTCCGGTCAGTTATGTTCAAAAAAAAAATATGTGCCCATTTTCTGTTAAATGCCTGGAGTGATGACAGGGTTCTCGGATCCTGCTGATCGGGATCCGGACTCGGGCCGTCACAGTTATGGTATCAGAGAGACAAGGTTTTAAAATCGATTCTGTGAAATGTCTGACTACACAACCGCCATGAGAGATCGCTCCACCAACTGTAAGTGTTTAAAATTTCTGTAAAAGGTTCTGTTTATTAAATTAGGTTATTCTGTTAATAGGTTTCCTTAGAAATGGTGAGAGGGCATTAGGAAGAGTCAAGCGAAAGCTCTCGTGCCATTGACCGACTAACCGAACTGGTGGGAGTACAGTCCCGCATGGTGGAACGTATGATGGCCAGAGAAGACAGCGGGAACAATAACAATAATAACCATGGAAATGCTTCACGTGACAACAGTGGAGATAGATTCCGGCTACTCCAGCCGCCTTCATTTGATGGACTGTCTACAGACCCGACCCATGCTGAAACCTGGATTCGAACAATGGAGAAGATGTTCAGTTATGCAGAAGTGGAAGACAACAAGAAAGTTAATTGTGCCACGTTTTATCTCATCGAAAGTGCTGGATTTTGGTGGGACACAGTGCAGTCGACTACAGTGGCATTAAGCTGGGAAGGATTCACGAAAATCTTCTACGAGAAGTACTTTGACCGAGGAGTGAGGAAGGAAAAGTTGCTTGAGTTCTCTCGGCTGCGACAATATGGGTCAGTGGCAGAATATGTTCAGAAGTTCGAATCATTATCCCGCTATGCACCTCATTTGGTAGCCACGGACGAAAACAAGGTGCACCAATTTATTCAGGGTTTGAAACTGGACCTCTTACGAGGGATTTCTTACGGGGGATTTGATGAGGCACCGTACACAAAGGTGGTGGCCAAGGCTTATCAACTGGAGGCTTTGGAGGTAAAGTACCAGAGACAGAGAGATTCACCACGAGGAACTATTCGGAATATTCCTCAACAGCAACAACAGCAACAAAGAGGTCATAATTTACAACCTCAACAGCAGCAGAACAGGGGCATCAAGAGGCCCAATGAAACCATCCTTTATCAAGACAAAGGAAAGAGACCAATGGGGGCTCTTCAACTTTTTGTATGCCCGCGGTGCCAGACTCCTCACAGAGGGGAATGCAGACTTGCTAGTGGCCAATGTTTCCGATGTGGCAAAGGAGGCCATCATGTTCGGGATTGCCCGATACCGGACATGAGACCAAACCTTGCCGTACCTAGGGTGTTTGCAATGATGGAGGATGTTGATGATGTTGATCAGCACACAGCAATTACAGGTACAATCTTGATATGTAATGTACCTGCTTATACCTTGTGAGACACGGGGGCAACACATTCATTTGTGGCCATGGACTTCGTAGTTAGACAGAAGTTTTGTAGTACGTCGTCAGATCAGCCCTACAGCGTTATGCTGCCGTCCGGAGAGTTTATGCACTCCGAGCAGGTTGTACGGGGTGATATAGTGTCAGTTGGGGACCAGAATTTGTATGCCAATCTCATCGTCATCGGGATGAAAGGTTACGATGTTATTCTGGGGATGGACTGGCTGTTTAGACATTATGCCACCATCAACTGTAGGTCCGGGCTTGTTTCGTTTAAACGCCCGAACGAGGTAGAACTCTCCTATCAGGCAGTACCAAAGGAACACCGTATGCCCGTTATATCTTCCTTGAAAGCTCAACAACTGATGAGGTCAGGATGCATCAGATTTCTTGCCCACGTAGTGGATGTTCAAGGGCAAAATGAGGTGGAACTTCAAAATATTCCGGTAGTTCGAGACTTCTCAGAGGTTTTCTTAGATGACTTACCAGGATTGCCACCTGATCGAGAAATCGAGTTTGAGATTGACGTATATCCTGGTGCGGAACCAGTATCGAAGAATCCGTACCGTATGGCACCGATTGAGCTGAGGGAGTTGAAGGCTCAGCTAAAGGAATTGGTGGATAAGGGTTTTGTGCGCCCTAGTTTTTCTCTGTGGGGTGCTCCCGTCTTGTTTGTTAAGAAGAAAGATGGGTCCCTACGGATGTGCATTGATTACCGAGAACTGAACAAGTTGACTATCAAGAATAAGTACCCGTTGCCGAGGATCGATGATTTATTTGATCAGCTACAAGGGGCTCGGGTATTTTCTAAGATTGACTTACGCTCCGGCTATTACCAGTTGAAGGTCAGAGCTGATGATATTCCAAAGACCGCCTTCAGGACCCGGTACGGGCATTACGAGTTCTTGGTGATGTCGTTTGGGTTAACTAATGCTCCGGCAGCATTCATGGACCTGATGAACAGGATATTCCAAGATTTCTTGGATAAATTTGTAATCGTTTTCATCGACAACATTCTAGTTTACTCCAGAAGTAAGGCCGAGCACGAGGAGCACTTGGCAATTGTGCTATCAACTCTAAGGCAGCATCAATTATTTGCCAAACTATCAAAATGTGAATTCTGGCTGAGTAGGATTAATTTCCTAGGCCACGTGGTTTCTTCTGAAGGAGTGTCTGTGGACCCGGCCAAGATTGAGGCTGTAAGAGACTGGCCAAGGCCGAGGAATGCAAGCGAGGTACGGAGCTTTATCGGACTAGCTGGTTATTACAGGAAATTCATCAAGGGATTTTCTGTGATAGCGAAGCCTATGACCAGCTTGACGAGGAAGGAAATCAAGTTCAAGTGGTCTGAAGCATGTGAGGTGAGCTTTCAGACACTCAAACAAAAATTAACCACTGCTCCTCTATTAGTATTGCCGATTGAAGACGGCAAATTCAGCATATATTGTGATGCTTCCAAGATTGGATTGGGGTGTGTACTAATGCAAGAAGGGAAAGTTGTAGCATACGCATCCAGACAACTGAAGAACCACGAGCAAAACTACCCTACTCACAATCTTGAGTTAGCGGCAGTTGTGTTTGCGCTGAAAGTATGGAGACACCACTTATACGGACAATCATGCGAGGTGTTTTCTGATCACAAGAGTTTAAAATACATATTCACTCAAAAGAAGTTAAACATGAGACAAAGGAGGTGGTTAGAATTTGTAAAAGATTATGATGTTGAGATTAAATACCATCCAGGTAAAGCTAACGTAGTAGCCGATGCATTGAGCAGGATATCAGATACTATGCAACCAACTATATCGGCCGTGTCGATGCCTTTGAGGACTGAGATACAGAAGTTCGATATGGAGATAGTTTCTGGGCTGTCGGCCATACTAACAGACTTAACACTACGGCCCACCGTCCTGGACCGAATTAAGGAAGCCCAGAAGACCAATTCAAAGGAGATGGCTGATATGGTAAGCAAGGTACCAATGGCTTCTTCCGATTTCAGTTATTCAGGAGATGGAGTTCTGAAGTTCAAAAACAGATGGTATGTTCCGAAAGACGAAGAGCTACGGAAGCACATCTTGTCGGAAGCCCATTCATCTCCTTTCTCTGTGCATCCTGGAAGAACAAAGATGTATTAGGACTTGAAACTTCACTTCTGGTGGCCGAATATGAAGAATGAAGTGGCCAAGTATGTGGAGTCTTGTATGGTATGTCAACAGGTCAAAGTTGAACATCAACGACCAAGTGGAACGCTTCAGCCTCTCCCGATCCCCGAATTGAAATGGGAGAACATAACGATGGATTTTGTTATTGGCCTACCAAGAACAGCTAAGGGCCATAATAGCATTTGGGTCATAGTGGACAGACTGACGAAGTCGGCCCACTTTCTACCTGTGAAGACAACGTACTCCATGGATCAGTACGCAGAACTGTACATCAGTGAGATTGTTAAGCTGCATGGTATTCTGGTGTCAATTGTTTCAGACCGTGATCCCAAATTCACTTCCAGATTTTGGAGAAGTTTGCAGAACTCCTTGGGTACAAAGTTGGATTTCAGCACGGCATTTCATCCACAGACTGACGGACAATCTGAAAGAACGATTCAGATGCTGGAGGATATGCTAAGGTCGTGCGTATTGGAATTTCATGCTCCTTGGAGTAGATATTTGCCACTTGTGGAGTTTGCATACAACAATAGATACCAGGCTACGATTGGCATGACTCCATATGAAGCTCTTTACGGCAGAAAATGTAGGTCCCCACTGTGTTGGGATGAAGTTGGGGAATCCAGGCTAATCGGCCCTGAGATATTACAGCAGATGTCTGAGGTGATAGCTGCCATCAAACAACGAATAAAGATTGCTCAGAGTCGACAGAAGGGTTATGTTGACCATAGAAGAAGAGACTTAGTGTTCGCTGAGGGTGATGAAGTATTCCTGAAAGTGTCACTCAAGGGCGTAATGAGATTCGGTAAGAAAGGGAAGCTCAGCCCACGATTCATTGGTACTTTTCCCATCCTGAAGCGTGTGGGAAACATGGCTTACATACTACAGCTGCTAGCGTCAATGGATGGAGTTCACAATGTCTTCCATGTTTCGATGCTGAGAAAATGTGTACGAGATCCAACTCAGATTGTGAAACAGGTGGACTTTGATATCATGCCGACACTGACATATGAAGAAAGGCCCATACAGATACTGGACACCTCACTCAAAGTGTTACGCAATCGTGTGGTCCCATTGGTGAAAGTTTTATGGCGAAATCATAATGTAGAGGAAGCCACATGAGAAAGACAAGAGGATGTCAGAGCCCAATATCCGGACCTCTTTGCTTAGGCAAATTTTGGGGACAAAATTTCTGTTAAGGTGAGTGGAATGTAACACCCGACATTTTGGCCGTGTAATAATCTGTTGAATTATTGTATGAATTTAAATTTCCATAAATACAATAACTATTTTATTGTAAATTTTGGAGCATTTAGTGAGGGGAGAATCGAACTAATGGCTAACTAAACAAAACAAGTTGGTTGGAAATGGATGGAAGGGTAAAATGGGAGGGAATTAAGGTTGGTGAAAGAAAACCAATAGTTGAGTGACACCTGTCAACTTGCTGGAGAAGCAACACCCCTTTTCTCTCCCTTCCTCTTCTCTTCTCTTCACTCCTGCGTGAAGCACATCTCTGTTTCCTCTCAGCCAGGCGACGAAATCCATCGAAGCACCTTCGATCTCCTAGGTTTTTCCTTGCTTTCTGCCTAAGGTAAATACCTGCTCATGCTAACGTATTTAGACCAGTTAAAATGTTGGTTTTTTCTGAAGTTTCGGGTGTGAAACTTTGGTGAAAACTCACTGTCATTTCATGAAAATGCATTAGTTTGTTTTCTAGAGGCGTGAATGGAGCTTGCTGCATTTTCTACTAAGTTATTAGTTAGCATTTGCAGCTTTGCTCATTTTCTTTGCATGCATATTTAGGTTCGTGCATTACCGAGACGATCAAGAACATCAACTCTGTAGCAACCAGGTAAGTTCATATCCGTAGGTTGGCCCTTAAGGTCCTACATCACGGAGACTATAGGTTTTTCTTCTGTCGGGAGGTTTCAGGTAGAGAAAGTTAGAGTTAAGTTCTGAGTTATCTGTTTTCTCTCTAGATTCTGTTGTATTATTTTGTTAACCGCTGTTTCAAGTTAAGCACTGTGAAAGTTCATGCATACACGTTTTCCCAAAAGTTCATGCAAAACAATGTTTTCTGTACACGGTTTTGAAGTTAAGAAAGATAAAACTGAATCTGAATGTAATGTATTGGTTAAGTGTGGGACGGGGACTGGCCCTCTGGTTTTATCCCTCCCTGGGATTCTGAAAAATTGTCCTTGCCAAAGATCCTCTGGTTTTATCCCTCCCTGGGATTTTGAAAAAACTACTGAATGTCTGAATGTGCCTGAAAGTGCACCTTACTGTTGCCAGTTCCCCTATAAGCCCCACTTATACCCCTCTGCCACTGAAACGTAATGTTCTGTACTGTCACTGTATTTCTGAAAGTTCATGCATAGCATATGCATCACTGCATTGTTTTAAATGTTCTTATTGAGTTTTAGACTCATAGGTTAACTCCCTGATGTAGGTACTGAACCCAAAAATGAGGACTTTGTGCCTCAGTCTGATGAATAGGTGGCTGGTGGTTCGAGCTCTCGGGATTGGTTGTCTGTCAGACAAATTCCCGACTGAGAGAGTGAAATTCTAAACTATGTTCTGGTTTATGTATTTAAACTTCGATGTTGGATATTCTGCAAATATATGTTAGGGTTCTGTACTGATCCTTAGATTTTAAAACAATGCACAGAATTTTGATGTCTAAGTTTCAAAAACTACTGTATTTGACAGTTTAATTCATGTTCTGAATGTTCTGGAAATTGTTGGGGATATTTTCTGTTAGATTGTGCATGGATGACTTCTGGTTTTAGGACCATCCATGCAGTCTGTTTCTTTGAATCTGTCAATTCTAAAGTATGTCCTACAACCTTGTTGAGAATCGGGTATTGAAGGTCTACAACTTTCATGCCTTCTGTTTGTGCTGTTTGACAGTTGAATTAAGTTCTGAAGTATTCTGAAATGGTTTGGAATATTTCTGTATCCTTAAGTTTCCGTTATACCTTCTGTTGTGCTCGAGAACCATGTTAGAAGTGGTTTGAGAATCTGAAACTTTATTGCCTTCTGTTTATATGCCACTGTTCGTATGTCTTCCTGTTAAAATTGTCAAGCCCAGGGCTTAAAAACTGCATCTTCCGATCACGTTCACTGCTGTTTTAAGTGTACATCCACCGATAGTCACTGTTCACATTTTGTCTTATCTCATCCACCGGGCGAACAGTAGATTTCATCTCAGTTTTAGTTACTTCTGCGAGACGTCATCACCTATTCTGATGACGTCATCACCTATTCTGATGACGTCATCACCTATTCTGATGACGTCATCACCTATTCTGATGACGTCATCACCTATTCTGATGACGTCATCACCTATTCTGATGACGTCATCACCTATTCTGATGACGTCATCACCTATTCTGATGACGTCATCACCTATTCTGATGACGTCATCACCTATTCTGATGACGTCATCACCTATTCTGATGACGTCATCACCTATTCTGATGACGTCATCACCTATTCTGATGACGTCATCACACTTGCCGATTTCATCTGCTGCCTTCATCTTCCGATGACGTCATCACCTATTCTGATGACGTCATCACCTATTCTGATGACGTCATCACCTATTCTGATGACGTCATCACCTATTCTGATGACGTCATCACCTATTCTGATGACGTCATCACCTATTCTGATGACGTCATCACCTATTCTGATGACGTCATCACCTATTCTGATGACGTCATCACCTATTCTGATGACGTCATCACCTATTCTGATGACGTCATCACACCTGCCGATTTCATCTGCTGCCTTCATCTTCCGATGACGTCATCACCTATTCTGATGACGTCATCACCTATTCTGATGACGTCATCACCTATTCTGATGACGTCATCACCTATTCTGATGACGTCATCACCTATTCCGATGACGTCATCACCTATTCTGATGACGTCATCACCTATTCTGATGACGTCATCACCTATTCTGATGACGTCATCACCTATTCTGATGACGTCATCACACCTGCCGATTTCATCTGCTGCCTTCATCTTCCGATGACGTCATCACCTATTCTGATGACGTCATCACCTATTCTGATGACGTCATCACACCTGCCGATTTCATCTGCTGCCTTCATCTTCCGATGACGTCATCACACCTGCCGATTTCATCTGCTGCCTTCATCTTCCGATGACGTCATCACCTATTCTGATGACGTCATCACACCTGCCGATTTCATCTGCTGCCTTCATCTTCCGATGACGTCATCACCTATTCTGATGAGTCATCACACCTGCCGATTTCATCTGCTGCCTTCATCTTCCGATGACGTCATCACCTATTCGGATGACGTCACGTCATCACACTTGCCGATTTCATCTGCTGCCTGCATCTACCGATGAAGTCATCACACCTGCCGATTTCATCTGCTACCTCCATCTACCGATTATGTCATCACACCTGCCGATTTCATCTGCTGCCTGTATCTTCCGATGACATCATCCACATCATCCGGCCACGTCATCTGCCTAAATCTTCTGGTATTATTTTGCTTATATCCACTGATTTAACTTGATGCCTGCTTCTTCCGTCAACGCCTTCTGCCAGTTTATTTACTTTGTTTTCATCACTTCCTGCTTTTCTTCTATCATCCATTTTGCGTTCTGATTCTGTTTACTGGTTTCCCGTTTTGCTTCCAAATCCAGAGATTGTTTTCTCCTTCTGAAAACTTTTAAGAAATTGTCTTAAAAGTCCGGTCTGTTATGTTCAAAAAAAAAATATGTGCCGGTTTTCTGTTAAATGCCCGGAGTGATGGCTGGGTTCTCGGATCCTGCTGATCGGGATCCGGACTCCGGCCGTCACAAATTAGATTTCAAACATCCTGATATGTTCAATCTATACAATTTCTCCTACGATCTATCTATCATATCCCCAAAATACTTATATACATTTACTTTCCCACGGGTCAAAAGGTGCCTCGACTGCCCAGCACACTCCCACGGGCCATTCTCCATCAACTGCATCATTCCTCCGGTGGAGGGATCTCGTCCTCATCTTGCTCAATGTCACCTACACCATAAAGACTACTACGAGATAAAAATCTCAGTAAATTCTACGTAAATGCCTATGCATGATTATGTATGCTCAATGCTATGAAAACCATCTATGTCATTTCATATATCAATATGTGTCAGTCTATGGTTATCGGAAACGCTCGACAGATAGATAGGGCACGTCAAGCGAATAGACAGCCCAGACCATCTGAAGGGAGGAAAACCCGCTCACCACAGAACGCCAGGTCAGGTCTGAACTTCATCCCCGATAACCTCATGTCATGGTTGTTTACTGTGATACTTTACTTGCCTTTACAATGCATGTTCCTTTCATAAAATCAATGCTTAAATTCATTTTCATGACGTTTTGAAACCATGATGCATGAACAGTTTAAATATAACATACATAAAGAGCATACCATCAAAACGTTACAAATACCATCAAAACACTACGAATACTGTCACAACAATTAACCTATAAAGCAACCGAACCTAAACTACCCAACCAAGACAATTAGATGAAACAATAACCAACATGAACAATAAAGCACCAACGTATCCTCAACAACAAACTCGGCTTATGGTGTAGGCCAATCATCCACAGTAAGTCACGAGAACTTACCTCCTGCGCGTTGAACCTCAATCTCCGTCCACGAGAGTCGTTCACCTAAGCAATTCACATCAGTTATCGTTAAAACGCGTTTGAATCATTAACGTCCAAATTAACGAAATCCTTAACTAAGGAAATTTCAAAATTTCTAACTTAACTAATCGAGACATTTTAACCAAACAATTAACGCTCGATACTTCGAAACCACCACTTTCGAGTCTTTCCAAAAACCCAAAAATCCATGAAACCCTAACATTTGTCCTAAATCGGTTAACTTCGTCCAATAATGCTCAATACGTCCTTTATATCCACAAACACAGTAAACCTATAAATTTCAAACCCTAAATCACGTTTTTAACGAAACCCTAAACGAAACCCTAATCGTTAAACGAACTAAACTACGAATAAAGTTTCCAAAACTGTAGAACCTTACCTAGAATCGAGTTTGGGGAAGAAAACGTGAAGAACCGGAGTCGTCGGAGTGGAGAACCGACGTTGGAAGGAGGAATCGCATGAGAGGCGATGAGAAAATCGCCTGAGAGAGAAAGGAGCTTCGCGTGAAAATGGTGAAGGAAGAAGAAGAGTTATGTTATTAATTAAAATTTTACTTAGCAAATTACCATTTTGCCCTTCCTTTGATTTTCTATTTGTTTCGTCCTTTGTTTCGTCAATTAACCGACGATTCGGTTTCCCCAAATTTTTTTATTTCGTAAATAACTCCAAATTACTATCAGGACTTTATTAAAACTGTCCGTTTGCAATTCGGACCTCGTTTACTTTTTTTACCAAAGTATCCTTTATATTACGATAAACGTAATTCTCGTAAAATTAGCGTTAAACTCCTAAAATTCCCGAAATTTTCTTAAAATCCATATTAATTATTAGGATCGTAATAATATTTTCTTTTTAAAAAATGGACTTGATTCGACATATTAACAAAAATGCCATTATTCACATATATTACAAAAATCTCGTAAATCCGGGTGTTACATTCCATCTACCTTATTTAAATTTTGTCCTCAAAATTTGATCATACAAACAACTCAGGATACTTTACCATCATATCCTGCTGTCGCTCCCAAGTAGCTTCTTCCACCTCCTGGTTCTGCCATAAGACTTTGACTAGCGGTATCTCCTTGTTGCGCAATACTTTGATGGAAGACTCCAAAATAAGTACCGGCTTCTCCACATAAGTCAAGGTAGGCTGTACCTCGATTTCTCTTGCCTCCACAATATGCGATGGATCGCACAAACACTTTCGAAGCATAGACACGTGAAATACATCGTGGATGCCTTCCATTGAAGCCAGAAGCTGTAGTCGATACGCCATATTCCCGATCTTCTTTAAAATAGGGAAGGGCCCCACATATCGAGGGTTTTTCTTGCCCTTCTTTCCGAATCGCATTACACCTTTAAACGAAGAAACCTTCAAATAAACCTCATCACCTTCTTCGAATTCCAGTTCCCTCCGTCTCGTGTCAGCATAGCTCTTCTGTCGACTCTGAGCTATCTCGATACGCTGTCTGATAACGACAATCTTCTCTGCCGTTTGTTGTAGAATCTCAGGACCAACAATACTGGCTTCACCAACCTCGTCCCAATATAGCGGAGATCTACACTTTCGCCCATACAATGCTTCATACGGAGCCATACCAATGGTAGCCTAGAAGCTGTTGTTGTAAGAGAACTCGACCAATGGCAAATACCTGCTCCACGATCCCTGAAATTCCAACACACAAGCTCTGAGCATATCCTCCAAAATCTGATTCGTCCTCTCTGTCTGACCATCAGTCTGAGGATGAAATGCCGTGCTGAAATTTAGCTGAGTTCCCATAACTTTGTTCAGACTCTTCTAGAACTTAGAAGTGAATCTTGGATCTCTGTCTGAGACAATAGAAACTGGCACTCCATGCAGCCTAACAATCTTCTGCACATAAAGCTCGGCGAGCTGATCCATTGAAGATGTCATCTTTACAGATAAGAAGTGAGCCGACTTTGTCAATCGGTCAACAATCACCCAGATGCCATCATGACCCTTCGTCGTCCTCGGGAGCCCCACAATAAAATCCATGGAGATCTGCTCCCATTTCCACTCCGGAATCGGCAGTGGCTGTAGTGTTCCAGCCGGCCTCTGGTGTTCCGCCTTAACCTGTTGACAAACTAAACAGGTTTCAACGTACTTGGCGACCTCTCTCTTCATGTTCAGCCACCAGAAGTGTTGCTTTAAATCCCTGTACATTTTAGTGCTTCCTGGATGCACAGAGTATGCTGAAGAATGTGCTTCGGTCAAAATTTTTTTCTTCAATTCTTTGTCGTTAGGCACGTACCATCTATGCCTGAACTTCAGAATACTGTCATCTGACAAGTTAAATTCAGACAAGTCTCCAGAAGTCATGCTCAATCGAAGCTCCTCACACTCCATGTCTCTCTATTGAGCTTCACGTATCTTATCCAGAATAGTCGGCCTGAGAGAAATGTTGGTGAGCATACTGGACAACTCTGCCACAATCTCCACATCAAACTTCTCAATCTCAAGTGCCCTGGCCACAATCTCATCGTAGGATACATTCCGCACCCCTGATATTGTAAGACTCTTCTGAATTTCTTGACCAAGCCCCTGTACAAATCTGCGTACCTTGTCCTCATTGACACTAACTTGGCGCGGTGCGAATCGGGACAAAGCCTCAAACCTCCTCACATAGTTGGCAATCGAACCAACTTGCCGCAACTGCATGAACTCTACCATCTTCGCCTCCCGCACTGTATGGCTGAAGTACTTGTCATAAAATATCATCTTGAAACGCTCCCAACTCATAATCGTCACATCGGTGGTTGCCTTGATAGAATCTCACCAGAATCGGGCATCCAACGCTAAGTGGTAACTCACCAACGCAACCTTCTCTCCGTCCTCAATGCTTGCGTAGGCCAGCATGTCCTCCATGGTTCGAATACACTCCTCGGCTGAAGAGGGATCCGTAGACTGTCCGTTGAACACTAGAGGTTGGAGCTTCTGGAATCTTTCCATACCACGATTACCAGGAGTCGCTGTCTCCTGAGCTCTAGCACCTTCACGGTCTATTAGGGTGCCCAGCTGCTGGGACTGTCTCTCTATCTGTTGGGCCTGTCGCTCCATGTGTTGGGACTGTTGGGCAATAAAATCCTTAAGGTGGTCTATCGTATCGTCTCTATCATCTCGGTCATTTCCTCAACGCACCATTTTTCTATAACTCCTATAAAGGTTAAAAGCAAATAACTCTAAGAAATTGAAATCAAATAAAACTTTTAAACATACTTACAGTTGAGGAAGGATGTCCGCGTAGTGGCTGTGCAGTCGAGCAGTCTACAGAACCATTTTTAAAATCCGGGGGCTATGATACCATAAACTGTAGCGACCCTAATACTGTACCCTTATTTTTTCATATATTTTTTTTTATCCTTACAAACTTTAAACCTAAAGTGTAAGTGGACTTTAAATTGAAATCGAAATCGTTAACATTGTAAAAAAATCGTTTAAATAAATTCTAAATTCAATTAAGTAAAACAATAAAAACTTATAAACAAACAACCACTGAAAGAGATAAAAACAGGGGAAAAAGGGGCAATTGCCCCACGAAATGTAGGGTCGGTCGATCGATCGCCCAAAACAGGCGATCGATCGCCAATGAAGAAAACTGAAGGGCGATCGATCGCCCCTGATGCAGGCGATCGATCGCCCTTCGGCGATCAACCCTGGACGATCGTTCGCATTCCCCAGGCGAACGATCGGCACATGCTCTGGAATTTCTTCCAGAGCGTGACCAAAGAGGGCCGATCGATCGCCCTCCTTGGCGATCGATCGGCACACTCTCTGGAAATCAAAATTTCCAGAGAGCCGCCTCTCCCTCTTTCCTTTTTCCTCTTTCCCTGCACAAAAGCTTAAACACTTAACCAATTTTCTTTCATCAATCCTCTAAACATTTCATAACAACCTTTAATATAACAACCATTTTCCCTCTTTTACCGACTCAAAACACATTTAAAACATAACCTGATTTCATAAAAATGAACCGCGTGGGTCCGTTTAAAAATCTAACATTTCCTCCTGTTCAAAATCACCAAGCGGTTTATAAAATAGTTTCCAAAACGTTTAAAAGCATCAAAACATAAACCTATAACCTAATCAGATCTCAAATATCCTAATATGTTCAATCTATACAATTTCTCCTACGATCTATCTATCGTATCCCCAAAATACTTACATACATTTACTTCCCCACGGGTCAAAAAGTGCCTCGACTACCCAGCACACTCCCACGGGCCATTCTCCATCAACTGCAATCATTCCTCCGGTGGAGGGATCTCGTCCTCACCTTGCTCAATGTCACCTACACCATAAAGACTCCTATGAGATAAAATCTCAGCAAATTCTACGTAAATGCCTATGCATGATCATGTATGTTAAATGCTATGAAAATCGTCCATGTCATTTCATATATCAATACGTGTCTGTAATGACCCCGTTAAAGGCTGCGACATAAACATAAACATCCTTCGGATAAATACTGGTTTGTTCTCTGTTTCATCCTATCTACTTCATGTTATATTATATTTTAATAGAGAACTCCAAAACAATTCAGTATCAGACGAAACTGAACCCTTCATAACTCGACTTCTTCTTAAACTATTGACATAATAAGTCGCAGAATTCTGCGACAATGCTCAACCATTAACCACATAAGGAAATCGGGCTGGGAGACGTTGTCCTTAGATCACCCGACTCCATCGATCTCGGTTGCATGGAGTTGTAGACTTTATCGGTAAGAAAGACACAGCCACCGATCGGCACGTGCACTTCGCGTGACTCATTGAACATCGCCCGGTAGAGGTCATCGACCGATGGGCACGTGCATGCACGTATCCATTGAACATCATCCGGCAGGTGACATCCACCGGTGAACACGTGTATTACACGTGACTCTATGGACATTGCCCGGTCGCAAAACCGACATCATCCGGTGAGTACAATACTCGACATCATCCGGTGAGTACAATACTCGACATCATCCGGTGAGTACAATACTCGACATCATCCGGTGAGTACAATACTCGACATCATCCGGTGAGTACAATACTCGACATCATCCGGTGAGTACAATACTCGACATCATCCGGTGAGTACAATACTCGACATCATCCGGTGAGTACAATACTCGACATCATCCGGTGAGTACAATACTCGACATCATCCGGTGAGTACAATACTCGACATCATCCGGTGAGTACAATACTCGACATCATCCGGTGAGTACAATACTCGACATCATCCGGTGAGTACAATACTCGACATCATCCGGTGAGTACAATACTCGACATCATCCGGTGAGTACAATACTCGACATCATCCGGTGAGTACAATACTCGACATCATCCGGTGAGTACAATACTCGACATCATCCGGTGAGTACAATACTCGACATCATCCGGTGAGTACAATACTCGACATCATCCGGTGAGTACAATACTCGACATCATCCGGTGAGTACAATACTCGACATCATCCGGTGAGTACAATACTCGACATCATCCGGTGAGTACAATACTCGACATCATCCGGTGAGTACAATACTCGACATCATCCGGTGAGTACAATACTCGACATCATCCGGTGAGTACAATACTCGACATCATCCGGTGAGTACAATACTCGACATCATCCGGTGAGTACAATACTCGACATCATCCGGTGAGTACAATACTCGACATCATCCGGTGAGTACAATACTCGACATCATCCGGTGAGTACAATACTCGACATCATCCGGTGAGTACAATACTCGACATCATCCGGTGAGTACAATACTCGACATCATCCGGTGAGTACAATACTCGACATCATCCGGTGAGTACAATACTCGACATCATCCGGTGAGTACAATACTCGACATCATCCGGTGAGTACAATACTCGACATCATCCGGTGAGTACAATACTCGACATCATCCGGTGAGTACAATACTCGACATCATCCGGTGAGTACAATACTCGACATCATCCGGTGAGTACAATACTCGACATCATCCGGTGAGTACAATACTCGACATCATCCGGTGAGTACAATACTCGACATCATCCGGTGAGTACAATACTCGACATCATCCGGTGAGTACAATACTCGACATCATCCGGTGAGTACAATACTCGACATCATCCGGTGAGTACAATACTCGACATCATCCGGTGAGTACAATACTCGACATCATCCGGTGAGTACAATACTCGACATCATCCGGTGAGTACAATACTCGACATCATCCGGTGAGTACAATACTCGACATCATCCGGTGAGTACAATACTCGACATCATCCGGTGAGTACAATACTCGACATCATCCGGTGAGTACAATACTCGACATCATCCGGTGAGTACAATACTCGACATCATCCGGTGAGTACAATACTCGACATCATCCGGTGACGTCAGCCGGAAGGTTCAATCGATCAACTTCTATCATCCAACTCCTACCGATGATGTCAGCCGGATGATACACTTATCCAGCTTCTATCATTGAGCAGTAAAACACAATAATCATCAAACAACTTCAATCAACAGGAAATACCTCGACTCACACACATTTCAACTTGATGGACATAAACCTTAAACGAATAAAAATCATAGACTCGTTCAGGATACATAAGCGGGAGACTCATATAAAACAGGATGTCCTAGGTTCTTACAATCATCCTCAAACTCAGAAGTTGAACTAGACAATTTCAAGTCCAAATTAAAAACATGATCTTATCCTACTTAGACATCAGTTTTCTCATAAATCTTACTGACATAAAATGAGCATAACCACGGGTCATAATCGCCTGCCAGCCATAGACTTCCCCCCTAAGTACCATCCTGCAACCAGCCTTAGACATCATCATTGAATTTGGAAACCTCACCTGATGGCTCTTCACCTACATCATAAGGTTTAAACTATAAGCCTAATGCTTAGTAAGGAATGCAATACTAACATGTATATGTGAATGCATAGTTGCGAGAAAATCATGATCATGTTCGTTTCATGCTCTTTTCTTATTCTTTTCGTGTTCTTGTTCATCACTTTCATCATATAGATTAAGGGAGGATTTGTGCCGTAAAGGGGGGATGACAGTGCAAGTGTACATAGTCCCTTTCGGGCCGCATTCATGGTCCTTCTCTTTGGACAGTGACATACGTCAAACCGCCCCCAACCCTCACTTAATCCGGTTGCATAAGTTTCATATTCATTCTCATATCTTGTTCATGGGGGAAAAACATGCTCATAAATCATTTTCATATGCTTGAGAAGTAAATCATGATGCAAGACATGAATATTCTTAAATCATCAGACTATGGAAAATATCATACTAGACAGTTGACTTCATAGACTCTATCAGAACATCATATAACATAATTCTCAAACATCCGTAAATCATCCAAGTACAAACCATCTTACTAACTTAAAACAAACATTAAACACATAACTAATTTAGTACCCTTAGGATGTAGGGCCCTAATGGCTGGAAATCTTAATACATTCACTTACCTGGCTTCCTTAGCAAATTCGTGCTCCTTTTCTTCAGACTTCTTCACCTAAAACATTTACATCGCATTAGTTAAAACAAAATCCTAAAAGTCCTAATCACAAGTCATCATAGGATCTAGTAGTTAAAGTCATTCCCGAATCACTTAGTCTAGTTCTCTGTGTGCAGTCTGAAATCCAAAAACCGAAACAGCTAGGTTCAACTAACGATTAATCAGGGTCGGTTATATTAAATGTCCAGAATCGATTCGGAAATGACATTACTAAATCCAGATTATAAGTGTTACTAATGTTACTCGGCCATTGGAGAAACCAAACTCCAACACAAGCTGAAAACAGAGCTTAACAACTAACTGACAACTACATTGTCTAACCCATACCTCGAGCGTAGAGTATCCGAGAAATAGCAAGGGAACTGGTAGTCGAATGGAGGATTACTGGCAGGCAGAGAGCGAGAGCTCGTGATAGGCTACGGGCCTGCAATGGGGAAGAAAATACACAGGCGGAAGACTGAAGACAAAGACCATGATCGGTGCTCGGTGAACACCCCAAAACAGACGCCTAAAAACAACGAAAAAACAGAGAACTAACACAAAATGGAAAACGCATTCAGTGAAGTGGGTGAGTGAACAAACCGGTTTCTTTGCCACAGAGAACGCCGGTAAGGTGAAGGAAAGTGGAAATGGAGGTGAATGGCCCTCAGCTGGCCGGAAAGCAAAGATCTTTGCTTCGGCAATTTGTTCTTCCATGGAAGAACAGCAGCGCTCGGGCAATGGATTTCGCCACCTTTGCCCTTCCTTCTAGCTCCGACGAGAGGGAGAAACGACAGAGGCGACTAAGAGCTCCGCCTAGCAATCCAGGGCTCGCGGGGCACTCTGGTGAAGCCATCAGGAGCGAAGCTCCGGCTGAACACCGACGACGATCGTGAACGGAAGAAAACTCTTCTGTGATTTCCAAAAATATGTATTACAAGCTAAAATTTTACAGAGGTGGAAGAGGAGCTTAAATAACAGAAGAGAATCGGCGAAGAAGAAGGAGAAGATCGCTGCGGAAAAGTATAGGGCAACGGCTAGAAATACAGCCGTTGGAGCTTCTGTGCAGGCGCGGTCCGGTTCGCTGGAGGTAGGGCATTTAAGGCCGGTTCAGCTTTGTTTACCTTGGTTCAGTCTTGGTTCTCCTTTGTTTTGGCCGGTTCACTTCCTTCAGCCCTTGGTTCAGTCCGGTTCAACTTGGTTCTTCTCTTGGTTTGGCTGGTTCAGCTTGGTTCCTCTCTTGGTTTGCCATCCTTTGAAGACTATTACAAAATATACATTCTAAAAGGCTAAAGTTTGCCAATTAACGAGTTTTAAACAAAACTAAAGTATTTTAAATTACAAATAAAATAAAACGAAAGCTTGGTTACAAAAGTTGAATTTAAGGAAAAACAAATTCCTTCTTCAATGATTTTCTCCAAGCCTTGAGAAACCATTTACCTACAAAATTCCACAAGTCCATTAGATATATAAAATAAATAATTAAATACATACCTTGACTTGTGCTCGATGGATCAGGACCGTGGGCATATCATCCCCTCCCGGTTCTTGAGGATTTGACCTCAAATCCAATGGTAAATATCATGGAAGATGCTACAACACTTAGGATAAAATTTCTCTACTAAAAGCTTAAACAAGTAAACCGTAGTAGTAGCCACAAAATAAAATTATCCTAAAGTTTGAAAAATCATTTTACCATCCACAATGGTCTCGAATAAATTTCAAGATTAAATTGTTCATTGCAACAATTTAGAAAACAAACATTCAAGATAAAATCAAGTTTGATGCAAGCATAATCGAACAATTTCATTTCTCATGCAAAACCTAATAAGAAAATATTGAACCAAATGATAATCATCATTTCAAAGAAAACAACACTTGGCTTCAAGCAATGCAAATAGCAATGAGAGTTAAGATTTATCACTTCAAAAACAAGAGGCAACAATAATTTGATCACAAAATTAGTCTCTAGTTCTTTTCAACAAATTGAATCAAGCTTAGACAAGGAATATTAAACATGATATCCAAATTATAGCAAGAACATACAAGAAGTTGATCTCAAACATAAAATTCATCCAATCAACCTACTATTCAACTAATTCAAAAGAGATTTAAGTAAGGTTTCATGGGCATATACCTTGTTGCCAAAAATTGTTCCAACTCCTTGGCTTATCCATAGCCAATGCTCAAAATGGAGTAGGAAGCTAAACAAACCTCAAATGGTAAAACAATATGTATATATTTTGATTTAATCTTTACCTTGGTCAATAACAAATCAACTAATTGACCGAGCACTAAATTTTAAAGACAAACAAATAAACAATACAAACAAACTAACAACAATTAAGTCACATGACTCAATCTAAAAGTCCTAAACATTTAATCAAACAGCACAACAAATCAAGCAAATTAATCAAGAAAATAAACTTGCAACTAATATCAATGATAAGCTATTGGGTCTAGGCAACCCTCTAGAACTTTTGTGGAAATCGTCACACTATCCCACACCCTTTAAAGGCGACTGCCTCACACGGCGATCTGTCGGGCCCAATGGCCAGCGGTAAACCTCGGACAATACCAACGGCCCACAGAGGAAGGCTCTTGGCCACAAACACAAATCACTCGACGTACAAGTGAATCCTAAATGACTAACAAGATAGTATATGACATGCTTTTGTTAAAAATATCGGACCTCAAGTTAACATAGTGCTAAACAAAACAAAACACTCAACTTGATGTAATCAAACAAGAGTTCAAAACAGAATTTATAAAAACATGGTGAAATAGAATTTTCCAAGCTCTATTTAACATGCAATTTTAATTCATGCTCTTCATTCTAAATTTAACTTAACATCAAGGACACTATACAAATCATAAACACAAGAGATGCATCAATCATCAAAACAAAAACTCAAACATGGATGGAAACTGAATTTTACAATCCAATTGAAACATGTTATAGTTTATGCTTTCACTTTAATTTCAATTCAAGGCATCAAATAAAATCCTAAATAAGTTTAAAACACAAATAAGCATGGTAAAACATTTACATAATATTTTAGATGCTTTAAAGACATAAAACAGAAATTTGAAAACTGAAAACAGTGCACAAAACACATAAAAACGACAGAATTTCCGAAACAGAAAAACTAACACAAATCTACTCCAATATTCTTGAAAATTTAACAGGGATTAGAAAACAAGATGATAAACATGCTGTCAAATTTTCAAATCCAGATTCAACATGAGCAGAAAGTTATGCAAGCCTAAAGTTCAGGAAATTTAAACTCAAAAACCAGAAAAATTTCTAAACAACCTAAAGTATCCTAAACTGAAACTAGCACAATTCAACTCCAAATAACCTGAAATTTTAACAGATAATAGTTGACAATATGTTGCATATGCTGTAAAAATTTCAAATCCAAATTCATAATGAGCAAAGAATTATGCAAGTCCAAAGTAGGAACTAAAACTAGAAAAACCAGAATTTTAATCTAAACATCCTAGAAAAATCTAAACAAAAACAATGCCAATTTGGAAATCAATTAGCACAACAAACTCTCCTAATCATGAGACAAAACACAAACTAAAACACATTTGGAAAAATACCTAACAACACAACAATTTTCAGCAAAGAAAACTAACATGAGAATTCAATTTAGCATTTCATTTTCAAATCCATTCTCTATGTAAATTAATTTTGCCAACACAACCTAAACAACTAAACATGGTTCTAAAAACAGAAACAAAACATCCATAAACAAATCACTTAAACAAAACAAGAAAAATAGAACATGCTTTCAAGATTATCATTCTGAAATTTAATCCAATACGGGCCATGGTTAATTCATGCTAGCTAATCAGAAACATGAGGTTAATATGGCAAAAGTATATCAGATAATATCACAGCAATGGAATCCAATTAAACAGCAAATTCAAACACAAACAAATCACAAACAAAAGAACATGCTTTTACGAAAACATTCTGAGAATTAAACAGATACGGACCATGGTTGTTAATTCATGCTAGCTAATCAGTAACACGAGGTTAATATGGCAAAAATCATATCAGATAATTATCATAGCAATGTACTTCAAAGAAACGACAAGTTCAATCACAGACAAACATAAAACACAGTTTGCTCTCGGTCAACAGTTCCGAAGAGTCTCCACACAGAAAATAAAACTAAACAGAATTTGCTCTCGGTCAACAATTCCGAAGAGTCTCCCAAAAGACTTAAACTAAAAGGGGACAGAAAAGTACCTTTTAAGCAAAGCAATTGTCACTCCAAATTTGCCAATTAAGGAGGCTTCTTGCCTTGGGAGATGGGTACAAAAAACTGCACAACAAGTGTTACGAAAATATGCAAAACAGCAACCTAGAACTAAACAAAAATGCATGGTTCACAATTACTAAACCTTTTAGCAATTTGAACACCAAATGAAACACCTACACGTGCTTCTAAAACAGGAAACAATCCACAAAATAAACCAGAAAAAATGACAACAAAATAGAAAAGAAAACATGCTAGAAAACAACAAGAAAGACTCAAGAAACAACAAAGAAATCATGCTGAAAAACAGCAAAGAAAAAGAAAGAAAACAGCAAAAGTTTTCAACTGGAAAACAAAGAAAATAGCAAAGTTACGTGCTGAAAAACAGCAAGATAAATCACAAAGAAACAGCAAAGGAAATTACTAAAACATGCTGAAAACAAAGCAGAATTTAGAATGGTTCTCAGCTTAGCTCATCAGAAGAACTCAACAAGTCACAGCACACAATTTGATGCAACAATACTTGATAATTTTCAGATTTTAAACATGCTTTCCTCAGATAAAATCAAAAAACAGATTATCACAATGAAATTCAATAAAGACAGATTAGATAGCACAGCAGTGATACTATGGAAACAGTAGCAGTAAAATATCACGATTCAGCACATTAGATCACCAATGATCAGAACACCACAGTAGCAAAGTTTTTTGATAATAAGCAGCAAACCGGATCATGTTCAATTGATATAATTCATGCTTTTAAACATGAAAACACGCTGGAATTTGAACAGAAATAATAGCTCATGCATTATGGGTCATTTACCTTCAGTGATTGACAACTAAAACAGCAACTTAATGCAGAACTAGAAACAGTTTTGAACCCCAAAAACAGAATCATGATGCAGTAAAGGATTCATGCTTGGAAAACAGCAAACTCATTCAAGTTCTGTGAAATAAAACCATTCTGAAAACTAACTAAACTCATAGTTAAAACAACTTTTAAAACATCCTAAGAACTAAGAACAAAACAGAAAAAAAGACAAGAAAACAACAAATGCTGCCAACAGAAAACAGCAAACCAGAACAGATTTTGCAAACCAAATTCAACTCCTAAACTTGGACAACTAGGACACTAAACTAGACACAAAAACAAGCCAATCAAGGACACAACATGCTGCAGAAACTTAGCACAAACGGAACAGAATGCTGCAGCAAAAATGAAAGCCAGAAGATAAAAAAAAATGCAGAAAAGTCTTCAAAACCAGAACAGATTTTTTTTTTTTTTTACACTATCTAAACCAAAATGGAAACACAACTAATCATGGGTGCTGTGGGTGCAGCAACTTGAGACAAGAAAAGAGAAACATGAACAAAACACAACACATTTCAACAACAAAAAAAAAAAAAAAATGAAAAACCAGACAACAAAAAAAACTACAGCAACAACAAAACAGGATGAGAAACAATCCTAAACAAACAAATTAATCAATCTATCCTATGCCATGCTAACACATGCTGGAGACAGAAAGAAAACATGACAAACAACAGAACACAAAGACACGAACAAAGAAAAATGACAGAACAGAGCGAACACAAACAGGGGCTGGAAAACAGACCCGAAATGCAAACCAAAAGAGAACCTGGCTCTGATACCACTTGATAGGCTACGGGCCTGCAATGGGGAAGAAAATACACAGGCGGAAGACTGAAGACAAAGACCATGATCGGTGCTCGGTGAACACCCCAAAACAGACGCCTAAAAACAACGAAAAAACAGAGAACTAACACAAAATGGAAAACGCATTCAGTGAAGTGGGTGAGTGAACAAACCGGTTTCTTTGCCACAGAGAACGCCGGTAAGGTGAAGGAAAGTGGAAATGGAGGTGAATGGCCCTCAGCTGGCCGGAAAGCAAAGATCTTTGCTTCGGCAATTTGTTCTTCCATGGAAGAACAGCAGCGCTCGGGCAATGGATTTCGCCACCTTTGCCCTTCCTTCTAGCTCCGACGAGAGGGAGAAACGACAGAGGCGACTAAGAGCTCCGCCTAGCATCCAGGGCTCGCGGGGCACTCTGGTGAAGCCATCAGGAGCGAAGCTCCGGCTGAACACCGACGACGATCGTGAACGGAAGAAAACTCTTCTGTGATTTCCAAAAATATGTATTACAAGCTAAAATTTTACAGAGGTGGAAGAGGAGCTTAAATAACAGAAGAGAATCGGCGAAGAAGAAGGAGAAGATCGCTGCGGAAAAGTATAGGGCAACGGCTAGAAATACAGCCGTTGGAGCTTCTGTGCAGGCGCGGTCCGGTTCGCTGGAGGTAGGGCATTTAAGGCCGGTTCAGCTTTGTTTACCTTGGTTCAGTCTTGGTTCTCCTTTGTTTTGGCCGGTTCACTTCCTTCAGCCCTTGGTTCAGTCCGGTTCAACTTGGTTCTTCTCTTGGTTTGGCTGGTTCAGCTTGGTTCCTCTCTTGGTTTGCCATCCTTTGAAGACTATTACAAAATATACATTCTAAAAGGCTAAAGTTTGCCAATTAACGAGTTTTAAACAAAACTAAAGTATTTTAAATTACAAATAAAATAAAACGAAAGCTTGGTTACAAAAGTTGAATTTAAGGAAAAACAAATTCCTTCTTCAATGATTTTCTCCAAGCCTTGAGAAACCATTTACCTACAAAATTCCACAAGTCCATTAGATATATAAAATAAATAATTAAATACATACCTTGACTTGTGCTCGATGGATCGGGACCGTGGGCATATCAGCTCGGGAGAGAAAATCGCTGAAAGGAGAAAGTGTCGGCTACAGTGGCGTTGGTGAGGTTTAAAAATTTTCCATTTCCTTTATATAACGATCACAACCCACCCTTATTACAATTTTGCCACCCAACCTAGTTTCACACAATTTGGAGCAAATCTTGGTATTAAATTTAAATCAAAAGGTCCAATAATAATGGTGACATTTAAATCAGTTTAGAAATCACCTGGCTGAAATTGTCGGGTGTTACAGTGTCAGTCTATGGTTATCGAAACGCTCGACAGATAGATATGGCACGTCACGCGAATAGACAGCCCACACCATCTGAAGGGAGGAAAACCCGCTCACCACAGAACGCCAGGTCTGAACCTCATTCCCGATAACCCCATGTCATGGTTGTTTACTGTGATACTTTACTTGCCTTTACAATGCATGTTCCGTTCATAAAATCAATGCTTAAATTCATTTTCATGACGTTTTGAAACCATGATGCATGAACAGTTCAAATATAACATACATAAAAAGCATACCATCAAAACGCTACAAATACCATCAAAACACTACGAATACTGTCACAGCAATCAACCTATAAAGCAACTGAACTTAAACTACCTGTAGCACCCGGTTCTATTGAACCAAATTTAATTTATCAATTTTGATGTGCTAGTTTCTATGGAAGAATTGGGAGAGAAAGTGATTAGGTTAGTTAATAACTATACAAGGACAAAAGGGTAATTAGCAATTTGAAAAGTGGATAGCGTATTTAAGGAAAGAGATTTTGGGTTTAATGCACTGTAGCCGCCATTTGTTTACCCCTTTTTCTCTCGGCCATCAGTCCTCCAGCAGGAACCTCTGGCGATTTCCCTGCCCGATTTTTCCTTCAACCAAGGTGAGTATTGATTCGATTACTTGCTGTTTTAGTGTCTAGGTAACTGAAGGATGGCAATGTATGCGTTTTAGAAGTGCTGTGAGCGAGGGATGGGATTTGGGGTTTAGCGATGAATCGGGGATGGTGAAGAAAAGAACTCCCAGGACTAGCCCCTTAGATTTCCGGATGTTTAGAATGAAGTTTAAGTAATGTTGTGCTTATGTTTTAGGTGAGCCAGCTCTTGGAATATCCTACAACCAGAAACCTCTCGGGAAGCCAGGTAAGTGAAGTATTGTGTGTGCCTTCGGGCCTACATCACAAAACAGTAGGTTTTTGCATGTTGGGTGTTTTCTGTATGTCATGCATCATATTTTTGAAAGAATACGAAAATGAATTTACGTGGAATGAATGGTAAGGCATGAACAGAACGTGTTATGATAGCTATTAAGAGAACTAATCCGCCCCTTAATTGATGAAGTGGATTTATAACATTGGGAGAGTTGATCTCACTCCCAAGGGAATTTGGGGATCATGATAGCTGTTAAGGGAACTAATCCGCCCTTTAATTTATGAAGTGGATTTATTACTTTGGGAGGGTTGATCTCACTCCCAATGGAATGTTGAGATCAGATTTACGATGATTGTAAAGGTAACTGAGACGATAAAGTAGAAACTGCATGATTAAGATTTACACTTCAGCATTTCATTTCATTATTGCTTCACTTATTTAGCATTAGGCTAATAGATGAGTTTTGTGATGTAGGTGAAGAAGTGACAACAGGTGATTTCTCTGAGTTTATTGAGGAGTAGACTGGTTGGAGGAGCACATTCATGCCACGGATCTGGTACTTGATGAGGCGGTTTAATTGATGTCAGTTGGTGTGAGGGTTTAGTTGACAATGTTTCAATTTAAGTATGTTGAGTTTCCATGACAGTAGTAGTTTCAATACTTTGAATACAGTTTTTTTTTTAGTTTTTCTGATAATAGTATTCTGTTGAGTCTTGAATGTTGGTTCTTACTGGATTTGAGTAATGCAATGATTTGAATTGTTTTTGAATGGTTTCAGTGAAGTAAGTAAATTCCTTTCTGTAGTTAGAGTTGTGTTTGTATAGCAAGAAGTAGTTGAAATGCCGCTCTGTTCTCTATCGGCAGATGTTGAGTTATTATTCTGTTGTCTATCGGAAGATATAAGTAGAAAATTTGTCATTTTGTGATCGGGTGTGTAACGCCCCCGAACCCGCCCCGGCTCGGTGCGCTACTTTGCTAGCCAACCCCGCGTTTAAAACCTCGTTTACAATAATTTTCGTAAATTTTACGACTCGTTTTCGGGTTTTCCAAACCTTCGATTTTTATTGTAAAACGTGCCCAAAATACGTTTAAAATAACTCGAAAAATGTCGGGTCAAAACATCATAGAAATCGGGAAAATTTTAGAAGAAATCAAAAATCAGGCTCAAAGGGGCGCCGGGCGCGCGCTAAGTGCCGCGCGCGCGCTGGGCGCGCCGCGTGCGTGCCCAGCCGCGATCGATCGCGCCCATGCCCGATCGATCTGGCACGCTCGGCCTTCCTTCTCCCAAAATCACCCCGACCGCGACCGATCGCGCCCCGGGCCAGATTGATCGGGCCCCCGGCCCGATCGATTGGGCCGGCTCGGGTTTTTCTCAACCAAAAACACTCAAAAATGCCCATTTTGACCTTCTCCTCACTTTTCTACACTTTTCTACGAGCAAAGCGCTTCCAAAAATTCCAAAATTTTACCTCATACCTTCAAGACACCCAAACCTTCAAGTCCCGAAAAATTCTCATAAAACCGACTTAAAACAAATATTAACAAAAATAAATAACGTGACCCGACGTCCTTTGTTTTAAAATCAAAACAGACAATACCTGAAAACAAATATTTAAACCACGACTCAACCCAATTTACACTAGAACAAATCCACAACCATTTACACTAAACAACTTCCGCGAACCGACCACAAAATCTCCCAATCCTAACTACAACCACAAACTCAAATCTCACCCACAACCAAGCAACATATATACCAATATGTACACCTCACCATACTACTCAAAACTAACCAAAACATATTCCACAAAGTAACAGAAAACCTCCCATACAAACCACACTCCGAGAACCAGATCGAAACGCCCCGACAAATGCACGAACCGGCAAGCTCCATGTGTCACCGACCGCTTCTAAGCCTGATCGTCACTCTCGAGCTCACCTGAGAACGCTCCGTCACCTACACCACATAACACACACACTCACAGTAAGCTTACGCTTAGCAAGTAGGGATAACAAATGCAACTAAACAAAATACAATTTCTACACTCTCGACTAGTTTCAATTACATTCTCCATTACTAATCTATTACCAGTTCATCTCTCATAGAAATCCCTCATAGAAATCCTTCCGAGGTGCTCCACGAGCACTACTCCCCGGCAAGGCATGACAAGACCCTCTCCAGGTGCTCCATGAGCACTACTCCCCGATGAGGCACTAAATCCTTCCGAGGTGCTCCACGAGCACTACTCCCCGGCAAGGCATGTCGAGACCCTCTCGAGGTGCTCCATGAGCACTACTCCCCGATGAGGCAGTAAATCCTTCCGAGGTACTCCACGAGCACTACTCCCCGGGAAGGCATGTCGAGACCCTCTCGAGGTGCTCCACGAGCACTACTCCCCGATGAGGCAGTAAATCCTTCCGAGGTGCTCCACGAGCACTACTCCCCGGCAAGGCATGTCGAGGCCCTCTCGAGGTGCTCCATGAGCACTACTCCCCGATGAGGCAGCTCTACTCGACATCACTGTTAAGTGCAATGCACCCCTTGTAGAGACCCTACCGAGGTGCTCAACGAGCACTACTCCCCGGCAAACAACTCTACTCGGAATAACTATGCATTTCTCACTATCTCTTTACCTTTAATGCTCACAACTCATTTCTGGGGCTCTAAAACTACGATGCCAATCACACTACGATGCAAGTCACACAATGCACAACATGAACTAAAATACAACAATTAAACAACCAAACAAACAAACATCCCTACCGTTCCGTGGTGTAGGCCCGAAGGCAACAAACATACAATCCTCTACTTACCTGTCCGCTCGGTTTGATCAATTATCCGCTCAACAACCTAAAATGATGAAAACTTAAATTGATAAGTCACCAATAAACTCTAAGAAATTTCTAAACCTAAACTAACCAAAACTACACCACAATTCAACCTAAAACCACAAAACCCGATTTTGTACCCAATTTGACCGTCAAGCTTCAAACGATCATATCTCCCTCATTTTTCAACGGATTTCGACGCGCCACCCCAACTCGGAAACCTCTACACATCTACTATCCATTGAAATGCTTAAATTAATCAAAACAAACACTTTGGCCAGCCCGAAAATACCAAAGACAGAATCGGCCCTATAGTGTTCTTAAACCTGGTTTTTGTGTAACTTCCATCAAATCCTTAATTTAATCACCCAAACAACCTAAATCATCCATTCAACACTTAAATAATCCAAATAGGAAAGAAAATCCAACATTTAAACCCAATTTTCGGATTCCATGGTTAGGGTTTTCCAAACCCTAACCAATCCTCATTAAACTACCATAAAAACACCACAAACTAACATCTAATGGCATACAACGAAAAACCCACTAAAACTAACCTTGAAAACACCTTGAAAATGGAAGAATGGGGAGAGGAGAAGTCGGGTATGGAGGATGAGAGCAAAACCGTGGAAGGATGAAGGGGAAAGAGGAGAAATCATGTTTTTAACCTAACATTTCTTTCACTTTTTGCTTTTTACCACCAATGTTTTTAAAATTGCAACTTAACCCACTCTTTCCTTTCTCTTTTCTTCCAACGTGATTCATCATCAAAATTCACCTTTTCATCCATTTATTTCACTTTAAATCTCCTTTGAATTTCAACACTAAATTCCTATTGGTTGGTTATTCCCCTTTGACTTTTCAACACACTAGCTTTGAATTTTCAACCCTCTTTCTTCTCTCTACTTTTAATCTCTTCAATCCCTTCAACCATAAACTCTCCTACTTTTCTAACCTAGGCTACTCACGTAATAGGAAAATCTCGGGTGTTACAGGGTGATGTCGAGTGTTAATTCCATTGGATGATGTAGGGTGTACATTTGTCGTTTTGTGATCGGGTGATGTCGAGTGTTAAATCTATCGGATGATGTAGGATGTAAATTTGTTGTTTGGTGATCGGTAGATGTAGGAAGTAGTTTGCCGTCTAGTGACCGGATGATGTACTCTGTTTTGTTTGTGATTTAAAAGACTTTCTTTTGTCATTTTGCGATCGGCAGTGGCTGGATGGATGATTCATCCGGCTGACGTCATCGGTAGATGCGAGTAGCAAAACTCGTCGTTTTGCGATCGGCTGAAGCTAGAAGAATGATTCTGCCGGCTGACGTCATCGGTGGGAACCTTCAGTTTTGTTTCTGCCTTTTTTCGTTGACCTTGTTCAGCGGCAGATGCGTTTGATTTTTATAAATTTTAAGTATTTCATGCTTAAGTCTTCATCTCTTTTGGCCGAATTATTTTCTTAATGTTTCAATCGTTATTTCCAAATATTGCTTCGCAGTCCTGTTAAATTTCTGTTTTGTTCAAATGATTTTTCCGCTTCAAGATTTTAAATTTTTTTGAGTTTTTAGTAAATGTCGAATTTTGACTTTCAAGCGAAGTTTAAAATTTGGTCCGAAGTTTCTTAGTTATGTTCGGGTCTATGTGTAACAAACTGGGTTTATATAATTCGGGGCATTATAGTTTATTGTGATGACCCGAATGTGAACGTATTTGTACGACTGCAGGGCAAACCTCGGGTTGCGGGGCAAACTTTGGGACCTAAGCCGAGTGTAGGCGAATCTCGGACTCGAGTATAGGCGAATCCCGGGTCATAAAGAGGGGGTTGTCACCATCCCACATCGTTTGGGGAAGTACATGGAAATGAAACATATGTAAGAGATCCCTCCCAAGATAGCAAGACGCGTTTTGGAGCACGATTGGCAACGGATCCCATAAGAATTCCGAAGTTAAAAGTGCTTCGGCGAGAGCAATCCCAGGTTGGGTGACCTTCCGGGAAGTTCTCGCCAAACAAAGCCGTGAGGGGAGGATATTGTGCTACGGCCCAATCCTCAGAGCGGACAATATCTTGCTGGGAAACGGGGTCGTTACACTACCCAACCAAGACAATTAGACGAAACAATAACCAACATGAACAATAAAGCACCAACGTATCCTCAACAACAAACTCGGCTTATGGTGTAGGCCAATCGGCCACAGTAAGTCACGAGAACTTACCTCCTGCGCGTTGAACTTCAAGCTCCGTCCACGAGCGTCGTTCACCTAAGCAATTCATATCAGTTATCGTTAAAACGCGTTTGAATCATTAATGTCCAAATTAACGAAATCCTTAACTAAGGAAATTTCAAAATTTCTAACTTAACTAATCGAGACATTTTAACCAAACAATTAACGCTCGATACTTCGAAACCACCCTTTTCGAGTCTTTCCAAAAACCCAAAAATTCATGAAACCCTAACATTTGTCCTAAATCGATTAACTTCGTCCAATAATGCTCAATACGTCCTTTATATCCACAAACACGGTAAACCTATAAATTTCAAACCCTAAATCACGTTTTTAACGAAACCCTAAACAAAACCCTAATCGTTAAACAACCCAAACTACTGAATAAAGTTTCCAAAACCTTAGAACCTTACCTAGAATCGAGTTTGGGGAAGAAAACGTGAAGAACCGGAGTCGTCGGAGTGGAGAACCGACGTCGGAAGGAGGAATCGCGTGACAGGCGATGAGAAAATCGCCTGAGAGAGAAATGCACAGGGAGCTTCGCGTGAAAATGGTGAAGGAAGAAGAAGATTTATGTTATTAATTAAAATTTTACTTAGCAAATTACCATTTTACTCTTCCTTTGATTTTCTATTTGTTTCGTCTTTTATTTCGTCAATTAACCGACGATTCGGTTTCCCCAAATTTCCTTATTTCGCAAATAACTCCAACTTACTATCAGGGCTTTATTAAAATTGTCCGTTCGCAATTCGGACCTCGTTTACTATTTTTACCAAAATATCCTTTATATTACGATAAACGTAATTCTCGTAAAATTAGCGTTAAACTCCTAAAATTCCTGAAATTTTCTTAAAATCCATATTAATTATTAGGATTGTAATAATGCTTTCTTTTTACGAAACGGACTTGATTCGACATATTAACAAAAATGCAATTATTCACATATATTACAAAAATCCCGTAAATCTGGGTGTTACAAGTTTGGTTACGAGTCAAGCTCTTTGTTTGATAACTTTGGTTCCGTCGGCAAGGTTCGATTAGGGTCAAGTTCCTTATACTTGATTTCAAATGCGTTCTTGAGTTTCTATTCCGCGTTGTTGAAGGGTCTTGGGTTTCATATACCCGTAGTTCTTAGCAAATTGTCCTTTATGTGCTTCTTCTCCCTTTTTGTCTTCTAATGGGTTGGGCCTCGCACATCAAGATGGTTCACTTTAACCCACATCAACTACCCACCATACAACTCTAAGGGCTAATGGTCTTTGCCAAAACATAAAATAAAACTAATGTTTGTTTGAAGAAAATCAACGAAAAATAAATTACAAAGATATGTCTCCGGGAAGACGAATTTCTGCTTCTGCCAATCCCGCTGGTGCTCTAATGTTTTCTTTATTCTGAGCACTCCAAGTGAGTGAAGAGATTGCTCCATGTCTTGATAGCTAGGCGTCCATTCCAAACTTTCAAAAGGTCCATCACCTACAAAATAAATAAAGTCATTAGTAAGCATGTATTAAATAATATGGGCTTTAGATGAGGATTGGACCTTAGTCTTTTGTTTGGTTTTGGGCCTATGGAACCTAGTGATGGGCGTATGAGGCACATTATCCTCCTCAACTAATTTAGGATTTGCCTTCAAATCCTTTTCTTATATCAACTTGACGTTCATCTCCAAATACCTATTATTTCCAAAGTTGAATTTTTGTGGTGGTTGTTTATTATTCTTATCCACCTAAGAATGTCCACAACTATTGGTTTGACTCATTAAGTAGCTCGCTGTTAAAGGAAATAGTGAGTCATTGAGCATAATAATTTGGAGTTGTAATCCGTTGAGCCGCCAATAATAGTTTTGAGCAAAATAGTCCAAAATTTCCTCAAATGCTATTCGACTATGCTTCGGCTCAAGTGAAATGAATCTTGTATGATTATCAAAAAGTTTGACATCTTCCAACTTATTCTTTGAATCTCCCAAGGTTAAAGCTACTCTTAAGGATTCTAAAGGGTGTAGTAGTAAAGGGGCATCATAATATGGATCCTCGAGTAATAACTTTTCAAAATCAATGGTCTTGCTATTAACTTTATAAAGGTTCGGTTTCATCAATGATAGGGGTTCTTGATTCTCAATATTTCCAATGAGGTTAAATTCAACTTCTTCTTCATCCCTTTGATCATCCAACTCAGATAGTGGATTTTCTACAAAATAGAAGTTTTTTTTCTTTGATCACCTCGTTCTCAATCTCACTTGAGAATTCTTCACAAAATTCATTATTCTCGAAGTCTTCATCTTCATTATCTCTTGAGGAATTGCCATTGAGTTTATCATTCTCGAACTCTTCATCACAAAACAAACTTTGTAGGGGAGGTTCATTAGAAGTCTCTTCTAATAACACACTATGACTTTCAATACTTTGCTCCTCCTTCTCCTCAAACTCTTGTTCCACTTCCTTGAGGAAAACGATTTCTTGTTTTAGGAGTTCATCCTTTCCCTTAAATTCTTGATCCTCAATCTCTATTGGAGGTCCTTCCTCGGGGTAATAGATTTTTTTCTTCAACTATTTCTAATTTATCTACCCTCGGAAGCTTATCCTTAAAGATTGGAGTAATTCTTTTTTCTTTTTCATCAAGGTAGTCGTGGTGAGTTCTTCGTTTTGGTTTTCTTAAACCGGTTTCATCTCTTCCAAAATTCTCTTCTCTTCTTGCCAATTTTAGATTTTGAGGGGATCTATTAAGCGGTTCATCAAAATATCTAGAGGTACGCACTTGCTTGTAGCTTTTTGGGCAAAGTCCTTCTCCATTAGACTTTCAATTAACCTCCAAGTGCGAATGTCTTTCTTGCCCTTTGACCTCCTTTCTTTCTTAATTTTATCCCACCACAAACTAGCATCTCTTGTGAGACTTGAAGAGACTAAGTTGATTTTTGTTTTATCCAAAAATTCATGATAATCAAACCACTCATCTACTCTTTCCATCCATTCATTATAATCCCTTAAACGGCCACTAAAATAAGGTAATGGATCATCACAGAGTTCTCAGTTTTGAAACTGTGACGACCCGTCTTTCAACGCATGTTACGGGACCACCCATTCTCCGCTGATCCTGGGGCTGACCTGGGCCGGAGGTGGGTAAAGCTCCGCGGATCCTGGGGCTGACCTGGGCCGGAGGGTTCTACCGTTGAAGGAGGGGCCGTTACGAACCCACATCGCTTGGGGAAGTACATAGAAATGAAACATATGTAAGAGATCCCTCCCAACATAGCAAGACACGTTTTGGAGCTCAATTGACAACGGATCCCATAAGAACTCCGAAGTTAAGAGGGCTTCGGCGAGAGTAATTCCAGGTTGGGTGACCTTCCGGGAAGTGCTCTCGCCAAACAAAGCCGTGAGGGGAGGATATTGGGCTGCGGCCCAATCCCCAGAGCGGACAATATCTTGCTGGGAAAAGGGGTCGTTACAGAAACCTTCTCCTAAGTTGATCACCCCTTCTCCTTCATGCAGATTCTTCATCCCTTCTTCTTCTAGGGGATTCTACATTTCTTCTCCCTTGGGGAGATGCTTCGTACCTCCGTAATCTATGAGATTCTTCATATCTTCTCCTTCAAGGAGACTGTTCGTTTTTTCTCCTTGGAGGAGATTCTTCATTTCTTCTTGTTCAAGGGGACTCTAGGTCTCACCTTTGTTGAGGAGAGTTTTGGGAAGATTCCCTATGAGTGGATCTACTTGCACTTTCGAATTTGAGGGTTAGTCCTTGGACTTGCTTGCTTATGTTGGTAAACGCCTCTTCCCAACCGTTGATTTGTGGAATTGGGGTTTCCTTGCCCGTATTTGGTTCCCTTAAAGCTCCACTTCAGGTTTGCATTATATTCTAAGTCTTAGGAAAAATATTAGTGAAATGTGTTTCTAAGCCTTGGGGAGAAGGGAAAAAAGTTAACACTTAACTAAGTTTTAGGAAATGCTTTCTTCCTTTCTCTTTTTTTTTTTTTTGAATTTAAAGAAATATCTAAGATAAGTTGCAAACAAAAATTTTAAAACTAGATGAAAAAAATTTGAAAACTAGGCAGTTTGTTGATAAAAGTTAGGTGAGACATTTCATCAAACACTTTCCAAACTAGTTTCTTGTTATTTTTAATCAATTTGCATGCTATTTTTCATAACAATTTTACGTCCAAGTTAATTGTTTTAATGCACCATTTAGTCCTCAAATACTTAGTGAACAATGTTATGACAAGTTGGTTAAATAAAAACAAGAACTAATATGAGAATTTTGGCCAACAACTTGATACAAATTTTTTTTTTAAAAAAACCGTATTTAATGAAACTTAAATATCCGATTGCATGCTTTCCTCCAATCAATTCGTAAGCTCAAGTTGATCACTTTAATGCATGATTTATCATTTTAATACTCAATGAACATTAATTTAACAGATTAGTGACATAAAATCGCAACTTGTAAGAAAAATATTTTAGGCTTTTTGCATGCCACTTATTTATGATATTTTATCAAACACCTTATAAACTCCTTAGTGTAATAAAAAAAATGCAGCAACTTTATATGCGATTCTTACCCAAAATATTCAGAATACAATCCAAGCATGCTATTATCAATGTTAGGTGAATAAAGTTTGAGCAAATGACACAAAAACAACAACCAATTATACAAGAAAAATACAACTAAACTAACACTACTCACCCGAGCATATTTTTTTTAACTAGAATGAAAATAATTGAACAAAATTGAAAGGAAATGATGCTATATCACTTAACCAACTCTCATAAGATGTTAGATAACAATAATAGATTAATATAAAGTAAAGAAATGTACAAATAAATACAAAAATTTCTACCTAAAGTGACTAGGGTTTTATGCACAAATCTGGGAAACAGATTTTGTTAGCGACAGAATGTATCTTAACTTGAATGAACAATGTAGCTAAAATTTATAAATAAGTGCACAAATAAAAGGTACCAAAATGTTCCTGTAGATGTTAGCTACGCTTTGATACCAAAATGATGAGTAACAACCTAAAAATGGGCGAGTTATCACCCAAAGAGTAAGGGTTGCTCACTGGTCCGCTAACCCAGGAGAAATAAAATGTATGAGCAGAAATAGAAGGGTTAAAGTGTTCGAATGGAAACAATTTCTTAAGAGGAAATGAAGCTAATATGTAGAAGATGAAGTTTGAATGAAGTGCCAAAAATATTCAATGAAAAAAAAAATGGAAGAAAAAATGTTGAAGCCCTGAACTGGCCGATAGCGGTATGGAAGACCTCTCTACTAATGTTTCTTCCAAGGGAAGAAAACCGGTCTTTGGATATGGTTTTACCTTCTTCTTATGGATCCAACCTCAAGGAGGTAGGGAAGAGGGAAGGGTAAAAATTTATAAGCCACCGCAAGTTTGTAAATAATGGAGATTCTCTCCAATCGATTTAAGCAAACTGATACCTACCTTGGCACCAACCCGGGTAGTTTTCCAATGGCACCAACCATTGGATGATTTCTTCCACTAAGACAAGTTGTCTTAAATTAAATATCTCAATATATTAACTTTAGCAAAAGACCCATACAATGGTGAAGAGTCATGCGTAAATAGAGATCCTAGGGTAGCTAGAGTTTTGCAAGTTTGAATGTGAACCATTGGATGAGTGTGATGATATGCGGCCAAGATGATTTGTGGTTGTGCTTCATCCAATGGTAAGACTTCCTCCCTTGTAAATGTCATCAAACATCCTCCTTGTGCCATGTCATCAATCCTTGTGAGCACTACTTCTTGTCCTTGCTTCTTCATCTAAAGGTAAGGCTTCCACTCTTGCAAATGTCATCAAGTGCCCTCATTGTGCCATGTCATCAATTTTTGTGTCCACTACCAATTGTGCTTTGTGTGCTTCTTCTCCCTTTTTGTCTTCTAATAGGTTGGGCCTCCCACATCAAGATGGTTCACTTAAACCCAAATTAGCTACCTACTATACAACTTTAAGGGCTAATGGTTTTTCCCAAAACATAAATAAAACTAATGTTTGTTTAAAGAAAACCAACGGAAAATAAATTACAAAGATTTGTCTCCGGGAAGATAAATTTCTGCTTCTGGTAATCCCGCTGGTGCTCTAATGTTTTCTTCATTCCAAGCATTCCAGGTGATAACGTGAAGAGGTTGCTCCATGTCTTGATAGCTAGGCGTCCATTCTAAGCCTTCAAAAGGTCCATCACCTACAAAAGAAATAAAGTCATTAGTAAACAACTAATAAATAATATGGGCCTTAGATGAGGATTGGGCCTTAGTCTTGGGTTGGGCTTTCGGCCTATGGGACCTAGTGATGGGCCTATGGGGCACATCACTTTAAGTTAAAACTTTGAAAATGAAATGCATTACTTAGGTTCTAACCAGAAGTCCTGTAGCGTTCAACATCATCTGTTTGATAACTTTGGGTGCGTTTGTAAAGTTTGATTTGGGTCAAGTTTCTTATACTTCATCAAATACATTACTAAGTCTTAATTACATGTCATTGAAGGTTCTCGGGTTCTCAATACAAGTGATTGACACTTTAAGTTAAAAATTTGAAGAGGAAATGTATAACTTAGGTTCTAACCACAAGTCCAGTTACAGTCAATCTCATATCATTGACAACTTTGGTTATGTTTGTAAAGTTCGATTTTGGCCAAGTTACTCATATTTAATCAAACGCATTACTAAGTCTTAATTATACATCATTGAAGGTTCTCGAGTTCTCAATACAAGTGGTTCTCATCACTTTAAGTTAAAATCTTAAAGATGAAAAGAATAACTAAGCTTCTAACCACAAGTCTAGTAACAGTCAACCTCATTTGCTTGATACGTTCAGTTCTTTCGGAAAAAAATTGATTGAAATGAAGTTTCTTATATTTCATCAAATGCATTACTAAGTCTTAAATACGCATCATTAAAGGTTCTCGGCTTCTAACCACAAGTCTAATAACAGTCAACCTCATTTGCTTGATACGTTCAGTTTTTTCGAAAAAAATTGATTGAAATGAAGTTTCTTATACTTCATCAAATGCATTACCAAGTCTTAAATACGCATTATTAAAAGTTCTCGGGTTCTCAATACACGTGGTTATAATCACTTCAAGTTAAAACATCGAAGATGAAATGCATAACTTAGGTTCTAACAAGAAGTCTAGTAACGGTCAACCTTATTTGCTTGATAACTTTGGTTTCGTTGGTACGATTTGGGCCAAGTTCATTATACTTCATCAAATACAATACTAAGTCTTAATTACGCGTCCTTGATGGTTATTGGATTCTCAATACAAGTGGTTCACATCACTTCAAGTAAAAACCTTGAAGAAGAAATAGATAACTTAGGTTCTATTTACAAGTCCAGTAATAGTCAACCTGATTTGATTGATAAATTTGGTTGGGTTTGTACAGTTTGATTTGGGTCAACTTCTTCATACTTCATCAAATGCATTAATAAGTCGTAATTATGCGTCCTTCAAGGTTCTCGAGTTCTCAATACACGTGCTTCTCCTCACTTTAGAAGAAATGGATAACTTAGGTTCTAACTACAGGTCCTGTAACGCCCCGGAAACCCACCAAGATTCCCTAGTGCGCACAGGGACTGCTCTGATACCATAATTGTAATGCCCCGAGTCACCACGACAAGGTTCGCTACAGGGACTACTCTGAGCTAAACGACTCCCTTTGACTACTATCTCATCCACTTAACTACTAACGCAAGAAATCCATTTTAGTTAAACGGACACACCGGAATTTAAAGCTAAGTCTCCTGAAGACTTCACTCGTGCCATTCCTGGTTTCATTAACTCACTAAGTTCTCATAATCTCATTCGCTTAAACTTCCAACGCTGGAAATACCTTCCAATAAAACTCACGCAGCAGAATTAAAACTAACCCCCCCGAACCTCTCTTATGTCTTACCTAGCTTCCTAGACTCACTAATTTTCCTTAATCCTAACCGTTAAGCACCACGGCGTCCTCCCCGAAAATTTCGGCAAAGTAACACTTGAAAATAGCGCCCCCAAAATGCTAAGTACCTGCAAACGAATCAAATCCTCAACCAGATCAAGAATACTCCTACTCAACTATCCAGCATACGAAATCTCCAAATAGCAGTAAAGAGGGAAACTAAAATACTAACATCCATAAGTGAAGAGAATCCACAGTATAGGGCGACACATCACCCTTAACTACGACTATATACAACAAATACAAAATACCCTCACAAAAGACAAAAAAAGTCCTACTCCCGATCAACACCATACAACGGTTCAATGGGTCGGGTCGCCCTAACACTGCCATCAACCAGGGCCCAGGTCGCACGCCACTAACTGCCACCTACTTCTGGTCAGGCTCTTGGTACTCACCCTCCCACTCAGTAGTACCTACACCACAGAACACACTATAAGCTCAAAGCTTAGCAAGTAGAGTGCTAAAAATAAACGTGAAACATGAAAACTGGTTATGCAATCCTAACACATGCACGTCTCTACAAACGTTGTCATCACCTCACCGCATTGCATCTCACCGAGGTTTGGAATGTAACCGCACCGAGCAGTCAGTCCGTACACTGCACTGTTTATCGGCACGTCACCGCCGTTCTGGTTCTTCCAAAAAATGGGGTCCATAAGTCACACCCAAAACCCCCCTGTCTTGACTCGAAATGCAACCACACCAGCCAGTCGATCTGTACACCGCACTGTTTACTGGCACGTCACCTCGTCCCGGTTTCTTCAGAAACGAGGTCCATAAGTCACATTCCAGCCACAGTCTCGACTCGAGATGCAACCACATCGGGCAGTCGGTCTGTACACCGCACTGTTTACTGGCACGTCGCCACCGTCCTTGTAACGACCCTAATACTGTACCCGTAATTACCGTGTAAATTTTTCATTTTTCTTTTTCTTTTTATCCTAATACCTTTAATTAAACTCTAGGCGGAACCTAAACCGAAATCGAAACCAGAATCGAAATCGGAATTGAAACCTAACTTAAAAACAACTTAAAACTATTTAAATAAAACAATTAAAAACTATTAAATAAATTAAATAAACTTTAATAAAAGTGGGAGGGCAAAACCGTCCCTGCTGCACAAAAGAAGAGGCAGCGACCGATCTCTGCAAATTGCAGAGATCGATCGCTGCATGCTATAATCTTTGCAGCGATCGATCTCTGCAATTTGCAGAGACCGATCGCTGTATGCTGTTTGCATTGCAGCGATCGATCTCTGCAATTTGCAGAGACCGATCGCTGCATTGCAGCATGCAGCAACCTGGGCGGCGATCGATCTCTGCTCTTCAGCAGAGATCGATCGCTGCACACTATGCAGCGATCCTTCTGCTTTTCCCCTCTGTTCTGTTTTTCCCACTAAGTGCTCTCTGGAATCTGAACTTCCAGAGAGCAAAACAGCGCTTTTCATTTCCATCCCATATGCTCTCTGGAATCCGATTCCAGAGGGCAACACTTCATCAAATAACATTCTGGAAATCAACTTCTATATCTATTCATCGACCACTAATTACGCAATTCAGACTTACAATAACACGATACTCTAATTGCGATAAAACTTTCTAAAAACGAACGGCGTGGATAGCTCAAAAACTCGAGCATATCCGTACCAAACCTAAAACAGTTCAAATACAGTTTATTAAATCCTTTAAGACACTATACACCAAACAGTTCCAGAATTTCAAAACAAACTAAACATCCTAAGATATCTATACAAGTCACAAACCCAAAATATCCCAAAAAGACCCTCAAAACCTATACATACGTCCCCACGGGTCAGGTGAGCCTCGACTGCGCCAGCACACCCACGCGAGCCGTCCTCCGTCAACTGCGTCACTCCTCAGGTGGAGGGATCTTGTCCTCACCTACACCATACAGACACCTATGAGATAAAAATCTCAGCAAGCTCTACGTAAGTGCAATGCGTGCTATGCGTATGCAATACAGAAAACATGCAGATACAGATACAGATTCAGATTACAGATTCAGATTCTTTACGTCACAGACAGATTATCACTGAGGTCTACCAAGCCTCTCCGTGACCAGATAACAGATTACGTAGATTCTTTTCGTTGGTTCATTTTACTTTTTGATTAGGTCGCAGACAGATTGTCACCGAGGTCTAAACCCACCTCGCCGTGACCAGATAACAGATTACGTAGATTAATTAGGTCCATTACTTTGCTTAAAAACACGTACAGAATGATGCATGAACAATTCATATCAGACAGTAATCATATAGACAAAGCATACCTTCCAAAACTCCACAATCAACCTATACACATATAGACAGAATATACCATCAAAACTCAACAATCAACCTATACACATATAACTTAACTACCCAACCAAAGCGATTAAACAAAACATCACCAAGTTCCTCGAGAAGACCACGACGTACGGTGTAGGCCAATCGGCCAGAAAAGATCACGAGAACTTACCTTGAGCGCGCCGAATTACAAGCTTTGACCACGAGAGTTGCGTGTCTGAATAAAACATGATATTCGCCGTTATAATCAATTTAAGCCATAAATGTCTAAATTACAAAATCCTTAACTAACGAATTCTCCTAAATTCTCCACTTAGCTATTTAGAGCATTTCGAACGTTAATTAAAGCTTTATAATCCACAATCTCTAGTTACGAGTTTTTCCTAAAAACCGACATTTTATCAATTTATAACTTTTTCGCAAATTGATTTCTTTTCGTCCAATAACGTCCAATACGTTCAATCTATACTTAATCACGGCTAACCTATTAATTACGGGCCCTAAATTGCGTTTTTCGTCGAAACCCTAATTGAAACCCTAACCCTAAATCGAACCGAAAACTCGAAATAAACGCTCAGAGATTGTAGGTACATACCGAGGGTAGCGAGAGGAGAAGAAACCGTGAAGGAAACGGGTTGATCGGAGGTCGGACGGAGGAGAACACGCCGGCGGCCAGAGGAGGAAAATCGCCTCTGTTCGTGCGATCCAGAGAAGAAGAGAGAAAGTGAGGGAGAGAAAAGGGTTTTGTGATGTTTTATAAAATTGATTTTGTAAATTACTATTTTGCCCTTCTCACTTAATTCTATTTGTTTCGTCCTTCGTTTCGTCAATCGTCCAACTATTCGAAATCACCAAATTTCCTAATTTCGCCAATAAGTCCAATTAGTTACCAGAGATTTATCAAAACTGTCCGTTCGCAATTCGGACCTTGTTTACTATTTTTACAATATCGTTCTTTTTATTACGAGAAAACGTAATTCTCATAAAGTTAGGGTTTGAACTCCGAAAAATCCCATAATATTCGTAAAATCCATATTAATTATTAGGATTCTAATGACGCATTCTTTTCGTAAAACGGAGTTAATCCGACACATTTACGAAAATCCCATTTCATATTAAAATAATAATATCTCGTAAAGCGGGATATTACATTCCATCCACCTTATTTAAAATTTTGTCCTCAAAATTTGACCTAACTCATAGTCTTTGACATTAATGTTTCATGTCATTCGGCCCTGCACCACGATTCATTATCTGTACTTACGGTCATATTTCGTGATTCTAAACCTAGGCCCTCCACTATACTCTCCAACATCGGCCTTAAATTTGCATTTACTACTTTCGATTCGATCATATACTCTCCTTCTAAGGCGTTGAGTACAATTTAAATATGTAAATCTCAAATAAATCCACTCTGTGACCTATTTGCTACCTTAATATTTGTGCACGCTTCAACTTTCAACCTTCACTTAATAACTCACATATTAAACTTCCTATTAATACCAGCTTCAAGGTTCTCTTTCATCCTCGTCTTTCCTCCGTCGTTCTCTCACGTCGGAGCTATGTCCAAGCTTACTAACACCAGCCAAATTGATAACCTAACCTCGTCCAATGTCTGGGCTGTAACCCAAACATAGACATGGTTTCATCGACACCGTCCGCAGTCGGTATGTGTACATACTTACATTAACCTTCTTACCATATCCTTTCTTTTCAACTGGCCCAAACACATTCGCGCTTACGCATCAAATCTTACCAAATTTTCTAAACCTTCAATCAAACGATCTCTAACCGTGTACCTGTCACCTGACGACCTGAGCACGCGTTGGTCTAAATTTAGTCATCAAAGCGTTAAACTCACCAATTCATCAATTGGTCTCTCCTAAAATCGTCCCTTATGTTCAATCCTCGAAATATCTTCCATTTCCCGACGTCATTTGGGTTGACTATCTTTCAAGGATTTCTAACTACACTCAGGTTGTAATCTAACTCCCATATATTTTAACTTTTAACTCATCAAATTAAGCTCCTTAGGTTTAGTTTCTCAATGAATTCTATCGTTACTCCATTACTAATCTACTCATCCTACTTCTGCTATAGTCATTTGTCTTAACTTAAGTCTCTATCGACTCCTAGCATCCTCAAGTCTCTAAATCTCCTCATTGATGCACTCTAAACTAGTCATTATAACCTAAGCCATTTATGTATTACTTGGTCTCGACTTGCCAAACACGAGTCGATCTCTAGAAATTTTCTAACTTAGCCTCACTTCTAAGCTTATTTAGATAGTTTCGGTGATAGTTCTCACTCTCCTCATTCTATAAATCGCAAATTTCTCAATTTGCTGACCTTTAAATGCCAATCTATGCTTCTAACCTAACCTCTCATTTATTTCAACGATCTACTTCGCCTTCCCTAAATTCCTCAAGGCTACATCAAGTTCGCCGACTAGTCTATTTTTGTTCGCTCCTTCTAGTCAGGTTCCAACTATTCTACTCGACAATTATTCTAAGTTTAACTCTTAAATTCTTTCTTAATCTAGACACTCATAACTTCATACGAATCCTCAATGGACGAGTTCTACGGTACTTGATCTATTTAAACACACTCCAGGTATTACAACAATCTAGGGTATCCATTAATAGGTTTATATCTAACCTTCATCTTTCTCGATTAGTCGCATTTTAATACTTAAAGGGGGGTGTTAATTAGAAATAATCCCTACCTACTTAAAACTCATATTTCATAGGGTGTATTTCTCTAATTCTTACTAAACCTTAAGTGTAAAAACTCCGTTGATTAACTCAAAGTAATCCTACTATTGTATAACTATATTTCTATTTGGTCTTTATTGTCCTATATGTAGTCTACTGATTTCTCTTCGAGGTTCACCTAGTAATTATTTTTACCCATCTTCTATTTTCTTACTTTTCTATTTTCAAGCCTATCATTATCATCATTATTATTGTTATCCTTTTAACATAAACATATCATCATACAGGTAATTAAGACAATACCTGTAATAAGAGAAGGTTGTGCCCCATCGTCGACGTCACCAGGTTCTATAAATGCGAAAACCTTGGGCATGACTCTTCTCTGATCTCCACTCAACTGTTCACGGCCCGGCTTCGGGCAATCTCTAACAAAGTGGTCAACCCCACCACACCTGTAACATTTATTTGTGCCCACCCGACATTCGCCACTGTGCTCTTTCTGGCACATAGGGCACCAAGGCATCTGGGAAGCCCCTTGTACCTGCCTTCCTTTACCTCGATCGTTGCCTCCCTCTAAGGGCCTTTTAATTTCCCTCTGTTGTTGCTGTTGAGGCTGTGGTCTCTGTTGCTGGCCCTCATTCCTGAGCTGGGGGTGAATCTCCCGAAAGAAGCCCTTAGATGGCTCCCTCGGATTGACAGAATCTCTATCCACTGCCTCAATATCCAGCGCCCTGGCCACAATGTCGTCATAGGATACATCCCGTACCCCAGATATAGTAAGGCGCATCCGGAACTCCCGACTAAGTCCCTGTAGAAATCGGCGTACCTTGTCCTCGTTAACGCCGACCTGACGTGGCGCGAATCTAGACAACGCCTCAAACTTCCTCACATACTCGGCAATAGAGCTAACCTGCCGCAACCGCATAAATTCGACCATCTTCGCCTCTCGAACGGTATGGCCGAAGTACTTGTCGAAAAATATCTCCCTGAACCGCTCCCAGCTCATAACAACACATCCGTAGTGGTCTTGACAGAATCCCACCAGAATCGGGCGTCCAGTGCTAAGTGGTAGGTCGCCAATGCAACCTTCTCTCCATTCTCTATACTCGCATAAGCCATCATATCCTCCATGGTTCGAATCCACTCCTCGGCTAAAGAGGGATCAGTGGACTGCCCGTTAAATATAGGGGGCTGGAGCTTCTGAAATCTCTCCATCCCACGATTACCCGATATAGCTGCCTCCCGAACTCTAACGCCTTCTCGGTCTATCAAAGTGCCCAACTGCTCAGACTGTCTCTCCATCTGTTGAGCTTGTCGCTCCATATGCTGGGACTGCTGGGCGATGAAGTCCTTAAGGGTGTCTATCGTATCGTCGCGGTCATCTCGGTCATTTCTTCGACGCACCATACTTATATATCTCCTATAAAATTTTAAAACAAATATCTCTAAGAAACTGAAATTAAATAAAGCTATAAACATACTTACAGTTGATGAAGAACGTCCGTGTAGTGGCTGTGCAGTCGAGCAGTCTACAGAACCGATTTTAAAACCCGGGGGCTCTGATACCATAATTGTAACGACCCTAATACTGTACCCGTAATTACCGTGTAAATTTTTCATTTTTCATTTTCTTTTTATCCTAATACCTTTAATTAAACTCTAGGCGGAACCTAAACCGAAATCGAAACCAGAATCGAAATCGGAATTGAAACCTAACTTAAAAACAACTTAAAACTATTTAAATAAAACAATTAAAAACTATTAAATAAATTAAATAAACTTTAATAAAAGTGGGAGGGCAAAACCGTCCCTGCTGCACAAAAGAAGAGGCAGCGACCGATCTCTGCAAATTGCAGAGATCGATCGCTGCATGCTATAATCTTTGCAGCGATCGATCTCTGCAATTTGCAGAGACCGATCGCTGTATGCTGTTTGCATTGCAGCGATCGATCTCTGCAATTTGCAGAGACCGATCGCTGCATTGCAGCATGCAGCAACCTGGGCGGCGATCGATCTCTGCTCTTCAGCAGAGATCGATCGCTGCACACTATGCAGCGATCCTTCTGCTTTTCCCCTCTGTTCTGTTTTTCCCACTAAGTGCTCTCTGGAATCTGAACTTCCAGAGAGCAAAACAGCGCTTTTCATTTCCATCCCATATGCTCTCTGGAATCCGATTCCAGAGGGCAACACTTCATCAAATAACATTCTGGAAATCAACTTCTATATCTATTCATCGACCACTAATTACGCAATTCAGACTTACAATAACACGATACTCTAATTGCGATAAAACTTTCTAAAAACGAACGGCGTGGATAGCTCAAAAACTCGAGCATATCCGTACCAAACCTAAAACAGTTCAAATACAGTTTATTAAATCCTTTAAGACACTATACACCAAACAGTTCCAGAATTTCAAAACAAACTAAACATCCTAAGATATCTATACAAGTCACAAACCCAAAATATCCCAAAAAGACCCTCAAAACCTATACATACGTCCCCACGGGTCAGGTGAGCCTCGACTGCGCCAGCACACCCACGCGAGCCGTCCTCCGTCAACTGCGTCACTCCTCAGGTGGAGGGATCTCGTCCTCACCTACACCATACAGACACCTATGAGATAAAAATCTCAGCAAGCTCTACGTAAGTGCAATGCGTGCTATGCGTATGCAATACAGAAAACATGCAGATACAGATACAGATTCAGATTACAGATTCAGATTCTTTACGTCACAGACAGATTATCACTGAGGTCTACCAAGCCTCTCCGTGACCAGATAACAGATTACGTAGATTCTTTTCGTTGGTTCATTTTACTTTTTGATTAGGTCGCAGACAGATTGTCACCGAGGTCTAAACCCACCTCGCCGTGACCAGATAACAGATTACGTAGATTAATTAGGTCCATTACTTTGCTTAAAAACACGTACAGAATGATGCATGAACAATTCATATCAGACAGTAATCATATAGACAAAGCATACCTTCCAAAACTCCACAATCAACCTATACACATATAGACAGAATATACCATCAAAACTCAACAATCAACCTATACACATATAACTTAACTACCCAACCAAAGCGATTAAACAAAACATCACCAAGTTCCTCGAGAAGACCACGACGTACGGTGTAGGCCAATCGGCCAGAAAAGATCACGAGAACTTACCTTGAGCGCGCCGAATTACAAGCTTTGACCACGAGAGTTGCGTGTCTGAATAAAACATGATATTCGCCGTTATAATCAATTTAAGCCATAAATGTCTAAATTACAAAATCCTTAACTAACGAATTCTCCTAAATTCTCCACTTAGCTATTTAGAGCATTTCGAACGTTAATTAAAGCTTTATAATCCACAATCTCTAGTTACGAGTTTTTCCTAAAAACCGACATTTTATCAATTTATAACTTTTTCGCAAATTGATTTCTTTTCGTCCAATAACGTCCAATACGTTCAATCTATACTTAATCACGGCTAACCTATTAATTACGGGCCCTAAATCGCGTTTTTCGTCGAAACCCTAATTGAAACCCTAACCCTAAATCGAACCGAAAACTCGAAATAAACGCTCAGAGATTGTAGGTACATACCGAGGGTAGCGAGAGGAGAAGAAACCGTGAAGGAAACGGGTTAATCGGAGGTCGGACGGAGGAGAACACGCCGGCGGCCAGAGGAGGAAAATCGCCTCTGTTCGTGCGATCCAGAGAAGAAGAGAGAAAGTGAGGGAGAGAAAAGGGTTTTGTGATGTTTTATAAAATTGATTTTGTAAATTACTATTTTGCCCTTCTCACTTAATTCTATTTGTTTCGTCCTTCGTTTCGTCAATCGTCCAACTATTCGAAATCACCAAATTTCCTAATTTCGCCAATAAGTCCAATTAGTTACCAGAGATTTATCAAAACTGTCCGTTCGCAATTCGGACCTTGTTTACTATTTTTACAATATCGTTCTTTTTATTACGAGAAAACGTAATTCTCATAAAGTTAGGGTTTGAACTCCGAAAAATCCCATAATATTCGTAAAATCCATATTAATTATTAGGATTCTAATGACGCATTCTTTTCGTAAAAAAACGTAGTTATATCCGACCTTTACGAAAACCCATTTCATATTAAAATAATAATATCTCGTAAAGCGGGATCTTACAGTCCTGGTTCCTCCAGGACCGAAAGCCAAAGTCACACCCCAGCCCACTGTCGCCTGTACACACCGTACCTCACCTCCTCTACCTCACCTCCGGCTTAAAAACTTTTGAGTGTAGCTTTTAAAACATGACCCACAACCTGCACAAGACTCACAACCTACATACAACTTACCCACAACCTGCACAAGACTCACAACCTACATACAACTTACCCACAACCTGCACAAGACTCACAACCTACATACAACTTACCCACAACCTGCCACAAGACTCACAACCTACGTACAACTGACCCACAACCTGCACAAGACTCACAACCTACATACAACTTACCCACAACCTGCACAAGACTCACAACCTACATACAACTTACCCACAACTGCACAAGACTCACAACCTACGTACAACTGACCCACAACCTGCACAAGACTCACAACCTACGTACAACTGACCCACAACCTGCACAAGACTCACAACCTACGTACAACTGACCCACAACCTGCACAAGACTCACAACCTACGTACAACTGACCCACAACCTGCACAAGACTCACAACCTACGTACAACTGACCCACAACCTGCACAAGACTCACAACCTACGTACAACTGACCCACAACCTGCACAAGACTCACAACCTACGTACAACTGACCCACAACCTGCACAAGACTCACAACCTACGTACAACTGACCCACAACCTGCACAAGACTCACAACCTACATACAACTTACCCACAACCTGCACAAGACTCACAACCTACGTACAACTGACCCACAGCCTGCACAAGACTCACAACCTACATACAACTTACCCACAACCTGCCACAAGACTCACAACCTACGTACAACTGGCCCACAACCTGTACAAGACTCACAACCTACGTACCACTGACCCACAACCTGAACAAGACTCACAACCTACGTACAACTGACCCACAACCTAGACAAGACTCACAACCTACGTACAACTGACCCACAACCTGCCACAAGACTCACAACCTACGTACAACTGACCCACAACCTGCACAAGACTCACAACCTACGTACAACTGACCCACAACCTGCACAAGACTCACAACCTACATACAACTTACCCACAACCTGCACAAGACTCACAACCTACATACAACTTACCCACAACCTGCACAAGACTCACAACCTACGTACAACTGACCCACAACCTGCACAAGACTCACAACCTACGTACAACTGACCCACAACCTGCCACAAGACTCACAACCTACGTACAACTGACCCACAACCTGCACAAGACTCACAACCTACGTACAACTGACCCACAACCTGCCACAAGACTCACAACCTACATACAACTTACCCACAACCTGCACAAGACTCACAACCTACGTACAACTGACCCACAACCTGCACAAGACTCACAACCTACATACAACTTACCCACAACCTGCACAAGACTCACAACCTACGTACAACTGACCCACAACCTGCACAAGACTCACAACCTACGTACAACTGACCCACAACCTGCACAAGACTCACAACCTACATACAACTTACCCACAACCTGCACAAGACTCACAACTTACATACAACTGACCCACAACCTGCACAAGACTCACAACATACGTACAACTGACCCACAACCTGCACAAGACTAACAACCTACGTACAACTGACCCACAACCTGCACAAGACTCACAACCTACGTACAACTTACCCACAACCTGCACAAGACTCACAACCTACTTACAGCTTACCCACAACCTGCACAAGACTCACAACCTACGTACAACTGACCCACAACCTGCACAAGACTCACAACCTACATACAACTTACCCACAACTGCACAAGACTCACAACCTACATACAACTTACCCACAACCTGCACAAGACTCACAACCTACATACAACTTACCCACAACCTGCACAAGACTCACAACCTACATACTTACTCACAACCTGCACAAGACTCACAACTTACTTACAACTGACCCACAACCTACACAAAACTCACAACATACGTACAACTGACCCACAACCTGCAAAAGACTCACAACCTATGTACAACTGACCTAAAACCTGCACAAGACTCACAACCTACATACAACTTACCCACAACCTGCACAAGACTCACAACCTACATACAACTTACCCACAACCTGCACAAGACTCATAACCTACATACAAGTTACCCACAACCTGCACAAGACTCACAACCTACATACAACTTACCCACAACCTGCACAAGACTCATAACCTACATACAAGTTACCCACAACCTGCACAAGACTCACAACCTACATACAACTGTGGTGTAGGCCATTCTAGGCGACTCTCATGCATTTACAACCACACTACTACTTACCTGGCATCCTAGCTCGCTGGGTTTGCTCGGTTCCCTGTCCACCTACGGCTCGACCTAAGACAAAAATTAAAACTTCGTTAAAATCAAGCTTAGATTCATCAATTCACTCTCAAACTATTATTTCTAGCCTAACCCAACTAAAACCCAACTAAACAGGCCACTAATTTAGGTTTGGTAAAAACCGTTCCGAATCTTCGGACGCGCGTAACTTTTTTGTCAGCTAACGGCATAGAACGATTCCAGCAGCCACGTACTCCTCTAATAACCTAGTTTAACCTGTCAAAAGGAAATTTAAAACAAATAACCGTAGCTAGGTCAAAACTCCCAAAAATAGAACCGGGCCTTAAGTTTCAAAATTTCATCTTTCAATTTTTCATCGATTCCCACCCGTTTCCTCACTAATCAACCACATTTACCCTCAATTAGCATAATCTAACTAAAATCCTGAAACTACACATAGAAAAAATCAAAATGCCCAAACCGGGCTTGTTGATTTTTGCCCAAACTAGGCTCTTCACGGCCAGGCGACCATAGCCGGTCAAAGGGTCGGCAAACCCACGTTGGAAGTAACCAATTTCGGCCGGTGATCGGAGCTCAAACCAACTCGTCACCCTCGGCTAAGAACAGAACCAAAACAGGGCAAAAAAAAAAGAGGACTTACCGTTCAGTCTTGTGCGCGAAGACAGCCGGAAATGGCAGCCCTAGAATCACCGACGTCGTCTGGTCAGAAAATGTTAGAAATCACCGGTGAATAGCTCGCCGAACATCGCTCACGTCTCCCCTCTCCGTTCTGCTCTCCAGCGGTCGAACGACAGAATGGCTTCGGCCATTATGTTGTTTTAAAAAAAATTTCCTATTACAACATTAATAAAATAACATTTACTGTTTTGCCCTCCTGTACGTTTGGCCTCTTCGAAACCTCGTCCAATTTTGTCCTTAAATTATAAATTTTCGTAAATTGACCCTCATCCCGTACCTGGCTTAAGTGCTCCACTGGGAATACCCGAACATAAATTAATTAACCGATTAGTTCAACCGAATTTATTAACTTAAATCGCTAAAAATTTTCCGGGGTATTACACATAAAGCCAATCAATTTCCTTTAATCACAAAAACTCAGATTTTGTCTAAAAATTTGAGTAAACTTTGAAAACTCATAACTTCCTCTACAAATATCGAAATTACTTAATTCCAAAGGCCACGGCTTCCTTGAAGTTTCTAATTTAACCCACAAAAACAGTTTTAATAGATAAAATTGGGAGGAGGATCAAAAAGTGTCTGAACAGTGACCTGACCGGAATTTCATTTTACCATTTTACTTAAACTTTGAAAATTCATAATTTTTCGTATACTCGTCCAAATTTGATGATTCAAAATGATATGAAATTTTAAATAGTCTTCTTTCACATGGCATAATTCATTTATCAAAAACAAATCACAATAAATGGCAGAATTTCAAAACCGTAACTGCCCTGTATTTTAGTCCTAACCTTTAAACTTCCACTATTTATCTTCTTCTTATTAGTTATATTACATTTATTAGTGCCTAAGGATATTTTAGTCTATTTACTTTTCATTGTAAACCTACTCTTTATATGTATTCTGATTAATTTATATTGTCCAATAGAAAAACCCTATTCTTTTTCTCTATGTTTTCATGGTATCAGAGCAGAGAAAGAGGCGACGAGGGTTAGCAACTGAACGCCGCCGATGAGTGCCTTCGTCTGAACAGAAACGCTGCCGATGAGACGGTCGTCTGAATAGGCCGTCTGAGTTGGCATCCGTTTGAACAAAATAGAAACGCCCTTGTACGCCGTAGAAGCTGAACAGAAGATGGGTCTGTGAATAGAAGCTGGGTCTGTGAGTCTGTTCGAGCATTGAAGAGGTATTAACAGTGGGTTTGTTCAAGCATTAAAGAAGCATTTATTGGGTTTGTTCAAGCATTGAAGAGCTTGAACAGTGTGTGACTGAAGTATTTATTTATTTATTCTTATTTTTTTGGATTTGGTTGGTTGGTTGGTTTCGTTGGTTCCGTTGGTTTGGTTGGTTTGATGAATTGTGAATTTGGTGTTCTCTTTGTTATTTGAGGATTATTGAATTAAGTTGATTTGGTTGGTCGAATTGTGATTTTGTTGTTGTTTCGGTTATAATGGCTAGTCGCAAAGATGATTCCCTTCAGTCTATTAGTGTTCAATTAGATGGTAAAAATTATTCATATTGAAGTTATGTTATGAAGAATTTCTTACGTGGAAAATCTTTGTGGAGTTATGTGACAGGTGTGCGAGTTAAGCCTACAGACAGCAAGGCCACAGACTACGCGACCTTACTGGATATTTGGGAGGCTGATAATTCGAAGATTATTACGTGGATTAACAATTCTGTTACTCACTCCATTGGTGTTCAGTTGGCTAAGTATGACACGGCTAAAGAGATCTGGGATCATCTGGCTAGATTATACACGCAGTCTAATTTCGCCAAATAGTATCAATTGGAGTCAGATATTCGTGCACTTCGGCAGAATGATATGAGTATTGAAGAGTTTTATTCTGCCATGACTAATCTCTGGGATCAGTTGGCTCTTACTGAGTTTGCAGAGCTGCGAGCATTTGAACCGTATATTTCTCGTAGAGAAGCACAACGTCTGGTACAGTTTTTGATGGCCCTTCGGAATGATTTCGAGGGATTGCGTGGGACAATTTTACATCGTTCTCCTCTTCCGTATGTTGATTCAGTGGTTAATGAACTATTAGCAGAGGAGATCCGACTTAAGTCTAAGGTCGATAAGGTGTCTATCACACCTACAACTCCATCTGTCTTTGTTGCTCCTCAACAGTTTCCACCTAGCAACCAAAACAGAACAGCTCATAAGGTCTCTCAGGATGAATGTGCTTTCTGCAAGCACAAAGGTCATTGGAAGGCTCAGTGTCCGAAATTGCTGTGTAAAGGCAAACAACAACAGCAACAACGACCACCGCAACAACAACGCCCGCCGCAGACTGCTCCATGGATATATCACCCACCTCAGTCCAACAATGCAGTAGCTGCCCCGTCTTTGGATCCATATATGTTTGAGCAGTTTCAGCAGTACCTTACTTCATAGCCTCATGCCATGTCAGGCTCCTCTCCTAAAGGTTTGTCTTTGTCTACTAATTCAGGTAAATCGTCTCTCCTTATGGATCTTAGATTCAGGTGCTTCTCATCATATGTCTCCTGATATTAATTCTTTTACGTCTGTTACTTATGCTCCCTCTTTGTTTGTCATGACCGCCGATGGTACTCCAATGCCATTGGTAGGAATTGGCTCTATTCACACATCTCGTTTATCTTTATCGGATGTATACCATATTCCTAGTTTAACCTTAAATCTTACATCTGTTGGTCAATTGTGTGATTCTAGTCTCTCAGTTCTTTTTACTTCTACCAATTGTTGTGTTCAGGACTCGCAATCTCAGAAGGTGATTGAGACAGGCCGTAGGGAAAGGGTACTCTATGTTTTGGATGAGCTCAAAAGTATCAGATGTTGCTGCCTCTAGTGTGGATTTGTCGTCTTTTCTTTTGAGTCGTTCGTCTTCTGATTTTTATCTTTGGCATTTTCGTTTGGGTCATGTTTCTGCTTCTCGTTTAAAGTTTTTATTGTCTACAGGAGTTTTAGGTCATTTAGCCAGTCATGATATTTCTGATTGTCGTGGTTGTAAACTGGCTAAATTTTCAGCCTTGCCTTCTTATAAAAGTATTTCTTTTTCCATTGCGTCATTTGACCTTGTGCATTCTGATGTGTGGGGACCCTCTCCTGTATCCACCAAAGGGGGTTCCAGATATTATGTTTCGTTCATTGAGGATTTCACTCGTTATACTTATGTTTATCTTATTAAACACCGGTCTGATTTCTTTACCATATTCAGTAACTTTAGAGCTCTAGTGAAAACCCAACACTCCTCTGTCATTAAATGTTTTTGGTGTGATTTGGGAGGTGAATACACTTCTAACAATTTTTTTCAGTTACTTGCTTCTGATGGGACTATACACCAAACCTCGTGTACAGACACTCCTCAACAAAATGGTGTTGCTGAAAGAAAACATCGCCATCTTGTTGAAACAGCTCGTTCATTCTTGTTGTCAGCCGAGGTTCCTAGTGAGTTTTGGGGAGAGGCAGTACTTACAGTTGCTCATGTGATCAACAGAATTCCAATATCTCATAATTCAGGTTTGTCCCCTTTTGAAAAGTTATATGGTCATTCACTTGATTATTCCTCGTTGTGCGTCTTCGGTTGTACTTGCTTTGTTCTCCGGCCACATGTTGAGCGTAATAAATTGTCTCCTCGGTCCGACTTATGTGTCTTTTTGGGTTATGGCATTGGTCAAAAGGGATATCGTTGTTTTGATCCAGTTAGTCAAAAACTGTATGTCTCGCGTCATGTTGTGTTTTTAGAGCATATTCATTTTTTTTGTTCCTGCTAGTTCTCATCACATGACATAGTCAGATTCAGTTCGTATTGATCCTTTCGATACAAACCCTGACGAAGTTCTATCTGATACTTTGGTTCACGAGGCATCCACCTCCCATGCCCTTGCTCCTATGACCACCCAGTTGTCGGATGAGATTGCGGACGATCCTCCTCTACGTCAGTCTACTCGTACTCGAAAGTCTACTAAACTCCCTGATTTTGAGTACTCTTCTTATTCTACTTCCTTTGCTTCATTTGTTGCCTCTGTTCATCGTCTTTCTGAGCCTTTGTCCTATAGAGAGGCAGTTCGTGATCCCCTTTGGCAGGCTGCTATGGCTGAGGAACTTACTGCTCTACATCAGACTCATACATGAGATTTGGTTTCGCTGCCGTTCGGAAAACATACCATTGGTACTCGTTGGGTCTACAAGATTAAAACCAAATCCGATGGATCTATTGAATGATACAAGGCCCGACTTGTTGCTAAAGGCTATTCCCAGGAGTATGGCTTGGATTATGAAGAAACTTTTTCCCCTGTTGCAAAAATGACGAATGTTCAGCACTCTGATTGCAGTTACTTCTGTTTGCCGATGGAGAATATCTCAGATGGATGTCAAGAATGCCTTCTTGAATGGCGATCTTCATGAAGAAGTTTATATGACGCCTCCTCCCGGTGTAGCTCATCAGCCTGGTGAAGTTTGCAAGCTTCGCAAAGCTCTTTATGGTCTCAAACAAGCACCACGTGCCTGGTTTGACAAGTTTTCCATAGTGATCACTTCGTTTGTCTTTCTTCCTAGTCACCATGATTCGGCGTTATTTATCAAGCGTACAATGGCAGGTCGTATTGTATTATCCTTGTATGTTGATGATATGATAATTACTGGTGATGATTATGATGGTATTGAGTCTTTGAAGTCTGAGTTGGCACGTTGTTTCGCTATGAAAGACTTGGGTATGCTACGTTATTTTTTGGGAATTGAGGTTACCTATTCTCCAAAAGGCTATCTCTTATCTCAATCAAAGTATATAGTTGATTTGTTTGATCGTGCTCGACTCACTGACAACAGGACTGTTGATACTCCCCTTGAGACTAATGCTAGATACTCTCCGTCGGATGGCACTCCTTTGACAGATTCCAGTCTCTATCGTACCATTGTGGGCAGGTTTGGTTTATCTCACTGTGACTCGCCCTGACATTGCTCATGCTGTTCATGTGGTTAGTCAGTTTGTCACTGCTCCTACTACAGTTCATTGGGCTGCCGTTCTTCATATTCTCAGGTATCTTCGGGGCACTCAGTTTCATAGTCTCTTGTTCCCTTCTACATCTTCGTTAGAGCTGCGTGCTTATTCTGATGCGATTGGGCTGGTGATCCTACGGATCGCAAATCTGTAACGCCCGAGAATTTCGTTTTAGGGATTTTAAGTTTTTGGTTTCGAGTTTTAAATATTTTAAGCATTTATAGAGTCATAATTCGTAGAAATAGTGAATTAAGTCCGATTTGCGAACGGGAAGTTTCGTTAGGACCCTAAGAATAAATAGAAATATTTTGAGGAATAAGGGAATTTTGGAGAAGCTAAACCGATAGACGAAATAACGATTTAAGTTAAGAAATTAACTAAGGGCAATTAGGTAATTTACTAAGTCAAATTTTATTAAAAACTTAATACCTTTCTCTCTTTCTCATTTCTTCCCTCCAGAGCACGAAACCTCTCCCTCTCCCTCGCGTATTCCCTCTCCTTCATCGCCGATTCTCCAACGTCGGCGACTCCTCAGATTTCTGACGATTTTCCTTTGGGTTTTCTTTCCCAAATCAATACCTTAGGTGAGTGCTACGCTCTAGTTAAGTTTATTCGTGGTTTTAGGGTTTATTTTGATTTAGGGTTTGATATGAAATTGTTAGTTTTAGTTAGAAATCGATAGTTTAACGATATTAATGTTCGTTGAAGAAGTATTAATGATTATTGAGGTTGTTGGAGTAGATTAATAGTATTGGTTGGTGATTATGATTAATTTTAGGTTGTTGGAAGTCATTAATGGAGTTTTTGTAATTGTGAGCACAATTTGCTCGATGAAATGCTCAAGTGAATTGAATTAAAGTTTTTAGAAGAATTTGTCTTAGCTCGGGACGTCAAATTATTTAGAGATGATGGTTAAAAGTCGATATTAATGACGTGTTGTTAAATGCCTTAGGTAATCCAAGCTCAAGGACGGTGCTCGGCATATCTAGGACGCCAGGTAAGTGAGTGTTAGGTTTTCCGGCCCCTAAGGCCCTACGTCGAAACGATGTTGAAAGTGTTGGTTATGATGAAGTTAGGTAGTTGTCTGGGTTGGTGGTAAGGCAGGTAGTTCAAGGTAGCGCCTTAGCTATTAGTTAGGGGTTGTTTGATAGGTGTTCTACGTGTGTTATTCCTCATGCATCATGTTTTATTAAAGTGCATACGAACTATTTAAGAGCATATTTTATGAAACATCGAATTAAAGAATGATCATGAATTATGAGCGATATGTGTTTCTCACGGGGCAAGTTACGGATTTCTCACGGGGCAAGTTGTGGTTCTCACAGGGCAAGAAAGTGATATAACGAAACGAAACAAAGTTGTTTTATAAATGTCATGCATATATGTAAATGTCATGTTTAGTACACTCTTTACTAAGCCTTAGGCTTAACGTGTTTATCGTATGATGTAGGTGACGAGTACGAAGGTGAGAAAATTCCTCCCGATGATCAAGCATAGGAGGTCGATGGGTGGAGCTCGTGGCGATGGGGCGTGTTTTGGCTAGGCTTGACAACCCGTGGGTGTGCTCCGGGCTATTTTGTGGTAAATAGGCACGAACTAGATTTTTATGCACATTTGGATAGATTTTTGGATGTACACGAAGTTTAGTTTTGGTGTGATGTATAGATGATTTAGGCTTGGAGTTATGTTATTTTGGAGGACTTGATATGTATTTGTTTGGGTGATGTTTTAGTAAATTCCGCATTTATGTTCGATATTATTTGAGGATTTGGTTGGGTTTTGTTGATGATTTTTAGGTGATTTAAACCGTATGGATATGTTCGGTTTTAGAGCGACCCATGCAGTTGATTTTGTGATAATTCAAAGAGTGTGAAATAAGTTTTGGTGGTGTTCTGAGTGAGGGATGAATGTCGGGAGATGCTTGTAGATGAGTGAGTTTAATGAAAAATTGAGTTAAGTATGGTAGGATGAAGGAAGATTGATGAGGGATGAAGAAGCAAGCATGCTCTGGAATTTAGAATTCCAGAGAAGCTGGCGATTGATCGCCCCAGGGGGGGCAATCAATCACCCATCGCCTGCAAAGCAGGAGATTGCTCGCCTGCAATGCAGGCGAATGCTCGCCTGCAATGCATGCGAATGCTCGCCTGCAATGCAGGCGATTAGTTCGCCTGCAGAGCAGGCGATGGGGGTGGGGTTTTTACGCCTTTGCCCCCCCTTTCTTTTCCTTTGATTAATGTTCTTTGCCAAAAAAAAAAATATAAAATGATAAAAACAAAAATAGATAAATATGTTTCAATGTAGACTTATGGAGGCTAAGATGACAGTAAGTTATGGTTAGGCCGTAACGGTCCTGGCCGGTTCGGGGTCGTTACAAAATCGACTACTGGATTTTGTATTTTTCTTGGTGACTCACTTATTTCGTGGAAGAGCAAGAAACAAGATGTCATTTCTCGCTCTTCTACAGAAGCAGAGTATCGTGCCATGGCCTCGACTACCTGTGAAATTGTTTGGTTACGCCGGTTGCTTGCTAATATGGGTATTTCTCTTTGTCATCCTACTCCATTACATTGTAATAATCAGAGTGCTATTCAGATTGCACGCAATCCAGTTTTTCATTAGCGAACCAAGCATATCGAGATTGATTGTCATGTCACTCGCCACCATCTACAGATCGACACCATCACATTGCCATTCGTTTCTTCTCATCTGCAAATTGCTGATATGTTTACAAAAGCACTCTCGGCTTCGCGCTTCCATTTCTTGTCTGACAAACTCTCAATGCTTATCGTTGTAGCATCGTGAGTTTGAGGTGGAATATTAGTTATATTACATTTATTAGTGCCTAAGGATATTTTAGTCTATTTACTTTTCATTGTAAACCTACTCTTTATATGTATTCTGATTAATTTAGATTGCCCAATAGAAAAACCCTATTCTTTTTCTCTACATTTTCACTTCTTTCCATAAAACTATCAACATGCATATCTATCATGCTTAAACATCAATGCAAAGAAGAAAATCAGCAACCATTCAAAATTTTAATGCTTAAACTCAAAATTTGAAAAACCCCTAAATTAACCAATCAACTAACACTTTGAAACCATAAAGCTAGAAACCCATTTAGAGAAAGCCTAAATCTTACCTTTAAGGATTCGAATTCAGCAAGAGGGGAGGTGAGCTTCGCTAGAGAAAGGAAGCCGAAGAGGGAAAGGGAAGCGGTTGGCAATTGGCGTTGGGGAAGAAAACCAAAGAGAGAGGGTGCTGGCATGAAGTTGTTTTGGCGTAGAGAGAATGCGAGGGAGGGAGCTTCACTGGTTCGCTTCGGCAGAGAGAGAGAGAGAATGTGTGTGAGAGAGAGAACCGTGAAGGGGGAGGGGACTTTAATTGGAGAAGATTCTTGTAGAAGCTATTGGGTGGGTGAGGTGTCACTCTCCTATTGGTGTCTTTCTACCTACTTAAATTTCTTCTTAATTTGTCATCCCATAAGTTTTCTAATTAACCAAATGAAATTTCTAAATTTTCTTTTATAATCTAGTTACCCCATTAACCTCCATTAATATTCTCCTCTACATAATAAATGATAATCTCAAATCATAAAATTTTATGCTCTTAAGAAAATTTATTCAATAAATTTTTTGGGTGACACAAAATTTCTTTTTAATGTTCTTAGTTTTGGGCTCTTTGAACCATGTTTATCTGAAGATTTAGGGGAGTTCAAGCAACATTTGATCATGGTGACTTAAATAAATTTAGAATTAAAGTCACTGAATCCAAGTTTGTTTACATACACTAATCCTACATCCTCAGGAAAGTCACTGAATAAAAGTTGTTTTTGTTATTTGCAATTTGGATTGGAGAAGAACTGAACAAGGAAATAAGCGCAGGTTCATGCATATAATGCACTTCCAAAACCCAACAAATGGGTCAATCTCGTTCATAATTTACTTTTTGTGTGTAAGAAGTGGCCATAATAGGAAAAAGAAAACTCTAATTAAGAGTACTAATTCTTCATTTTTGGATTATCCCATAAATGTCTCTTTTGCCATATATTCCCGTATAGTATAATATGATTGTGAAACCTTCCCGTGCACAACCGTTGCTTGAAATATGTAACTGCTTCCAAATCAGCTCGTCTTCAGGGCAATATAAACACTCCTCACACATTTTAGAGATCATACACAAGACAAACATAAAATATTAGATTTGCAAGTGTGAAAGATTCGAAGATGATGACTTTGATGAAAATCGTTATCGTCCTGCTTGTGGTGTTCACAGCCACAGCCCTTGAAAATTCTCATGAAATAAGCTCCAATCATTAACTCCACCTCTACTCTTCACCCGAGCTGTCTCCATCAACAAATGGTGATGAGCAATGTGTTGTCCAATGTGCATTAATATGCCAGGACAAGAAACGTTAGCAAAAAATGCTTTGTCTCGCACTCTGTATCACCCAATGCTCTATCGGCCCTTCTCAGTCTCTTTGTAAAATTGCTAGTGTCATTGATTGTGCTCAATCTTCTACAAACAATCTTCAGTTATGGTATGCACATTCATATTTATTTATGTATTTTTTTCATGTCTTTATGATATACATGTCAATATATTCAAATATAACATTTTTTTTTTGGAAATGCAGATGAAAACATGACAGATGATCGTATCAGTGCCTGCACCCAGCAATGCAAAAAAGATTGGAATTTTATGCATGAATAATAGCAGTCATTTGAAGGAACTTCATTTTCGGATTTACCGTACATTTGGGCACGTTATGTGATCAACGATCTCTTATTTTCTGTTGTCTTCCTAAGCTGTGCTCTTAGCTTTATTGAATAAAATTTATCATTCTATGTTTACCATTTTATTCCACAAATCTCTCACTTTTATCACCACTCAATTCTGAAAATTTGAACTTTAAAATTTCTAGTCTCGGGACTTCATTAAAAAATATTGTTATTATGCCATTTAATTATTACGTCTGTTTAATAAAATTGACTCCATTAAAACTTCTATTAATGAATCGATGGTTGTTTTATTTATTCACGTAAAGTACAAGAGATTAAATTTGCAAATGCAATACTTGTAATCTTTAGTATTTAAATATATTAAAGACAGCAAATTGTGTAGTGAATTCAAATTAACAAGCTCATGAACAAATTCATTGCAAGTATTAATGAAGCTTTCTCAAAATTTTATTAATATTTAAATCAGAGACTTGGTATGTGGCAGCCTGCCTTGTAAAGGCAATAACAACCCATGATTCTATTGATTATAAGGACTTAACTCATACCAGTGGGAGTACACAATCTCACATCGCTTGGGATAGTAAAAATTAAGTGATTTATAAATAAAGTTCTCTTTCTTACCTAATACCACGCATTTTGGGCTAAACTTAATAACAAATTTATGCGAAACTCTGACAAAAAACGAACAATATTATACTGGGAGAACCGAAGAACTCCATAAATAGTATCAGAGCCAATTCCTAATCGAAAGTGTGGCCGACAGGGACGTCGGGTCTCCAAGAAGGAGAGTTGTGGCAGCCTGCCTTGTGAAGAGAGTTATGGTGGCTAGAACTTGATAATTAGAGTTCTCCTTCCTACTTAGTACAACGCGTTTTAGGCTAACCCCAAGAACAAATTTATACGAATTTCGGCTCAAGGTGGACAACATTATATTGGAAGCATCAGAGGACTCCACATAGTCAACTAAAATTATAGGTCGTATTTCTCTTCAAAGTTGGGACAATATCCTAGGCATGTTCTCGATGCAGTGTAGTGAGATAACTATGTTTAAAAGACCATTATGAAAGCGAGTCTTTATGATTGGATTAAGATTGAAGAGATCAAAGAATTAACGACTGAAATTTGTACAATTTCATAAAGAAAGAATCAACGTGATAAGAAAGAGTTGATTGATCAAGTTCTAGCCACCATAGCTCTCTTCTCCTGCAAATCTAATTTTATGTGTGGTTTACGGTTACTGAACTTTACGAGGAAAATTTTTATATAATAATGACCAAGATGACCAAATTTGGGTTTATTTACTTATTTTAGATAAGGGTTGCAGTATGAGAAGATTTCATAGTCATACCATGGGAGAAGAGACATATAAGATAATTTATACGACATTAAAAAATAAAGATCTAATCCATAGGATTAGATGGTGAATACTGTGGACGGCTCATGAAGAGTGGATTGCGACAGAAATATCGAGAGGAACAACGTGACCTTCAAAAATAGTCTAAAAACTGATAACTTTTAAATTAGAGTTATTTTATATGGTGTTTAATTGATAGAACTTGTATGATTTGAGTGATTGCAAGAATAAATTGGTATGAATTTACTGCAATTGCTATGTAATGCTGTAGCATTAATGCTTTGATTGAATTTAATATATTTCATGTTGATTATCTATTAAAAGCATAATTTTTCTCTTCAATTTGAATTTTATATTTTCATATTTGAATGCAAAGATAATAGCGGGAAAAATCAAGTTCAAAAGTTGAAGATTATGGAGAGAGAAAGCAAATAGAGAAAATTATGGGTGCAAAAAAATAGAGGATTTATTTTGGCTGTAAAATTGATGCAGAATACGAAGAAGAGAGAGAGGAAACCACTACAATTAAGGAAGATCAAAGAGGTTGAAGATTTTGTGAAGAAAAAGATCCTGAGAAGCAATGGACACGTAGCATGCAGAAAATGACAAGAAAGGAAGGAAAAGCCAATTGAAAGGGAGAGATTTGAAAATCATAAAAACACGTGGATCAAGAACCAATTGGAAGAAAAAAAAAAGCCATTCTGGGATAGAAAATATTGGTGGACCCACAGAATGGAGGAGAGAGAAGATTGGCTACACAAAAAAAGGGGAGAGAATATATAAAACAGATTTGATTCTGGTGGGTGATGGCGAGAAAATTAGAGGATTCTGGCAAGCTCTGGAACAGCAGAGGAGAACCATTCCGACGACATTCCTTTGATTTTTCATCTTCTTCTCTTATTTTTCATTGTTTTATGTTTTTATTGAGACTATTATTTTTAGTTTATTTTATGACGTCTAGTAGCTAAACTCTATTACTTGGTTAGGACGATAGTACTCGTTACGATTTTTGCTACGATCTAGATTTTGTTATGCAATTATCTGTTGAACAATTATTTGTGATATTTCTTGCTAAGTCAGATCATATCGATAGATAGGTTGATGATCCATGTTTATATTGTATCGATAGATAGATATAAATTGTTAGATGCACGAATAATTAATTGGATTAAATTGTTACAACGTGGTTAACATTAATTCGAATTGGCAATAAGAATGAAGTAATTGGGAAATTCAATATTAGTTACATTTTTTCATGGTTGAAAGAAATTCTTAATTGAATTTATCTAGGCAATTCGAAAGAATCCTAGAATTATTTAATTCTTGCTGTTCATAGACAATGCTGCAGAGCATTACCCGAGCATCAGTAGTAAAATTGTCGTAACGAAGAACTCGCTCCTAGCCAAGGCTTCCTTATATTGATTTTACCTCATTTATTCTGTTTTTATTTTGTTACATCATTATTTAGAGTTAATTCTAATTATTTTCATCCATCATTTTAATATTTTTATAAGAGTTTTATAGTGAATTTAAATACAATTGACAATATCCTCGTGGGATCGATACTTTACTAACTCATTACTTCGTTAGCGACACGTGCACTTGCGTGTAAGTGTGTAAAATCACTAACAAGTTTTTGGCGCCGTTGCCGGGATATTGATTAGTTGTGATTATTTTGCTATAATTATTTTATTTTATTTTATGTTATTTTATTTTATTTTGTTTCCCTATTTTAAGATATTCTTGATTTATGCCGGACGAAGAAAATGCACAGGATCTTGTACCCATAGATCCCGAAATTGAAAGAACATTCAGAGCTAGAAGAAGACAAAATCAGCAACAATTTATTGAGGGCGAAAATATGGCGAACTTAGAAAGAGAAAGGGACAATGCTGAAAGAATTATTGATGATAGAGATAGACCTATTCAGGATTTTGTAATTCCTACACTCAATGATCTTAATCCTGGAATAGTCAGACCTGATCTTCGTGCCATCAGATTTGAGCTGAAACCAGTGATGTTCCAAATGCTCCAGACGGTTGGACAATTCACTGGAGCAATAACAGATAATCCTCATTGCCATTTGAAAGTTTTTGGAGAAGTTAGTGACTCATTTAACTTCCCTGGAGTATCTGCAGAAGTTTTGAGATTAAAACTATTTCCATATTCTCTAAGTGTAACAACCCTTACCCGTACCCTAGTTTTTCCGTACAAATTTTTCATTTTTATACGTACAAACTTTAAATCTGACTTTTGAGTGGAAATAACGCTTTTAAAATCGGAATTGAAATTGTTAACGGAATTTGAAAATTTCTTTGAAAACTATCTAAAATAAACTTAAAACCATTAAATATTAAAAGAAAACATTTAAATTAAAGTTATTTTTTTTTATTTATGTTCTGCCAAAACGGCAGAACAAGTGGCGATTGATCGCGGCGAGCAATCGCCTTAGGCGATCACACCATCGCCTAGCGATCGCCAGTGGCGATCAATCGCCATGCTCTCTGGAATTTTCCAGAGAGCACAGCTCCCTCCCTCTCTTCTTTCTTTCTTTCTTCGTTTCCTCATACCCTGCATTTCACACTTACAATACACAACTCACAACACAACACACACACACCTTTCAACATTCTCATTTCCTTCATCACACACCATTACATTTCACAAAACATATTTCTACACAATAACACTATCACACACATACATTGCACATACTATCGCTCACCCGTTCACCGACTCAAATATAACCAAACTTCCTAAAAACGAACCGCGTGGTTCCGTTCGAAAGTCTAACATATCCTCCTATTTTAAAATCACTAAACAGTTACAAAATACTTTCAAAATAAATTTCCAAAACGCTTAAAACATTAAATCTATCCACTATTAGATTCAAACATCCTAAGATATTTAACTATACAGATTTCCTATATTCTATCCATCAATTCCTAAAACGTTTACCTATGTCCCCACGGGTCAAAATCACGCACCGACTGCCAGCGCACTCCCACGGGCCATTCTCCTTCAACTTGCTCATACTTCAGGCGGAGGGACGTCTTCCTCACCTGTCTCAAAATCACCTACACCATAGAATTAAACACGTGGGCTAAAGGCTCAGTAAATCTAAGTGAATGCACGTGAATGCTATGCTATGCATGTACAGTTCGCAATTCATTTCATTTCATTTCTTTTCTCTGTGTCACCGGGGCTTCACTCTCGCTAGATAGGAGCGGCACATCCGACGATTGGATAGCCCCACAGATCTAACTGGGGGGAAAGCATGCTTCATCCGACAGCCATGCCTGAACCACCGCCACCGACATGACTATCTTTGCATTCATTTACTTTTCGTTAACTTTTTCATTAAAACATACTTTGAAATTCATTTTGCATGCGTATCTAGAAAGAAAACAATGCATGGACGTGCTCAATACAATAATGAAAATAAAGTATCAGAAATCAACGAACACTAAACGTTCTACGACTTAAAGTAGCCTAACTACCCATTCTAATTACCCAAACATAACATGTCTCCGATTTCCTCGATCGACTCAATTCATACGGTGTAGGCCAAGATGGCCAAACAAGTCACAGAGACTTACCTCGCGTCTGTTGCACACGCTCAGAGTCCAAAATGCTTTAATCTCGTCAATTGAACAACCTAATAATAATAAATACAAGTTCACAATATAAATCTCAAGCATCAATTCAAAATCTCTGAATTGTACAACTTTCTTCGTCTAACTATCAACAAGGCAATTTAACACAAAACAAACCAATTCAGCATAGTAAACTTCCAACTTGAAACCAAAAATATAACCAAGATATTTGAATAAAACCTTATACCTCAACCTAATATTCCAAGCCAATTAGTTTTGAGTCACATTCGCACCGATAATTTAATTCAATTACTTAAACAGCTCTAAGTTCATTCAACTAACAAAACTCAACAATTTTCTTTCAATATTCTCGGATTTTGCCTTTAAAATTGGCTTAACTTTAAACCCCAATAACTCTCTCAATTCTTATCCGTTTTCAATGATTCAACATGTTTTCAAAACCTCATTATGTCTATTTTGACATGGAATCAATCATTTATCCAAAACAAAACAGAATCGAGACAGAAAGACCAAAAACCGAACTGACCGCGGTAATTATCCAGTTTTTACACAACAACTTCCAAAATTCATAACTAAATCAATTCTTAATGAAATCGAGTGGTTCAAGTTGCTATGGACTCCTCTAAGAGTCCCCTATCCAATGATACAAGCCATTTAACCAATTAAAACCAAGAGATAGGTCAGTTTTCAAGAAAACCGAAACTGCTCTGTTTTTAAATCATTACTTTTTGTCCAACTTCGAAAATTCACCATAAATCGTACACATATCCGAATTCAATAATTCAAAATGTCATAGAATCCTTACAATGTCTAGTTTAACACAGAATTATTCATTTATCAAAAATAAAACCCAATAAATGGCAGAAAATAAAAAACCGAAGCTGCCCTACATTTTCCAGTTTTGCACATTTAAATCATCAACCAATACTCAACCGATCCATCCAATAATGCTCAATAATCATCAATAAAGCGATAAATAACCTATTCTAACAAAACCCGGCTATTTTTATGAAATCCCTACAAACCCTAAACGTTTAAATCTCTAAAAGTCGAGAACTAAAGCCGAAAAACGCTAGAGATTTACCTAGAATCGCGAGGGGAAGAGAAAACGTGAAGAATGATTGATGATCGGAGTGGAGGAATCGGCCGATCGAAGCTCGTCGCCATGGAGAGCCAAGAGAAGCTCTCTGGAGCTTCGTTGAAATGGAGAAAATAAGATGGGGGAAGGTTTTTCTTTTTATGTATTTAATTAACTTGTCAATTACCATTTTGCCCTCACTTGATTTTCTATTATTTCGTTATTTTATCTATCGATTCGGTTTCTCAAAACTTCCTTCCTTATTTCACCAACAACTCCAACTTATTCCTAGGGCTCTTAATAAAACTTTACCGTTTGTCAAATGGATTATATTTTGTCTATTGTCTACGAATTAAATCACTTATAGGGTTAAAAAACGGAAACTTGACCGTATACCTTTGAATTTGGTTTCTAAAAATTTCATATTTCTCCTCAGAATTCATATTAGTCATAGGGTTCCTATAAAAACTTTCCGTGCATAAAACGGGCTTTGTTTGCTATATTTATTGAAATACCCCTATAGTACGAGAAATAACCAATACCAAATCTCGTAAAATTGGCGTTATTCAATTCCTGAGCCTTGTGAGGGTTGTGGGACAATTGTACGTAGGTGGTGAGCCTTGTGAGGGTTGTGGGACAATTGTATGTAGGTGGTGAGCCTTGTGAGGATTGTGGGACAGTCGTACGTAGGTGGTGAGCCTTGTGAGGATTGTGGGACAGTCGTACGTAGGTGGTGAGCCTTGTGAGGGTTGTGGGACAATTGTACGTAGGTGGTGAGCCTTGTGAGGGTTGTGGGACAGTCGTAGGTAGGTGGTGAGCCTTGTGAGGATTGTGGGACAGTTGTAGGTAGGTGGTGAGCCTTGTGAGGGTTGTGGGACAATTGTATGTAGGTGGTGAGCCTTGTGAGGATTGTGGGACAGTTGTAGGTAGGTGGTGAGCCTTGTGAGGGTTGTGGGACAATTGTATGTAGGTGGTGAGCCTTGTGAGGGTTGTGGGACAATTGTACGTAGGTGGTGAGCCTTGTGAGGGTTGTGGGACAATTGTATGTAGGTGGTGAGCCTTGTGAGGGTTGTGGGACAATTGTACGTAGGTGGTGAGCCTTGTGAGGGTTGTGGGACAATTGTATGTAGGTGGTGAGCCTTGTGAGGGTTGTGGGACAATTGTATGTAGGTGGTGAGCCTTGTGAGGGTTGTGGGACAGTCGTACGTAGGTGGTGAGCCTTGTGAGGGTTGTGGGACAATTGTATGTAGGTGGTGAGCCTTGTGAGGGTTGTGGGACAATTGTATGTAGGTGGTGAGCCTTGTGAGGGTTGTGGGACAATTGTACGTAGGTGGTGAGCCTTGTGAGGATTGTGGGACAGTCGTAGGTAGGTGGTGAGCCTTGTGAGGGTTGTGGGACAATTGTACGTAGGTGGTGAGCCTTGTGAGGGTTGTGGGACAATTGTATGTAGGTGGTGAGCCTTGTGAGGATTGTGGGACAGTCGTAGGTAGGTGGTGAGCCTTGTGAGGGTTGTGGGACAGTCGTACGTAGGTGGTGAGCCTTGTGAAGGTTGTGGGACAGTCGTACGTAGGTGGTGAGCCTTGTGAGGGTTGTGGGACAATTGTACGTAGGTGGTGAGCCTTGTGAGGGTTGTGGGACAATTGTATGTAGGTGGTGAGCCTTGTGAGGATTGTGGGACAGTCGTACGTAGATGGTGAGCCTTGTGAGGGTTGTGGGACAATTGTACGTAGGTGGTGAGCCTTGTGAGGATTGTGGGACAGTCGTACGTAGGTGGTGAGCCTTGTGAGGGTTGTGGGACAATTGTACGTAGGTGGTGAGCCTTGTGAGGGTTGTGGGACAATTGTATGTAGGTGGTGAGCCTTGTGAGGGTTGTGGGACAATTGTACGTAGGTGGTGAGCCTTGTGAGGATTGTGGGACAGTTGTAGGTAGGTGGTGAGCCTTGTGAGGGTGTGGGACAATTGTATGTAGGTGGTGAGCCTTGTGAGGGTTGTGGGACAATTGTATGTAGGTGGTGAGCCTTGTGAGGATTGTGGGACAGTCGTAGGTAGGTGGTGAGCCTTGTGAAGGTTGTGGGACAGTCGTACGTAGGTGGTGAGCCTTGTGAGGGTTGTGGGACAATTGTATGTAGGTGGTGAGCCTTGTGAGGGTTGTGGGACAATTGTATGTAGGTGGTGAGCCTTGTGAGGGTTGTGGGACAATTGTATGTAGGTGGTGAGCCTTGTGAGGGTTGTGGGACAGTCGTACGTAGGTGGTGAGCCTTGTGAGGGTTGTGGGACAGTCGTACGTAGGTGGTGAGCCTTGTGAGGGTTGTGGGACAATTGTACGTAGGTGGTGAGCCTTGTGAAGGTTGTGGGACAGTCGTACGTAGGTGGTGAGCCTTGTGAAGGTTGTGGGACAGTCGTACGTAGGTGGTGAGCCTTGTGAGGGTTGTGGGACAATTGTATGTAGGTGGTGAGCCTTGTGAGGATTGTGGGACAGTCGTAGGTAGGTGGTGAGCCTTGTGAGGGTGTGGGACAATTGTACGTAGGTGGTGAGCCTTGTGAGGGTTGTGGGACAATTGTATGTAGGTGGTGAGCCTTGTGAGGGTTGTGGGACAATTGTACGTAGGTGGTGAGCCTTGTGAGGATTGTGGGACAGTTGTAGGTAGGTGGTGAGCCTTGTGAGGGTTGTGGGACAATTGTACGTAGGTGGTGAGCCTTGTGAGGATTGTGGGACAGTTGTAGGTAGGTGGTGAGCCTTGTGAGGATTGTGGGACAGTTGTAGGTAGGTGGTGAGCCTTGTGAGGGTTGTGGGACAATTGTACGTAGGTGGTGAGCCTTGTGAGGGTTGTGGGACAATTGTATGTAGGTGGTGAGCCTTGTGAGGATTGTGGGACAGTCGTACGTAGGTGGTGAGCCTTGTGAGGATTGTGGGACAGTCGTACGTAGGTGGTGAGCCTTGTGAGGGTTGTGGGACAATTGTACGTAGGTGGTGAGCCTTGTGAGGGTTGTGGGACAGTCGTAGGTAGGTGGTGAGCCTTGTGAGGGTTGTGGGACAATTGTATGTAGGTGGTGAGCCTTGTGAGGGTTGTGGGACAATTGTATGTAGGTGGTGAGCCTTGTGAGGGTTGTGGGACAGTCGTAGGTAGGTGGTGAGCCTTGTGAGGGTTGTGGGACAGTCGTAGGTAGGTGGTGAGCCTTGTGAGGGTGTGGGACAATTGTATGTAGGTGGTGAGCCTTGTGAGGGTTGTGGGACAATTGTATGTAGGTGGTGAGCCTTGTGAGGGTTGTGGGACAATTGTATGTAGGTGGTGAGCCTTGTGAGGGTTGTGGGACAGTCGTAGGTAGGTGGTGAGCCTTGTGAGGGTTGTGGGACAGTTGTACGTAGGTGGTGAGCCTTGTGAGGGTTGTGGGACAGTCGTATGTAGGTGGTGAGCCTTGTGAGGGTTGTGGGACAGTCGTATGTAGGTGGTGAGCCTTGTGAGGGTTGTGGGACAATTGTACGTAGGTGGTGAGCCTTGTGAGGGTTGTGGGACAGTCGTACGTAGGTGGTGAGCCTTGTGAGGGTTGTGGGACAATTGTACGTAGGTGGTGAGCCTTGTGAGGATTGTGGGACAGTTGTAGGTAGGTGGTGAGCCTTGTGAGGGTTGTGGGACAATTGTATGTAGGTGGTGAGCCTTGTGAGGGTTGTGGGACAATTGTATGTAGGTGGTGAGCCTTGTGAGGGTTGTGGGACAGTCGTACGTAGGTGGTGAGCCTTGTGAGGGTTGTGGGACAGTCGTAGGTAGGTGGTGAGCCTTGTGAGGGTTGTGGGACAGTCGTACGTAGGTGGTGAGCCTTGTGAGGGTGTGGGACAATTGTATGTAGGTGGTGAGCCTTGTGAGGGTGTGGGACAATTGTACGTAGGTGGTGAGCCTTGTGAGGATTGTGGGACAGTTGTAGGTAGGTGGTGAGCCTTGTGAGGGTTGTGGGACAATTGTATGTAGGTGGTGAGCCTTGTGAGGGTTGTGGGACAGTCGTATGTAGGTGGTGAGCCTTGTGAGGGTTGTGGGACAATTGTACGTAGGTGGTGAGCCTTGTGAAGGTTGTGGGACAGTCGTACGTAGGTGGTGAGCCTTGTGAGGATTGTGGGACAGTTGTAGGTAGGTGGTGAGCCTTGTGAGGATTGTGGGACAGTTGTAGGTAGGTGGTGAGCCTTGTGAGGGTTGTGGGACAGTCGTAGGTAGGTGGTGAGCCTTCTGAGGGTTGTGGGACAATTGTATGTAGGTGGTGAGCCTTGTGAGGGTTGTGGGACAATTGTACGTAGGTGGTGAGCCTTGTGAGGGTTGTGGGACAGTCGTACGTAGGTGGTGAGCCTTGTGAGGATTGTGGGACAGTTGTAGGTAGGTGGTGAGCCTTGTGAGGGTTGTGGGACAGTCGTAGGTAGGTGGTGAGCTTTCTGAGGGTTGTGGGACAATTGTATGTAGGTGGTGAGCCTTGTGAGGGTTGTGGGACAATTGTACGTAGGTGGTGAGCCTTGTGAGGGTTGTGGGACAATTGTACGTAGGTGTGAGTCTTGTGCAGGTTGTGGGCTAGTTGTGCGTAGGCTGTGAGTCTTAAGTTGTACGTAGGTTGTGAGTATCGTGCAGGTTGTGGGCTAGTTGTGTGTAGGTTGTGAGTCTTGTGCAGGTTATGGGTTGGTGGTACGTACGTTATGAGTCTTGTGCTGGTTATGGGTTAATGGTATGTATGTTATGAGTCTTGTGCAGGCCGTGGGTGAGTTGTACGTAGGTTGTGAGTATCGTGCAGGTTGTGGGCTAGTTGTGCGTAGGCTGTGAGTCTTGTGCAGGCCGTAGGTGAGTTGTACGTAGGTTGTGAGTATCGTGCAAGTTGTGGGCTAGTTGTGTGTAGGTTGTGAATATTGTGCAGGCTGTGGGTGAGTTGTACGTAGGTTGTGAGTATCGTGCAGGTTGTGGGCTAGTTGTGCGTAGGCTGTGAGTCTTGTGCAGGCCGTAGGTGAGTTGTACGTAGGTTGTGAGTATCGTGCAGGTTGTGGGCTAGTTGTGTGTAGGCTGTGAGTATTGTGCAGGCTATGGGTGAGTTGTACATAGGTTGGGAGTCTTGTGCAGGTTGTGGGTCAGTCGTGCGTAGGAGGTGAGTCTGGTGATGTTGTGAGGTTGTGAGTCTTGCGTACGTGGTGGGTTGTAGGTACGGATGTGGATGTGAAGTCCTCGTTAGTTGGTCATAGTATGCAGGTTGTGAGTCGTAGGTACGTGTGTGATGTGATGTAGATGTGAAGTCGTTATTAGTTGGTATGGTTGGTATGTAGCATGTTTTAAGAACTGGAGAGTAGAGGAGATGAGGAACGGGGCCACCTGACTACGTGGGACGGCGGGACGTAATGCCTCGTGGTCGAGGTTAAAACCGAGGGATGGCGATACGTAACGCTTCGGGGACCGTTATAAAGGTAAACAGTGCGGTGTGGGGGGGGGGGGGGGGGTTTGGGTGTGACTTGTGGACCCCGTTCCTGGAGGAACCGGGACGGCGGTGACGTGCCGGTAAACAGTGCGGTGTACGGACTGACTGCCCGGTGCGGTTACATTCCAAACCTTGGTGAGATGCGATGCGGTGAGATGATGACAACAGTGTGTAGAACCTCCATGTGTTAGGATTGCATAACCAGTTTTCATGTTTCACGTTTATTTTTCAGCACTTTACTTGCTAAGCTTTGAGCTTACGGTGTGTTCTGTGATGTAGGTACTGCTGAGCTGGTGGGTGTGCACTGAGAGTCTGACTAAGAGTAGGTGGCAGTTGGTGGTGTGCGACCAGGGCCCCGGTTGATGACAGTGTTAGGGCGACCCGACCCAGGAGGAGCCGTAGCATGGTGTTGATAGGGAGTAGGACTTTTTGTCTTTTGTGAGGGCAGTTGTATTTGTTGTATATAGTCATAGTTAAGGGTGATATGTCGCCCTATACTGTGGACTTTCTTCACTTAGGGATGTTAGTATTTTTAGTTTCCCTCTTTACTACTATTTTGTGATTTCGTATGCTAGATAGTTGAGTAGGAGTATTCTGGATTGGTTGGAATTTATTTGTTTGCAGGTACTTAGCATTTTGGGGGCGCCATTTTCAGGTGTTACTCTGCTGAAATTTTCGGGGAGGACGCCGTGATGCTTAATGGTTAGGATTAAGGGAAATTAGTGAGTCGTTTAGCTCAAAGTAGTCCCTGTAGCGAACCGAGAATCCAGGTGGGTTTTCGGGGCGTTACAGGTAGAAATTCCAGAGAAGCCACAAAGGGTGGAGAAACCAGAGAATATTAACCAAGAAAGAGAAAAAGAAAAGCAACTTAATACTGAGAGTTTTAAGGAACCAGAAGTGATGATTGAGAAAGAGAGTACTGAGGAGGCCGAAGAGAATAATCTAGAATTTGGAGAAATTAATATCAATGCTGCAGTTCCGCTCGCAGCATCGCGACAGGATTGACCTGCAGAAATGCAAATCCAAAAACCTCCCCCACCATTCCCACAGAGACTTCAAAAACATAACTAGGAAAAATAGTTTAAAAAGTTTCTGGATGTTCTGAAACAACTCCACATCAACATACCTCTAGTGGAAGCTCTTGAACAGATGCTAAACTATGAAAAATTCATGAAAGATGTTCTGTCGAAAAAGAGAAAGTTGGGAGAGTATGAAATGGTGGCTTTGATGGAGGAAACCAGCTACATATTGCAGAACAAGATCCCACCAAAGTTGAAAGACCCTGGTAGCTTCACCATTCCTTGTACAATTGGCAATAATTATTTCGGAAAAGCTCTCTGTGATCTTGGAGCTAGCATAAATCTGATGCCCACGTCAATCTTTAAGAAGCTGAGAATTGGATAAGCTCGGCCAACAATAGTAACTTTGCAGCTTGCTGACCGATCACTAACCTACCCTCAGGGAAAGATTGAAGATGTGTTGGTAAAGGTGGACAAATTCATTTTCCCTACAGATTTCATTATACTTGACTATGAAGCCGATCGAGAGGTGCCAATAATTTTAGGAATGCCATTTTTGGCTACTGGCAGAACTCTGATTGATGTTCAGAGAGGAGAACTGACGATGAGAGTTAATGACCAACAAGTTATCTTCAATGTTCTAAAGGCCATGAAATATCCCTATGACGAAGAAGAGTGCTTCAATATTTTCGAAAGAAATAAAACAGCAGAAATAAAACAAGTATCAGGAGGGTATAGAAGGCAGTACGAGGCATTAATTTGAGAAGAAGATGGTAAAGAAGATGGGGAGCATTCCAGCAAGGAAGCAGCCACAGTGGAACTCAAACAGCTGCCACCACATTTGAAGTATGTATTTCTTGGACTCAACGAAACATTTCCTGCTATTATTTCTACTACTTTGTCTAACATGCAGGAGCAAGAATTAGTGGAGGTTCTAAAGAGATATAAGCTAGCTTTAGCATGGACAATGAAATACATAAAAGGGATAAGTCCAAGCATCTGCATGCACAAGATCAGATTGGAAGAAGGAGTTACAGCAACCATAGATCAGCAGAGAAGACTAAACCCGATTATGAAAGAAGTTGTGAAGAAAGAGATACTCAAGTGGTTGGATGCAGGCATTATCTACCCCATTTCTGACAGCTCGTGGATTAGCCCAATTCATTGTGTTCCAAAGAAAAGAGGAACAACTGTAGTGGCTAATGAGAAAAGTGAATTAATTCCAACAAGAACAGTAATAGGGTGGAGGATATGCATGGACTACAGGAAATTGAATAAAGTAACCCGAAAGGACCACTTTCCTCTTCCCTTTATAGATCAAATGCTGGACAGATTAGCAGGAAAGAAATTCTAGTATTTTTTGGACGGATATTCAGGGTATAATCAGATTACAATAGCACCAGAAGATCAGGAGAAAAAAACTTTCACCTGCCCATATGGAACTTTTGCCTTCAGGAGAATGCCTTTTGGTTTGTGCAACGCCCCAGCAACGTTCCAGCGTTGTATGATGGCAATTTTCTCTGACATGATTGAAGAATGTTTAGGAAGTCTTTATGGATGATTTCTCCATTATTGGAGACTCTTTCAAGAATTGTCTGGAAAATCTAGAGAAAGTGTTGAAGTGATGCATGGAAACTAACCTAGTTTTAAACTGGGAAAAGTGTCATTTTATGGTTCCAGAGGGAATAGTTCTCGGACACAAGGTTTCAGACAAAGGTTTAGAGGTGGATAAAGCAAAGATCGGAATTATTGAGAAGCTACCTCCACCAAAAACAGTGAAAGGAATCAGAAGCTTCCTGGGGCATGCAGGGTTCTATAGTTGCTTCATTAAGGATTTTTCTAAAATATCGAAGCCCCTATGCAGTTTACTAGAGCAGAATACCTCATTCAACTTTGACAAAAAATGTCTTGAAGCCTTTAACCTGCTGAAGCAAAAGTTGATTACTGCACCTGTGATAGCTGCACCCGACTGGAACTCGCCTTTTATTTTAATGTGTGATGCAAGCGACTATGCAGTAGGAGTGGTTCTTGGGCGGAAGAAAGAGAAAATTTTTCACTCTATTTACTATGCCAGCAAAACCTTGAATGAAGCTCAAAAGAACTGCACAACAACAGAGAAAGAGCTACTAGCTCTGGTGTTTTCATTTGACAAATTCAGAGCATATTTAATTGGCGTAAAGGTTATCGTTTACACTGACCATGCAGCAATAAAATTTTTGGTTGCAAAGAAGGATGCTAAACCGAGGCTTATTCGATGGGTACTGTTACTTCAAGAATTTAATGTGGAGATTCGAGACAGAAAGGGGTGCGAAAACCAAGTGGCTGATCATTTATCTCGTCTGGAGAATATGGGTAAACAGCAAGATGAAGGGATTATAAGAGAATCCTTCCCTGATGAACAGATATTGAAGCTGGAAGTTTCTTCAGCTCCTTGGTACGCGGATTTTGTTAATTTCATTGTAAGTGAAATAATTCCTGTCGATTTAGATTATCAACAGAGAAGGAAGTTTCTGAAAGATGTAAAACAATATTTCTGGGATGAGCCAGTTTCTCTTCAAGCAATGCGCTGATCAGCTGTTGAGAAGGTGTGTTCCAGAGGAGGAAATGCAGTCAGTGCTGCAGCAATGCCACGCAGCATCATATGGCGGCCATTATGGTGGAACACGTACAACAGCAAAAGTTTTACAATCAGGTTTGTACTGGCCTAAACTCTTTAAAGATGCTAACAATTTTGTTCGAAACTGTGACAGATGTCAAAGAACAGGGAACATATCAAGAAAACACGAGTTGCCCCTGACCAACATATTAGAGATTGAAGTCTTTGACGTCTGGGGAATTGACTTCATGGGACCTTTCCCAGCATCTAATGGAAACCAATACATACTGTTAGCCGTTGATTATGTTTCTAAATGGGTAGAAGCTGCAGCATTGCTAAATAATGAAGGAAAGAGTGTTCTAAAATTTTTACAGAAAAATATTTTCACAAGGTTTGGCACTCCCAGAGTAATTATCAGTGATGGAGGATCTCATTTCTGTAACAAAGCCTTCACTGCGTTACTCAGTAAATATGGAGTTAAACATAAGGTGACTACAGCATACCACCCTTAGAGTAATGGACAAGTAGAAGTATCTAACAGGGAAGTGAAACGTATTCTGGAGAAGGTGGTGAATCCGAACAGAAAAGACTGGTCACTAAAATTAGACGATGCATTATGGGCATACAGAACAGCATTTAAGACACCTTGGGCACCACTCCGTTCAACATGATTTATGGAAAAGCTTGCCATTTACTAGTAGAGCTTGAGCATAAAGCATATTGGGCAATCAAAATCTTAAATTTGGATTTACAAGGAGCAGGGAAACTTAGGTTTTTGCAATTACAGGGGTTGGAAGAGTTGAGATTAAGAGCGTATGAAAATGCAAAAATTTACAAGGAAAAAGTGAAGAAATGGCATGATAGAAAGTTACAGGCAAGAACATTTTTGAAAGGTGAAAAAGTCTTGCTATTTAATTCCAGGATGAAACTTTTTTCAGGAAAGTTCAAATCAAGGTGGTCTGGACCCTTTGACATAGTAGAGGTGTTTCCATATGGAACAGTGGAGTTGTATGACGAAAAAAGTGGAAGAAATTTTAAAGTGAATGGTCAACGGATAAAACATTATTTTGGAGAGAAATTGACAAAAATTATGTCAATTTCTCTACAAAATCTTGAAGAATGATAAGCAACATGGAAGTCTGGGTGAAGACTTGATCAAAAACTTAGCGCTATTCGGGAGGCAACCCTAAATTATATCCTTTTATTATATCCTTAATTTTTATTTTTATTAAAAATTTTCTTGTTTTTAGTTTAAATACGTTTATTTTGGATTTCAACTTCATTTCTCTGTTTATCCTCACCGTTTTCTCTCAAAGCAGTTGTTAGGGTTTTTTACTGCTTGCGATTCGCCACCGCTCCTATAAACGCTCGAGCGTTTGCAGAAAATTTAAATCGACATTTTCCAGCGCCAATTTTTGATTACAAAGATGATGTAACCCCCCAAGTTTCCCAAACCTGGTTTGTTACTCATAAACCCGAATATAACTAAGAAAATTTCGGACCAATTTAAAACTTTGTTCGAAAGTCAAATTTGAACGTTTGTTAAAAACATAAAAAAAAACTTGCAGCGGAAAAAACTTTGAGCAAAGCAAAGTTAAGCAAAACTATAAAACAGTGTTTGAGTAATCAATTAAAATATTAAGAAAATAATTCGGCCGGAAGAGATGAAGGCCTAGGCGTGAAATACTTAAAGTTTGTAAAAGTCAAACACATCCTCCGCTGAACACAGTCAACGAAAAGGGTAGAAACAAACCGAAGGCCTCCACCGATGACGTCAGCCGGATGATTCATTCACCCAGCCTCTGCCGACCACAAGACGACAAATCTTTTACTCTCGTCTTCCGATAGAACAAGCTACACATACCGATCACTAAACGACAAATTTTCTACTACATCATCCGGTAGGTTTAATACACGACATCCACCGATCGCTAAACGACAAAACTCCTACTACATCATCCGGTAGGTTTAACACACGACATCCACCGATCGCTAAACGACAAAAACCTTTTTCTCAAGACAAAACAAAACTAAATGTGTCGCCCGGTCACTAAGTGACAAAACTCAATGCTCGCAACCACCGGTCATAAGACGACAAAAGTCTTCCTATATCATCCGATAGTTATAATGTTCGACATCATCCGGTCACAAAACGACAAAACGCTTCCTACATCTTCCGATGGCTACTACTGAAGACATCTTCTGATAGACTTCGTCTTCTGATAGACTATATCATCCGATAGACTAAATCTATCAGTAGATAAAACACTTAACGTCCACCGGTGAACTTCATCCACCGATGGTTGAACTTACAGATTTCACTCAAAACATTTAAAACAACCTGGCCCTAAGTAACATCTGAAATCCAACAATTGACCATTTGAAACCAACATTAATATCTTGAACCTATAAAATTCCAAACTAGCAAATTGTAATAAAACCAAATCAGATTTTTATAACAGGGGACGACTCAAATATTCTAAACCCTTCAGAAAAATTAGACACCAACAACATTCAAAATCATGTTTTTCCTTGATAGAGAAGAAAATCCCAAAGGTGTTAAAACATCAAATTACTACTGTCATTAAAACTACTACGGTCATAAAACTCTCAACATACTTAAGTTGAAACATTGTCAACTAAACCTTCACACCAACTGACATCAATTAAACCACCCCATCAACTGCCAGATTATTGCATAGTTGCACTCCTCCAACCAGTCTAGTCCTCAGCAAACTCAGTAAACACACCTACTGTCACTTCTTCACCTACATCACAAAACTCATCTATTAGCCTAATGCTAAGTAAGTAAAGCAGTAATGAAATGAAATGCTGAAATATGAATTCCTAAACATGTAATTTCTACTTTCTCATCTCAGTTGTTCATGCGTCGTTTCTGTTCAGATCCCCCTGTGAAATTGGGAGTTGGATCAACTCTCCCAAAGTATAAATATCCACTGACTCATTAAGGGGTGGATTAATTCTCTTAACAGTAAATCTGATTCACATAGCTGTTTCAGATCTCCCTGTTCGATGGGAAGCGGATCAAATTTCCCAAAGTCTAAATATCCACTGTCTCATTAAGGGGCGGATTATTTCCCTTAACAGTAAATCTGATTCACATAGCTGTTTCATAATGTTCATTCCTTACCATGCCAACATGCATTCAAATTCATTTTCCTATACTTTTAAAATATGATGCATAACATACAGACACATTCAAGTAAACATAATCCTAATGTTTTGTGATGTAGGCCCGAAGGCACAAGCAAACTTCACTTACCTTGATTCCTGGTGGATACTCGGTTAGGAGTTGCTTCGGAATTGCTCACCTAGAACCATAAACAGAGCATTAAACCAATCCTTACTAATCCTCATTCTAAAGCATTCAGAAAACCTAAGTGGACAGTTGGGAGTTCTATTCACTGAGCATTCCCAAATTTTACACTAAACCCGAATCTACTCTCATTCATGGCAAATCACAAAATACGTATCCACAATCTCCACTCAATCATCCTTAGTCACTAAATCAGTAAGAAACCAAGGTAGAACTCACCTAGATTGGAGAAAGGAATCGCGAAGAAAGTCGCCTGGGGAGGTCTGCTAAGTTGAGTTGAAAACCGAGAGTGAGAATAAACAGTGGCGGCTAAACCTCAATAAATTCTTCTTTAAATAGGTTATCCACTACTAATTTATAATTACTAAAATGCCCTTACTTATTCCTTCATTAACCTAATCAGTAATTCCTCTCAATATCATCTATAAAACATTCACTACAAGTTAGTAAAATAAATAGTTCAATGAAACCGGGTGTTACAGATGAGGCCAAAACAGAAGGGAAGGAAGAACGTTAAGAAGGTAAACAGAATGGCTTTCATCTCCGAGGAGGCAAAGCTGTGATACGAGTAAGCTTTACAACAGCGGTCTTTCGCTCAAGAAAAAGGCTTCTTAGTCGGAGACGAACAGCTACAAGGGTACCTAAGTTACATTAGAACTATTATTCAAGAAAGACGGTGGGAAAGGTTGTGTGCTGTGCCACAAACGGCCGTGAAAAATTTGGTGCTGGAATTTTATGCAAACTTTGAAGGTGACTTGCCTGAAAGCATTCTGGTTCGAGAATGTGAGGTAAAAATAGGACCATCTGAAATTAATCAATTTTACGAGTTGGAGAAAGTTGATGATGAATTTTATAAATACGAAGATTATGGGTCACCGGGATTTCTAAAATCAGTATTGACGGAAATAGCAATGCCCGACACAGAATGGGTATGGTCAAAAACTGGATTTATCTCTATTCCAAGTCTCGCTCTACTGCCGAAGGCAAAGGTATGGTATCACTTTTTAAAACTCCACTTATTTCCTTCGTCTCACGGCCAGCATTTGACAAGAGAACGGGCCATCTTACTTTATTTCATTTTGACAAACAAAAAAATTAATGTGGGTCTGGTGATATATCGGAACTTATGTGCAAATGCTCTCAAGCCAAAAGGGCAGCTGTTGTTTCCTTCTTTAGTCTCTAGATTATGTGATCTGGCTGGCGTAATGCATGAAGCTGATGAAGAAGAACTCTCCCCCGGTCCAGTGATGACACCACCTATTATAAGAAGAATTGCTTCGGAGGGGTTGGGAGCAGGAGAACCAGAATCTGAGGAGAATGCTGCAAGTGGAGCTGCAACATCATCCAGCAACAGCAACATCCAACAGAAAATACTTGACAGTCTGGATTAAGTGCGTAACAAGCTCGATTGGCATAGAAATGACCTTTCTACTTTGAAGCAGAAACTTCAACTTCAAGAACATCTACAATACAAGATGACAAAGGCTATGAAAAGCTCAAAATGTAAAAATAGAATATTCTAGCAGTATACCAAGCTACGTGATACAGCATTGGCCGCCAGCTTTGCTAAGAAGCCGGAGGATCCAGCTCCTGTTTTCCCACATTTCCCAACAGCACTTTTAAGAGACTCGGATTATGAATCAGCACCTGAAGCATGAGTACCAGGGAAATTCTAAATCTTCAGTTTCTTTTCTTTTCGTTTTCTATGAATTTAATTCTCTTTTAGTTTTTCTTTGAACTTAATTTTGTTTGGCAGTGGGGACACTGCCAATTTTTAAGTGTGGGGGTGCATGCATGTTTAATTTTGTTTGGATTTCTGGAAGTTTAATGTTGATTGTTTAATGTGGATGTTTTATTTCTGTTTAATTTGAATGTTTGAAAACTGTTTAGAATATGTATTTATTTTAGTTTTGTGCCCAATGTTGTTTAGTGCGTTACTTGATTTTCTTTGTTCTGTTGATTTGTGTTATTTGCTCTGTTTGGTTATTAGTTCTGTTTGGTTTATTGATTATTCATGATATTAAAAAAAAAAAATTGAAAAATGAAGAACAGTGAATTTCCTAATATCCTTTAATTTAGTGAGTTATTGAATAATATCATTATCACACATTATTAGAAATTAATTAAAATTTGTTCCCATAAGCTTAGTTGTCCTAACACACAACTCCTTATTGGTTGCTTAGGAATATCATCCTTTCTAGACATTACAATAATATCTAAGTGTCAATAATTTAGTGTTTGATAAAAGAAATTAGCAATGAAAGACTTCTTCTAAAAAATAATAATATATAATAAATCATAAGTTTGGGGGTTATTATTATGATTATAAAAAAATAAAAAATAAAAAAATAAAAAAAATTTGTAATTTCCTAATCTACTATTAATTTCGAGTGAGCCTTTTGGATACTCGATGGGTAGAAATAAATTAGAGGAACTTTGAGACGGAACTCCGTTGCATATTTATTGGCTATACTCCTCTATTCTATATGAGTATATATCTTGAGGTGACATTACCGAGTAACCGGAGGACTTCATCACCAATGTTATCAATCGCGTAAAAAGGTAGTGTGACTGAAAGATAAAGTCAATATAAAAAGTATTATGATGTATCCCCTTGACTTATGTTATAAAAAAAAAAGAGAAGAAGAATCTTTGAAAGCTAATGGATTTAGGAAAAACGTTAAAGCGTTGACACTCTATAATATGAATTGTGATGTTTAGTTTTGATTTTTGAACTTAGCAATTCAAATGAAGTTTGAGCACACACACTTTGAAAATTAGTTTATTGGGAATTAAGTCTATATTGATTGCTTTTAATTGTGATAATGAAAATTTTCAATAATTTACAAGTTACTAGATATTTTGAAATTATACAAAAATTGTCAATGTTACTTTGGGAACTTATTTTTGTTTGCATCACTCGAGGACGAGTAATGGTTCAAGTTTGGGGCTATTTGATAACTCTTAAATTAGAGTTATTTTATATGGTATTTAATTGATAGAACTTGTATGATTTCAGTGATTGCAAGAATAAATTGGTATGAATTTACTGCAATTGCTATGTAATGCTGTAGCATTAATGCTTTGATTGAATTTAATATATTTCATGCAGATTATCTATTAAAAACATAATTTTTCTCTTCAATTTGAATTTTATATTTTCATATTTGAATAGCAAAGATAATAGCGGGAAAAATCAAGTTCAAAAGTTGAAGATTATGGAGAGAGAAAGCAAATAGAGAAAATTATGGGTGCAAAAAAATAGAGGATTTATTTTGGCTGTAAAATTGATGTAGAATACGAAGAAGAGAGAGAGGAGACTACTACAATTAAGGAAGATCAAAGAGGTTGAAGATTTTGTGAAGAAAAAGATACTGAGAAGCAATGGACACGTGGCATGCAGAAAATGACAAGAAAGGAAGGAAAAGCCAATTGAAAGGGAGAGATTTGAAAATCATAAAAACACGTGGATCAAGAACCAATTGGAAGAAAAAGAAGTCATTCTGGGATAGAAAATATTGGTGGACCCACAGAATGGAGGAGAGAGAAGATTGACTACACAAAAAAAAGGGAGAGAATATATAAAACAGATTTAATTCTGGTGGGCGATGGCGAGAAAATTAGAGGATTCTGGCGAGCTCTGGAACAACAGAGGAGAACCATTCCGACGACATTCCTTTGATTTTTCATCTTCTTCTCTTATTTTTCATTGTTTTATGTTTTTATTGAGACTATTATTTTTAGTTTATTTTATGACGTCTAGTAGCTAAACTCTATTACTTGGTTAGGACGATAGTACTCGTTACGGTTTTTACTACGATCTAGGTTTTGTTATGCAATTGTCTGTTGAACAATTATTTGTGATATTTTTTGCTAAGTCAGATCATATCGATAGATAGGTTGACGATCCATGTTTATATTGTATCGATAGATAGATATAAATTGTTAGATGCACGAATAATTAATTGGATTAAATTGTTATAACGTTGTTAGCATTAATTCGATTGGCAATAAGAATGAAGCAATTGGGAAATTCAATATTAGTTACATTCTTTCAAGGTTGAAAGAAATTCTTAATTGAATTTATCTAGGCAATTCGAAAGAATCCTAGAATTATTTAATTCTTGCTGTTCATAGACAATGTTGCAGAGCATTACCAGAGCATCAGTAGTAAAATTGTCGTAACGAAGAAATCGCTCCTAGCCAAGGCTTCCTTATATTGATTTTACCTCATTTATTCTGTTTTTATTTTGTTACATCATTATTTAGATTTAATTCTAATTATTTTCATCCATCATTTTAATATTTTTATAAGAGTTTTATAGTGAATTTAAATACAATTGACAATATCCTCATGGGATCGATACTTTACTTACTCATTACTTCGTTAGCGACACGTGCACTTACGTGCAAGTGTGTAAAATCACTAACAACCCAATCCAAGATAATCATGTGGTCAGCTAGAGAAGTCTCAATGAACCCAAATAGAGCTTTCCATAGAGATATATTTGACATTTGGAGTTTCATTACTTATAGTTTTTGATAGGAAAGAAAAATCTAAAAAACATAAACTAATCTTGAGATAAGACACATTGGCTATTATGTAAAATATCTGACTACATCGTACTGTTATTACTTTCGGCGAAAAAAAAAATGTAAATTATCGTTCTTTAATCAGGTTTATTGTTCTGAATTTTTTAAGATTCATCCTTGTAATTTAATTTTTTTCAAATTAGTGAGAAATTATTTAAATTAAGTGTTATTTTTGGAGAAAGGTTTTCATTATCCTCTCTTCTTTCAATATACTCCAATTATTATAAAAAAAAATGGTGTGGTGATGATGGATAAGTGTTGATTGTGTGGTGATGATGGATAAGCGTTGATTATGCAAGCCTCTATTCATAAATGGGTAAAATAAATTGAGGGAGAAAGAAAGAGATGGAGATAATGAGAAGCACATGTGCTTATGGGTGCCCTAAACGACGGATGATGTTTTGAAATTTTAAGGTGACCAACGGCAGTTATACACCCCCTCAACCATGCAACTGTTGGGGGAGGAAGAGGTACTAATGGCCATTTTCCAAACAAAATAAGAGAATGTAAAACTAAAATTAAAATTATGAAGACCAGAAAAATAAAAATGCAACAATAACTCTTTTTTCAAAAGTCATCACTTATGATGTCTTGTCCCTATGAGAAAATACATAAACATGGTCAGGCTGTTTATTCACATCACGATTGGTTTTCAAACAATATTTTTCCCTTTTACAAATTTGAGTAGCAATGTGTAAATATTTATTAGTTGATATTATTTTTGTTGGAACTATTTTCTACAAAAAAAAAAAAACGTTAGTAACACTATTTTTTTGTAGCACTCGGTTCTTTTGAACCAAGTCTTTTCTTTCAAACATTTATGTCACGTTGTAAATGGTAATAATAAAAGTAGTGCTATTGAGTGACTAGGCAAGGGTATAAGGGTAACTTGAATTTATGAGTGGATAACCTATTTAAGGGAAGAGGTTTAGTGATAAATGCACTATAGCCGCCACTGTTCCATCCTTACTCCTTTCGGTATCCGGCTCAAGCTCAACAGAGCTCTCGGCGATTCTCCCACCCGTTTTCCCTTTCAACCTAGTAAGTTTTCCTCATTTCTCTTAAGTTTAAGCAGTTAGATAGTTGAGGGAGCGCAATGTAGGGATTTCACGTATCCTGTGAAGTAGTGTAGATTAGGGTTTAGTGTGAAATTTGGAAAGGCTCAGTGAATAGAACTCCTAACGGTCCACTTAGGTTTTATGAATGCTTTAGAATTAGGATTAGTAAGGATTGGTTTAACGCTCCGTTTATGGTTCTAGGTGAGCATTTCTGAAGCAATTTCTAACCGAGTATTCACCAGGAATCTAGGTAAGTGAAGTTTGCTTGTGCCTTCGGGCCTACATCACAAAACGGTAGGGTTTTTGCTTATTGAATGTGCTTACATGTTATGCATCATATTTCTGAAATTATACGAAAATGAATTTACATGGTTTGTCTGAGCAAGGAATGAATGTACTGAACAGTTATGTGAAACAGATACACTGTTAAGGGAAATAATCCAACCCTTAATGAGACAGTTGATGCTTATACTTTGGGAAAATTGATCCAACTCCCAACTTCACAAGGGGATCTGAACAGTTATGAGAATCAGATTCACTGTTAAGGGAAATAATCCGCCCCTTAATGAGTCAGTGGATATTTATACTTTGGGAGAGTTGATCCAGCTCCCAATTTCACAGGGGGATCTGAACAAAATCGATACATGAATAACTGAGATGAGAAAGTAGAAATTGCATGTTTAGGAATTTGTGTTTCAGCATTTTCACTCCATTACTGCTTTACTTGCTTAGCATTAGGCTAATAGATGAGTTTTGTGATGTAGGTGAAGAAGTGATAGCAGGTGTGTTTTCTGAGTCTACTGAGGACTAGACTGGTTGGAGGAGTGCATCCTTGTAACAGACTGGCAGCTGATGGGGCGGTTTAACTGGTGTCAGTGGTTGTGAAGGTTTAGTGAACATTGATTTCAATTTGAGTATGTTAAACTTTCTAATGAAAGAAGTTGCTTGGATGTTTTCAAAAATATTTTGAGACCCTTCTGATGTTAGTATTCCGTTAGTTTTAATACTGGATTTTTACTGGATTTGAGAAATGCAACGATTTGAATTATTTCTGAATGTTTCAGTAAGGTGAGTAAATTCCTTCTGTAGTTAGAGTTGTGTTGTATGGTAGTTGGAGTGTCACTTTGAACTCTATCGGTACATGGTGTCTATCGGTGGGTGTTGAGATGTAGTTCTATTTTTATCGGAAGATGAAGTTATATTTTCATCGGAAGATGTAGTTCTATTTCTATCGGAAGATGAAGTTTTATTTTCATCGGAAGATTTAGCTGTATTTCTATCGGAAGATGTAAGTAGGAAAATTGTCGTTTAGTGATCGGTATGTGAAGTTTATTCTATCGGTAGATGTAGACTTTTGTCGTTTTGCGATCGGTTGATGTTGGACATTTAATTTATCCGACTGACGTCACCGGTGGATATAGAGTAAAGTCGATCGGATGAGGAAATCATCCGGCTGACGTCACCGGTGGATATAGAGTAAAGTCGATCGGATGAGGAAATCATCCGGCTGACGTCACCAGTGGATATAGAGTAAAGTCGATCGGATGAGAAAATCATCCGGCTGACGTCATCGGTTGATGTAGGATGTATTTTGTCGTTTTGTAACCGGATGGTGTAGCCGAAACTTTGTCGCTTTGTTATCAGGAAAAGCCTTCTGTTTTCTATGTTAGTTCCTTCTGGTTGACTTCGTTCTTCGGATGATGTGTTTGACCTTCTTAAATTTTAAGTATTTCACGCCTAAACCTTTATCCCTTCTGACTGAATTATTTTCTTAATATTTTATTCGATCATTCAAACACTGTTGCATAGTTTTGCTCAACTCTATTTCGCTCGAAGATTTTTCCGCTGCAAGTTTTCATGTTTTATCAAACGTTAAAATTTGAATTCCGAAGGAAGTTTTAAATTCGGTCCAAGGTTTCTTAGTAATATCCGGGTTTATGAGTAACAAACTGGGTTTAGTAAACTCGGGGCGTTACAGTATGGTATCAGAGACATTCAATTAAACCGTTCAAAAGATTACTCATCAGTGCCGATCGTTGCATGGAAGTACTTCAACAACTGTAAGTGTTTATGTTACCCTTGGTTGATAGATATTTAAGAGTGTAATTAACCCTGTACAGGAATTTAGTACAATGGCCAGACGCCCAGGGAGACCTAGAGTGCCTAGAGAAGTGCCAAATGTGAGAGGCGAAGAGGAGCCTAGTGTGATTAGGCAACTGACAGAATTGATGCGTCAGCAGATTGATATTGTGCGTCAATAATCTGATCAATTAGGCGTGCTGTTGAACCGGGAAGCACAAGGAAGTGCCAACTCGGGTTCTAGCAGTGAACATTCTGGAGATAGATTCCGGAGACTAAGACCACCCACGTTTGATGGACAGTCATCTGATCCAATTATTGCTGAAGGATGGCTTAGAAAGATTGAAAGTATGTTTAGGTGTGCCAACATAGGTGAAGGAGACAAAGTCACGTTGGCAACATTTCATTTAGCTGGTGAAGCTCAACTCTGGTGGGAAAAGATAGAGACCACCACAGATGTTTTAGCGATGCCTTGGTTGCAATTCAAAGACATTTTCTACGGGAAGTATTTCAACAGCACTGTCCAAACCGCAAAGAAGTTAGAATTCCTGAACTTGAAGCAGACAGGGTAAGTGGCTGAGTACAGTAGGCAATTTGAATCTCTGTCCAGGTTTGCTGGACATTTTGCTCACAAAGACGAGGATAAAGTGTTCAAATTTATGCATGGACTGAAGCCATAAATTCACCGGGGAGTTAAATTCTGTGGTATTAAAGGCTTGACATTCAGCGAGGTTGTGTCCACTGCTCTGGAAGTGGAAGAAGCTGAGAGGATGTGTGCTAGGCCAAGAGAGGTCCCACAAAGGTTTAACCAGCCACACCAACAGAGAGGAACGAAGAGGCCAAGTGAAGGCCAAAATAGCCAAGGAACAGGAGGGAAGGTACAGAATGTCAGGAAATTTCCCTAGTGTCCTAAATGTTTGAAGAACCACCCGGGTGAATGCAGACTAGGCCTTGGGAAGTGTTTCGACTGTGAGGAGGTTGGACACACGTACAAAGACTGCTCGAAGCCTAGAATCACTAGATGCTACAATTGTAACAAAGTCGGCCACATTAGTAGAGACTGTCCAGTTCCTAAGAGTGGCCATGCTATGATTAAACCAAGGATATTCTCCATGATGGAGTTAGGGGACGAAGACCAGCCTGCTGTGGTGTCAGGTACTATATTGATCAACTCTGTACCTGCTTTTACTTTGATAGATTCTGGTGCAACGCATTCATTTATAGCATCTACATTTGCTGATAAGTTAGATGTACAGTTTACCCCTTCCATGCATGTGTTTAATGTGGCCTTACCCTCTGGTGAACGTATGCACTCTAACCGAGTAACGCTTGGCAGTGTTGTGTTAGTGGGAAGCGTAAGCCTACCTGCTGATCTCATTATTATGGATATAACGGGATTTGATGTAATCCTAGGAATGGATTGGTTGTTTAGGCATTATGCCACGATTGATTGTAGGACTGGAATAGTTAGTTTCCAACCCCCGGGTAGTTTGAAGCATACCTTTCAAGCTTCAAAGAAGAGTAAGGAAATGTCTGTGATGACTTATATTAACACAAGGCCTTCCCTGTGTGGAGAGTATTTGTGTTTCTTAGCTAGCGTTTTAGACACACAGCTTGGAGGAAAAGCAAACTCTCAGAATGTCCTAATTGTCCAAGACTTCCCCGAAGTATTCTTGGATGACCTTCCTGGTTTGCCACCAGATAGGGAAATTGAATTTGTTGTAGATGTTTACCCCGGAGCCGAGCCTGTGTCTAAAAATCCATATAGACTGGCACCAACAGAACTTAAAGAATTAAAGAAACAGTTGGAGGAATTGTTGGATAAAGGGTTCATACGCCCTAGCTTTTCACCATGGGGTGCACCGGTCCTTTTTGTCAAAAAGAAAGATGGATCAATGCGTATGTGCATTGATTATAGAGAATTGAATAAACTAACTGTCAAGAACAAGTACCCTTTGCCGAGGATTGATGACTTATTTGACCAGCTTAAGGGTGCGAGAGTTTTCTCTAAGATTGACTTGAGGTCTGGTTATTACCAGCTAAAGGTTAAAACTGAAAATATCCCAAAGACTGCTTTTCGCACAAGGTATGGACATTATGAGTTTTTGGTTATGTCTTTTGGTTTGACAAATGCACGAGCAGCCTTAATGGATCTCATGAATAGGGTGTTTCATGAGTATTTGGACAAGTTTGTCATTGTATTTGTAACGACCCCTATTCCCAGCAAGATATTGTCCGCTCTGGGGATCGGGCCGCAGCCCAATATCCTCCCCTCACAGCTTTGTTTGGCGAGAGCACTTCCTGGAAGGTCACCCAACCTGGAATTACTCTCGCCGAAGCCCTCTTAACTTCGGAGTTCTTATGGGATCCGTTGTCAATTGAGCTCCAAAACGCGTCTTGCTATGTTGGGAGGGATCTCTTACATATGTTTCATTTCCATGTACTTCCCCAAGCGATGTGGGTTCGTAACGGCCCCTCCTTCAACGGAGAAACTCTCCGGCCCAGGTCAGCCCCAGGATCCGCGGAGCTTTACCCACCTCCGGCCCAGGTCAGCCCCAGGATCCGCGGAGAATGGGTGGTCCCTTATCAGTGCGTTGAAAGACGGGTCGTCACAATCACCCCCCCTCGGGGGGCCCAACGTCCTCGTTGGTCACATTTCCGGTTAGGTACAGGCTCTGATACCATTTGTAACGACCCATATTCCCAGCAAGATATTGTCCGCTCTGGGGATCAGGCCGCAACCCAATATCCTCCCCTCACGGCTTTGTTTGGCGAGAGCACTTCCCGGAAGGTCACCCAACCTGGAATTACTCTCGCCGAAGCCCTCTTAACTTCGGAGTTCTTATGGGATCCGTTGTCAATTGAGCTCCAAAACGCGTCTTGCTATGTTGGGAGGGATCTCTTACATATGTTTCATTTCCATGTACTTCCCCAAGCGATGTGGGTTCGTAACGGCCCCTCCTTCAACGGAGAAACCCTCCGGCCCAGGTCAGCCCTAGGATCCGCGGAGCTTTACCCACCTCCGGCCCAGGTCAGCCCCAGGATCCGCGGAGAATGGGTGGTCCCTTATCAGTGCGTTGAAAGACGGGTCGTCACAGTATTCATTGATGACATTCTAATCTATTCTAGCACTAAGGATGAACATGCCAAACATTTGAGTTTAGTGTTAGAAGTACTGAGAATGCACCAACTTTATGCCAAGTTTTCTAAGTGTGAATTTTGGTTGGACCAAGTTCACTTTTTAGGACATGTCATCTCTGGAGATGGCATATCTGTGGATCCAGCTAAGGTTCAAGCAGTTAAGGAATGGCCCCAACCGAAGAATGCTACGGATATCAGGAGTTTTCTTGGGCTAGCAGGGTATTACAGAAAGTTCATTGAAGGATTTTAGAAGGTTGCTACACCCCTTACTATGTTAACAAGGAAGAATGTGAAGTATATTTGGACTGATAAATGTGAATCCAGTTTCTAGACCTTGAAACAGAAATTAACCAATGCTCCAATTTTGACCCTTCTGGTTGATGATGGTAAATTTAGTATTTATTGTGATGCCTCAAAAATCGATTTAGGATGTGTGTTGATGCAGGATTGTAAGGTAATAGCTTATGCCTTTAGGCAGTTGAAAACTCACGAGAAGAACTATCCTACGCATGACTTAGAACTAGCTGCAGTAGTATTTGCACTTAAGATTTGGAGGCATTACTTATATGGACAGTCCTGTGAGATATTTTCAGATCATAAAAGTCTGAAATATATTTTCACTCAGAAAGAATTGAACATGAGGCAACGTCGATGGTTGGAATTCGTCAAGGATTACGACTTCGAAATAAAATATCATCCTGGCAAGGCAAATGTAGTAGCAGATGCCTTGAGTAGAGTAACAACATCAACCCCAACTATAGTTTTTAGTATGCCATTAGCTTTAGAGTCAGAATTCCAAAAGTTTAATCTAGAAATAGTATCCAGTGTATCAGCTATACTTTCAGCCAAGACCTTAAAGCCTACAATTCTAGAGAAAATTAAGGAAGCTCAGACGAATGATGATGAGTGTAACAAGTACAAGTCAAGCATGGATTCTACGGACAAATTAGATTTTAACTATTCTGATAATGGAATCCTTAAGTTTAGAAATAGATGGTTTGTTCCTGCCATTAAGGAACTTCGTGATGAGATTCTTTCTGAAGCACACTCTTCAGGGTTCTCTGTTCACCCTGGGAGTACAAAGATGTACAAGGATCTTAAACAGCATTATTGGTGGCCAGGCATGAAACGAAGTGTGGCAGAATATGTAGGATCGTGTTTGTGCTGTCAGCAGATTAAGGCCGAGCATTAGAGACCCTCAGGAACGTTGCAACCCTTACCAGTTCCTGAATGGAAATGGGAACAAATAACAATGGATTTTGTTGTTGGATTACCTAGGACAGCAAAGGGACATGATGCAATTTGGGTGATAGTTGACCGTTTAACCAAATCTGCTCATTTTCTGCCAATAAAAATAACCTACTCGATGGACCAACTTGCCGAATTGTATATGCAAGAGATTGTTAGACTGCATGGGGTCCCTAGTACCATAGTTTCAGATCAGGACTCTAGATTTACATCTAAGTTTTGGAAAAGTTTGCATAAGGCTATGGGAACGCAGCTTAATTTTAGCACAGGTTTCCATCCTCAAACAGATGGACAATCCGAAAGAACCATCCAAACATTAGAAGATATGCTCCGTGCCTGCGTACTAGATTTTCAAGGATCTTGGAGTAAATATTTATCACTGGTGGAGTTTTCCTATAATAACAGTTTTCAGGCAACAATAGGAATGACACCGTACGAAGCATTGTATGGACGTAAATGCAGATCTCATTTGTACTGGGATGAGGTTGGAGAAGTACAGTTGCTTGGTCCTGACCTTGTGCAACAAACTGTTGAGAAGGTTGCCCTCATCCGACAGAGAATTTTGGCAGCTCAGAGTCGGCAGAAGAGTTATGCAGATTGCAGGCGTAGAGAATTGGAGTTTGTGATTGGTGATGAAGTTTTTCTCAAGGTGTCACCATTCAAAGGAGTTGTGAGATTTGGGAAGAGAGGAAAGTTGAACCCCAGATTCATTGGACCTGTAATATCCGGCTCGTACGGATTTTTGAGAATATTATTATTATATTATTAGATGGCATTTTTATAAATATGTCAAATCAGGTCCGTTTTACAAAAGGAATGCGTCATGACGATCCTAGCAATTAATAGGAATTTTAAAGAATTTATGAGAATTTTCGGAATAATAACGCTATATTCCGAGTAATTACGTTTCTCGTAATACAAAGGACGTTTTAGTAAAAATAATAAACGGTGTCCGATTTGCGAACGGACAGTTTTAATAGAACCCAGATAATAAGTCGGATTTATTGGCGAAATAAGAAAATTCGAATGGTCGAAAACACGAGAGGCCAAAATTAATGTTTTGTTAAGAAATAGTTTTAGTTTTATTATTATTATTATTATTATTATTATTATTAATAAATAAATAAAAACAAACGACAGAATGGTTTTGAACCATTCTGTCGTTCGCCCGAGCCCGACGCCGAATACAGGGGAGGCGACGCGGGTGGTGATCGACGGCCACCATCGACGGGTTCCGACTCCCTCCGGCCAGACAACGGCGGCAGAGAACTCCGGCCCGTCTCGCGCACAAAAACCAAACGGTAAGCTCGGTTTCTCCCTCTTTTTCGGCTCGGTTTGGGGCCGACGGTGACGAGCTCGATTGAGCTCCGGTCACCGGCCGTTTTCGGGCGATTTTGGCCTGAGAATGTCGGGTAGTGGGCTGGCAATAGTCGCCTGGCCGTGAGGTGCCCGAATTGGGCGAAAATCAGTGAAGCCCGAATTAGGGCAATTCGGGTTTGTGGTTGGAAACTTCGATTTTAGGTTAGATTATTCTAATTGAGGGTATATGTGATCGATTGGTGAAGAAATTGATGGAATTCGATGAAAAATCAAAAAGGGGGATTTTCCGGGTAAAGGGCAGTTTCGGGTTTCTGCCAAATTGACCTAGCTCCGGTTATTTGTTTTAAAATTTCTCTTGGCAGATTAAAATAGGTTATTAGAGGAGTACGTGGCCGCTGGAATCGTTCGATTCCGATAACCGACGCGAAAGTTACGCGCGTTCGAAGTTTCGGGTCGGTTTTTACCGAACCCAAATTAGAGTCCGAAATTAATAGGTTTATAGTAATTAATGATATAAAGGACGTATTGAACGTTATTGGACGGAATTAGAGTGAATTGTGAGAAATGTTAAAATTGGAGAATTTTCGGGTTTTTAGGAAAACTCGTTAATTGTGATTTTAAACTATCGAGCGTTAATCGTTGTTTAAATACTTCGATTAGTTAGGTGAAGATTTTAGGAAATTCATTAGTTAAGGTTTTTGTTAAATTTGGACATATTATTGTTTAAGCTCGTATTAACGACAAATTGATAACAATTGCGTAGGTGAACCACGCTCGTGGACGGAGCTAGCCTTGCAACGGACGTCAGGTAAGTTTTCGTGACTTACTTTGACCAATCGGTCTACACCATACTTCGATGTCGTATCGAGGATTCCTGAAGAGTTATTTGTTTAATCTGCTTTTGGTTGGGTAGTTAGGTTTAATTGTTTATAGGTTAGTTTATTTCGGTCTTGATGGTATACATGTGTTTGTTTATTGTATGGTTACATTATGCTATAACTGTTCATGCATCACGTGTTTCAAAATGGCATGAAAATGGATTTCTGCACGAGTTTTCAAATGAAATGAATAAAGAACGAAAATACGTAATCTGAAAGGTCACGCGGGATGGGGCTCAGGCATGGCTGTAGGGTTTGTGAGCATGTACCCCCCTCCTCTAAATCGAAAGTGGTAGTCCGACCGCGGGATGTATCCTTTCCATTTAGAGGGCTGATATCTCGGTGGCAATATGTATGAAATGATCTGATATGTCTGATGAGCATGTTTTCTGAACTTCATATGCACGACACGCATGCATCTGCATTTACGTAGCTTACTGAGATTTCCATATCTCATATGTGTCTGTATGGTGTAGGTGACGTTCTAGGTTACGTTGACCCAGGTGAGGATGATATTCCTCCTCCTGACGTAGGAGCAGCTGATGGATGATGGCCGTGGGAGTGGGCTGAGCAGTCGAGGCGCGTTTTGACCCGTGGGGAATGATGTAAAGGTATTTTGGGATGTATGTGAGTGTTTTGGAGGAGTTGGTATTTTGGGATGTATGTAAGTATTTTAGAGGAGTTAATGGTATTATAAAATGTATAGTTGATCATATTAGGATGCTTGGATCTGGTTAGGTGATAGATTTATGTTAATGGTATTATAAAATGTATAGTTGATCATATTAGGGTGTTTGGTTCTGTTTAGTTGATAGATTTGTTTTATAAAACGTTTGTTAAGGTTTTTATTTGGATTTTTATGAACTGCTTGGTATTTTGTAAACAGGAGGATATGTTAAACTTTTAAACGGAATCATGCAGTTTGTTTTCGTGAAAATGTGTTTTGTTTAATTATATCTCGAGTCGTTCTGAGTGAGATTTCGGAGATGTAGGAGTATCGGTGGTTTAAAGTTAAGTCGTATTGGGAAGTGTATGTTTGTGATGTAGTTATAATTCGTGGTATAGATAGAATTGCGTTAGTGAAATGGTGAGGTGTATTTTGTAGGTGTTTGTGCGCGTGTTAGTTTAAATAATAGTTTTGAAATTTTTTAAACGTTTTATTAAATCGTTTTCCACTTAAACACTAAGTATAAAAAGAAAAAGAAGAATTTCGTACGGGAAATAGGGTACAGTGTCTGGGTCGTTACAGGACCATTCTCGGTCTTGAAAAAGATTGGAAAGACAGCCTACCAGTTACAACTACCAACCTCTATGGATGGAATCCATGATGTGTTTCATATCTCTATGCTTAAGAAATGTGTACGAGATCCTTCTCAGATTGTGGAACAGCAAAGTATTGAAGTTCATCCTACTCTTACGTATGAGGAGAAACCAGTAAGGATCTTAGACTATGCAGTGAAGGTATTGCGCAACAAGGAGGTTCCACTAGTGAAAGTCTTATGGCACAACCGGAACGTTTAGGAGACAACTTGGGAGCGCCAGCAAGCCATGATGGACCAATATCCAGGATTATTCAGGTACTAAATTTTAAGGACAAAATTCTTTTAAGGAGGGTAGATTGTAGCACTCGGTTCTTTTGAACCAAGTCTTTTCTTTCAAACATTTATGTCACGTTGTAAATGGTAATAATAAAAGTAGGGCTATTGAGTGACTAGGCAAGGGTATAAGGGTAACTTGAATTTATCAGTGGATAACCTATTTAAGGGAAGAGGTTTAGTGATAAATGCACTATAGCCGCCACTGTTCCATCCTTACTCCTTTCGGTATCTGGCTCAAGCTCAGCAGAGCTCTCGACGATTCTCCCACCCGTTTTCCCTTTCAACCTAGTAAGTTTTCCTCATTTCTCTTAAGTTTAAGCAGTTAGATAGCTGAGGGAGAGCAATGTAGGGATTTCGCATATCCTGTGAAGTAGTGTAGATTCGGTTTTAGTGTGAAATTTGGAAAGGCTCAGTGAATAGAACTCCTAACGGTCCACTTAGGTTTTATGAATGCTTTAGAATTAGGATTAGTAAGGATTGGTTTAACGCTCCGTTTATGGTTCTAGGTGAGCATTTCTGAAGCAACTTCTAACCGAGTATTCACCAGGAATCTAGGTAAGTGAAGTTTGCTTGTGCCTTCGGGCCTACATCACAAAACAGTAGGGTTTTTGCTTATTGAATGTGCTTACATGTTATGCATCATATTTATGAAATTATACGAAAATGAATTTACATGGTTTGTCTGAGCAAGGAATGAATGTACTGAACAGTTATGTGAAACAGATACACTGTTAAGGGAAATAATCCAACCCTTAATGAGACAGTGGATGCTTATACTTTGGGAAAATTGATCCAACTCCCAACTTCACAGGGGGATCTGAACAGTTATGAGAATCAGATTCACTGTTAAGGGAAATAATCCGCCCCTTAATGAGTCAGTGGATATTTATACTTTGGGAGAGTTGATCCAGCTCCCAATTTCACAGGGGGATCTGAAATGAATCGATACATGAATAATTGAGATGAGAAAGTAGAAATTGCATGTTTAGGAATTTGTGTTTCAGCATTTTCACTCCATTACTGCTTTACTTGCTTAGCATTAGGCTAATAGATGAGTTTTGTGATGTAGGTGAAGAAGTGATAGCAGGTGTGTTTTCTGAGTCTACTGAGGATTAGACTGGTTGGAGGAGTGCATCCTTGTAACAGACTGGCAGCTGATGGGGCGGTTTAACTGGTGTCAGTGGTTGTGAAGGTTTAGTGAACATTGATTTCAATTTGAGTATGTTAAACTTTCTAATGAAAGAAGTTGCTTGGATGTTTTCAAAAATATTTTGAGACCCTTCTGATGTTAGTATTCCGTTAGTTTTAATACTAGATTTTTACTGGATTTGAGAAATGCAACGATTTGAATTATTTCTGAATGTTTCGGTAAGGTGAGTAAATTCCTTCTTTAGTTAGAGTTGTGTTGTATGGCTAGAAGTAGTTGGAAGGTCACTTTGAACTCTATCGGTAGATGGTGTCTATCGGTGGGTGTTGAGATGTAGTTCTATTTTTATCGGAAGATGAAGTTATGATATTCATGTTAATTATATTCAACATCTTTTTTTGTTTGGATTTTCTTAATTTTTTGGAAATATAGACGTAAACATGATGGATGATCGCATCAGTGCCTGCAACCAGCAATGCAAGAAAGATTGAACTTTGATACATGAATAATAATATTCATTTGAAGGAACTTTATCTTCATATTTATCATGCATTTGGTCACATTATGTGATCAATAATATCTTATTTTATGTCGTTTTCTTAAGCTGTGTTACGCACATCTGTTCTAGCTTGATTGAATAAAATTTATCATTCCCTGTTTACCCTTTTATTCCACAAATCTATCATTTTTTGCCACCACTCAATCCTGAAAATTTGAACTTTAAAAGTTCTAATCTTCGGACTTCAGTAAAATAAAAATTACGCATTTAATTAATATTATGTTCATTTAATAATTTAATTACTTGGCTTATATTTATAAATGATTTCTGTAAAATTTGGAACAATAAATCAAGACTAGTGCCAAGTTTACACTTTATTTTTATTATTTTATTGTCTAACATTGATAGGTGCAGTTAACAGCTTATTTTAACTATTTGTATTTATTACATTAATTGTATTAATCAATGTTCGGTAGGAATAAAAAGTAAACGTAGAAAATGCAATACTTTAAACTATTAGCTAAGATATTAAAAACAAAAAAATTCACATTTATAGGGAATTCCCAATAAGAAGCTCCTGAATAAGTTAATTATAATTAAAGATAACAAATGAGCAGGCTGAGCTTGAAAAAATCCGGTTCATCGAGTTTGAAAAATTAAACGAGTTGAGCCCAACGAGCCAAACCTAACGAGTCGGACCAAAAAAAAAATAACCCAAGCTGGCTTGCGAGCCAATGTTAAACGAGTCAAGTCGATTAAACAAGCATAACGAACAGAGCCTAACGAACCAAACATATATATATGTTTTCAATTTATATAAACAGAATGTATATTTCTAAAAAAATTTAATAATGAAAATTATAATACTTATTTATCATTATAATCTTAAAATGTAATAGTTAATTGTTTAGTTAACCAAAAAAAAAAAAAACAAAATATGAAAAGTATTCAAAAACAAAATTGATACCATAGGAATTTCAATGAGAAAATAAAACTATAAAGATTAAAATGAAACTACTTCTAAACTATTGTAACTAAAATCTTATTTTATCGATAAATAATTTTTTAGATAATTTTTTCCATTTATCAAGGTCAAATTTTCTGTGGCTGGGATGTGTGTAATAAAACTATAAAATAACTCTTTGCAAAAGTCATCACTTATGATGCCCTGTCCTGGTAAGAAAATACACAGACATTGTCAAGATGTTTATTTCTTATCTTCGAACAATGGTTTTTCTTTTTCATAGATTCGAGTAGCGATGTGTAAATATCTATAAGTTGACTTTATTTTTGTTGGAATTGATTTCTACCAAAAACATCTTGACTAAGTCTATTTTTTACATAGCTAAGATACAGTATGTAATATTTTTTTCAGTACTTATGTAACACCCGAGAATTTTCTGTAACGCACGTATGTCTTAGAGTAAACGGTTAGGATAGTTTAATGTTAAGTGATAATGGGATTGGAATTAAGTCAAGCAAATAAGGAGAAATGGTTTGACAATTCAAACCAAAACACTTTGAAAAGTCAAAAGTAGTTACCAACCAATGAGAGATTAGATAATTAAGTGGAAAATTAAGGAAAGAAACATTGAATGAGGGTGAGGGGTGGCAGCCACGTTGAAGGTGAAATGGGAGGAAATAAAGTGGAGTGGAAGAGTTTGACAAGTCAAACTAATAAGTGATTGGTGGAGAATGAAAGTCCAAGTGTATGAGCCAATCAAAATTTAGTAAAAAATGGTGAAAGAAAAGGATGAAAAGTGGGGTGTTTGGGTTACGTTGACTGCCAAGTGGAGGAAAAGGGAGGGCTTAATGGTACTTTCAAATGGTTATTAAATGCATAAAGAAAAAGGGAAAGAAAATTATATTAAATGTAAAGGTTTATTCTTCATCTTCATATTCCATCGGCTCTCTCTCCCTTCCACCATAGCCGACGCCTCCCCTCCCATGTTCTTCAATTTCTCAAAGCATTCCAAGGTAAAATTTATTGGGTTTTGGTTTGTGTACATTTGGATGAAGTTTGAGAGTGTTTTTAGTGAGTTTTAAGTGGTTTTAGTGGGTATTTGGAAACCCTAACTTTGGAATTCCGAATTTTGGTTTTCAATTGGTTGTTTTCCTTCCAAATTGGTTGGTTTAGTTGTTGAATGGATAGATTAGGTTGTTTGAGTGGATAAATTGAGGATTGGAGGAGTGTTACACAAAAACGGTTTAAGAACACTATGAGGGCCGAATCTGTTGGAGCAGTTTCGGATTGGCCAAGTGTTTTGGTTGGTTAATTTAAGCATTTCAATGGATAGTAGATGTGTAGAGGTTTACGGATTGGGGTGGCACGTCGAATTTTGTTGAAAAACGAGGAAGTTATGACCGTTTGAAGTTCGACGGTTAAAATTGTGCAGAAAACCGGGTTTAAGTGCTTTAGTGTGAAATGTGCTTTAAGTATTGGTTAGTTTAGGTTTAATAATTTCGTAGAATTTATTAGTGACTTATCAAGCTAAGTTTTATATTTTTAGGTCGTCGAACGAATGAATTTACCGGTAGAAGTGAGTAAGTGGAAGCCGAGCAATCAGGTAAATAGTGGGTGCAATTCTTTTGTCTTCTGGCCTACACCATAGAACGGTAGGGTTATTTATTTTGTGTTGCGTTATGTTACTGGTTTCGTGTGGTATTGCATATTTGAAGCATGCATCATGGTATAGCACGTTAGGTACAATTAGTGGCATTGTTTGGCATTGTGAGCATGAACGTAATCAGATAAAGTGAATTGTAAATGCATCTCGAATAGTGTGCCTTGTCGGGCTGAGGTGCTGGTGTGTAGCACCTCGAGGGGAACCCTATGAGAGATGACTGGCTAAAACATGAAATCCTGAATAGTGTACCTTGTCGGGCTGAGGTGCTGGTGTGTAGCACCCTGAGGGGACCTCTATGAAGGATGATTGGCTAAAATACTAAACCCTGAATAGTGTGCCTTGTCAGGCTGAGGTGCTGGTGTGTTGTAACACCCGGAAATTTTCGGTAATGCACGTAGCCTTAGATTAGAGGTGTTCTGGGGGTTTAATTATTCAAAAGTTATGAGATTCATTGAAGTGTTATGAGAAGCGGAAAATTGGAAAATTCAAAGGTTGAAAAGTCCATGGTTTGAAAATGTTTGAAGTCAAAGTTTTACCAACCTATCAAAATTTAGTAACACTTTATTAAACTTTAATGAAAGAAGAAAATGTGATATTGATGTAGGGTTGGCGTTGGAAATACAAAGGAAAAAGGGGAGGGTTATATGGTAATTTCAAATGTTAATTAAATGCATAAAAAGAAAAGGGGAAAAGATGGGTTTCATTCATCTTCTTCATCCTCCACGCTCTCTCTCTCCCTTTCCTCCATAGCCGACGCCACACCTCCTCTTTCTTCATTTTTCTCAAGTGATTTCAAGGTAATTACTCATGGGTTTTGCTTTGTGTACATTTGGTCAAAGATTAGGAGTGTTTTTAGGCTGTTTTGTGGGGGATTGCATAGGGTTTGGAAACCCTAGAATGTGAAGTCCGAAAATTGGGTTTAAATGTTAGATTTCTTTCCTATTTTGATGATTTGGTTGTTGAATGACTTGGTTTAGGTAGATTTTAGGGTTAGATTGAAGATTGGTGAAGTGTTCCACACAAATGGTTTAAGAACACTAATATACCCCATTCTGTTTGCTGGATTTCGAGTTGTCCATTTAATTTGTTTGGTTACTTTGAGCGATTCAATGGATAGTAGACGTGTAGAGGTTTCCGAGTTGGGGTGGCACGTCGAAATCCGTTGAGAAACGAGGGAGTTATGACCGTTTGAAGTTGGACGGTCAATTTTGGGGTAAAAATCGGGTTTTTAGTTAAATTGTGAGTTTAGGTTGAAAAGTATTATGAGTTAGCTTGAGTTGAATTCTTTAGAATCCCTTAGGTTGTTACTAAGTAAATGTTTTATATTTGCTAGGTTATCGAACGAGTGATTTGACCGGTGGAAGTGAAAAATCAAATACCGAGGCGCCAGGTAAGTAGTGGATTAGTGTTTGTTGCCTTCGGGCCTACACCATAGAACGGTAGGGAATGATTGTTTGTTTGCTATGTTTGTTTGTTACTATATTTTACTTGGTGTCATGCATCGTGTGTCATGCATCGTGTGTCATGCATCATCGTTTTCTAACTACGAAACCACGTGTTTTGCATGCTTGAGTGGTGAGGATGAAATGTAAGATAAGAAAATTGATATGCAACTTGGTCTCTAGTCGAATAGCCTCGTCGGGCACGTGGCTCGCTGAGCACCCCGTGAGGTATTTTATTAGAGATGCTATGCAACTTGGTCTCGAGTAGAATAGTCTCATCGGGCACGTGGCTCGTTGAGCACCCCGTGGGGGATTTTACTTGAGATGCTATGCTAATGTACGTAATGTGTCGTGAGTATGAATACCTCGATATGTTCATGCCTGAAGGCACAATGAGGATTCTACGATCGATTGGGGGAGATTTGGTTGGCCGTCCAGGATTGTGTTAGGGCGTGTGCCTCTGGTCTTGCTCCGTGGGTCAAGGCGTGGCCGTCCAGGATTGTGTTGGGGCGTGTGCCTACTTGATTCACATGAAAGTGAAAGATAAATGTAACCAGAACGAGAAGAAAACAACGGAGGGTGTAGAAACTGCATATTAGGGTTGAGTCGAGTATTTGGTGTGTTATGTGCATTACTTCCCTACTTGCTAAGCGTTAGGCTTACCTTTTTGTGTTCTATTGTAGCACCCGGTTTCAATTAAACCGAATTTAATTTATCAATTATTGATGTGCAATTTCATGGAAGAATTGGGAGAATTATAGATTAGGTTAATGAGTGACTAAGTAAGGGCATTTATGTAAATTAGAAATTTAAAAGTGGATAACGTATTTAAGGAATGAGGGATTGAGTTTAATGCACTGTAGCCGCCACCATTTCACACTTTTCTCTCCCGATTTTCAGCTCAAGCAGCCGAGCTCTCTAGGCGATTTTCCTCGCCCGATTCTCCTTCAAACTAGGTAAGCTTTCCCTTCGTTTTCTTGAGATTTTAGTGGCTAGATAGCAGAAAGAGTGCAATGTGTGCGTTTTTGATAATGCTGTGAGTGAGTTGAGTTCGGGTTTAGTGTTGAGCCGAGAATGTACGATGACCAGAGCTTCCAAACTAGCTCCTTAGGTTTCTGAATGATATATAGGGTAGGGTTAGTGATGATCTAATCGGTATTCTGCTTATGACATTAGGTGAACAGGGCTTCCAGAGTAGTTGTAACCGAGCTTTTCTAGGAGAGCCAGGTAAGTAAAGTTTGCTTGTGCCTTCGGGCCTACATCACAAAACATTAGGGTTTGTTTGATGGAATGTGTTGGTATGTCATGCATCATGTTTTAAAAGTATACGAAAATGAATTTGAATGCATGTTGACATAGTGAGGATTGAACATATTGAAACAGCTATGTGAATCAGTTTTACTGTTAAGGGAAGTAATCCGCCCCTTAATGAGACAGTGGATATTTATACTTTGGGAGAGTTGATCCAACTTCCAATTTCACAGGGGGATCTGAACATGTGAATCAGATTTACTGTTAAGGGAATTTATCCGCCCCTTAATGAGTCAGTGGATGTTTATACTTTGGGAGAGTTGATCCAGCTCCCAATTTCACAGGGGGATCTGAAACAGAAACGAAGCATGAACAACTGAGTTGAGAAAGTAGAAATTGCATGTTTAGGAATTTATATTTCAGTGTTTCATTTCATTATTGCTTTACTTACTTAGCATTAGGCTAATAGATGAGTTTTGTGATGTAGGTGAAGAAGTGATAGCAGGTGTGTTTACTGAGTCTGCTGAGGACTAGACTGGTTTTGGGGTGCATCTTTGTAACAACCTGGCAGCTGATGGGGCGGTTTAACTGATGTCAGTTGGTGTGAAGGTTCAGTTTACAACGTTTAAATTTTAGTGTGTTGAGTTTTCATGACAGTAGTGGTTTTCAATATTTTGAATATGTTTTGTCGTTTAGTGACCGGTGGATGTCGTGTGTAAATCCATCGGATGATGTAGGAAGTCCTTTGTCGTTTAGTGACCGGTGGATGTCGTGTGTAAATCCATCGGATGATGTAGGAAGTCCTTTGTCGTTTAGTGACCGGTGGATGTCGTGTGTAAATCCATCGGATGATGTAGGAAGTCCTTTGTCGTTTAGTGACCGGTGGATGTCGTGTGTAAATCCATCGGATGATGTAGGAAGTCCTTTGTCGTTTAGTGACCGGTGGATGTCGTGTGTAAATCCATCGGATGATGTAGGAAGTCCTTTGTCGTTTAGTGACCGGTGGATGTCGTGTGTAAATCCATCGGATGATGTAGGAAGTCCTTTGTCGTTTAGTGACCGGTGGATGTCGTGTGTAAATCCATCGGATGATGTAGGAAGTCCTTTGTCGTTTAGTGACCGGTGGATGTCGTGTGTAAATCCATCGGATGATGTAGGAAGTCCTTTGTCGTTTAGTGACCGGTGGATGTCGTGTGTAAATCCATCGGATGATGTAGGAAGTCCTTTGTCGTTTAGTGACCGGTGGATGTCGTGTGTAAATCCATCGGATGATGTAGGAAGTCCTTTGTCGTTTAGTGACCGGTGGATGTCGTGTGTAAATCCATCGGATGATGTAGGAAGTCCTTTGTCGTTTAGTGACCGGTGGATGTCGTGTGTAAATCCATCGGATGATGTAGGAAGTCCTTTGTCGTTTAGTGACCGGTGGATGTCGTGTGTAAATCCATCGGATGATGTAGGAAGTCCTTTGTCGTTTAGTGACCGGTGGATGTCGTGTGTAAATCCATCGGATGATGTAGGAAGTCCTTTGTCGTTTAGTGACCGGTGGATGTCGTGTGTAAATCCATCGGATGATGTAGGAAGTCCTTTGTCGTTTAGTGACCGGTGGATGTCGTGTGTAAATCCATCGGATGATGTAGGAAGTCCTTTGTCGTTTAGTGACCGGTGGATGTCGTGTGTAAATCCATCGGATGATGTAGGAAGTCCTTTGTCGTTTAGTGACCGGTGGATGTCGTGTGTAAATCCATCGGATGATGTAGGAAGTCCTTTGTCGTTTAGTGACCGGTGGATGTCGTGTGTAAATCCATCGGATGATGTAGGAAGTCCTTTGTCGTTTAGTGACCGGTGGATGTCGTGTGTAAATCCATCGGATGATGTAGGAAGTCCTTTGTCGTTTAGTGACCGGTGGATGTCGTGTGTAAATCCATCGGATGATGTAGGAAGTCCTTTGTCGTTTAGTGACCGGTGGATGTCGTGTGTAAATCCATCGGATGATGTAGGAAGTCCTTTGTCGTTTAGTGACCGGTGGATGTCGTGTGTAAATCCATCGGATGATGTAGGAAGTCCTTTGTCGTTTAGTGACCGGTGGATGTCGTGTGTAAATCCATCGGATGATGTAGGAAGTCCTTTGTCGTTTAGTGACCGGTGGATGTCGTGTGTAAATCCATCGGATGATGTAGGAAGTCCTTTGTCGTTTAGTGACCGGTGGATGTCGTGTGTAAATCCATCGGATGATGTAGGAAGTCCTTTGTCGTTTAGTGACCGGTGGATGTCGTGTGTAAATCCATCGGATGATGTAGGAAGTCCTTTGTCGTTTAGTGACCGGTGGATGTCGTGTGTAAATCCATCGGATGATGTAGGAAGTCCTTTGTCGTTTAGTGACCGGTGGATGTCGTGTGTAAATCCATCGGATGATGTAGGAAGTCCTTTGTCGTTTAGTGACCGGTGGATGTCGTGTGTAAATCCATCGGATGATGTAGGAAGTCCTTTGTCGTTTAGTGACCGGTGGATGTCGTGTGTAAATCCATCGGATGATGTAGGAAGTCCTTTGTCGTTTAGTGACCGGTGGATGTCGTGTGTAAATCCATCGGATGATGTAGGAAGTCCTTTGTCGTTTAGTGACCGGTGGATGTCGTGTGTAAATCCATCGAATGATGTAGGAAGTCCTTTGTCGTTTAGTGACCGGTGCATCGGATGATGTAGGAAGTCCTTTGTCGTTTAGTGACCGGTGGCTGTCGTGTGTAAATCCATCGGATGATGTAGGAAGTCCTTTGTCGTTTAGTGACCGGTGGATGTCGTGTGTAAATCCATCGAATGATGTAGGAAGTCTTTTGTCGTTTAGTGACCGGTGGATGTCGTGTATTAATCCATCGGAAGATGTAAGAAGTGTTTGTCGTCTAGTCACCGGTGGATGCAGTATAATGTCGATCATCCGGCTGACGACATCGGAAGATGTAGTGAATATTTTGTCGTTTTGTCTCCGGATGATGTCTTCTATTTTCTGCTTCAGCCCCTTTTGTTGACTTTGTTCAGCGGGCAATGCGTTTGACTTTTGAAACTTTGAAGTATTTTGCAATTTAAACCTTTATTACTTTTTACTGATTATTTCTTAACATTTCAACTGATTAATCAAGCATCGTACAATAGTTTTGTTTAATTATATTTTTACTCAAATGATTTCCGCTGCAAGTTTTATAATGTGTGAGGTTTTAGAAAATATCAAATTATGACTTTCGAGCGAAGTTTCAAATTTGAACCAGAGTTTCCGAGTCATGTGCAAGTCTTGTGTAACGAACCGGGTTGATATAATCTGGGGCGTTACATCTATGGTGTAGGTGGCGAGTTCATTACAGGTGAAGTAGATGAGACAGCCGAGGACTAGGCCGCAGTTGGAGAAGTACGGGGTGCGCCGGTGCAGGTTATTGTCGGGGCGTTTCGGCTACTTTCTTCCTCGGGAAGTGTGGGAGGTGAAGGTTTTGTGATAGTTAGTTTTGTGATGGTTTTATAAGAATTTTGGTTTGAAATAACTTAGATGACGTGGAGGATTTAGTATGTGTATTTGTAAATGTTTTCGTAGTTATTTTTAAAGTTTTTGAGTCGGTGGTATTGTGGATATTGGTTGTTGTATTTGGGGAATTTGAAAATATATATATTTACCCGGTTTAAATTGCAGGTTTTGGTTTAAAGAAATTTAGGCGTCATGCCGTTCGTTTTGTTTTTAAAACAAACGACGTCGGGTTTAAGTTAGCTATTTTTATAAATATCCGTTTGAAGTCGGTTTTCTAAAATTTTTACGGGATTTGAGGATTTGAGTGTCGGGGAGTTATGGTCAAAATTTCGTGATTTTTGGAGGTGTTCGGGGTGGAGAAATATGAGAAAAAGTGAGGGAAGGTGAAAACGGGCATTTTTAAGGATTTTTGGTTGAGAAAAACCCGAGCTGGCCCGATCGGTCAGGCTCGGGGCGCGACCGATCGTGGTAGGGATGTTTTTGGGTGAAAATGGCCCGAGCGTGCCCGATCGATCGGGCTAAATCGCGACCGATCGCGGTAGGGGCGCACAGGGGCACCCAGCGCGCAGGCAGGTGCGCGCAGCAGCGCGCGCTGCCTGGGCGCGCGCGGCGCCCAGCGCCCATTTGGGCTGATTTTTCCAATTTTTTTAAATTTCTCCCTATTTCTACAATGTTTTGACCCGACATTTTCCGACGTATTTTAACTGTATTTTGGGCCCGTTTTCCCATAAATTTCGAGGGTTCGAAAAACCCGAAAACGAGTCGTAAAATTTACGAAAATATTTTAAACGTCGTTTTAAACGTGTGATTGGTTTGCAAAGTGACGCACCGAGCCGGGGCGGGTTCGGGGCGTTACAAGATGGTATAAGAGCAAAAGTGGTCGAGTCGTTCAAAGGATTACCCGACAATACCTGCCGCCGTGCAATGTGCTTCACCGACTGTAAGTATTTCTTTAACTATAGTTAATTCCTTTTCTAAGATTAGATTTTTCTAACTTTTACAGGAATAGAAATGTCGAGGAACCCACAACAACTAGGACAACCTAGAAACGAGTTTGAAGAATTAATTAAACTTCTTACAAAATTGGTTTGTATGCAAACCGATATGTGGAGTAGTATAGTAACTCAGAGGTTAATTTTATTTGACCGACTAGAAACATCATACATGGAGTTGACTTCAAAGACAATAGATGTATTATTGGCCAAAAGGGAGTGGGTTAGGTCAATAGAAAACCCTAGAGAAAGCTTAAACAAAATTACAGCTCAGATATCCCGGGGAGAATCTTCTTCGCAACCGCAAGGAATAAAAAGACCAAGGGAAAATTTGGATGATCCAAGGGCAGGAAAGAGGCAACGACAAAAGCTAAGGAGAAATTTTCCACAATGTTCCAAGTGTTTAAAAGCCCATCCAGGAGAGTGTGGGCAGCATCTAGGTAAATGTTACCATTGTTTTGAGGATGGCCATTTTGCTCGAGATTGCACCAAACCCAGAGTTTTTCGGTGCTTCAAGTGTAATGAACCAGGACACATAGTTAATGATTGTCCCACTATATAGAAGATCGAGACAGGGAATAATGATCAACCAGCGGTGACCTCAGGTATGGTATAGTATTGTATGCTTCAATCATTAGGAGTGTGTCAGATATTTATGAAGTATGTTCTAGCGGAATAAAGGTGAGAATACAGTGGGTAAGGCGAGATAGACTTTAGCATGAGAGAGAGAACTATGCGTCACAAGAAATACTATAGGATTCGTTATCCTTAGGGACATATATTCCATGAGAGATGCGATTAGAAGAGATAGGAGTTAGAGGACGTAAGTAACAAACCGTTGGAGTTTTAGAAATATTTAAATCAAAGTGAAGTTTGAAGGTATTAGAGGATGTAGATACATTGCTGGATGGTTAGGAGTGTCGGTACCGTTGGAGGAGTGTATGATTGGTGGATAGAGACCTAGATACCCTAATTAGGTAGAGAAAAGCCTAGTCTTTTACTTACGGTGATGTTTTGAGGTTAGAGTAATGCAATTAAGTGGGATGTTAGAATTGAGTTGAAGGGTAAGAGAGAGTGGAGTAGTTACTTCATTTTAGAGAAAATTCATTATTAAGGATGTATAAGTAGGTGAGCTATGGATGCCTAATCGAAAAAGGTTCGGGATAGATATTTAGAAATCTAAGTTGAAGAGAAAAAGTGAATCAAGTAGTTAGTAAAATTTGGTAATTTGGAGAGAATCTCGAGTGAATTGTGAAATTTGTATGAGTATTGAGAAACTGAGAAAGGAGGTTAGGCATTTAAGAATGTATATGAGTGGTCGGTAGAATGAGAGTTAATAGGAATTTTGCACAAGCGATGGTAGGTGCATTAGGAATAAGCCTACATCTAAGTTAAAAAGTTTCAAACCATTGAGGTATTAACTAGCCTAGGCTTGTGTCAATAAGTTGAGGATAGGAGATGAAAGGTAGACGAATGACTAGAGTATATTCTAGATTTTGGACAAACTTAGGAAGAGATTTAGTAATGAGATGAGTCAGTAAGGATTTAGTTTCCTGAGTAAAGCTGAAGAACGTAGAGAATAACGGATAAGAAGGAAAGAAAGGTCTTACACATAGATTTTATGAGTAAACACAATGGAAGGTTAGAATCTGATTCTATACCTTAAGAAGGGATAAAATTTGAGGAAATTATAGAGTTCGAAGGAAAGGAACATAAATTAACTTTGAAAAGTGTTTGAGTGCGTAGAGAGAATATGAAGTTAAAAAGTTAGAGGTTTTGGTATTTGGTGACATAGCTAGTTAAGCATAGGATGTAAGTTGGAATTCAAAATGCTATTAGATCTTGAGTAAAGAGTAAAGAAAATTTAAATTGTTGCAATGCAAGATAGATGAGTTAATCTTAAAGAAGAGAAAGACAAACATGTTAATCAGTAAAGGATTTAGTATCCAGTGTGAAAATGAGGAGTTAGAGAATATTTATAGAAAGGAGCGAAAGTTCACACGAAAGTTATACGAGTGAATTTAGGAGTAAAGTTAATTCTGGAGGATTATAGAAGTTCCGTTTGAATTTTGGGGTTGAAGTGAAGTGTGTGAACACCATTCGAAGTGTTGAGTGTAAAAGTGGAACAGAGTTAATTTAGATCTAAGCATTTGAGAATGTTTGGTGATAACGATAGTAAAGGTTAGATAAACTGGGTAGTGAATACGAATATGAGAAGTCAGATAATACTTGAATGAATGGGATAAATGAAATAGTGAAAGTTCGGAGAACGATGTTAAATGGCTAAGGAAGTGTTAGCACCCGGTTTCAATTAAACCGAATTTAACTTATAATTTATTGATGTGCAATTTCATGGAAGAATTGGGAGAATTATTGATTAGGTTAATGTGTGACTAAGCAAGGGTATTTATGTAAATTGGAAATTTAAAAGTGGATAACGTATTTAAGGAATGAGGGATTGGGTTTAATGCACTGTAGCCACCTCCAATTCACACTTTTCTCTTCGGGTTTTCAGCTCAAGCAGCCGAGCTCTCTAGGCGATTTTCCTCGCCCGATTCTCCTTCAAACTAGGTAAGTTTTCCCTTCGTTTTCTTGTGATTTTAGTGGCTAGATAGCAGAAAGAGTGCAATGTGCGTATTTTGATAATGTTGTGAGTGAGTTGAGTTCGGGTTTAGTGTTGAGCCGAGAATGTACGATGACCAGAGCTTCCAAACTAGCTCCATAGGTTTTTGAATGATATATAGAGTAAGGTTAGTGGTGATCTAATCGGTATTCTGCTTATGACATTAGGTGAACAGGGCTTCCAGAGTAGTTGTAACCGAGCATTTCCAGGAGAGCCAGGTAAGTAAAGTTTGCTTGTGCCTTCGTGCCTACATCACAAAACATTAGGGTTTGTATGCTGGAATGTGTTGGTATGTCATGCATCATGTTTTAAAAGTATACAAAAATGAATTTGAATGCATGTTGGCATAGTGAGGATTGAACATATTGAAACAGCTATGTAAATCAGTTTTACTGTTAAGGGAAGTAATCCGCCCCTTAATGAGACAGTGGATATTTATACTTTGGGAGAGTTGGTCATACTTCCAATTTCACAGGGGGATCTAAACATGTGAATCAGATTTACTGTTAAGGGAATTTATCCGCCCCTTAATGAGTCAGTGGATGTTTATACTTTGGGAGAGTTGATCCAGCTCCCAATTTCACAGGGGGGGATCTGAACAGAAACAAAGCATGAACAACTAAGTTGAGAAAGTAGAAATTGCATGTTTAGGAATTTATATTTCAGTGTTTCATTTCATTACTGCTTTACTTACTTAGCATTAGGCTAATAGATGAGTTTTGTGATGTAGGTGTTGAGGATTCTGCAGGTGAATTTCCTGGATGTTCAGATGATTAGATGTGGTTGGAGGAGTACGTCCATGTCTCAGCCTGGTAAACTGATGAGGCGGGTTAACTGATGTCAGCAATTGTTGGGGTTTAGTTGATAAAGAGTTAATCTGAGTATGTCGAGTTTTCTTGGTAGTAGAGACTTTAATATTTTGATTACGGATTGAGATTTACTGATACTAGTGATCTGTTGAGTTTTAAATGTTGGTTTTACTGGATTTGAACAATATAATGATTTGAATTGTTTCTGAATGGTTTCAGTAAAGTGAGAAAAAAATTCCTTTCCAGAGTTAGAGTTGTTATTCTGCTATTCGTCGGTAAATGAGGTCTATCGGCAGATGTTGAGTCGGGTCGTTTATCGGAAGATGTCTTCAGTGAAGCCATCAGATGATGTCTCAGTAAAGTCATCGGTACATGAGGTTTATTCTATCGGAAGATGTATGTTTTGCCCTACCGGTATGAGTGGGTATTATGCTTGTCGTTTAGTGATCGGTATATGCAATTTACCCTATCGGAAGAAGGGGATGAGAGATTTTGTCGTTTTGCCATCGGCAGATGCGAGTCGCAAAACTTGTCGTTTTGCGATTGGTTGATGTTGGATAATTGTTTATCTGGCTGACGTCATCGGTAGATGTAGTTCACCGAGAGATGTCTTTTGTTCCAACTCTTCTGGTCCACGTCATCGGTAGAATCCTACTAATTGCTGTTTCTGCTTCTTCTGTTGACTTTATTCTTCGGCAGATGCGTTTGACTTCTGCGACTTCTCAAGTATTTCACGGTTTAAACTTTTATTTCCTATTTGCCGATTGTCTCTTAACATTCCAAACAATGTTTCATGGTTTTGTTTAACTCTACTGTTGCTCAAAGGATTTCCGCTGCAAGTCTTTAAATGTTTTGAGGTTTTAAAAAAATATATATATATATTAAATTTTGACTTTCGAGCGAGTTTTAAATTTAGTCCAAGGTTTCTTAGTTATGTACGGGCTTATGAGTAACAAACCGGGTTCAGAAAACTCAGGGCGTTACAGTATGGTATCAGAGACATTCAATTAAACCGTTCAAAAGATTACTCATCAGTGCCAATCGTTGCATGGGAGTACTTCAACAACTGTAAGTGTTTATGTTACCCTTAGTTATTAAATATGTAAGAGTGCAATTAACCTTGTACAGGAATTTAATACAATGGCCAGACGCCCAGGGAGACCTAGAGTGCCAAGAGAGATGCCTAATGTGAGAGGTGAAGAGGAGCCTAGTGTGATTAGGCAGCTAACAGATTTAGTGCGTCAGCAAACTGATTTAGTGCGCCAAAAGTCTGACCAACTAGGAGTACTGTTAAACCGAGAGGTGTAAGGAAGTGCCAACTCGGGTTCTAGCAATGAACATTCTGGAGATAGATTCCGGAGACTAAGACCACCCACGTTCGATGGACAATCATCTGACCCAGTTATTGCTGAAGGATGGCTTAGAAAGATTGAAAGTATGTTTAGGTGTGCCAACATAGGAGAAGGAGACAAGGTCACATTGGCAACCTTTCATTTAGCCGGTGAAGCTCAACTCTGGTGGGAAACAATAGAGACCACCACGGATGTTTTGGCAATGCCCTGGTCACAATTCAAGGACATTTTATATGAGAAGTATTTCAACAGCACGGTCCAAACCGCGAAGAAGTTAGAGTTTCTGAATTTGAAGCAGACAGGGTTGGTGGCAGAGTACAGTAGACAATTTGAGTCCTTGTCCATGTTTGCTGGACATTTTGCTCACAAGGACGAGGATAAAGTGTTTAAATTTGTGCATGGACTGAAGCCAGAAATCTACCGTGGGGTTAAATTCTGTGGTATTAAAGGATTAACGTCCAGTGAAGTTGTGTCCACTGCTCTGGAAGTGGAAGAAGCTGATGGGAAGTGTGCTAGACCAAGGGAGGTCACACAAAGGTTTAACCAGCCACACCAGCATAGGGGAACAAGAGGCCAAGTGAAGGCCAAAATAGCCAAGGAGCAGGTGGGAAGATGCAAAATGTCAGGAAATTTCCCCAGTGTCCTAAGTGTTTGAAGAACCACCCGGGGGAGTGCAGACTGGGTTTTGGAAAGTGTTTCAACTGTGAGGAAGTTGGACGCACTTACAAAGAGTGCTCGAAGCCTAGAGTCACCAGATGCTACAACTGTAATAAGGTCGGTCATATTAGTAGAGACTGTCCAGTTCCTAAGAGTGGCCCTGCTATGATTAAACCAAGAATTTTCTCTATGATGGAGTCGGGAAATGAAGAACAGCCTGCTGTGGTGTCAGGTACTATATTGATCAACTCTGTGCCTGCTTTTACTTTAATAGATTCTGGTGCAACACATTCATTTATAGCATCTGCTTTTGCTGTTAAGTTAGATGTACAGTTTACCCCTTCCATGTGTGAGTTTAATGTTGCATTGCCTTCTGGTGGACGCATGCGCTCTTACCAAGTGATGCTTGACAGTGAAGTGTTAGTAGGGAATGTAAGTCTACCTGCCGATCTTATAATTATGGATATAATAGGGTTTGATGTAATCCTAGGAATGGACTGGTTGTTTAAACATCATGCCACAATAGATTGTAGGACTAGAATAGTTAGCTTCCAACCCCCTGGTAGTTCGAAACATACTTTCAAGCTTCAAGGAAGAGTAAGGAAATGTCTGTGATGACCTCTATTAACACAAGACGTTCCTTGTGTGGAGAATATTTGTGCTTCTTAGCTAGCGTTTTAGACACACAGCTGGTAGGAAAAGTAAATCCTCAAAATGTCTTAATTGTCCAAGACTTCCCCGAAGTATTTTTAGATGACCTTCCTGGTTTACCGCCAGATAGGGAAATTGAATTTGTTGTAGATGTTTACCCCGGAGCCGAGCCTGTGTCTAAAAATCCATATAGATTAGCTCCAAACGAACTTAGGGAATTAAAGAAGCAGTTGGAGGACCTGTTGGAGAAAGGGTTTATACGCCCAAGCTTTTCGCCATGGGGTGCACCTGTCCTTTTTGTCAAAAAGAAAGATGGATCAATGCGTATGTGCGTTGATTATAGGGAACTGAACAAGTTGACTGTCAAGAATAAGTATCCTTTGCCGAGTATTGATGACTTATTTGACCAGCTGAAGGGTGCAAGAGTTTTCTCTAAGATTGACCTTAAATCCGGTTATTACCAGATGAAGGTTAAATCTGAAGATATCCCAAAGACTGTCTTTCGCACAAGGTATGGACATTATGAGTTTTTGGTTATGTCTTTTGGTTTGACAAATGCACCAGCAGCCTTCATGGATCTTATGAATAGGGTGTTTCATGAATACTTAGATAAATTTGTCATAGTGTTCATTGATGATATTTTAATTTATTCCCGTTCCAAGGACGAGCATGCTAGACACCTGACCTTGGTGTTGGAAGTATTAAAACAGCACCAACTTTACGTTAAGTTTTCTAAGTGTGAATTTTGGTTGGACCAAGTTCACTTTTTAGGACCTGTTGTCTCTGGAGATGGAATATCCGTTAACCCAGCTAAGGTTCAAGCAGTTAAGGAATGGCCCCAACCAAGGAATGCTACAGAGATTCGAAGTTTCCTTGGATTAGCGGGATATTATAGAAAATTTATTGAGGGATTTTCAAAGATCGCTACACCTCTTACTAGGTTACAAGGAAAAATGTGATGTATAGATGGACTGATGAATGTGAGCATAGCTTTCAGACCTTGAAACAGAAACTGACCAATGCTCCAATTCTGACCCTTCCTGTCGATAATGGTAAGTTTAGCATTTACTGTGATGCTTCCAAGATTGGTCTTGGATGTGTGTTAATGCAGGATGGTAAAGTAATAGCTTATGCTTCTAGACAGTTGAAAACTCACGAGAAGAATTACCCTACGCATGACTTAGAACTAGCTGCAGTAGTGTTTGCACTTAAGATTTGGAGGCACTACTTGTATGGACAGTCTTGTGAGATATTTTCAGACCATAAAAGTCTGAAGTATATTTTCACACATAAAGAATTGAATATGAGGCAACGTCGGTGGTTAGAATTTGTCAAGGACTATGACTTTGAAATAAAATATCATCCCGGCAAGGCAAATGTAGTGGCAGATGCCTTGAGTAGAGTAACAACATCAACCCCAGCTATGACTTTCAGTATGCCATTAGCTTTAGAGTCAGAATTCCAAAAGTTTAATCTAGAAGCAGTATCCAGTGTATCAGCCATACTTTCAGCTATAACCTTAAAGCCTACCATTCTAGAGAAAATAAAGGAAGCTTAGATGAATGATGATGACTGTAACAAGTACAAGTCAAGCATGGATTCTACGGACAAATCAGATTTTAACTATTCTGCTAATGGAATCCTTAAGTTTAGAAATAGATGGTTTGTTCCTGCCATCAAAGAACTTCGTGATGAAATTCTTTCTGAAGTACACTCTTCTAGGTTCTCTGTTTACCCCGGGAGTACAAAGATGTACAAGGATCTTAAACAGCATTATTGGTGGCCAGGTATGAAAAGAAGTGTGGCGGAGTATGTGGAGTCCTGTCTGATCTGCCAGCAAGTCAAAGCTGAACATCAGAGGCCTGCTGGAACGTTACAACCCTTGCCAGTTCCCGAATGGTGGGAACAAATAACGATGGATTTCGTTATAGGATTACCTAGAACAGCAAAGGGACATGATGCAATTTGGGTTATAGTTGACCGTCTAACCAAGTCTGCTCATTTTCTGCCAATTAAGATAACTTACTCGATGGATCAGCTTGCTGAATTGTACATGCAAGAGATTGTTAGATTGCATGGGGTTCCTTGTACCATAGTTTCAGACCGAGACACTTGATTTACCTCTAAGTTTTGGAAAAGTTTGCACAAGGCTATGGGAACACAGCTTAGTTTTAGCACAGCTTTTCACCCTCAAACCGATGGACAGTCCGAAAGAACCATCTAAACATTAGAGGATATGCTTCGTGCATGTGTGCTAGACTTTCAAGGTTCCTGGAGCAAGTACCTACCCTTAGTAGAATTCTCTTATAATAACAGTTTTCAGGCAACAATAGGAATGACACCTTATGAGGCATTGTATGGACGAAAATGCAGATCACCTTTGTACTGGGATGAAGTTGGTGAAACACAGTTGCTTGGTCCTGACATTGTGCAACAAACTGTTGAGAAGGTTACCCTCATCCGATAGAAAATTTTAGCAGCTCAGAGTCGACAGAAAAGCTATGCAGATTGCAGGCGTAGAGAATTGGAATTTGCGGTAGGAGAAGAAGTTTTTCTCAAGGTGTCACCATTCAAAGGAGTTGTGAGATTTGGGAAGAGAGGAAAGTTGAACCCCAGGTTTATAGGACCATTCTCGATCTTGAAAAGGATTGGGAAGACAGCCTACCAGTTGCAACTACCAACCTCTATGGAAGGAATTCATGATGTGTTTCATATCTCCATGCTTAAGAAATGTGTACGAGATCCTTCTCAGATTGTGGAACAACAGAGTATTGAAGTTCACCCTACTCTTGCATATGAGGAGAAACCGGTAAGGATCTTAGACTACGCAGTGAAGGTATTGCGCAACAAAGAGGTTCCACTAGTGAAAGTCTTATGGCACAACCAGAACGTAGAGGAGACAACTTGGGAGCGCCAGCAAGACATGTTAGACCAATATCCAGAATTATTCAGGTATTGAATTTTGAGGACAAAATTCTTTTAAGGAGGGTAGATTGTAGCACCCGATTTCAATTAAACCGAATTTAACTTCTAATTTATTGATGTGCAATTTCATGGAAGAATTGGGAGAATTATTGATTAAGTTAATGAGTGACTAAGCAAGGGTATTTATGTAAATTGGAAATTTAAAAGTGGATAACGTATTTAAGGAATGAGGGATTGGGTTTAATGCACTGTAGCCGCCTCCAATTCACACTTTTCTCTTCGGGTTTTCAGCTCAAGCAGCCGAGCTCTCTAGGCGATTTTCCTCGCCCAATTCTCCTTCAAACTAGGTAAGTTTTCCCTTCGTTTTCTTGAGATTTTAGTGGCTAGATAGCAGAAAGAGTGCAATGTGCGTATTTTGATAATGCTGTGAGTGAGTTGAGTTCGGGTTTAGTGTTGAGCCGAGAATGTACGATGACCAGAGCTTCCAAACTAGCTCCATAGGTTTTTGAATGATATATAGAGTAAGGTTAGTGGTGATCTAATCGGTATTCTGCTTATGACATTAGGTGAACAGGGTTTCCAGAGTAGTTGTAACCGAGCATTTCCAGGAGAGCCAGGTAAGTAAAGTTTGCTTGTGCCTTCGGGCCTACATCACAAAACATTAGGGTTTGTATGCTGGAATGTGTTGGTATGTCATGCATCATGTTTTAAAAGTATATGAAAATGAATTTGAATGCATGTTGGCATAGTGAGGATTGAACATATTGAAACAACTATGTGAATCAGTTTTACTGTTAAGGGAGGTAATCCGCCCCTTAATGAGACAGTGGATATTTATACTTTGGGAGAGTTGATCCAACTTCCAATTTCACAGGGGAATCTGAACATGTGAATCAGATTTACTGTTAAGGGAATTTATCCGCCCTTTAATGAGTCAGTGGATGTTTATACTTTGGGGAGTTGATCCAGCTCCCAATTTCACAGGGGGGGATCTGAACAGAAATGAAGCATGAACAACTGAGTTGAGAAAGTAGAAATTGCATGTTTAAGAATTTATATTTCAGTGTTTCGTTTCATTACTGCTTTACTTACTTAGCATTAGGCTAATAGATGAGTTTTGTGATGTAGGTGTTGAGGATTCTACAGGTGAATTTACTGGATGTTCAGATGATTAGATGTGGTTGGAGGAGTACGTCTATGTCTCGGCCTGGTAAACTGATGAGGTGGGTTAACTGATGTCAGCAGTTGTGGGGGTTTAGTTGATAAAGAGTTAATCTTAGTATGTCGAGTTTTCTTGATAGTAGAGACTTTAATATTTTGATTACGGATTGAGATTTACTGATATTAGTGATCTGTTGAGTTTTAAATGTTGGTTTTACTGGATTTGAACAATATAATGATTTGAATTGTTTCTGAATGGTTTCAGTAAAGTGAGAAAAAAATTCCTTTCCAGAGTTAGAGTTGTTATTCTGCTATTCGTCGGTAGATGAGGTCTATCGACAGATGTTGAGTCGGGTCGTTTATCGGAAGATGTCTTCAGTAAAGCCATCGGATGATGTCTCAGTAAAGTCATCGGTACATGAGGTTTATTCTATCGGAAGATGTAGGTTTTGCCCTACCGGTATGAGTGGGTATTATGCTTGTCGTTTAGTGATCGGTATATGCAATTTACCCTATCGGAAGAAAGGGATGAGAGATTTTGTCGTTTTGCCATCGGCAGATGCGAGTCGCAAAACTTGTCATTTTGCGATCGGTTGATGTTGGATAATTGTTTATTTGGCTGACGTCATCGGTAGATGTAGTTCACCGAGAGATGTCTTTTGTTCCAACTCTTCTGGTCCACGTCATCGGTAGAAGCCTACTAATTGCTGTTTCTGCTTCTTCCGTTGACTTTATTCTTCGGCAGATGCGTTTGACTTCTACGACTTCTCAAGTATTTCACGGTTTAAACTTTTATTTCCTATTTGCCGATTGTCTCTTAACATTCCAAACAATGTTTCATGGTTTTGTTTAACTCTACTGTTGCTCAAATGATTTCCGCTGCAAGTCTTTAAATGTTTTGAGGTTTTAAAAAAAAGATATATATTAAATTTTGACTTTCGAGCGAGTTTTAAATTTAGTCCAAGGTTTCTTAGTTATGTACGAGCTTATGAGTAACAAACCGGGTTCAGAAAACTCGGGGCGTCACAGGAAGTGTCATGGTGGTTCGAGGTAAATAGGAAGAAAGTGTTGAGAACAAGTTAATACAGATCTAAAAATTTGTAGAGTTTAATAGAGACTGAGGTAAAAGTTGGACAAATAAAGCGTAGTTAATGTAATTATGAAAATTCAGATCCTCTTTTGAGGATTAGGTAAGGTAGTTATTATTGAGTTCTTAGTGTTACTGTATTGAGGATACTTTGAGATTAGACAGAAAAAAAAAATGTGATTGAGGACTTAGTTAAACTGCGTTTGACAAAAAGTTAAAGTTGAAATTAGAATAGAAAAGATTGAGGGTCTAAGTGATGAGTGCTCAAGTTAAAGTCAACGGATATAGTTTGGATAGAGAGTTAGCGGTACGCGATAGGTGAATTTAGTTTGAGGGAAACTAGAGTGAAGACATTAGCGTAGTGGGAGTTGGCAGTGCAACCTAAAGATCAGGAGAGTGTCTTGAGGCAAGTAAGTTAAGGAGTTAAATTAAGAGGATGGTTCAGTAAGGATTGAACATCTCGAGTGAAGTGCAGAAAATTACAATTTTCACAGGAATGAGGAAGGGAGTACACTTAGAAGTAAGGTTCATGAGGGACTAAGTGCATGAGGGAGCTCAGGGAACGATTTGAGTCAAAAACTAAGTTAGAGGAATTTAAGAGTTGGTTGAGGAAATGTAAGACTTTGAAGACATAGGAACTTGTCATTTATGGCTAGGTGATGAAGACCATAGAGTAGTCGAAGTTTAGCATAGCACCCCGGGAGTTAGGTGAGTCGAAGAGCGTTAAACTTTGAGGATTTAGAGTAAGTAGGTTATTTATCAAGTTCTTGGGGTTACGGTATTGAGGTAGTTAGATAAGTATTTGTTGAATATGAGATTAAATGAACATTTGGTGAAATGAACGTTATCGGAGAAGTGTTTAGCGGCACCCGATAGATGTGTAGGACCTGTAACATAGTAGAGATTCGACATGGCAACCCACATGGTAAGAGGATAGAGTTGAAATGGAAAAGTGGAAGGATCACTTAAGAAGGTACGCAATTTTGAGGACAAAATTTTTGTAAGGAGGGTGGATTGTAACACCCGAAAATTTTTGGTAACGCACGTAGCCTTAAATTAGAGGTGTTCTGGGGGTTTAATTATTCAAAAGTTATGAGATTCATTGAAGTGTTATGAGAAGCGGAAAGTTGGAAAATTCAAAGGTTGAAAAGTCCATGGTTTGAAAATGTTTGAAGTCAAAGTTTTACCAGACCAATCAAAATTTAGTAACACTTTATTAAACTTTAATGAAAGAAGAAAATGTGATATTGATGTAGGGTTGGCGTTGGAAATACAAAGGAAAAAGGGGAGGGTTATATGGTAATTTCAAATGTTAATTAAATGCATAAAAAGAAAAGGGGAAAAGATGGGTTTCATTCATCTTCTTCATCCTCCACGCTCTCTCTCTCCCTTTCCTCCATAGCCGACCACACCTCCTCTTTCTTCATTTTTCTCAAGTGATTTCAAGGTAATTACTCATGGGTTTTGCCTTGTGTACATTTGGTCGAAGATTAGGAGTGTTTTTAGGGTGTTTTGTGGGGGATTGCATAGGGTTTGGAAACCCTAGAATGTGAAGTCCGAAAATTGGGTTTAAATGTTAGATTTCTTTCCTATTTTGATGATTTGGTTGTTGAATGACTTGGTTTAGGTAGATTTTAGGGTTAGATTGAAGATTGGTGAAGTGTTCCACAAAAATGGTTTAAGAACACTTATATACCCGATTCTGTTTGCTGGATTTCGAGTTGGCCATTTAATTTGTTTGGTTACTTTGAGAGATTCAATGGATAGTAGACGTGTAGAGGTTTCCGAGTTGGGGTGGCACGTCGAAATCCGTTGAGAAACGAGGGAGTTATGACCGTTTGAAGTTGGACGGTCAATTTGGGGTAAAAATCGGGTTTTTAGTTAAATTGTGAGTTTAGGTTGAAAAGTCTTATGAGTTAGCTTGAGTTGAATTCTTTAGAATCCCTTAGGTTGTTACTAAGTAAATGTTTTATATTTGCTAGGTTATCGAACGAGTGATTTGACCGGTGGAAGTGAAAAATCAAATACCGAGACGCCAAGAAATTAGTGGATTAGTGTTTGTTGCCTTCGGGCCTACATCATAGAACAGTAGGGAATGATTGTTTGTTTGCTATGTTTGTTTGTTACTATATTTTACTTGGTGTCATGCATCGTGTGTCATGCATCATCGTTTTCTAACTACGAAACCACGTGTTTTGCATGCTTGAGTGGTGAGGATGAAATGTAAGATAAGAAAATTGATATGCAACTTGGTCTCTAGTCGAATAGCCTCGTCGGGCACGTGGCTCGCTGAGCACCCCGTGAGGTATTTTATTAGAGATGCTATGCAACTTGGTCTCGAGTAGAATAGTCTCGTCGGGCACGTGGCTCGTTGAGCACCCCGTGGGGGATTTTACTTGAGATGCTATGCTAATGTACGTAATGTGTCGTGAGTATGAATACCTCGATATGTTCGTGCCTGAAGGCACAATGAGGATTCTACGATCGATTGGGGGAGATTTGGTTGGCCGTCCAGGATTGTGTTAGGGCGTGTGCCTCTGGTCTTGCTCCGTGGGTCAAGGTGTGGCCGTCCAAGATTGGGTTGGGGCGTGTGCCTACTTGATTCACATGAAAGTGGAAGATAAATGTAACCAGAACGAGAAGAAAACAACGGAGGGTGTAGAAACTGCATATTAGGGTTGAGTCGAGCATTTGGTGTGTTATGTGCATTACTTCCCTACTTGCTAAGCGTTAGGCTTACCTTTTTGTGTTCTATGGTGTAGGTGGCGAGTTCATTACAGGTGAAGTAGATGAGACAGCCAAGGACTAGGCCGCAGTCGGAGAAGTACGGGGTGCGCCGGTGCAGGTTATTGTCGGGGCGTTTCGGCTACTTTCTTCCTCGGGAAGTGTGGGAGGTGAAGGTTTTTTGATAGTTAGTTTTGTGATGGTTTTATAAGAATTTTGGTTTGAAATAACTTAGATGACGTGGAGGATTTAGTACGTGTATTTGTAAATGTTTTCGTAGTTATTTTTAAAGTTTTTGAGTCGGTGGTATTGTGGATATTGGTTGTCGTATTTGGGGAATTTGAAAATATATATATTTACTCGGTTTAAATTGCAGGTTTTGGTTTAAAGAAATTTAGGCGTTATGCCGTTCGTTTTGCTTTTAAAACAAACGACGTCAGGTTTAAGTTAGCTATTTTTATAAATATCCGTTTGAAGTCGGTTTTCTAAAATTTTTATGGGATTTGAGGATTCGAGTGTCGGGGAGTTATGGTTAAAGTTTCTTGATTTTTGGAGGTGTTCGGGGTGGAGAAATATGAGAAAAAGTGAGGGAAGGTGAAAACGGGCATTTTTAAGGGTTTTTGGTTGAGAAAAACCCGAGCTGGCCCGATCGGTCGGGCCTGGGGCGCGAACGATCGTGGTAGGGATGTTTTTGGGTGAAAATGGCCCGAGCGTGCCCGATCGATTGGGCTAAATCGCGACCGATCGCGGTATAGGCTGACAGGGGCGCCCAGCGCCCATTTGGGCTGATTTTTCCAATTTTTTTAAATTTCTCCCTATATCTACAATGTTTTGACCCGACATTTTCCGACGTATTTTAAATGTATTTTGGGCCCGTTTTTCCATAAATTTTGAGGGTTCGAAAAACCTAAAAATGAGTCGTAGAATTTACGAAAATTATTTTAAACGTCGTTTTAAACTTGAGATTGGTTTGCAAAGTGACGCACCGAGCCGGGGCGGGTTCGGGGCGTTACATGTGTAGCACCCCGAGGGGACCTCTATGAAGGATGATTGGCTAAAATACTAAACCCTTACGAGTGTGCCTTGTCGGGCTGAGGTGCTGGTGTGTAGCACCCCGAGGGGACCTCTATGAAGGATGATTGGCTAAAATACTAAATTCTGAATAGTGTGCCTTGTCAGGCTGAGGTGCTGGTGTGTAGCACCCTGAGGGGACCTATATGAAAGATTAAAGCAACGAACATCAAATAAACACAACTAAGAGTTATAAATTGCATGTGATAGGATTGAGTTGCATTGTGTGGGTGTGCATTCATTTTCCCTACTTACTAAGCATTAGGCTTACTTTTGTGTTCTATGGTGTAGGTGGTGACGTGTTACAGGTGAGCTAGACGTGGGAGCCAGGATTAGGCAGCAGTCGTTTACACACGGGGCACGCCGGTGCAGGCAGTTGTCGGGGCGCTTCGACCATGGTCTTCGGGGGAATGTGGGCTTTGTCTTTTGGTAGTTTATTGTAAATGTCTGTTTGTAGAAATGATGGGAATGCGTGATTCTTTTTGGTTGATGTTTTTGACAGTCATGGTATAGCAATGTGGATTTGTTGTATATAGTCATAGTTAAGGGTGATGTGTCGCCCTACACTTTGGACTTTCTTCATTTAGGGATGTTAGTAGTATAGTTTCTCTCTTTACTGTTATTTGGAGATTTCGTATGCTGTATAGTTGAGTGGATAGTTGTGTAAGAATATTCTGGATCTGGTTGGGGATTGATTTATTGCAGGTACCTAGCATTGTGGAGGCGCCATTTTCAGGCGTTACTTTGGCGAAATTTTCGGGAAGGACGCCGTGGTGCTTAAAGGTTAGGATTAAGGGAAACTATTGAGTCTAGGCAGCTAGGTATAACATAAGAGAGCTTCAGAAGATTTAGTTTTAAATTCAGCTGTGTCAGTTTGATTTTATGTTTTGGGGTTTTAGAAAATTATATTAAATTATGTTTTAACGTGGGATTGGTTAGCAAAGTAGCGCTCCGAGCCAGGGTGGGTTCGGGGGCGTTACAACTTATCTCATTGATGGTTGGTTCATGGAACTAGTTTTTAGACTATTAAAAGTTTGGTTAAAGTCTTGATATATCATGTATGTACAAGAACCCAATTCGTCGATTCCTACAATGAGGCATTAAGCCACGACAATCCCAATTACAAGAATTACAGTGGCTGAATTCAAGTTTGTTTACTTATACACTAATCGTACCTCCTCAGGCAAGTCACAGAATAAAAGTTGGTTTTGTTATTTACAATTTGGTTAGGAGAAGAACTGAGTAAGGCAATAGGCGCATGTTCATGCATATAATGCACTTCCAAAACCTAGCAGGCGTGTCAATGTCGTTCATAATTTACTTTTTGTATGTAAAAATTGGCCATGATAGGTGTAATACCCGGCTTTACGGGATATTAATATTTTAATATAAATAGCATTTTCGTAAATATGTCAAATCAAGTCCGTTTTACGAAAAGAAAGCGCCATTATGATCCTAATTATTAATATGGATTTTAAGGAAATTTCGGGAATTTTAGGAGTTGTAACTCTATATTTCGAGTAATTACGTATCTCGTAATATAAAAGACGTTTTAGTAAAAATAGTAAACGAGGTCCGATTTGCGAACGGACAGTTTTAATAGAACCCTAGTAATAAATTGGATTTATTGATGATATAAGAAAAAATTTGAAGGAACTAAATCGAGGGACGAAATAACGAAAAATTCAAAGAATAGGAAACAAGGGCAAAATTGTAATTAGTAGTTAATGTTTTTTTTTTATAAAACACCAACCCTCCCCTTCCTTATTCATTCCCACGATTCTCCCTCCAGAGAACAACTTCTCCTATTCTGGTGATCCTCACCTCCCGCGGCTTCTTCTCTATTTCGGCCGGTGATTCATCCTTTCAACGGTTCGTTCTTCCTCCGTTCTCTTCCACAATCAAATCTAGGTAAGAATCTAAGCAACCTAAAGCTTTAGTTTCGGTTTTGAGGTCGAAAATTAGTTAGAGTTTTGGATTTCGTTTATTATACCGTATTATTTTCGATTATTGTTTGTTGTTATTGATACAAATGATGAAGAACATCAAATTTCTTCTATTTCACAAAAAGAAAAATTTGAAGATTTACAGGACAGTTCCTGTTTAAGCCAAATTCGGCTATGCTAATGATAGTGGGTTGTTGAACGAATTTAACCATTTTAAACTAGATACTTTAAGGTTTGTATAGCACCTTGAACCATCGAATTCAGACATGTATTCAATTTATTACGAAATTTTGAAGTTGGATAAAAATTATGACTTAAAAACTGGGGAGTTTTGGTTTTCTTGAGAACTGACCTAGCTCTTGATTCTAATTTGTTAAATGGCTTGTATCATTGGATAGGGGACTCTTAGAGGAATCCATAGCAACTTGAACCACTTGATTTCATTAAGAATTGATTTAGTTATGAATTTTTGAAGTTATAGTACAAAAACTGGAAAATTTCGGAGAACAATTCGGTTTGTGAAATTCTGACCTTAATTCCGATTCTCTTTTGATAATTGGTCAATTTCACGTTAAACTAGACATTATAAGGTTTCCAAAACATGTTGAATCATTGAAATCGGATAAGAATTGAAGGAGTTATCGAGGTTTAAAGTTAAGCCAATTCTAAAGGCAAAATCCGAGAATAAAAGGTTTTATTCAAATACCTTGGTTATATTTTTAGTTTCAAGTTTGAAGTTTACTATACTAAATTGGTTTATTTTGTATTAAATTGCCTTGTTGATGATTAGATGAAGTTGAGTAGAAAGTTGCGCAATTATGAGATTTTGAATTGATGCTTGAAGTTTATATTGTGAACTTGTATGTATTATTAGGTTGTTGTGAATTGCCTTAGGTAACCAACGCTCGTGGACGGAGCTTGAGTTGAAACGGACACGAGGTAAGTTCTCGTGATCTTCTCTGGCCGATTGGCCTACACCGTACGTTGAGGTCGTCTCGAGGAGTTTTGGTGACGTGTTATTTAAATTGTTTTGGATGGGTAGATAGGACTAGTTATTTTATAGATTATGTTGTTTCCGTCTTGATGGTACGTATGTTGTTTGTTTATCGTCTTGATGGTATATATGTGGTTGTTTACTTTAAGATATGAATTGTTCATGCATCATGATTAACGAAAAGGGAAACGAAAAGGTAAACGAAAGGGTTAACAAAAAGGAAAATGAAAAGGTAAACGAAAAGGTAAACGAAAAGGCTAACGAAAAGGGAAACGAAAAGGTAAACGAAAAGGTGAACGAAAAGGAAAACGAAATGGTAAACGAAAAGGCTAACGAAAAGGCTAACGAAAAGGCTAACGAAAAGGTAAACGAAAAGGGAAACAAAAAGGTTAACGAAAAGGAAAACGAAAAGGTAAACGAAAAGGTGAACGAAAGGTTAGCGAAAAGGTAAAATGATTGAATGGTTTATGAACAGCATATGCATAGCACGCATTTTCATTTACGTAGAACTTACTGAGATTTTTATCTCATAGTGTGTCTGTATGGTGTAGGTGACCTCAATATAGGTGAGGACGAGATCCCTCCACCTGAGGAGTGATGCAGTTGACGGAGGATGATCGCGAGAGTGTGTTGGCGCAGTCGATGCTTAACCCGACCCGTGGGGATGTATGTAGGTATTTTGAGATGTTTCGAGTAGAAAATGTACAGATAGAACATTATAGGGTGTTTGGTTCTGGATAGTTGATAGGTTTATACTTTGATAGTTTGATGTTTTGGCGAACTGTGTATAAAACGTTTTGGTCAAGGTGTTTATGTAGATTTTCATGAATTGTGATGATTTAAATTAGGTGGATATACTCGGTTTTCAAACGTATCCATGCAAATCGTTTTCACGAAAGTTAATGTGTGTTTCGGTTGTGTAATTTAGAAAGAAGAGGAAGGTGAATGGAGATCAGGCGCGGCATCGATCGCTGTGACAGCGATCGATCGCCGAGATCGATCGCCGTGACGGCGATCGATCGCCCTTTTCCTTTATGCGGTTTTGACGATTCTACCCTCCCTTTGTTTTATTTGTAAATTGTTTTAATTATAGTTTTATATAATAGTTTTAATTGTTTTAAATGTTTTATTAACTTGTTTTAACATTTGTTTTAAACGAACTTCAATTCTGATTCCGATTTCGATTTCATTTCCGCTTAAGGTTAGGTTTAAAGTTGATCATGATAAGTTTATTGGGATAAAAAAAAATGATGTACGGAAATTGGGTATAGTGTTAGGGTCGTGACAATAGGAAAAAGAAAACTCTAATTAAGAGTACTAATTCTTCATGTTTGGATTATCCCATAAATGTCTCTTCGGCCATATATTCTCGTATAGTATGATTGTGAAACCTTCCAATGTACAACCTTCCAAATCAGTTCTTCTTCATGGCTATATAAACACCCCTCACATAGTGTAGATATCATATGCAAGACCAACATAAGGGATTAGATTTGCCGGTGTGAAAGATTTGAAGATGATGGCTATGGTGAAAATCGCTATCCTCGTGCTTTTCGTGTTCACAACCACAGCCCTTGAAAATTCCCATGAAATAGACTCCAATCATGAACTTCATCCGTTCTCTTCACCAGCACCGTCTCCATCAGCGGATGCTGATGAGCATAACAAAACCACAATAAATTGTGCCATTGGATGTGTAGTTAGGTGCCAAGACAAGAAATCTTGGCGAAAAGCGTTTTGCATCGGCCTCTGTCTCGCCCAATGCTCTATTGGCCCTTCTGACTCTCTTTCTAAAATTGCTTGTGTTGTTGACTGTTTTCAATCTTCTACAAATAATATTCGTTTTGGTATGCACATTTATATCTATTTATGTATTTTTTTCATGCCTTTGATATATACGGGTCATATATATTCAAATGTAACATCTTGTTTTTTGGGTTTTTATAATTTTTTGAAAATGCAGACGCAAACATGATGGATGATCGAATTAGTGCCTGCACCCAGCAATGCAAGAAAGATTGAACTTTGATACATGAATAATAGCAGTTATTTGAAAGACCTTTAGCTTCAGATTTATCATGAATTCAGTCACATTATGTGACAATAATCTCTTATTTTATGTAGTTTTCCTAAGCTGCTTTGTACACATCTGTTAGTTTTCCTAAGTTGCTTTGTACACATCTGTTTTAGCTTTATTGAATAAAATCTACCTTTTATTCCACTAATCCGTCATTTTTTATCACCCCTCATTATTGAAAATTTGAACTTAAAAAAAAATTTGTATTTTAATTAAGAAGAATAATTCTGAGTTTTCACTTTATTTGTAAAAAATTAAATGCACCAAATGCAATACTTTAAATAATTAGAATTATATTTAAAGCTGCGCCAATTGTTTTGTTCAGTTCTTCTTCCTCCCAAATAGCAAATAATAAAAGAATATCAGCATGATCTGGAATTTAGGAGTAGTTTAGAAAAACAAAATTTAAATCAGTGACTTTAATTCTATGTATGAAAGTTTATTTGGGTCACCATGATCAAATACGACTTCTCATCCCTTAAATCTGCAGATAAAGATGGAGCAAAACTTGGATCATTAAAAAAAAAAAAAAAAACCTCTCATTTTTGTCTTTCGAATGCTGGTCGAATCAATCCTTAACCAGTTTTGTTCCAACTAGTATAATTGGGAGACGGGGCATAATGCCTCTACTTCACGAATGTACTACAGATAAAACTATTGTAATGCCCCGAGTCTCGACGACCCGGTTCGCTATAGGGACTATTTTGAGCAACAACTCTCTGTGATTACTATCTCATTCACTTAAACTACTAACGCCAGAAACCCGTTTTAAATAAACAAACGCGGTGGAAATAGAGCTAAGTCTTCTGAAGACTTCACTCGTATCATACCTGGTTCCTTAACCCATTAAGTTCTCCTAATCCCATTTGTTAGATACCACGGCATCTCCCCGAAAATTTCGGCAGAGTAACGCCTGAAAATGACGCCCCCAAAATGCTAAGTACCTGCAAACGAATAAATCCCCAACAAATCCAGAATAATCCTACTCAACTATCCAGCATACGAAATGTACAAATAGCAGTAACGAGGGAAACTAAAGTACTATCATCCACAAGCGAAGAAAATCCACAATATAGGGCGACACATCACACTTAGCTGTGAATATATACAACGAATACCCAATACCCCCTCCGTGCCACGGCTCCATGGGTCGGGTCGCTCTAACGCTGCCATCAGACGGGGCCCTAGTCGCACTCCACCAACTGCTACCTATTTCGGGTCAGATTTTCGATACTCACTCTCCTGCTCAGCAGTACCTACACCACAGAACACACTGCTCAGCAGTACCTATACCACAAAACACATTGTAAGCTCAAAGCTCAGAAAGTAGAGTGTTGAAAAATAAACATGAAGTATGAAAACTAGTTATGCAATCCTAACACGTGCACGTCTCTACACACGTTGCCATCACTTCACCGCATCGCACCTCACCGAGGTTTGGAATGCAACCGCACCGGGAAGTCAGTCCGTACACCGCATTGCTTACCGGCACGTCACCGCCGTCCCGGTTCCTCCAGGAACAGGGCCCATGAGTCACACCCAAACCCCCTGTCCCGACTCGGAATGCAACCGCCCGAGACAGTTGGTCGATACACCGCGCTGCCATTGGCACGTCGCCATCGCTCTAGCTCATCCCGGATGCGGGGCCCACAAGTCACATTCCAGCCACTGTCTCAACTCGAAGTGCAATCGACCGGGGCAGTCGTCGATACACCGCGCTGCCATCGACACGTCACCACCGCTCCAGCTCGTCTTGGAAGCGGGGCCCACAAGTCACACTCCAGCCCACTGTCGCCTGTCCATACCGTACCTCACATCCTCTACTCTTCCGAGCTTAAAAACATGCCCAAAACATTTTGCGTAGCTTTTAAAACATGATGCATGCTAACCATAACGTACTCACAATGGCTGCACTCACACATCACATCGCACACAGAGTACTCCCGACATGCACCCAACTCACAACCTGCAAACGACTGTGGTGTAGGCCCCTTCTGGGCGACTCTCAAGCATTCTCTCCCACACTACTACTTACCTGGAGTCCTAGATCGCTCGAGTTTGACACGTAACGTCACCTATGGTTTCACCTAGTACAATTTAAAATCCTCGTTAGTACTTAGACTTAAACTCGCCAATTCATTCTAAAACTAACATTTCTAACTTAAGCCAACTCACATCTAACTAAACGGGTCACTAACTTGGTTCAGTAAAAAAATGACCCAAAACTTTAGACGCGCATAACTTTCACGTCAGTTATCGGAATCGAACGATTTCAGCGACCACGTACTCCCCTAAAAGCCTCGTAAGGCGCCATACCAATGGTGGACTTGACATGCCATGGAGGCCCAAAAATAGATTACGGTCCAAGGCCCATGAATTACTAAGCATTTATTCTAATGAAAATATTTTCTTTATTTGCAGGAAGTTGATCTTGATGGAGACCTCGCTTGGAGCACTTGGATGGAGCTACTCCTCGGCCTATGGGAATTTGTCTTCTCGGCCCATGAATTGATGTAATTTTTGGTTTTGAAATTATTTGGCATACATTAGCCTTTTTGTATGGATTATTATAGTTGCATCATGCATTAGATTGTAAGGTCAGGGTTAGATGTATGATGGTGGATGATGGGTTGAAGACTTAGCTAACAAAGGAGAAAAGGCCTTCAACAAAGTGGACTTACAGCGTGCCCCAGCGCTGCATCCCGCGCCCTCCTTCCTTCTTTTCCCCTTTTTCTCCATTTTTCTTCATTTCTTTCACCTACAGTTCACCCATAAACTTACCTCAAACCTTTCCAAACATAAAACGCTTCTAACCCAAAAACACGACTTTAAAACGCGTCCAAAAACGTAGTGAAAATTCATGAAAACGAACTGCATGGATTGTACACACACATTTACATCAAAAAAACCTCCAAACAGTTACAATATATCTAAAAATCAAACTGCACTGTCTATACATTCTACTATCACAATATTTACATAAAAAAAACTTAACTTTCCATACGTTCTTCCATTACACTTCTCTATACACATACATAACCCAAAAACATAATCGTACACACACACTGACCATGGTCGGAATCGCCCTAACAATATTGCCGGGTTGCATCCATGGTCGTACTCTTCCAAATGCATCCATAATCCTATCAAGTCTGTTTAATCTCACCACACTGCTATTCTCCACCTACATCATAAAACTCATCTATAAGTCTAATGCTTAGCAAGTCACGACAATATGAATTTAAAACATTTCACTTAACATATGCAGTTTCTACTATTTCTATCGTACATAAACGTTTCGTTGTTGTTTCTACTGTTTCTATCATACGTACATGTAATCCTCTACCGAGTGAGTGGAGAGCAGATTAGTTTCTCCAACCCTATACGTTCCACTACTACATCTGATGGGTGAACAACTTCCTTTAAACGCTACACATTTTCTACGTTCCGTTTTTTTCTATCGTACATGTAATCCTCTACCGAGTGGAGAGCGGATTAGTTTCTCCACCCCTATGCATTGCACAACTACATCTAAAGGTTGAACCACTCCCTTCAGACACTACACATTTTACACAGTTGTAGTTTCTACGTTCTACTCGTGAAAACACATGCTCAAAACATTTTCGTATATTTTCTAAAACATGATGCATAAACCAATCATACATAAAAACATGCAACATATCCTAACGTTTTGTGATGTAGGCCAAAAAGGCAACACGCATGCATACACTACTTACCTGGTGCCCTTAGCAATTTAGTCAGTTCGTTCACTTATCCTTGCAACTGGGTAACCTATCAACATAAACATTAGCATCAACATTAACATTCATTTTCCTTAACCCTTAAACCCATTACATTAACATAACAAAATCAACCTCATACGTCCATAACAAAACCTCAAGTCCATAACTACCTCGGAACTCAATTCCAATACAAACTCTAATCCAACCAAATCAACAACTCTTTTAGACAATTTATCAAACACTTTAGGAGCGTAATTTCATTATCAAATTATTCTGCAACCCAACATCTGATTTCAAAGATTCAAACGCCTATACATCACCCATATAACGTCTACTTTAACATGTCATAACTAATTCTCAAATTAAACCTAACGACCAAGCCTATAAATTAAGAATTCCAAAACTAATCGAAACCCCTAACTAAGGAAATTTTCCTAAAACTTTGGTTTGCATCATTCAGGCATTCTACCGAGCACCTTGAGCTCACAATTTAATTAACAGCCCATCAATGGCTTTTATACATTTCCTACTATCCAATTTCAACCTAACTTTCTATTTTCAACCTAATCTACCAACAACAATCACAAATACTCCATTATTAACCATTAACACGATAACACTATCGATTTCTAATATAAAATTATAAATCTCAAACCCTAATTGTTCTTAACCCTAAATTCGAAACTAAACATCTAGAATACATGAACCTTACCTAGAGCATGATTGTTGACGGAAAACAGAAGAGAAATCGTCGCCAGAAGAGAGCTGAATTGTCAGCCAAATGAGAGAATCTGCGAAAGGGGAAACGCAGAGGGAGGGGGGGAATGGTGTCTGGTGTTCGTGGGAGGGAGAAGAAATAAGGGGGGGGGGGGTGTTATTTAATTTAAATAATATTAACTTCATAATTACTCTTTTGCCCCTCACTCAAATCCTCTATTTAATTCGTTATTTAACCTATCGATTTGTTTTCTCTAAATTCCCTTATTTCGTCAAATATTTCAATTAATTCCTAGGGTCCTAACAAAACTTCTTGCTTATAAAACAGACTTAAATTCCTCTGTTTCCCGTTTTCGAGCATATCGTTAAAAATTGTAACACCGAAAATCTCGGGTGTTACATACATGCCCTTACCCGTTCCATCATTCCTTTGGGTTGAGGTTAACATGGACTTTGTCCTAGGATTACCACGAACTGCCCAAAGTAAGGATTAAATCATGGTGGTAGTGGATCGGTTTTCCAAGATGACACACTTCATTTTTTGCGCCAAATTCCATGACTCCATCTCAATAGCTGACCTATTTTTCAAAGAAATCATTCGCCTAAATGGTATACCACATTCGATAGTGTCAAACAGAGACACTAAATTTTTGAGTGCCTTCTAGACCACTTGGTGGAAGAAATTGGTGACTAATTTGTGTTTCAGCACCTCTTTTCATCTCCAAACTGATGGCCAAACGAAAGTTGTTAACAGGACCTTAGGCACCCTTTTACGCAGTATTGTAGGTAAAAAGTTATCCAGTTGGGATATAGTCCTTCAGTGATTAGATTTGCCTACAATCGCAACCTTCATTCCTCTACCCAGCAAATGCCATTTGAAGTTGCCTATGGATTTAATCCTCCTACACCATTGGACCTTGTTCCCCTACTCTTTAAGGAACTAGCCAGCCCATCCAGAGCAAACAAGGCTGAACAAATTAAGAAATTGCATGAGTCTGTGCGTAAGGCCATCGAAAAGAAAAATATGACCGTTGCTAAGCAAGTGAACAAAGGTCAAAAAGTAGTCATTTTTAATGAAGGAAATTTAGTTTTGTTACACTTGCGCAAGAATAGGTTGTCCGACAAAAGGAAATCTAAGCTTCTCCCTAGAGCGGATGGACCATTTAAGGTGTTGGAGAGAATTAACAACAATGCTTATAAGATACAGTTGCCGAGTGATTACGGAGTATTGGCAACTTTCTACGTCATGGATCTATCCCCCTATATAAGCGATGAAGATAACTCTGAGAGGCCCGAGTCAAAGGATTTGAGGTCAAATCCTCAATCACCTAGGGAGGATGATGTGCCCCATAGGCCCGTCACACAATCCCAAGCCGAGCACACATTTGATCTAACTTATGTTCTTACACACTATTCTCTTTTGTAGAAAATGTATTATGTGAAGGCTTGGAGCACACCTTTGGAGACTTAAAGTGGGAGGTTTAAGCTAAAGACAAGGACCAACCAAGGCACATCATTGCATGGAAGACAAGGATGTAAGATCAAGAAGCTCACATGGAAATTTGTCTTTCCGAGCATGAATTTATGTAACCTTTTTTTTTTACTCACCAAAAGAAAACTTTTTAAACGTGGTAACAATTTCAGTTTTGATTTTTCTTGCGTAACGTTTTCACTGCATAATCCAAGATCTCCACCGGTTTCTCCTCGTAAGATAGCGTAGACTGCACCTCAATATCCTGCTGCACTACGACGTGTGATGGATCCCTTAGGCACTTCCTCAGCATCGAGACATGGAAAACATTGTGAACTCCCTCCATCGAAGTTGGCAACTCCAACTAATATGCCGTTTTCCAACTCTTTTAGTGATCTGGAACGGTCCAACATACCTCGGGTTCAACTTACCCCTGCTTCACGAACCTCTTCACACCCTTGAACGGCAAAATCTTCAAAAAGACTTCATCTTCTACCTCAAACTCCAACTCTCGCCTCCTCCCATCGGCATAGCTCTTCTGTCGACTCTGAGCTGTCAAAATACGCTGCCGAATAAATTTGATCTTATCAGTTGTCTGTTACACGATTTCAGGTCCAATCAAACTGACTTCCCCGACTTCATCCCAATAAAGCGGTGATCTGCATTTTCTCCCATATAGAGCCTCGTATGGAGCCATACCAATCGTATCCTGCTAGCTGTTATTATACAAAAACTCTACCAAAGGCAAATATCTGCTTCAGGAACCTTGAAATTCCAGTACACAAGCTTGAAGCATATCCTCTAAAATCTAAATGGTCCGCTCAGATTGTCCGTCCGCCTAAGGATGAAAAGCGGTACTGAAGTTCAGCCGAGTCCCCATTGCCTTATGCTGACTCTTCCAGAACTTGGATATGAACCTTGGATCCCTATCTGATACAATAGAAGTCGGTACACCGTGCAACCTCAAAATCTCCTGAATGGAACAGTTCAGCTAACTGATCCATGTTGAATGTCATCTTCACCGGCAGAAAATGGGCTAATTTGGTTAAACGATCCATAATCACCCATATACCATCATAGCCATTCGTCGTCCTGTGTAATCCGACAACGAAATCCATAGAAATTTGGTCCCATTTCCACTCAAGTACCAGCAGTGGCTGTAACTTTCCCGGCAGGTCTCTGGTGTTCTGCCTTAACTTGCTGACAGACCAAGCATGTTTTCACATACTCTGTAACACCCGAGATTTTTTGGTGTTACGGTTTTTAATTATTATGCTCGGAAACGAGAAAGTTTTGTTAGAACCCTAGGAATTTATTAGGTTATCTGGTGGGATAAGGAGATTTCGGGAAAACCAAACTAGGGAGTAACCGAAACAACGAACTATGTAGCGAAATTGGTAAGAAACCAATAGAGGGGCAATTTGGGTAGGAATTAAGGTGGTTGGGAGGGAGCCAATGGATGATAGCCAAGTGTCCAAGCTTGTTGGAGAAGCTTTGCTATCTCTCTCTTCCTTCTTCTCTTCTCCTCTACGTAAAACACTCCTCATTTTCTTATTCTCCTTTCTGCCTTCTCACTTCCAGACGACGAACGACCATCAAAGCTCCTCTGATCTCCTCAGTTTCTTTCTATTTCTCTGCCTAAGGTAATCATCTACTATAGTTAACGAGTTTGGACAAGTTAAAACGTTAGTTTTTTTTCTGAAGTTTAGGGTTAAGGTTTTGGAGAAAACTCATTGATTTTATACGAAAAACACGTTAGAATGTTATCTAATGGTTTGATGGAGCTTAGAGAGAATCCTACTAAGTTTGATTAGTTAGCATTTTTCAATGTGGTTCATTTTTGATTGTGCATGATGTAGATCCGTGGATCGCCGAGGACGTTTGTACAAAGCTTGCAACACTACAGACACCAGGTAAGTTCATGCGTATAAGTTGGCCCTTAAGGCCCTACAACACGGAGATACTAGGTTTTTGGTTGTCGGGTAGTTAGATGGTAGGTTAAGTTCTAAGTTGAATGAGTTTGCTTTCTATTTTGCTTGTTATCCTCTAGCCTGTTTAAGTTATGTTTAAGCACCGTAAATGTTCATGCATATACGTTTTTCCTGAAAGTTATGTAAATGTTTTATGCATTAGGTTTTGAAGTTAAGAAAGATAAAACTTGTAATGTAATGTATGGTTAAGTGTGGGACAAGAACTGGTATCCTGTTCTGTATTCCTGTAATGTATCCCTGTAATGTGCCTGAAAGTGCACCCCTATTGCGCAAGTTCCTCTATAAGCCCTACTTATACCTCCATGTGCAGTGAAACGTAATGTAATGTAATGTCCATGTATTTCGAAAGTTCATGCATAACATATGCATCACTGCATTGTATGTTGTTACTGAGCTCTAAGCTCATAGTTTAACTCCCTGTTGTAGATATGGATCCTCTAGATGAGGACTTTGTGCCTCAGGCCGACGAGTAGATGCAGTTCACAGGGACGAGCTCATGGGGTGGTTGTGGCAGCCAAGCATATTTTGAACCTGTGGGGGTGTATTTTTGAGGTGTATGTCAAGTTCTACACAGCTTTTGGGATTTTAAAACGATGTATAGACTCTGTGTTGATGTTTTAAAACCTCTATTCTGACAGTTGAATATATATATTTTGAAATATTTTGGAACTACTTGGAGTCTTTTCTTTTAGGTTATGCATGGATTGTCTTGGGTTTTAGAGCTATCCATGTAGTTAGATTTTAGAACTTCTGTCATGTTTTTTTGATATGTCTAAACTCATGTTTTGAATCGAGTTTTTGAAGTTTGAAGCTTTTTGTGTCAAGAGATGAAAACTGTCAAACAGAGAGGTAGCCGATCGATCGGCTGTGGTAGCAGATCGATCGGTGAAGTGTTGAATTTCAAAAACAGTCGTCCATTCTGCCCTTTAAAAACAATCCTCTATTCTGCCCTTTAAAAATAGTCGTCCGTTCTGTCCTTTAGAACAGTCGTACACGTTGTTCTTTAAAACAGTTGTCCATTCTGTTCTGTGAACAGTCGTCCACGCTGTTCTTTAAAACAGTCGTCCACGCTGTTCTTTAAAACAGTCGTCCACGCTGTTCTTTAAAACAGTCGTCCACGCTGTTCTTTAAAACAGTCGTCCACGCTGTTCTTTAAAACAGTCGTCCACGCTGTTCTTTAAAACAGTCGTCCACGCTGTTCTTTAAAACAGTCGTCCACGCTGTTCTTTAAAACAGTCGTCCACGCTGTTCTTTAAAACAGTCGTCCACGCTGTTCTTTAAAACAGTCGTCCACGCTGTTCTTTAAAACAGTCGTCCACGCTGTTCTTTAAAACAGTCGTCCACGCTGTTCTTTAAAACAGTCGTCCACGCTGTTCTTTAAAACAGTCGTCCACGCTGTTCTTTAAAACAGTCGTCCACGCTGTTCTTTAAAACAGTCGTCCACGCTGTTCTTTAAAACAGTCATCCACACTGTTCTTTAAAACAGTTGTCCATTCTGTTCTGTGAACAGTCGTCCACGCTGTTCTTTAAAACAGTCGTCCACGCTGTTCTTTAAAACAGTCGTCCACGCTGTTCTTTAAAACAGTCGTCCACGCTGTTCTTTAAAACAGTCGTCCACGCTGTTCTTTAAAACAGTCGTCCACGCTGTTCTTTAAAACAGTCGTCCACGCTGTTCTTTAAAACAGTCGTCCACGCTGTTCTTTAAAACAGTCGTCCACGCTGTTCTTTAAAACAGTCGTCCACGCTGTTCTTTAAAACAGTCGTCCACGCTGTTCTTTAAAACAGTCGTCCACGCTGTTCTTTAAAACAGTCGTCCACGCTGTTCTTTAAAACAGTCGTCCACGCTGTTCTTTAAAACAGTCGTCCACGCTGTTCTTTAAAACAGTCGTCCACGCTGTTCTTTAAAACAGTCGTCCACGCTGTTCTTTAAAACAGTCGTCCACGCTGTTCTTTAAAACAGTTGTCCATTTCTGCCTTTTGTTTATGTCGTCCATAGCTTCTGCACTTATGTCGTCCACAACTTCTGCACTTCTGTCGTCCACAGCTTCTGCACTTCTGTTGTCCACAGCTTTCGTCATCCACTGCATGTCTGTCGTCCATTCTGCCTTCTATTTCTGTCGTCGCCTTCTGTTTCTGTCATCCATTCTGCCTTCTATTTCTATCGTCCATTCTGCCTTTTGTTTATGTCGTCCATTTTGCCTTCTGTTTATGTCGTCCATTCTGCCTTCTGTTTCTGCCGTCCATTCCGCTTTCTGTTTCTGTCGTCCATTTTGCCTTCTGTTTCTATAGTCCGATTGTAATTGTTGTCTAATTTTAAATATGTCTTTCAGTCTTCAATTCCAGAGAAGGTTTTCTATATTTCTTCATGTTTTCCTCAGTCTTCCATTACTGTTGTCCAAATTTTTAATATATCTTCTGATTTCCTATCTTTTGATTCTGTTTTCCAATTCCTCCTATGTCATCTAGTATACAATTCCAGAGAAGGTTTTTCTCTGTTAAAGTTTTAAATGTTCAAAAAAAAATATGTCACGTTTTAAATGTTTGGAGTGAGGCGCGCCGACCTCGATCGGGTCAGGGGTCGTCACATACTCTGCTACAAATTTCTTCATGCTAGGCCACCAGTAATATTGCTTGAGGGTTCTGTACATTTTAGTGCTGCCAGGATGAACAGAAAACCTCGAAGAATGTGCTTCCGCTCAAATCTCCTTTCGTAGTTGCTCACTGTTTGGAACATACCACCGATTTTGATACTTCCAAATTCCATCTTCTGAATAGCTGAACTCGGTCCTGTCATCTGATACCATACTCAGCTTGAATTTGTTGCACTCTGAATCCTCCTGTTGAGCTTCTCTAATCTTCTCCAAAATGGTAGGCTTCAGAGATAAAGCTGATAACACCGCTGTAACATTTGAAACTAGCTCCAAATAAAACATTCGAATCTCAGTACTTAACGTACTTGGCATTTTAGCCTCTAAAGTTGAAACTGAAGTCGATACTCTTCTCAACGCATCCGCCACCACATTGGCCTTACTGGGGTGGTACTTGATCTCCAGATCGTAGTCTTTCACGAACTCTAACCACCGCCGTTGCCTCATATTTAACTCCTTTTGAGTGAAGATATACTTAAGACTTTTGTGATCTGAATATATCTGTAGCGCCCCGAGTTATTTGAACCCGGTTCGCTACACAAAATACTGAAACCGAACTATGACTTTTTTGGGAAATTTTAAAATTTCATTCAATGACCAGGAATTGACCCTTAAAACGTTAAAACTTGCAGCGGAAAAATCATCGTAAAAAAAAACAATATCTATTAAATAGTTAAAAATATTCAAGGCAATTGGTTGAGAGAGAAAAAGAAAAGCAGAACACGTCGACCGATCACTAAACGACAAAAGTCTTTTACTCTCAAACAAAACAGAACACAATGACCGGTCACTAAACGACAAAACATTCTCAGCTCATATCTGCCGATAGAACAAACTACGTCTTCCGATCACTAGACGACAAAAAATCCTCAATTCACATCTACCGATCGCAAAATGACAAATTTCTTCCTACAACATCCGATTACCAAAGCAACAAAGCTACTAAAGACTTATACTGAAGACATCTACCGATAGCTTCTACTGAAGACATCTTTCGATGGCTTTTTCTGAAGACATCTTCCGATTACAAAACGACAAATTCTAATACTCACATCCACCGATGGACTAAATCCACCGATAGACAAAACTCTCGACTTCTGCCGATAGACATCATCTACTGACAGATCAAAAATACTCAACATCTGCCGATAGACATCATCTACCGATAGATCAAAAATACTCAACATTTGCCGATAGAAATCATCTACCGATAGATCAAAAATACTCAACATCTGCCAATAGACATCATCTACCGACAAATCAAAAATACTCAATATCTGCCGATAGACATCATCTACCGACAGATCAAAAATACTCAACGAAAACAACATAGGCAACAATTTCACTATAAACAAAGAAAACTTTGACTACCAAAAGAACTTGAGCATTTTACTAAAACCGTTCAAAACTACTTAAATCTGCGTACTACTCCAAAATTTGGTAAAAACCACTAATAAAACTAACAGAGTATCATTATCAGAAAGAGTCTCAAATTGTATTCAAAACATCAAAACTACTACTGTCACGAAAACTCTCAACATATTTAAATTGAATCATGGTTCACTAAACCTTCTCATCTACTGACACCAGTTAAACCGCCCCATCAGTTCACCAAGTCGAGGCATGAATGTGCTCCCCCAACTAGTCTATTCCTCAGCATACTTAGAAAACACACTTGCAGTCACTTCTTCACCTACATCACAAAACTCATCTATTAGCCTAATGCTAAGTAAGTAAAGCAGTAATGAAATGAAATGCTGAAACATAAATTCCTAAACATGCAGTTTCTACTTTCTCATCTCAGTTGCATATGCATTCGTTTCTGATCTGATCCCCCTGTGAAATTGGGAGTTGGATCACTTCTCCCGAAGTCATACATCCTCTCTCTTGATTAAGGGGCAGATTAGTTCCCTTAACAACTATTCAGATCCCCCTGTGAAATTGGGGTTTGGATCACTTCCCCCAAAGTCATACATCATCTCTCTTGATTAAGGGGCAGATTAGTTCCCTTAACAACTGTTACAGTCTGTTCATTACTTACCATGCAATTTCATGTAAAGTCATTTTCACATAGTTTTCAAAATATGATGCATGACATACAAACACATTCAAGCATGCACAACCCTATTGTTTTGTGATGTAGGCCCGAAGGCACAAGCATACTTTACTTACCTGGTCTCTTGGAGATTGTTGGAAAAGGGCTACTTCGAGAGCTACTCAAACCTAAAACCATAGACAGGGTGTTAATTAGATCTTCTCTAAATTTCATTTCTGCTATTCAGAAATCTAAGGAAACTAGTTTGGGTGCTCAGTCCATCGTGCATTCCCGATTCACCACAAAACCCGAACTAGCTCGCACATACAGCATTCTTGATACACTCATTCTACCACAAACAGACCTTCTAATGTACATTCTACTTTCATTATGATTCATCAGCAAGAAGGAAACTGAGGGAAAACTCACATAGATAGACGAAGAATCTGGCTGGAAAAATCGCCGAGAGGGAGTCTAATGAGCTGCTGAATGCCGAAAGAGGTAATAAAACAATGGCGGCTAAAACCCTTAGCTGGCCCCTTTTATTACACTAATTATTGTAAATTACGTCTTTTCCCATAGCAGCCAAGGCTTAACCTATTCAAACATTCAATCATAGATACTTAATTTCACAAGGAGTAAAGGTTACTAAAAGAGGTTATTAATTAAGGTGGACATTACCAGTTGCTACAATATCTCACACTGCTGACCATACAAATGCCTCCAGATTTTCAAAGGCAAACACTACCGCTGCTAACTCCAAGTCATGGGTTGGATAATATTTCTCGTAAGACTTTAATTGCCTGGAAACATAGGCAATCACCTTATCCTTCTGCATTAATACACAATCCAATCCAATCCGAGAGGCATCGTACTAAATGCTAAATTTCTCCTCTGCTACTAGCAATGTCAACACTGGAGCTGTAGTCAACTTATGCTTCAGCGTCTGAAAACTAAGCTTGTAGTCTTCTGACCATTCATACTTGACATCCTTCTTTGTCAACCGAGTCATGGGTGCTGCTATCTTAGAAAATCCCTCAATAAATTTTCTGTGATAGCCAGCTACCCCAGAAAGCTTCGAATCTCGCTGACATTCATCGGCTGAGGCCATTATCTAATTGATTGTATCTTGGCTGGATCTACTGATATCCCTCCATTGGAAATAACATGACCAAGGAAATGCACCTTATCCAGCTAAAACTCGCACTTTGAGAATTTTGCATTCAGCTGATGCTGCTTCAAAGTCTCCAAAACGATCCTCAGATGCTCCTTGTGCTTGTCTTCATCATGGGAATTGTAACACCCTTAATACCGTACCCATTTTTCCCGTAATTAATTTTTTTTTATCTCATTACTTAAAATAAACTCTAAGCGAAACCTAAACCGAAATCGAAATCAGAATTGAAATCTAACTTTTAAACCTTTTTAAAACAAACATAAAACTAATTAAATAAAACTTTTAATAATTAATAAAACAAATTAAAATTAAAACAGAACAGGAGGGCAAAATCGCCATTCTACCGAGGGAGGAGAAGCAGCGATCATTCGCTGTAGGCGCTGCACAATGCAGCGCCCGATCGCTGCACAATGCAGCGACCAGTCGCTGTATTGCAGTGACTAATCTCGTCTCTGGAATCCGAGATTTCCAGAGAGCTAACCCAACATTTCCCAGAGACTTTCTTCCTTACTAATCTCCACAAACTTATCTCATTTTTCATGTCATCAATCAACGAATTAAACGAACTAAACATACATTAAGCTTTCGTAAAAACGAACTGCATGGATACGTTTAAAAGTTGTCTAACCCACCTGTTTTAAAATTCCAAGCAGTCCCAATGAAAACTATAAAAACACAGATTATAAACAGATTTTCCAAAAAAACGTTTAAATCATCAAACATAAACCTAACGTCTAGCCAGATCCAACATCCTAATATGTTCATCTATACATTCATTAAATCTCCCAAAATACTTACGCAGACATCCCCACGGGTCAAAACGCACCGACTGCTCAGCACACTCCCACGGGCCATTCTCCGTCAACTGCATCATACATCAGGAGGAGGAACATCGTCCTCACCTGGCTCAATATCACCTATCACGTCACCTACACCATACAGACATCTATGAGATAATGAAATCTCAGTAAGCTTCGTAAATGCAGATGCATGCGTGCGTATGCCATTCAGAAAACATGCTCAAATTCAGATACAGATACAGATACAGATATAGATTCAGATTCATTTTTATTACGTCGCAGACAGATTGTTACCGAGATATCAGCCCTCTAAATGGAAAGGATACATTCCGCGGTCGAACTACCACTTCCCACCTAGAGGAGGGGGGTACATGCTCACAAACCCTACAGCCATGCCTGAGCCCCACCTCGCGTAACCAGATACAGATTACGTAGATTAATTACAGAGGTTCGTTTCATTTCTTAAAACACGTGCGGAAATTCATTTTCATGACTTTTGAAATACGTGATGCATGAACAGTTAATAGACATAAAGTAAACAACCAACATGCATACCATCAAGACCAAAATAGCATAACCTAAAACAATTATAAACCTATCTACCCAACCAAAGCAATAAAGCAAACAATCCACTAAGATCCTCGACGCTAAATCGATGTACGGTGTAGACCAATCGGTCAGAGTAAGTCACGAGAACTTACCTCGTGTCCAAAGCAGATGAATTTAGCTTGACGAATCTCTTTCTGTAACTTGAAACCTAAAGCATATCAACTTCAAAATCAATATCTTCAATTGAGACATCTCAATGCAATTAGTTTTAAAACCAAACATCAACAATTCCAAGCCATCTAATCCAACAAGAACATAAACATGTGTGGCACTTTAAATGAAGCATTTCAAGCCAGCACAAGTAAATCAGTTGACTTTAATCACAAAAACTAAGATTCTAGCTCGAAATATGAACCAATTTCGAAAAATTATAACTTCCTCTAAAAATGTCGAAACGGCTTGATTCCAAAGGCCACGGCTTTCTTAAAGTATCTTATTTTACCCACAAAAACAGTTTTGTGAGATAAAATCAGGAGGATGGTGAAAATGCATCAGAACAGTGACTTGCCGAAATTTCGCTTTACTATTTTACTTAAACTTTGAAAATTCATAACTTCTCCAATTCTTATCCGATTTCAATGATTCAACATGTTTTGGAAACCTTATTATGTCTATTTTAACATGGAATCAACCCTTTATCCAAAATAAAACAGAATCGTGACAGAAAGACCAAAAACCGAACTGACCGCGGAAATTCTCCAGTTTATACACAACAACTTCAAAAATTCATAACTAAATCAATTCTTAACGAAATTGAGTAATTCAAGTTGCCATGGACTCCTTAGAATGTATACTTTCTAATGGTGAAACTCATTTATCAAAAGCCATTCACGTATACTGTCAGAAAAACTATAACCGAAACTGCTCTGTTTTTTAAATCATTACTTTTTGTCCAACTTCGAAAATTCACCATAAATCGTACACATATCCGAATTTGATGATTCAAGATGCTATGCAAACCTTAGGGTGTCTACTTTTTAATGGTCAAATTCATTTAACAACCCAATATCATTAGCTCAATCGAATTCAGCCAAGTCAGAAACTGTTCTGATTTTATCCCAAATTTTCAGATTTTTATATAACCTACAACAATCCACTCCCTTCCTAAAAAGTCCTCCAATACGCTTATACAATTGGTATTAGCATCCAAAATAGGAGAAAAGAAAACCAACACTGAACCAATATTTTCGTGCTTCCAAAAATTAGGGTTTAACAATCTAAATAAAACCTACAAGTGTCAAACCAAAACCAAAAATCTCTCATCCTTTTAGCAGGGAAATGGAAAACCCAAGTGAGAGGAACCTAAAACTCACCTTAAATTGAAGAAAGAGGAGGAGAGGAATCGCCCAAAGTGAAGCCCCTCTCTGGTGCCCTACGCGAAATGAAGAAGAAGGGAGAAGGAGGTTGTGTTTTTATTATTAAAAAAACTGATTTCCATAATTACAAGTTTGCCACTCACCTCTATTTTCTTATTAAATTCGTTATTAGTCTATTGATTGGTTTTCTCCAAAATTCCCTTATTTTTCTAAATACTTCAATTTAATATTTGGGTCCCAATAAAACTGTCCAATCGCAAATCGGACCACGTTTGCTATTTTTACTAAAACGTCATTTATATTACGAGAAACGTAATTACTCGGAATATAGTGTTATTATTCCGAAAATTCCCTAAATTTCCTTAAAATCCCAATTAATCGTTAGGATCGTAATAAAGCTTTCTTTTCATCAATCGGACCTGAATTGACATATTTACAAAAATGCCATTGTATAATAATATATTAATATAATATATTAAATCTAAAATCCGTACAAGCCGGGTATTACAGGAATATACCAGAATATCGTTGATAAACACAATCACAAATTTATCAAGATACTCTCGAAATACCTGCTTCATCAGGTCCATGAACGTAGCTGGAGCATTTGTCAGTCCAAACGACATAACTAAAAATTCGTAGTGTCCGTATCTCGTCCAAAAAGCTGTTTTCGGGATATCCTGCGACCTGAACTTCAATTGATAATATCCCAATCTCAAATCAATCTTCGAGAAAATTTGGGCTCCTTGAAGTAGATCAAACAAATCATCTATCCTCGGTAAAGGATACTTGTTCTTAACAATAAACTTGTTCAACTCTCGATAGTCAATACACATTCAAAGTGACCCATCCTTCTTCTTTACAAATAGAACTGGCGCTCCCCACGGCGAAAAACTAGTGTGTATGAACCCCTTATCAACCAGTTCTTCTAATTGCTTCTTTAGTTCCTTTAATTCAGGCGGAGCCAATCTGTAAGGATTCTTCGACATCGGCTGTGCTCCCGGATAAGTATCAATCGTAAATTTGATTTCTCGGTCCGGAGGTAAACTAGACAAATCATAAAGAACATCTGCGGATTGTTCTAGAAATTTTGATGCGGCATAAGCTATATGCCAAGTTTTCTAAGTGTGTATTTTGGTTGACTAAGGTGCACTTTCTTGGCCATGTGATAAGCAGTGGTGGAATTTCAGTGGATCCAGCCAAGATTCAGTCAATCAATGATTGGCCTCAGCCGAAGAATGTCAGCGAGATTCGGAGTTTTCTGGGGTTGGCTGGCTATTACAGGACGTTTATTGAAAGATTTTTGAAGATAGCAGCACCTATGACTCGCTTGACTAGAAAGGATGTGAAGTATGAATGGTCTGAAGATTGTGAGTTGAGTTTTCAGATGCTGAAGTAGAGATTGACGACAGCTCCGATTCTGACTTTGCCTGTGGCTGAGGAGAAATTTTGTATTTATTGCGATGCCTCTCGGATTGGGTTGGGTTGTGTGCTGATGCAGAAAGACAAAGTAATTGCCTATGCTTCTAGGCAACTGAAGCCTTATGAGAAGAACTATCTGACCCATGACTTGGAATTAGCAGCAGTGGTCTTTGCCTTAAAGATCTGGAGGCATTACCTTTATGGTCAGCAGTGCGAGGTATATTCAGATCATAAAAGTCTGAAGTATATCTTCACTCAGAAGGAGCTGAATATGAGGCAACGGCGGTGGTTAGAGTTCGTAAAGGACTATGATCTGGAAATTAAATACCACCCCGGTAAAGCTAATGTAGTTGCAGATGCCTTAAGCCGAGTATCGACTTCAGTTTCAGCTTTGGAGGCTGGTATGTCTGGACATTTGAGATCTGAGGTTCAGAAATTTGATTTAGAGTTGGTTTCAAACTTGGCTGCAGTGTTATCTGATTTATCTTTAAGGCCTACAATTTTGGAGAAGATCAGAGATGCTCAGCAAGATGATTTGGAGTGTAATAAGTTCAAGCTGAGTATGTTATCTGATGATCGGACGGAGTTTAGCTATTCTATCGATGGTATTCTGAAGTTTCGTGATAGATGATATATTCCGAATAATGAGCAGCTTCGGAAGGAAATTTTAGCTGAAGCTCACTCTTCAAGGTTTTCTGTTCATCCAGGCAGCACAAAGATGTACAGAGATCTTAAGCAGCATTACTGTTGGCCAGGTATGAAGAAGTCTGTGGCGGAGTTCGTTGAAATGTGCTTAATTTGTCAGCAGGTAAAGGCGGAGCATCAAAGACCTGCTAGGAAGTTACAAGCCATTGCCGGTTCCTGAATGGAAGTGGGACCAGATTTCTATGGACTTCGTGGTCGGATTCCCTAGGACGATGAAGGGCTTTGACGGTATTTGGGTGATTGTAGACCGGTTAACAAAGTCAGCTCATTTTCTGCCAGTGAAGATGACTTACAGCATGGATCGGTTTGCTGAACTCTATATTCAGGAGATTCTGAGGTTACATGGAGTGCCGATTTCTATAGTATCGGACAGGGACCCGAGGTTCACATCTAAATTTTGGAAAAGTTTGCATAAAGCGATGGGGACTCGATTGAACTTCAGTACAGCATTTCATCCTCAGACGGATGGACAATCTGAGAGTACTATTCAGACTCTTGAGGATATGTTACTATCGTGTGTATTGGAGTTTCAAGGTTCCTAGAGTAGATATCTGCATTTGGTAGAAGTTCTCGTATAACAATAGTTATCAGGACACTATTGGTATGGCTCCATACGAGGCTTTATATGTAAGAAAATGCAGATCACCTCTTTATTGGGATGAGGTCGGGAAATCTAGTCTAATTGGCCCTGAAATTATACAGCAGACTACAGATAAAATACAGTTTATTTGGCAACGCATTTTGACAGCTCAGAGCAGACAGAAGAGCTATGCCGATGGTAGAACGCGGGAGCTGGAGTTTGATATTGGCGATGAGGTTTTCCTGAAGATCTCGCCGTTTAAGGGTGTCATGAGATTTGAAAAGCGGGGCAAGCTTAATCCAAGATATGTTGGTCCATTCCCAATTGTGAAAAGAGTGGGAAAAACGGCATATCAGTTGGAGTTGCCAGCTTCGATGGAAGGAGTTCATAATGTATTCCATGTGTCGATGCTTAGGAAGTGTCTGAGGGATCCGTCGCACGTGGTGGTACAGCAGGAGATTGATGTGCAACCTACATTGTCTTACGAGGAGAAACCGGTGGAAATATTGGATTATACAGTGAAGAAGTTGCGTAACAAAGATATTCCACTGGTGAAGGTGCTGTGGCGCAACCACAACATTGAGGAGGCAACGTGGGAGCGTCAACAGGACATTATGGCGCGTTATCCAGAATTGTTCAGGTATGTAAATTTTGAGGACAACATTTTTTGTAAGGAGGGTGGATTGTAACACCCAGAATTTTCCCAGAACGTGTGTGACCCTAGTCTAGGTCAAGCATGAGGGTTCAATTATTTAAGATTAGTGTACATAGAAGGGTATTAGAAGTGAAAGGAGAAGTGGAGAGTTTGACAAGTCAAACTAAATTGTGATTGGTGGAAGCTTTGGGTTTGAAAAGTCACACTTTGTTAACCAATCAAAATGTAGTAAAAAGCTAATGAAATGGTGAGGATTTTAGGAGTGTTTCACGTTGGCTTTTCATGAAGGGAAAAGGTGGGGTTAAAATTTAATTTAAGGAAGAATGGAGGAGGGAAATTAAAAGTAAAGGAAAGTTTGGTTTAAATTAGGTTAGTTCTTCTTCTTCTTCATTCGGTTCTCTCATTTTCTACTCCATAGCCGACGCCTCTCCCTCTCTTTTCTCCAATCTTTCAAGGTGATTTCAAGGTAAATTCACATGGGTTTTGGTTTACATAACTTTAGATGAAGTTTGTTGGAGTTTTGAAGTGTTTTGGTTGAGTTTTGTGAGAGTTTGAAAACCCTAGGTGAGGGATTCCGAATTTTAGCTTTCAATTGGTTGTTTTCCTTCCAAATTGGTTGGTTTAGTTGTTGAATGAATAGATTATGTTGTTTGAGTGATATATTGAAGATTTGAGGAGTGTTGCACAAAAATCAGTTTAGGAACACTTAAAGGGCCGATGCTGTTGAGGGATTTTCGAATTGGTTAACTGTTTTGTTTGGTTAATTTAAGCATTTCAATGGATAGTAGATGTGTAGAGGTTTCCAAATTGGGGTGGCACATCGAAATCCGTTGAAAAACGAGGGAGTTATGACCGTTTGAAGTTCGACGGTCAAAATTGTGCAAAAAACTGAGTTTAAGTGCTTTAGTGTGAAATGTGTTTTAGTTGTTGGTTAGTTTTAGGTTTAAGAAATTCTTAGATTTAAGTGGTAACTTATCAAGCTAAGTTTCGTTATTTTAGGTCGTCGGACGAGTGATTCGATCGGTAGAAGTGTGCAAGCGATAGCTGAGCCATCAGGTAAGTAGAGGGTAATGTTCATTCGCCATTCGGGCCTACACCATAGAACGGTAGGACTATTTGTTATTGTTTTGCTTCGTGTTGCGCTGTGTTATGGTTTTGCATCGTGTTGTGTTGAGTTTGTGGTGTGTTGTGACATTGCATTTCTTTGAAGCATGCATCATGATGTAGAGTACGCTAGATCTGTGTTGTCACATGGTTTGTCGTTGTGTGTTTGGGTGTGAGGGTGATAACAATTTGTCAGAGTAAGGCACTTCGGTGCAGGCAACTAAGGCACTTCGGTGCAGGCAACTAAGGCACTTGTTGGTGCAGGCAACTAAGGCATCTTTTGGTGCAGGCAAACCGAGTGTTAGAAATTGCATTTGTTAGGATGGTTGAGCATTGTGTGTGTTGCATTCATAAATCCCTACTTACTAAGCATTAGGCTTACGTTTTGTATTCTGTGGTGTAGGTGACGAAGTGTTTTCTGGTGAGCTTGATACTGAGGAACAGGACTAGGAGCAGTCGGGGATACATGGAGCTCGCCGATGCAGGTCATTTGTCGAGGCGCTTCGACCTAGTCTTTGGGGTGTGGTTTGTATTGGAGTTGTGGAGGCTTTATGGTTAGTTCTGTGAGAAATGTGTTGGTTAGTTGGAGTTAGGATTGAGGTGTGTATGTTTGGATATGTTTGGTTTGTGGTGTGGTTTGTTTGGGATTGGATTTGTGGTGTTAGCTTGATTATTTTGTTTTGGTGTATATAGTACTTGTATTTGGTTGAATTGGAGTTTAAATGTCATTTCTTTTTCAGGTTTTTGGGTTTATAAAAATTTTAGGCGTTATGCTGTCCGTTTTGATTTTTAAACAAACAACGTCGAGTTTAAGTTAGCTATTTTTATTAATATCCGTTTTAAGTCGGTTTTTCTAAGATTTTATGGGATTTGAAGATTTGAGTGTCGAGAAGGCATGATTAAAGTTTCGTAATTTTTGGAAGTGTTCGGGGTGGAGAAATATGAGAAATAGTGGGGAAAGGTCAAAGAGGGTTAAAATTAAAGTTTTTGGGTGTTTTGGGTCGAGAAAACCCGAGCTAGCCCGATCAATCGGGCATCGGGCCGCGATCGGTCGAAGTCTGGGCGCGCGGGGCGCGCCCAGCGCGCGCTGGCGCGCTGCCTGGGCGAGCGCGGCGCCCAGCGGCCCTTTGAGGCCAAAATTCATTGTTTTTTCAAATTTTTCTCGACTCCGACAGTGTTTTGACCCGACATTTTCCGACGTATTTTAAACGTATTTTGGGCCCATTTTCCAATGAATTTTGAGAGTTCGAAAAACCCAAAAACGAGTCGTAAAATTTATGAAAACTATTTTAAACGATGTTTTAAACGCGGGTTTGATTTGTAAACATAGCGTTCCGAGCCGGGCGGGTTCGGGGCGTTACATCTTCCGTTTGAAAGTATCTCACCAAACGATACTCTAAATGGCAAGGGGGTTGGATGGTCTTACTACAACTTTCTTTGGTAAAGGTATTAAAATTGAATTCATGAGGTACTTTGGTGGGCGATTGCTCACGGGTGGAGTGAAAGTTTCCAAAGTATTCGAATTCCAAATGTGATTGCAATTTATACCAAAGATTTACTCCTTTGACCATTAAGACTATAGGTGCTAAACCAACATCCAAATGAACCTTGTCTTTGGTTCGATGGTAGAATTTTTGATACTCACACTGGTGGGGGTAAGTTGTGTTATCAGTCCACCTAATTGTAGATTATGGCATTTGTGGCGTCTATTGGATATAAGTTCCGCCTAGATTGGTCTATTTCCACTATGGTATAAGGTAACATAAGGTGACGGGACTAAGGAATAAGTTAGCTTCTTCCAAAATAGGCGTGAAGGAGAATTGGGTCTTTCAACAAGTGGGAGGGGGTGAGATGGTCCAACAATCATACGACAAATCCCAAATATACTTTCTTCACTTAACACCTTCTTCTCGTGATGTCATGTCGACTGTTCTCCCAATTGATAAGGTATCTCTTCGTCAAAGAGGGGATTGAGGTACCACTTGATAACGGAGGGTTCTTGTTCTTTTATGGGCACCACTCCATATTTTGATATTAAAAGATTTTCCTTTATTTGTCCTTATTTACGAGTGGCGTCATCACGAGCCACTTGCTCGGGAGTCATTCGTAGAAGATTGATTTTCCTTCCTCCAAAATTAAAAGTGTAGTGATTGAGGAATCCATCTATTGAACTCTCTGGTCGTAATGCCATGGTCGTCCTAATAGGATATGGTTGGCACTCATTGGAACAACGTCACAAAGAACCGAATCCTTATATTTTCCTATGGTGAAGTCTATGGTTACTTGCTTAGTTATCACATGGTCATTTCTATCGTCCAACCATTTAAGCTTGTAGAGTGTAGGATGGTTGGTGGCTTCCAACCTAACTTATCAACCATGTCTTGGAAGGCTGCATTAATGCAACTTCGTCCATCAATAATTAATTAACAAACCTTGTCTTTTACTACACAACGACTTTGGAAAATTTTTTTGCGTTGACAGTCCTTGTCCACATTTTTAGATATTCGCTCTCCTTATAACTAGTAGTAGGGGTCCTTCTTGAGCCGTGCATTCATCGGCTTCTTGGTCACTTTCTTCTACTACCTCTTCTTCGACTTTATTATATTGTCCTTCGTCTTCCTCACTCTCCCATTCGCCCGTTGACTCCTTAATGACCATCACACGGCGGTTAGTGCATTCATTAGCATAGTGTCCCTTGCCTAGACATTTAAAGCATTAGACATCACGTGCTCTTGGTCCTTTTGGTTGGTTTTCTTGGGGATTGTGAGTGGCGTTCGATCCTTTCAGAGGCCAATTACGATTGAAGGGCCTCTTACAACTTGTTAGGAAAGTCGGTCTTACGTTTCCTCTTCAATTGCCTTTCCATCGTAAGGGCTAATTGTATAACCAGATCCATGGTCTCTAATTGTTGCAGTTCTACTGCATCTCCTAGATCGCGGTTCAACCCACGGATAAACCTTGCGATGAGTTGCTCTTCAGGTTCATCAATAGCACATCGCATATTGAGCGTCTTGAATTCCGTAAGGTACTCATCGACCATGAGATTGTTTTGCTTGAGGTTATGGAGTTGATGAAAGAGTTTGTGTTTGTAATGTCGGGGGACTAACCTATGGTGCATTAAGTATTTCGTGGAATTCCAAGTTGAGACGGGGTGAATCTAGTGTTCTCATTCTTTGGGCTTTGAGGTTGGACCACCATAGTACAGCGTGGCCCGTAGGTTCGAAGGAGGTAAGTTGTATTTTTACTCTCTCAGAGTAATCATGACATTCAAAAAATCTCTCAACCTTGTCAACCAATTCTAAAAATGTGTGCCCGTCACACGTTCCATTGAAAGGTGGAATGGTGATCTTGACATTGCGGAGGTCATCGTTATCCCTTTGACGATTGGGACGGTATTGCTCTTCATCATCTCCCGCCCATTCCTCATCCTCCGATTCATAATAACAGGGTCTCCTTCTTTGGGGCTCAACCCATTCTTCTTCCTCTAAGGGTTGTTGAAAAGGGGTTTGACGTCTAGGATGCTCGGGCATAATCCTAGAGGAGGTTTCTCGTGAAGGATCTCGTTCATGGGACTCTCTTCGAGGATGATTGTTCATGTGTTCCTTAAATTAGGTCATTTCAAGGGAAACATCCTTGATTTGTTAGGTGAGGTTAGTAACCAAGCCCGTAAGGCATTGATTTGACCTTGCATGCCACCTTGAGTGCTAGATTCACCCTCGTGACGTGTATGTTCGGGTGGTGGAGTGTCCCTAACTCGACTAGGTTCTTGGTGTGGTGTGTCTCATGCAAATCCACTTCTATTAGTCATACCGAAATATTTTTAATTAAAATTCAAATATAAATTCTTGACTAAATTGTTTTATCATAAGTTAGTGAAGTGTTTATCTATTTAATGTCTTAGATGAATTTCAAGCACTAAGGAATGTTTCCTAACTAAGACAATAAGAGAATAAGGATCATGCTCACACTTAACATTTAATTTGGAGTAATTAAACAACTTAGGAAAGTTTCAATAACACTTAGCAAACTAATTTTAGAATAAATTTTTTTAATAACGTGCTAGTACCACAAATCCAACCAAATTCAACCAAGTTAGCAACTTTATACTAGATTCACTTAGGCTAATATTAAATACCAACTAAATAACTTTAAAAACAGCAAGGATCAATATTAAATCACAAGTTTGATCAATGATAACATGCTGAAATTTTCATTTCACAAAGCAGAATTTTCATGTTAGCATGTTGTCCAACATAACCGACTTTGACTTAAGATTTGTCAAAATTTTGCAAGTTAACTAGTGTAACCAATTGTTAGCATATAATAGATGATCCATAACTAAATAAAAGTGTAAACAACTAACATTAGGAATATGAAAACTGAGCATAAACACTAGAAAACCGAGAATGAATATCATAAGCCGATTTTATAGTATTAGTTTTAGGATCGATTTCATGCATCAAAAAATTCAGATTTAACCCCTAGTTATTTGAAAAATATTTAGATGTAGAGCATGGTACATAATATAACAAAATAGGCTAAGAAAACCGAAAGCTAAAACATGCAAAAATCCGAGGCTAAAAAACAAGGAAACCGAGGGAAAAATCAAAACATAAACCGATTGGATTTGATCTTACCTTGGCTGATCCTATGCCACCATGAATACCACATTTTCTCTTAATATATTAAGCTATTAAATGACAATAAAATTGGCGGCAAATATCATGTTAAGCATAGCACAAAAATAGCACAACAATAGATCCGAAAATAAGGTAAGAAACAAGAGCGGCTATCCTGGTTTCGTGCTATATTTTGACTAACGTCAAATGCAACCAAAAACGCAGAAGGGAAGCACCTTACGCTCTGATACCACTTGACACAGGGGTCCCTTAGAAAAAGGGGCAGTGTAACCCACAAAATATTAAAGGAGTGCTCGGGTGTGTTGTGTGAACGAGCCGAGAAGAAAATATTGAAAGGGAGAAGAAAATGCTATCGATTAAATAAGGTGAATGTGTGTGATATGTGGCCGAAATTTGTGTGCTTTAGGAGAGCATAAATTATAAAAGAAAAATAGAAGAAGATGAAGGTGTTGAGTGTGTGAAAACCATGAAGAAGATGAAATGGAGATGAAGAGAAAATGCAACAAATAAAGATGTATGTGTGAAGTGTTGAAATGGCCAAAAATGGGAAACAAAAATGCAAGAAAATAAATGGATGTAGTGAGGATGGAAATACCCTTGGCGGACTCGAGGAGCTATCTCACGTTTGAGCTCTCGAGTGCACATTTTCCCAGGAGGAAAACGACCACCGCAAACCTAGGTTTTCATCCTCAACTCCTAACTCTCAAGAGAGAAAGGCGAGGGAAAGGATAAGAGTTAACCTAGCAACCTTAAGCTAGGCTAACAATGGAGGACTACTCCACTTGATTCAAGAATCGAGGAAACCCGAAGGCAACCGAAACTTGGTGAAGGAAAAGAGATATTTTATAAATTGGGCAAAAGTTTTTCATACATGCACCAATGCTATGCATTTATAGGCAACCTAAGGTGGTTAGGGTTTGGCAAGGATTGTAGAAGAAATGGTGGCCATTGGATGCAAAATAATCGGCAGCCAAGGAGGAATGCATCCGTGCGCGCGCATCTGGTTGGTGGAAGCTGCTGGCGCGTGAATCAGACGGTCCAGCGTGAAGCAGCCGCGCGCCTCATCAATGGGGCTGGATGCTAATCTGTGCGCACGATCTGATGGCCCAGATTGCTGCCTGGGTGCGCGCCATCAACGGCGCTAAGCTGCTAGCGCGCCTCGCTGATGCCTGTGCCTCCCGCTCTTGCCCGCGCCTCCTGTTCCTACCCGCGCCTCATGCTGATGCCTGCGCGCGCCTGGCCAGTGATGTTCTGCCTGCCCGCACATGCCAGATTGAAGGCCCAGCGTGTCCAACGCCCTTCCTTGATCAATGGCTGAGCCTTTGCTATGTCATTGAGCCATGTTCCACCCACATTTGTACCTGCAATTTCATACATTTAAATGTGGGCTCTTCCTTGGGCTAAGGCTTCCTTTGGGCTCCTTTTATTAAAGAGAAAATCCATAAGTGTGGAGAGATTCTTAACTTGGATGGCCAAGTCTTCGACCCATAATCCACCAACATATATCTAACCCTAACCACACAATTTAATGCATGATGCAAATATAATAATAATTCATACAAAAAGGCTAATGTATGCCAAATAAGTTTAAAAATAAAATTACACATTTAGAGGGCCGGGAAGTTAAATTCCCATAGGCCATTTGATGATTCCTTCCATGTGCTCGACATGCATTCTTCCCATATAATTATACCTACAAAAAGAGAACACATAATAAGTAGAGAGATTAGATAATGCAAGAGACTTTGCTAAATTTCCTTTTGCATGCAACCCGAGGCATGTCAATCTTAGTTATAAACTAAATAAAAGTCAAAAAAATACTTACAGTCGGTGAAGCACGTTGCATGACGGCTGGCATTATCAGTCATCCTTTGAACGACTTGACCATTTTGCTTTGATACCAACTTGTAACGCCCCCGAAGCCACCCCAGCTCGGTGCGCTACTTTGCACAATATTACCACGTTTAAAATGAAGTTTAAAATAATTTTCTATAAATTTTTCGACTCGATTTTTGAGTTTTTTGAACCCTAAAAAATGGTTGGTAAACGTGTGTAAAATACGTGCAAAATATGTCAGAAAAGGTAGGGTTAAAACATATTTGAAAAGGGTAAAACACCTAAAACTTACCCAAAATTGTGCGCCTGCTGCGCACGCCCGGCTCGGCGCCAGCGCGCTCTCCAGCATCCCTATGCGCCTCACCTCAGCAACAAGCGCACCCAATTCCAACCTTTTCCACTTTTTTTCCATTTTCTTCAACTTTTACCCTACCAAAACATCTAAAACTTACCCAAAACTTTTCCCGACATTTTCAACTCCTTGACACGTAAAAATCCCAGAAAACACGACTCAAGACCATTAGCGAAAACGTGAAAATGGGTGAAGCAAACGTCGTTTATTTTATGAAAAATCGAGTAGCAGAACGGCTAAATTTTCTAAAACCAAAATCCTGAAACAACGTTTACAATATATTCAAACCAAACACACAAAAAGGTTTATAAAACTAACATTATGTACACCACCAAAATCCCAACAAAATCACCCACTACCACCGCTCCCAGCAACTCCATGGTCAAGACGCCCTGACAAATGTCCGAACCGGCATGCCACATGTGTCGCCGACTGCGTCCTAATTCTGGTCTCCCTCATAGAGCTCACCTGCAATCTCGTCGTCACCTACACCATAGAACACAAAACATAAGCCTAATGCTTAGCAAGTAGGGAATAATGTAATTCAAAACAATGCATGCTCAACTCAACCTCTACATGCGGTTTCTATTCACTCTGTTGTTTTCGTTTCATTTTCGTTGCATTAATCTTTCACCTTTTCATATCGATCAAGTAGGCACGCATCCTAACACAATCCTGGACGGCGACATCCTTGACCCAGTAGAGCAAGATCTGTAACACCCGGGATTTTTAAGAGAAAATAACATTATAGGTAATTATTTAATAAATAATTGTTTTAAGTAATTTAAAGGAAAAGTAAATAAGTTTGGTTAACCTAATTGGTTAATTAATTTAGATTCGGGTATTTCCAGTGAAATTAAGCTGTGGGTTATAATTAAGAACGGATTTAACGGAATTTACGGAAGGGCAAAACGGTATATTAATGTGTTAATAGGAATTAATAAGATTATTGATATTAGTATTATTATTATTATTATTATTATTATTATTATTATTAAAAATAATAATAATAACATAAAAACAAAAACGACAGAATGGCCGAAGCCATTCTGTCGTCGGGCACCGAAGGCAGGGGAGGAGGAGACGCGCGACGCGAGCGGCGATCGACGGCCACCGCCGGCGATTTCTGACGCTCTTCGGCAGACGACGGCAACGTGCGATTTCCAACCGTCCTAGCGCACAAACCGAACGGTAAGCTCAATTTTTGGCCCTGTTTTTGTTCGGTTTGTGCCTGAGGGTGACGAGCTCGATTGAGCTCCTATCACCGGCCGATTTTGGTCACCTCCGGCGTGGGTTTGCCGACCCTTGGTCCGGCTATGGTCGCCTGGCCGTGTTGATCCCATTTGGGTGAAATTCAGTGAAGCCCGATTTAGGGCATTTCGGTTTTGGTGAGTGTAGCTTGGGATTTCTGTTAGATTATTAAAATTGAAGGTGTGGGTGGTCGATTGGTGAGGAAATAGATGGAATTTGATGAAAAATCGGACAGGGGGAAATTTCCGATTAAGGGCAGATTTGGGTTTTTGCTATTTTGACCTAGCTAGGGTCGTTTGTTTTAAAATTCCTTTTGGCAGGTTAAAATAAGTTATTAGAGGAGTACGTGGCCGATGGAATCGTAAGATTCCGATTACCGACGCAAAAGTTATGCACGTTTGAAGTTTCGGGTCGGTTTTTACCGAACCCAAATTAGTGGCCCGTTTAGTTAGGTTTTAGTTGGATTTGGCTAGAAATAGTAGTTTGAGATGTTTTCACGAAAATGAGAGTTTAGTTATACCGAGCGAGTTCTAATGCAATGTTTTGATATGTAGGTTTTTCAGGTTCCGCGGTTGAGATTTCAGATAGAGACAAATTCCTAAGGACGCTAGGTAAGTGGGTGCTAGGTTTCTGGCCCTTAAGGCCCTACATCGTGTCAACGTTAGGCTTTTGTATTTGATGATGATTTTCTGATTGTGGGGTTTGCTGAGTCGGTAGCCTAGGATGTTAGTGGTAAGACATTGTTCTCACGGGGTAAGACATTGTTCTCACGGGGTAAGACATTGTTCTCACGGGGTAAGACATTGTTCTCACGGGGTAAGACATTGTTCTCACGGGGTAAGACATTGTTCTCACGGGGTAAGACATTGTTCTCACGGGGTAAGACATTGTTCTCACGGGGTAAGACATTGTTCTCACGGGGTAAGACATTGTTCTCACGGGGTAAGACATTGTTCTCACGGGGTAAGACATTGTTCTCACGGGGTAAGACATTGTTCTCACGGGGTAAGACATTGTTCTCACGGGGTAAGACATTGTTCTCACGGGGTAAGACATTGTTCTCACGGGGTAAGACATTGTTCTCACGGGGTAAGACATTGTTCTCACGGGGTAAGACATTGTTCTCACGGGGTAAGACATTGTTCTCACGGGGTAAGACATTGTTCTCACGGGGTAAGACATTGTTCTCACGGGGTAAGACATTGTTCTCACGGGGTAAGACATTGTTCTCACGGGGTAAGACATTGTTCTCACGGGGTAAGACATTGTTCTCACGGGGTAAGACATTGTTCTCACGGGGTAAGACATTGTTCTCACGGGGTAAGACATTGTTCTCACGGGGTAAGACATTGTTCTCACGGGGTAAGACATTGTTCTCACGGGGTAAGACATTGTTCTCACGGGGTAAGACATTGTTCTCACGGGGTAAGACATTGTTCTCACGGGGTAAGACATTGTTCTCACGGGGTAAGACATTGTTCTCACGGGGTAAGACATTGTTCTCACGGGGTAAGACATTGTTCTCACGGGGTAAGACATTGTTCTCACGGGGTAAGACATTGTTCTCACGGGGTAAGACATTGTTCTCACGGGGTAAGACATTGTTCTCACGGGGTAAGACATTGTTCTCACGGGGTAAGACATTGTTCTCACGGGGTAAGACATTGTTCTCACGGGGTAAGACATTGTTCTCACGGGGTAAGACATTGTTCTCACGGGGTAAGACATTGTTCTCACGGGGTAAGACATTGTTCTCACGGGGTAAGACATTGTTCTCACGGGGTAAGACATTGTTCTCACGGGGTAAGACATTGTTCTCACGGGGTAAGACATTGTTCTCACGGGGTAAGACATTGTTCTCACGGGGTAAGACATTGTTCTCACGGGGTAAGACATTGTTCTCACGGGGTAAGACATTGTTCTCACGGGGTAAGACATTGTTCTCACGGGGTAAGACATTGTTCTCACGGGGTAAGACATTGTTCTCACGGGGTAAGACATTGTTCTCACGGGGTAAGACATTGTTCTCACGGGGTAAGACATTGTTCTCACGGGGTAAGACATTGTTCTCACGGGGTAAGACATTGTTCTCACGGGGTAAGACATTGTTCTCACGGGGTAAGACATTGTTCTCACGGGGTAAGACATTGTTCTCACGGGGTAAGACATTGTTCTCACGGGGTAAGACATTGTTCTCACGGGGTAAGACATTGTTCTCACGGGGTAAGACATTGTTCTCACGGGGTAAGACATTGTTCTCACGGGGTAAGACATTGTTCTCACGGGGTAAGACATTGTTCTCACGGGGTAAGACATTGTTCTCACGGGGTAAGACATTGTTCTCACGGGGTAAGACATTGTTCTCACGGGGTAAGACATTGTTCTCACGGGGTAAGACATTGTTCTCACGGGGTAAGACATTGTTCTCACGGGGTAAGACATTGTTCTCACGGGGTAAGACATTGTTCTCACGGGGTAAGACATTGTTCTCACGGGGTAAGACATTGTTCTCACGGGGTAAGACATTGTTCTCACGGGGTAAGACATTGTTCTCACGGGGTAAGACATTGTTCTCACGGGGTAAGACATTGTTCTCACGGGGTAAGACATTGTTCTCACGGGGTAAGACATTGTTCTCACGGGGTAAGACATTGTTCTCACGGGGTAAGACATTGTTCTCACGGGGTAAGACATTGTTCTCACGGGGTAAGACATTGTTCTCACGGGGTAAGACATTGTTCTCACGGGGTAAGACATTGTTCTCACGGGGTAAGACATTGTTCTCACGGGGTAAGACATTGTTCTCACGGGGTAAGACATTGTTCTCACGGGGTAAGACATTGTTCTCACGGGGTAAGACATTGTTCTCACGGGGTAAGACATTGTTCTCACGGGGTAAGACATTGTTCTCACGGGGTAAGACATTGTTCTCACGGGGTAAGACATTGTTCTCACGGGGTAAGACATTGTTCTCACGGGGTAAGACATTGTTCTCACGGGGTAAGACATTGTTCTCACGGGGTAAGACATTGTTCTCACGGGGTAAGACATTGTTCTCACGGGGTAAGACATTGTTCTCACGGGGTAAGACATTGTTCTCACGGGGTAAGACATTGTTCTCACGGGGTAAGACATTGTTCTCACGGGGTAAGACATTGTTCTCACGGGGTAAGACATTGTTCTCACGGGGTAAGACATTGTTCTCACGGGGTAAGACATTGTTCTCACGGGCAAGTCATGGTTCTCACGGGGCAAAGAAATGGTCTACTACGTAGACAATGAGTTAATGTTAACAAAAAGAAAAACGAAATGAACATGTTTTTAATAATGTCAGGCCATGCATATATGTAAATGTTATGTTTAGTGCATTCTCTTACTAAGCATTAGGCTTAATTTATATGTTGCATGATGTAGGTGACAGGTGCGAAAGTGAGAGTTTCTCTTGATGACAAAGAATAGGTGGTCGACGGGTGGTGCTCGTGGCGACGGGGTGTGTTTTGGCCTGGCTTGATGATCCGATGGTGTGCCTCGAACTGTTTTGTGGCGAAATGATGTGAGTTAGTTTTGTTGGTTAGTAGGTCTACGTGTCGGTTTCGTTTGTGAAAGTACGAAAATGTTTAAGTATGTAGGTTTGATGTTTTGATAGAAACAATGTATGAAAAGTCGAGTTTTGATGTATATGTAGTGGAAATAGAACGTTTAGAATGTGGAGTCTTAATTTTAGAAATATACTGGAACTGTTTGGTTATTTTAAAACAGGTAAGGATACGTTCGATTTTTAGAGCGATCCACTGCAGTTCGTTTTCTTGAGTTTTCCGAAATTGTAGGTTATATTAGTGTTGTGTTTTGATGATCGACGAATGAGTGATTTTAAGGGATTTCAACAATCCGAAACTTCGATTTAATGGTTTAGAAGTCGATACGTTATGAGTGACATAAAAAGAAAAATTTACGTGGTTACAAGAGTTTAAAGTTAAGGTTACGTTATTGTTAGTTTGTTTAAGGGTTATGGGAAGTGTAACAAAAAAATGATTAAATGATTACGTCACGGCAAGTCCGTGGCGGCCCTAACCTGATTGGGGTCGTTGGGGTCGTCACAATTATGGTATCAGAGAGACGAGTTTTAAAAGCGATTTTTTGAACTGCCTGCCAAAACATGAACCGCCACACGAGGAATCTCCTTCGACTGTAAGTATTTAAGTTTAAGTCTGATTCATAGATGTTTATATTGTTTTGTCTTGTGTTTGTATTGTGTCTAGGAACAAGAAATGCCGAAAGCACCTAGACAACCCGAGGAGAAATCCATTAGTCTTCTTATGGACATAGTGCACCAACAATCAGAACAAATAGAGATTTTACTCAACCGAGATGGAAATGATAATAGACAAGATAGTACTTCATGGAACCAGGGTAGTGAACAAACTAGTCAGTTTCGACCTCCGATATTTGATGGATGTGTTATAGGTCCGATACAGGCCGAAGTGTGGGTTCGAGCAATGGAAACATTGTTTGATATTATTAAGGTGAAGGAGGTAGATAAGGTTTCTTATGCGATGTGTCATCTGGTGGGAGGTGTAAGATTTTGGTGGGACAATGTCAAGGTCATGGTTAATGTGGGGTAAATTTTATGGGGACCATTCAAGGAAATTGTTTTATGAGGAATATATTTACAAAGCTGCATGGACAAATAAGATGTCAGAGTTTCCCCAATTTCGACAGACGGGTACGGTCGCAGAGTACGTTAGAGAATTCGAAGCGTTAACTCGTTCCGTCAGCCACCTAGGAAAGGAGAAAGAAAATAAGACCTATTATTTTGTGCAAGGATTGAAGTAGGACATTTATAAGGGTGTGAAAATGTATGGAGTTAGGGGTGCTTCCTACGACGAAGTAATTGTACAAGCTTTTGAGTTAGAAGTAGAACTTCAGAATAAAAGTCAAGAGAAGTCCGTTGAGGGGCCCCTCAACGAATTTCTGCCACCCCCAGTTAATGAGAGGCCACAACCAGCGAGGGACATTAATAGGCCCAATAATTCATCGATTGTGCAGGATAGGAGCAAACGACCCCGCGGAGCTCGTCAAGCTCCTCGATGCCCTACGTGTCTGAAGAATCACTTCGGGGAGTGCAAGTTGCATTCCGGTCGATGTTTTCGATGTAACAAGGTGGGGCACAAGGCCAGAGATTATCTAGGACCGAATAAGATACCACCATGTTGTCCTCTGAGGATGTCTACCTTGATCGAAGAGGAGGGAGCCGCTCAACCATAGGTTATTCCAGGTATATTCATATAGTGGTGATTAATAAGATAAGGAGCGTTAGAGTAGAAGTGTAATTAGAGTAGGGGTTTAAAACGTAACTTTAGTATATTAGATAGAAGGAGGATAGTGAATAGAGAAAGTTACGCATTGAGATGAATAACCTGGGATAGTTGTGCGAGTGTGTACATACCTAGGATTTATTACCATTGGAGGGATACAACTTAAGAGATATAACGGTTGAATAGACATAAACTGGACTTTAGTTGACGAACCTCCTAAGTATTTAAATGAAGGTAGTAACCAAAAGTCTAGCTCGGGTGAATTGTCGAATAGGAGCATTTGACTTAGTAAATATCAGTGAAGAGAATAAAGATATTGAGGCGGAGTTGGTAGGTTAACAAATTTAGAGACGTTAGAAAATAGGGAATCTTATGTGAGGTGGTACTTAAGTTACAAGAATTAGACGTTTGCTAGGAGATACGTACCACTTTAGAAGGTTAGTCGATAAAAGGGGGATTTGTTTCTCTTTTTGATGTGTGAGGTTTACAACCAACGCGATAGGAGAGAAAATTTAGTTAAGCTAAGAGCGGTCTATAAGTAATAGACGCGTCAAGTCATGAGTGCGTGTTGTTCGGAGAGTATGGGGCAAGTAGATGAGAGTTAGAGTCAATTTAGGAATTTAGAAGTGTCAGTTAAATTGAGAGGCATTTAACACCCTAAAATAAAGGTCATGATTTGGGGTATAGTGCAATGTTAGGCGGAATAGTGGTTCGACAGAGTGAGTACCAATTAGGAAAAGTAACGAGTAGTTGATTTCAAACTTTTGATTTAAAAAGATAAGAGATAAATAGTAAGTCTAAAGTTGATGAAGTTCGAGTTAAACACGGTAACCTGTGACTTACCTCCAAGATAGAAGTAGGAACTTTAGTGTTTAAAGGACCCGAGAGGTAGATCGTAATGAAGAGTCATTCCCAGATTTTGGGAAAAGAATTGACTGGAAAGTTTAGGTGGTGACCAATTAAGTGGAACTCGAAGTGCGTATGAGTGATCGAACGATAGGGCGTGAAGCTGGAAAAGTTTAGAACTTTGGGAATGTAGAAATCGTCATTACTCAATAGGTGGTTAAAACCATGGATCAGTCGCGCCTAAGTAGTAATTGAGAGAAATCTGGAGAATGAGATCAAATTAGGTGAATTAGAAAGCTTGGCCTATAAGGGATAAAGTGAAAGCCGATTCATGTGAGAATTTAAGGAAGTAAACTCGATCACTTTGTTATTTTCCTGGAGACTCGAGAATTGATAGGGCTTGTGGTATGAGCCATGGCATGCTTAGTCCCATTAAGGTAATGGATGCTTCTAAGCTTTTGGGAAAATAGAAGGATAAGATTTAAGAATTTTAGAAGATTAGAATTAAGATTGTAAATCTATTTACAACAAGTTTGCTAACAAGAAAATTGTTATATAAATCATTGTGAAGAAGCCAAGGAGAATATTTAGAACCTGACTAGGAGGACTGAAAGATAGTAGGCTAGTTAGTAACTTCGAGGAAGTCCTTGTGAGACATTAAGAATGAGTGTAGGACATTTTTGTTAATTAAATAAAGGGTTTAGATTTGAAGTTGAACTTGAATGTGAAGTCGTGCGAATCGAGGGATTGGATGAGAGGAAGAAGGGTTTGCACGAAAACTGTGCAAGTGAGCTTAGAAGTGAGGTTAGATCAGGAGGTTTAGGAAAGTTTCGACTCGTAAGTTGCGTCGAATTAGTTTATGCACCCTTTAAGGTGTTGGGTGAATAGTTTAACGACTTTGTTCAGACTTAGGAATTTGTTAGTGATTGATGAAAACCGAGGCACAAGTTGGACAAACGAGCGTTGTGGACATAATTGTAAAGACTTAGAGAATACTTTGAAAGAGAAGGGGGTAAATTTAAGTATTCAGAGCCCCGAGTACTAGGATTGTATTAGAGTGACTAATGGAACGTCATGTGTGCCCAATGTCCATGGGTGTATGGGTGCGAGTGATGGAAAAAAAAAATTGATGGTACGGTATAGGAGGACTTGGAAGTGGAAGAATTAGGATAAGAAGGCTATGTACTAGGTCCTTCGTATTAAGTAAGAGAAGAAACTTCGAGGAATTATGATGGCTATAGATGCGTTAGATTGATGTGGTATGAGAAAAGTCGGGAAACGATTGAATTTAATTCGAGGAAAACTAGAGTGGAGGTTGAGTTGGGAGAGATTTGAGAGATTAAATGATGATGGATTAGGTTGAAAGCAATGGACTTATGAGTGATTGAGTTACAAATGCATAGTTAGGAGAATCACAACTTTGAAAATTTAGGAATTGTCATAACATGATAGATGATTAAGGCTATAGTGCAATCAAGATTTAGTATTGCAACAGTAATTACGGTGGTAGCATTGGAGTGAGAAATAAGAGGATTGACTAAGCAACAATTTTGAGGACAAAATTTCATTTAAAGAGGGAATGATGTAACACCCGGGATTTTTAAGAGAAAATAAAATGATAGGTAATTGTTCAATAAATAATTGTTTTAAGTAATTTAAAAGAAAAGTGAATAAGTTTGGTTAACCTAATTGGTTAATTAATTTAGATTCGGGTATTTCCAGTGAAATTAAGCCGTGGGTTATAATTAAGAACGGGATTTAATGGAATTTACGGAAGGGCAAAACGATATATTAATGTGTTAATAGGAATTAATAGGATTATTGATATTAGTAATTATTATTAGTATTATTATTCTAGAGTGGAGGTTGAGTTTGGAGAGATTTGAGAGATTAAATGATGATGGATTAGGTTGAAAGCAATGGACTTATGAGTGATTGAGTTACAATGCATAGTTAGGAGAATCACAACTTTGAAAATTTAGGAATTGTCATAACATGATACATGATTAAGGCTATAGTGCAATCAAGATTTAGTATTGCAACAGTAATACGGTGGTAGCATTGGAGTGAGAAATAAGAGGATTGACTAAGCAACAATTTTGAGGACAAAATTTCATTTAAAGAGGGAATGATGTAACACCCGGGATTTTTAAGAGAAAATAAAATGATAGGTAATTGTTCAATATTATTATTATTATTAAAAATAATAATAATAACATAAAAACCAAAATGACAGAATGGCCGAAGCCATTCTGTCGTCGGGCACCGAAGGCAGGGCAGGAGGAGACGCGCGACGCGAGCGGCGATCGACGGCCACCGCCGGCGATTTCCGACGCTCTCCGGCCAGACGACGGCGACGTGCGATTTCCTACCGTCCTCGCGCACAAACCAAACAGTAAGCTCGATTTTTGGCCCTGTTTTTGTTCGGTTTGTGGCCGAGGGTGACGAGCTCAATTGAGCTCCGATCACCGGCCGATTTTGGTCACCTCCGGCGTGGGTTTGCGACCCTTGGTCCGGCTTTGGTCGCCTGGCCGTGTTGAGCCCGATTTGGGCAAAATTCAGTGAAGCCCGATTTAGGGCATTTCGGTTTTGGTGAGTGTAGCTCGGGATTTCTGTTAGATTATTAAAATTGAAGGTGTGGGTGGTCGATTGGTGAGGAAATAGATGGAATTTGATGAAAAATCGGAAAGGGGGAAATTTTTTATTACGGGCAGATTCGGGATTTTGCTATTTTGACCTAGCTAGGGTCGTTTGTTTTAAAATTCCTTTTGGCATGTTAAAATAGGTTATTAGAGGAGTACGTGGCCGCTGGAATCGTTCGATTCCGATTACCGACGCAAAAGTTATGCACGTTTGAAGTTTCGGGTCGGTTTTTACCGAACCCAAATTAGTGGCCCGTTTAATTAAGTTTTAGTTGGATTAGGCTAGAAATAGTAGTTTGAGATGTTTTCACGAAAATGAGAGTTTAGTTATGCCGAGCGAGTTCTAATGCAATGTTTTGATATGTAGGTTTTTCAGGTTCCGCGGTTGATATTTCAGATAGAGACAAATTGCTAAGGACGCCAGGTAAGTGGGTGCTAGGTTTCCGGCCCTTAAGGCCCTACATCGTGTCAACGTTAGGCTTTTGTATTTGATGATGATTTTCTGATTGTGGGGTTTGCTGAGTCGGGTAGCCTAGGATGTTAGTTATTAGTTGTTTGTGAAGTTAGTTAAGAATAATGTATGTCCATGTATATTGTGAATTGTTTGGTGATGTGTTTGATGGTATGTTATACGTGAATTCCTCATGCATCATGTTTTTCCTAACTGTGCATACGAACTATTTATGAGCATGTTTTTATGACGAATTGAACGATAACGATTTAATGATGATATGTGTTCTCACGGCGTAAGACATGGTTCTCACGGGTAAGACATGGTTCTCAGGGGGCAAGACATCGTTCTCACGGGGCAAGTCATGGTTCTCACGGGGCAAGTCATGGTTCTCACGGGGCAAAGAAATGGTCTACTACGTAGACAATGAGTTAATGTTAACAAAAAGAAAACGAAATGAACATGTTTTTAATAATGTCATGCATATATGTAAATGTTATGTTTAGTGCATTCTCTTACTAAGCATTAGGCTTAATGTATATGTTCCATGATGTAGGTGACAGGTGCGAAAGTGAGAGTTTCTCTTGATGACAAAGAATAGGTGGTCGACGGGTGGTGCTCGTGGCGACGGGGTGTGTTTTGGCCTGGCTTGATGATCCGATGGTGTGCCCCGAACTGTTTTGTGGCGAAATGATGTGAGTTAGTTTTGTTTGTTAGTAGGTCTACGTGTCGGTTTCGTTTGTGAAAGTACGAAAATGTTTAAGTATGTAGGTTGGATGTTTTGATAGAAACAATGTATGAAAAGTCGAGTTTTGATGTATATGTAGTGGAAATAGAACGTTTAGAATGTGGAGTCTTAATTTTAGAAATATACTGGAACTGTTTGGTTACTTTAAAACAGGTAAGGATATGTTCGATTTTTAGAGCGATCCACGCAGTTCGTTTTCTTGAGTTTTCCAAAATTGTAGGTTATATTAGTGTTGTGTTTTGATGATCGACGAACGAGTGATTTTAAGGGATTTCAACAATCCGAGACTTCGATTTAATGGTTTAGAAGTCGATACGTTATGAGTGACATAAAAAGAAAAATTTACGTGGTTACGAGAGTTTAAAGTTAAAGTTACGTTATGGTTAGTTTGTTTAAGGGTTATGGGAAGTGTAAAAAAAAAATGATTAAATGATTACGTCACGACAAGTCCGTGGCGGCCCTAACCTGATTGGGGTCGTTGGGGGATCGGAGGCACACATCCTATCACAATCCTAGACGGCCATATATGATCTCCTCCCATATTGATCATAGAACCCTCAAGTGCCCTCTCTAGCACGATCATATCGAGGCGTTCATACTCACGACACATTACGTACTTTCAGAATAGCATCTGTCGTAGAACCCCTCTCGGGGTGCTACACACGAGCACTCATTCTCGATGAGGTGATTCTACTCGAGACCAAGTTGCATATCTTCTTATCTTCTTGCGTTGCATACTCATAACTCAAAACATGCTATAACTCGTATTTCGTAGTTTGAAAACATGATGCATGACCATATAATGCTCAAACCAAAAAAAAAGAACAAACAAACAATCATCCCTACCATTTCATGGTGTAGGCCCGAGGGCAAGAAAAACACACGTTCCTCTACTTACCTGGTTACTCCGCACGTATTCAGTTACTCCGAGTACACAAATCACTCGCTCGTTAACCTAACAAATATAGAGAAAATCACTTAGTAATCATACAACTATACCTAAAGGGCATATACTCTATTTCAATCAACAACAAGCTAACCCTAAGCATCCAAATCCCAAAATCCCGATTTTCCCACACTTTCCATCGTCCAACTTCAATCGGCCATAACTCACTCGTTTTTCATCGGATTTCAACAATCCACCCCATTTCGTAAACCTCTACATGTCTACTATTCATTGAATCTAACCATTTTAGCAATCAAAGAACATGGCCGATCGAAATTCACAAAAATAGAATCGGCGAGCTATGTTCCCAAAATCGATTTTTCACAAACTTCCACCAATTCTCTAATCTAACTACCCAAACAACCTAAACTAACCTATCTAATGTTTAAACCATCAAAAGTAGGAAGAAAACCAGCAAAGGAAACCAAAAATTCGAAGCTCTCCCATAAGGGTTTCCAAACCCTATCAAAACTCATCAAAAACCCCAAGATCACTACCTATATGCATACAACATAAAACCCACTCAAAACTAACCTTGATCTTGAAGAAAAATTGAAGAAGAAGAAGAAGAAGAAAATCCTCCAATGGTGGCTGAAGAATCGTAGGTGGAGAAAGGGGAGAAGACAACTATTTTGTCTTTTTACACCTTTGCCATTCAAAATTTTAAAACTTAATTTTTTCCTCTTTTAGTAATTTATAAATCCAGCCCTTTTTCCTCCTATCCTATTCTCCCTTACGTGAACATTTCCTTTCCCTCTTCTTCTCATTCATGTTTCCTTTACTTATGTACCAAAACAGCACCTCCATCAAAACCTACTTCATAATAGGGTTTTCAATCAAACTCTCATTCCAATTCCACTTTCCAACTCAATAGCTTAGGATAACTCTAGGATTAATGATAAACTCCCCTAATCGTCTAATCTAAGGGCTACGTACATTATAGAAAAATTTTTGGGTGTTACATTGGAGGCCTATGACTCGGTCCTAAGCCAAATCAATATTACCAAATAAATATTTTTCCAACATGTGCACTATTTTTGCAGGTAAGGGCCTACTGGATTGCTTAGATTGGGAGCCAACACTACTGGATATGGACAAGCCAACACACATGCTTTAATGGAAGACCAATGTTGCGCGCCAAACCTTGCTAAGGCCGTATATCACCTACAAAAAAAAACCGGTTAAACATTAGTTCTCGGCTAGGCCAAGGATGCAGCAAAAAAGAATCGATTAGATGAACAACCAAATGAAATCCAAATGGAACGAAATTTTAAGGGTAACTCTATTTAGGAGTTAGGTGAATCCCCTTAAAATTTCAAGGCAAGAAATGAAACGGAATAAAAGTTATGAAGGCAAACCCGAATGTTGTCCGATGAGCAAAGATTAGTGCTCTCGGCAAACAAACTTCGAAAGAAGATTTACAGCAAGGGGGAACAGGTTATTGGCCACTTTCTCTTGCCACCAACCCCTCAAGAGTTGAGAGAAAGATGGAACAAAGACTCAGCAAGCAACCATGGGCTTGTGAGCTTGGTAGGAGGCGCTCTCCTCTTAGTTGCACACAACCGGAGCACACTTACCTTCTCGGCAAGCACTTAACCACTTCAGGTTCTTCCTATAAAAAAAGGGTCTACTTCTTCTCATATCATCAATAACCAAATACAAACACCAATGACCATGTATTTATAGACCTAAAGGTGGCTTAGGGTTAGGTGTTCAAAAGTTGGCTTACAAAACCGTTTGAAGGAAAGGCATGAGCGATCGAGATCTCTTCTTGCAATCTCCATCAAAGGCCACGAGTAAGCTATGTCATCCATCCTTGGAACTCTTCTTTGGTGCCTCTCCTAATGTGTAGCAACCGGTACGTGGCTTTTGTTTTATGGAATTAAGTGATTTTGATTGGTTGCTTAAATAAGTTAAAGTTTGTTAGTCGAGGGCATAAATGTAATTTGTGAAGCATGTGATATAAATGGAGGGTTTAGTGAAGGATAGCCGACACTGTTTCATTACTTTTCTCTTCAACTCAGCTGACTCCTCTGGCGATTTTTCTCTCCGAATCTTCTTCAACTTAGGTAAGTTCTTCCTTGATTTCTTCTTGTTGATGATTTAAGGTGAATATAGGATATACATTTGATGATTGGTTTATGGTAGAATGAGTGTTTTAGGAATGCCGTGAGTGAGAGCTGAGTTCGGGTTTTGTGATGATTCGGGAATGCTAGAGGAACAGAGCTTCTAACTAGTTTCCTTAAATTTCTGAATAGTTTAGAATGAAGTGTAGCAAAGATCTAACTAATACCCTGTCTACGGTTTTAGGTTTGAGCAAAACTCTGAAGTAGTTTGCAACCAAGTTTTTCCAAGAAGCTAGGTAAGTAGAGTATGTGTGTGCCTTCGGGACTACATCACAAAACAGTAGGTTTATCCATGTTTGAATGTTTTCAGTATGTCATGCAACATGTTTTGAAAGAATACGAAAATAAATTTACATGTAAGGGCATGGTAAGGCAAGAACAAAATTTGTATCAGATCAGCTATTAAAGGAACTAATCCGCCCCTTAATCGAGTAAGAGGATGTATGACTTTAGGAAAATTGATCCACCTCCCATCGAACAGAGGGATCAGATCAGCTATTAAGGGAACTAATCCGCCCCTTAATCGAGTAAGAAGATGTATGACTTTGGAAAAACTGATCCACTTCCCATCGAACAGAGGCATCAGATTAGAGAGCGAACACAAATGCAACTGAGATGTGAAAGTAGAAACTGCATGATTAGGATTTATGAATTTAGCACTTCATTTCTTATCTGCTCTACTTATTTAGCATTAGGCTAATAGATGAGTTTTGTGATGTAGGTGCTGAGATTTCAACAGGTGATTTCTCTGAGTTTACAGAATGATAGGTGAAGTTGATGGAGCACATCTATGCCGCGGTTTAGTGCGCTGATGAGGCGGTTTAACTAATGTCAGTATGAGAAGTTTGAAAGGATAGATGTTTTGTCGAAGTGTGCTGAGAATTTTATGATAGTGGTTGTTTTAATATTTCTGTTATGTTTTCTCTAGTTACTCTGATAGTGATACATTGTCGATTTTAACTGTGGTTCTTACTGGATTTCCAGCATTTCATGGAGTCAAGTTGTTTTGAATGATTATAGTAAAATTTATAAGTTCTTTTAATAGTTAGAATTGTTCATTTGTTTAGAGTGTAATGGTTAATGTGTTGTGATGTTGTTGTTCGGCGGATGTGATCGGCAGATGTCGATCGACGGATGTCGTTCGGTAGAGGTGATCGGTGCAAGTTCGAAATCGGAAGATGTCTTCTGTTTCTGCTTCTACCGCTAAGACTGTTCAGCGGAAGATGTCGTCTGTTTCTGCTTCTACCACTGAGACTATTTAGCGGAAGATGTATTCTGTTTCTACTTCTACCGCTGAGACTATTTAGTGGAAGATGCCTTCTGTTTCTACTTCTACCGCTTAGACTATTTGGCGGTAGACGCGTTCAAATTTAAGACATTTAAATATTCAACGCCTTTACGCCCTCGGTTCTTTTGGCCCATTGTTTTTATTATTTTAATTGTTATATAAGTGTTGTTTTAGCATTTTGTTTTAACCCTGTTTTACACTAATGATTTTCCGCTGCAAGTTTTATTTATTTTTTTAAATGAATGTCGAATTTTGACGTTGGGTGAAGTTTAAAAATTTTTCCAGAATGTCTTAGTTTTGTTTAGTGTTATGAGTAGCGAACCGGGTAAAAGAAAAAAAAAATTCGGGGGTATACATAATGCCAAGTAAGCTTTAATCACATGTTGGAGTGGTCCCCTTCTGCTTTTGGAATTTGACCAAGTACAAGTGGTCCCCCCATTTAGAGTGTAATGTTTGCAAGCTCCTTCTTTTTACTTGGAAAAATCTGAACAAGAAGCTTCCTTGCCATGTCACCCTTCTATGACACGCCTCCTTGAAGTCTTCCATGTGGCCAATTCGTCATTTCATGCTCTGGATGAGGTGGCAATACCATGTATGCTCGGTTTGGTGCCTTTAGCGCTTTCTTGGTGTGGCCGAGCATGTGTTAGGCTTTTGTGCCATTTTTGTACAACCAATCCAAGCCACCATCTAATCCACACAATCTAACCCTAGCATTTATCTAATACATGCATGCAACTATATGGCTAATGTTTGCCAAAATTACATAAAGGTTAGAGTATGCCAACAAAATACAAAAGTATGAAAAACATGGTTACATTAATTTGTCCATTGGGAAGACAAATTCCCTCTTGATCTTCATCCATGATTTCCGTGCAAGGTTGAGCCATGTCTTGTGCTATTTTTTCATCCAAGCCATTGATGAGATCATCTCCTACAAAAGATGGAAACTTGTAAGTAAAATGTATAAACATAGCTTGACCCTTGGTTTGAGTAATGGGCCTAGGGGCACATCATCCTCTTCGGGTGATTGAGGATTTGACCTCAAATCTAATGGTTGGTCTGGTCCAAAATCTTATTCTACCCCTTTCTATTAGTAGACTTTCCAAGCAAGAGGTTTGTGGCCACACAATGCATGAGGGTCAATATATCCTACCCCTTTGGTTTCCTTAAGCCATTTACTTTGGCTAGATAATACTTTGGATCTCTCAATCCCTTTAGGACTTTTGGGCCTTGATCCACTAGGGTCTCTAAGGGTGGCATCTACAAAGAAAGTATGCTCATTTGGTATAAAATTAGGCAAAGAGTTTATCCTAATTAGGGAAATGACTTTAGTTCCAATTCCTACTCTAGGGAAGTTAGGGTTTTCCAAATAACGTTCATAGGCTAGGTCACTTTAAGTTCAATGCTCACCTTCCTAAGTGGAAGCCTATGGTCAACAATTACTAAGGTGGACTCATATTTCTCCATTTGACTCACTAAATAATCAGCTACTAAGGGAAAAATTGAGTCACTAAGTACAATGATAAACAATTGTAATCCATTGAGCCCCCATAAATAGTTTGAGCATAATATACAAAAAATTCTTCACAAATTAGTCTTCTTAGGTTTAGCTCAATTCTAAAGTGTAATTCACCAAAATTTGAGGTATGCTCTAAAAATCCTAGGTGGTGTGACATGGATACTCCATCATAAAAGGGATTCGCAAATTAAAGATTTTTAAAATTAATTGGTTTACTAAGAGGTATTCCTATTATGTCATTGTATAAGCTTTCCTCTAAAATCTTAAGAGTGTGCGGTTTCATCAAAAGGAACAAAGAGTGAATAAGGGAAAGTTTAGCAACGTTGTGTCCATAGTGCAACTTATCACTCAAAATCTTATAGTCCTTATTCCAACCAACTTTAAATATCCAAGTAATCAAGGTGTTTGGTGGAATGAATCTAGGTATTATATCACTTAAGGGCTTCCTTAACATTTCATTATTTGAATTTAGTTTAAGGGTGCTAGGATGCCTAAAGGTCCTTGAAAGATCCTTTTCTTCTTTTGCCAATAAGGCAAGAATAAAAAAGCTTTTTCTTTCCAATGCATAATGATCTTTCTCGATTTGCATTATAAAGGGGTCAAGGTAACTCTCATTCAATTGGTAGATCTCTAATTGGGTTTGGAAAATAGGGACATATGCATATATTGCATCAAAGGGTTCCGCTATAGCGTAGGTCAATTTCTCAAAGTCCTTTGCTAAACCATTCTCCATAGGGCTTACAACAAATGGATCATACCAAACGTTAACCTCTTAAGTTCCTAAATGTTGGAATTCCTCGGATTTGTACTCTACCTCTAGGGTTTGTAAAGCTTCTATAGTTTCCTCTATGAGCTCGCTTTCATCCTCTAGGAGAGATTCCTCAAAAAGCTTAAGAATTCTAAAATCTTCAATGGAATCGATTGGTTGGGATTCTATTTCTAGGGTCTTAAAGGTTTCTATGGTTTTTCCATAAGCTCATATTTATCCTCTAGAAAGGATTCTTCAAATAAAGTCTTGATTCCAAATTCTTCTATGCACTCGGTTAGGGTAAGGGATCCTACAATATTTTCTCCAAAATTTATCATTGGTTCATTGTCCCTTTCTTCATAAGGGTTATCATCTAGTCCAAGCAATGGTTCTTCATGGGAGAGATGATTTCTTCTTCTAACCCTTCCTCTTCCTCCTCGATTAAGGATTCTTCTTTATCCATTGGTTCTCCTTCCTTCTCACTTATGATTTCAACTAACTCATCATCCTTCTCATTTAAGGTTTCCTCCACAATTTTGGTTTGAGTTTTGACAAAGGAAGGGGGAGGTTCACACGATATTAAGGTAGGCCGAGGGTTGTACTCCTTTTGGTAGGGATTTGAGGAGTTTGGCTCATACCAAGGATCATAGTTTTGCTCTTGTGTACTTGGTGCAAATTTCATTTTCATTAGAGCCTTCATTGCTCTCCAAGTACAAATTTCTTCCTCACCATTTCTCCTCCTTTTCGCTAGAAGATCATCCCACCAATAACTAGCATAATCGGTTAGTTTCTTAGAGACTAACTTAATCTTTTCTTTCTCCAAATAATCATCAAAAGAAAAGTACTCTTCAACCGATTTAATCCAAGAGTAATACTCATTACTATCCAAAGTTCCTCTAAAATAAGGTATGTCAAAAGTTTTATCAACTTCATGGTGACCATTGGAAGTTCTAGGGTTTAACCTTCTTGGGGATTCAGTTTTTCTCATTGGTGTGGTTTTTGGTAAAGGTTCCTTATGGTAGTTTGGGAGAATATTATCCATAACAAATCTTAGGCTTTGATTTAGGTCCTTAACTTGTTGGCCTAGGTCACTAAACTCTTTGGTTAAACCTCGGAGTTGTCCTTGCATATCATGGCTCGGTTTAGTGGCTCAGTCTCTCGATTTGATTAAAGGCTTAAGTTTAGGTTTGGTCCATGGAAAATTGGCTCTCGGTTTGTTTGGATTTTTGGGGCCTTGAGTGGGCCATAAGTGCTCCTACTTCTAGTGGCCATCTAGTGAACTCAAGGTTAAGAAATCAGCAACTACAAGTCACAAAAACAACAACTACCAACCAATAATGATCATAAAACAACTTAATAAGTCCTAAACAGAAAAATACACAAATCAACTCCAAAAATCATAAACTTTAACAGTAGTTATTTAACATCGTGAGTGACATGCTGTTAAAATTTCAAGTGCAAATTCGATGTTATCATTAATTTGTGTAACAAACAAAATGGACACAAAGATTAAAAAAAAAAATTTTGCTCTCGGTTTTAATATTTTCATTCGGTTTTGTTTAAACACGTGCAACCTTAAAACAACCACCACTTTCATGGAATAAAAACAGATTCAAACACGTTTTAAACTTAAAAATCACAGCATATTAGGTGGTCCACACATCAACTTATGATTTGCCATTTTAGGTATTCAAAAACATTCTCAACAAAAACAACTTTTGTGTTACTCCCTTTTTGGTAAACAAACATCAATCACAGCAGCAATCCTTGATTAAATCACGTTAACTTCAAATTAAATGAGTCTAATACATGCTGGAAGAAAGTTAACACAATAATAAAGTAGCACACTTCCCATTGTCAACATAATACTTTCCCATTTTAGCAAGAACACATGCTGTTAAAAAAAAAAAGCAGAATTTGTCTTTGAACTTTTTTGAAATAACCAGCAATATTATTCAACCTAAATGGTGCTCAAACATGCTGTAAAGATTTTGTGCTTCATTAATGGTGAAAACAGCAACAAACACCAACAAGAAACAAAGCAGAATTTTTGTGTATCCTAAAAACAGTTTTGTAGTCACTATTATGCAAACAGCCACTAAACGTGATTAACCAACAAAAGTACAACTTAAACACTTAAATTAGAACCTAAAATTTAAAACTTAAGAAGGGAACATGTTCATTTGAGTGCTGGAAAAGTGAAATACAGCAGCAAAAAGTTAGGATACCCGAAATGGAAACAAAAAACAGCAAGTACAAAAGTTGTTAGCAATTGATTAACCCAAAAGAGAAGGAACTTGCAGCACAAAATAGGTGAGAAACAAATGCTATTCTTTCATGCTCAGATTCATACATGTTATGAGGATGATTTTCAAAAGATTAATCATTAAAACATCAACTGAAAGCAGCCAAAACAGATCATACAAAACAAAGCAGTAAACTGTTTTTTTTTTTTTTGGCAATGTTCTTAACCCAAAATGAAAGCAAAAATGCATCAAATAAAACATTCATAAAAAATCAAACCAGCACGATTTCTAGCACCATGGGGAAGCTATCCAAGCTCTGATACAAAATGTTGCGCTCCAAACCTTGCTAAGGCTGCATATCACCCACAAAAACAAAACCGAATAAACATTAGTTCTCGGCTAGGCCAAGGATGCAGCAAAAAGAATCGATTAGATGAACGATCAAATGAAATCCAACTGAAACGCAATTTTGAGGGTAACTCTATTTGATAATGAGGTGAATCCCTGTAAAATTTCAAGGCAAGAGATGAAACGGAATGAAAGTTATGAAGGCAAACCCGAATTCTGTTTGATGAGCAAAGATTAGTGCTCTCGGCAAACAAACTTCTAAAGAAGACTCACAGCAAGGGGGAACAGGTTATTGGCCACTTTCTCTTGCCACCAACCCCTCAAGAGTTTAGAGAAAGATGGAACAAAGACTCATCAAGCAACCATGGGCTTGTGAGATTGGTAGGAGGCGCTCTCCTCTCGGTTGCACACAACCGAGGCACACTTACCTTCTCGGCAAGCACTTAACCACTTCGGGTTCTTCCTTTAACAAAAGGGTCTACTTCTTCTCATATCATCAACAACCAAATACAAACACCAATTACCATGTATTTATAGACCTAAAGGTGGCTTAGGGTTAGGTGTTCAAAAGTTGGCTTAGAAAATTGTTTGACGGCAAGGCATGAGTGATCGAGATCTCTTCTTGCAATCTCCATCAAAGGCCACGAGTAAGCCATGTCATCCATCCTTGGAACTCTTCTTTGGTGCCTTTCCTAATGCCAAGTAAGCTTAATCACATGTTGGAGTGGTCCCCTTCTCCTTTTGGAATTTGACCAAGTACAAGTGGTCCCCCTATTTGGAGTGTGATGTTTCCCTTTAGCAAGCTCCTTCCATTTACTTAGAAAAATCTGAACAAGAAGCTTCCTTGCCATGTCACCCTTCTATGGCACGCCTCCTTGAAGTCTTCCATGTGGCCAAGTTGTCATTTCATGCTTTGGATGAGGTGGCAATACCATGTATGCTCGGTTTGGTGCCTTTAGCGCTTTCTTGGTGTGGTCGAGCATGTGTTGGGCTTTTGTGCAATTTTTGTACAACCAATCCAAGCCACCATCTAATCCTAACCACACAATCTAACCCTAACATTCATCTAATGCATGCATGCAACTATATGGCTAATGTTTGCCAAAATTACATAAAGGCTAGAGTTTGTCAACAAAATACAAAGTATAAAAAAACATGGTTACGTTAATTTGTCCTTTGGGAAGACAAATTTCCTCTTGATTTTCATCCATGCTTTCGATGCAAGGTTGAGCCTTGTGCTTAAGCTTCCACTCTAATTCTTCAAAGAAGTCTTTACCTACAAAGAAAATAAAGATTAAATTAGGTAAAGTTTGGGCCTTGGTTTTGGATTGAGTGAGTGGGCCTTGGGGCACATCAACCAAGGCCGAATGATGTCAAGCTAAATTGGGAATTTTTCTTTCCATGGACAAGAATGTATAATCATTTATTTAGTTTGCATTTTTGGAAAACATTGGCCTTATTTTTACTTTGGTTAAACTTTATAATTTAGCATGCATGCATTAGATGGATGTTAGGATTAGTAGTGGTTGAGCCACTCTAGTGCGCGGCTACTTGAATTATGGGCCCGTTTATGCACTCTTAAAATGGGAGCTTAAGTGAAGAAAGATGCACTCAAAGAAGGACAAATGGAGCACAAATGAAGGCTTGGCCAATCATAGAAAGAAGTTTACCATTCAACTATTTTTTTTGTCAAGGAGTCATGCTTGAGAAGTTAGCTAAAATACCTCGCCAAAGTTGAAGACCAAATTGTCCTCCCAATTTTGGTTTCCACTAAGTTTCATTTCAAGTTTAAAAAATCACCAACTCACTATCCTCACAAGTACTCAAGACCATCTACCTTGTAAGGATGCAATTATCATTACAAAGAATTATCTCCATGGTTGAAGGATTGAAGGTGCGGCCAAGATGGTTTCTAGCAAATTTGGGCGCTCCTTTTGTGTCTTTTCCTTCCTTTTGCCACCTTAGATACAGTAAGCATGGTTATTGGAGTTTGTATTAGTTTTTTTTTTTTTTATCAATAAAAGATTGGTGTGTTTTCTTTCAAGAGCCGAAGGAGCATTACTGTAACACCAAAATTTTCTGTATCATGTAACTATCCCTAGAATTCTTTGTACAAAGATATTTGCTATAAATACGATGTATCTTTTCTTGAAATTTGGACGCCTAAGTTTAAGAGTTAAAGAGATAGAACAAGAAAAGAGGGAATTAAAACGTACGAGATTTCAAGCGGAGATTTGAATTAAATTACGAAGCTTCTTCAAGAAGCTACCCTAAACAAACTACCAAACACCCTCTCTCTCTCTCTCTCTCTCTCTCTCTCTCTCTCTCTCACTCGCTCTCTCACGTGATATCATCAACGGAAGACTAAACCCCCTCCCTCATTTTTTTTCTTCTTCCATTCTTCTTCTTCCACGCAAGAAAACGCAGCAACCCTCCCCTCCTCCTCTGGCGATTTATTCTCCACACCAAGCTTCGATCTTCCTCCTCCTTTTTTTCATCATAAGGGTAAGTTTAGACTATGTTTAGTGATTTTTGTTGATTTAGGGCATTGGGTATTGATTTTTGGAGGAAGGTTTTGATTTAGGGTTTGGATTTTCTTTTTGTTTGATGTTAATATACGTTAGAAAGTTAACTTAAAGGTTCGAATGAATGACGATAGAAAACTAAGCACGTTGGATGAAATTCAAAATTTTGGACTTGGAAATCGACCAAAAATAGGGCATCCACAAATTTTGATTTATGGCCCTAACTCCGAATTGATTTTTTATAAATGGATAGTTTTATGATAATTTGAATATTATAAGGTTTCCAAAACATCTTGAAACGTCAAAAACGGATAAAAATTGAAAGAGTTACAATCATTTGAAATTGGACCAAAATAAATTGTGAAATCTAAGTTTTTAGTTATGTTTATCAAAATTTCATGAATTGAATTTGTTTTGAAATGTGATGTATTAAAGAGTTCAATACGCATGTTTAGGTTCTAAACTCCAAGGAAAACATCAAGCTTGCTTAAGTTTCTATGGAGCAAAGATAAGTTCGTATTGCATATGTTCGGCCCCTAAAGCCTAGATCACAAAGATACTACAATTTTTATATGCTTTATGGGGTACGTTGATTGTAACGCCCAGGTTTTTAGTTTTATGCTATATAGTGTCATATTCGTAAATATAGTAAATTAAGCTTGTTTTATGAGCGAGAAATTTTGTTAGAACCCTAGGAATTAATTGAAATATTTGGTGAAATAAGAAAATTTTGGAGAATCCAAATCGATAGGTTAAATAGCGAAATAAGTAAAGGATTAAGTGAAGGGGCAAAAGAGTAATTAAGAAGTTAACATTTTAAAGTTATAAAATCACCCCCCCATAAGTTTTCTTCAATCTTCACGAAATTCTCCAGACATCTTCCCTTAAGCGATTTTTCCTTTCCTTGAGTGATTCCTCACTTTGGCCGACGACTTCCCTTATACGACAATCGTCACTTCTGATTTTTCTTCCATAATCAAAGCTCTAGGCAAGGTTTATGTAATCTATATGTTTAGTTTCGGTTTTAGGGTGGTGAATAATTAGGGTTTATTTGATTTAGGGTATGAGAGATTTTAGGTTATGTTAGAAATTGTTAGTTTTGACGTATTAATGGCTATTAATGACGTATTTATGAATGTTGTTGGAAGTTAGAGTGAAAGAATGGATGATGGTTGTTTATGGGGTTGAAATTGGTTTGAATTTGGTGGTTAAATGAGTATAAATGTCATTAATGCTAGCATAGAGAATTTGTGAGCGCAAAGTGCTCGATAGAATGCCTAAATGACTGTAAACCAAAGTTTTAGGAAATTTACCTTAACTAGGAGTTTCGTTTGGTTTTAGAAAAGGTTTATGTAGAATCGATTCTAACGATGAAATGTGAAATGTCTTAGGTAACGAAACTAGAAGTGGGGTGTTCGGCATTGCTAAGGACGCCAGGTAAGTGAGTGCTAGGTTTCCAGCCTTAAGGCCCTACGTTGTATTGATGCTAGGATATATGTGTTTTGATGATATTTGATGGTATTAAGGTTTTGGTGAGTCGGGTAGCCTAGGGAGTTAGTTAATCGTTTCACGTCATGTTCGATGAGATTTATGTGTGATTATGAATTGTCTTTGATGGTTGTTACATGTATATTTTCCTCATACATCATGTTTTCCATTCAAAGGCATACGAAATATTTTTACATGCACGTTTTCAAGTAAAAGGAAAGTAAAGAGCAAGTAATGTATGTAACGGTTAAGTGAGGGTGGTGAGTGAGTAGAGCACATGGCACGATATATAGCACACACAGGGACAGCAAAACACCCAACATATGGCACGCACGGGGCAAGGTATGTGCTCTACGGGGTAGACGGTGTGGTGCATGTGCCTACTACTACGTAAATCCCTACTTATTCCACATGTATGTAACGTTAAAGAAATGAAATGAACATGTTTTATGAAAGTCATGCATTCATGTATATGTCATGTATTGTGCACTCCTTAATAAGCATTAGACTTATTGTTTAAATCGTATGATGTAGGTGATGAAATTGAAGGTGAGGAACCCCCTCTTGATGATAATGTATAGGTGGTTGATGAATGGTGTTCGTGGAGGGCGAGGAGTGTTTTGGCATGACTAACTAACTGGTGGGTGTGCTCCAAGTAACTTTTGGTAAATATTGGTGAATATGATAGACGTAGGATTAGTTGGATAATGATTTAGGTTGTATAGTGGATAGCTTGGAGATATTGATGTTTTTAGATAGTTTTTATGAATGGGTTCACCCTTATAATGTTTTTATGAGTTTTCGCTACATATGTTCAATATTGGTGAAATGGTTTAGGATTTCGGTCGGATTTGATGATCAGTGTACGTAGATTCGCACGTAAATGTGGTATGTTAGGTGGAAATAGATATAGATGAATTAAGGATATGTTATGGTTGAATTTTTAAGTGAAAAAGTGAGAGAAATGGCAAAGGAATAGAGGAAAAGAAGGGAAAGGAGTGCTGGGCACGCAGCTGGCGCGCGCGCGGCACACTGGCAGGGCGTGCAGGGGCACGCTGCCTTGCTTAACCGGTCGATCGGCGCACCATGGTCGATCGCACATAAATGTGGTATGTTAGATGGAGATAGATATAGATGAATTAAGAATATGTTATAGTTGAATTTTTAGGTAAAAGAGTGAGAAAAATGGCAAAGGAATGGAGAAAAGAAGATAAAGGAATGCTGGGAATGCAGCTGGCGCGCGTGCAGCGCATTGGCAGGGCGAGCAAGGCTGGCAGGGGTGCGCTGCCTTGCTTAGCTGGTCGATCGGCGCACCATGGCCGATGGATCGGCGAAGGTTCTTGATTTTGGGCCCAAAATAGGGTGCCAGCAGATCGATTGGCCAAAATGTCAAAGAAAATATCCTTGCACCGAAATGGGTGTCGATCGATCGGCTGAGGGACCGATTGATCGGCTCCCGTGGGGTGCTAGGCGTATCGGTGCGCGCCCACGACAGGTGCAGCAGGATGCGAGGCGTGTGAGTCGGGCGCAGGAGGAGCACAGTATGCGTGCGGGGCGCGCAGTATGGCACGGTGTGCGCAAGGCGTGTGCCGTGGCCGCGCGTTTGGCACGCAGCGTAGTATGGTGCGCGCGGGGCGTGTGCTGTGGCCGCGCGGTAGGCACGTTGGGTGGTGAACGGTGACCTCCCGATGGGCGCGCGATGGCGCGCGCGGTTGGTGCGCGGGTGGTGGCGCGCGATGGATGCGCAATGCGTGTGGTAGGCGCCGTGGGCACGCGGTGCGTGTGGCATGCGCGCAGGGGGAGCAAGGGGCTTGCGCACCAAATGCTTGGGCGCGCCCCATGCATACCCTCCTCCATGTTTTGAAGCCCCAAGTCTTGGGGCGTTACACCCTCGGCCACCGCACACCTCCTTCACTTATTTTCACCTTTACTCAATTCTCTTACACATTTCATCCAACCAAAACACCTAAAACTTAGCCAAAACTTTTCTCTACATTCTCGACTCCTTGACACGTAAAAATCCCGGAAAAAATGACTTTAAAATGTTAGCGAAGACGTGAAAATAGGTTAAAACAAACACCGTTTCTTTTATGAAAAACCGAGCAGCATAACGACTAAATTTTCTAAAATCAAAATTCTAAAAACCAAACCTTTATACAACAAATTCCAAAACAACATCCACAAAAGATATGAAACCCCCCTCATTTACACAAATAAAAATCCAAAAAGAACTACCAAAACCCACACCACCCAACAACAATGGTCAAGACGCCCCAACAACTACCCGCACCGGCATGCCTCGTGTGTCGCCGACTGCTCCCTAGTCCTGGCCTTTCTCATCTAGCTTACCTGTAAACAAGTAGTCACCTACACCACAGAACACAAAACGTAAGCCTAATGCTTAGCAAGTAGGGAATAATAAATGTAAACATACACAATGCACATACAACCTTAAAACATGCAGTTTCTACTCGCTCTGTTGTTCTCATTTCATTTTCGTTTCATTAATATTTCACTTTTCGGTGTTGATCAAGTAGGCACACATCTGAGCCCCGCTCATTGGACGGCCACACCTTGACCCAGCAGAAAATCTTTCACTTTTTGATGTGGATCAAGTAGGCACACATCCGAGCCCCACTCATTGGACGGCCACACCTTGACCCAGCAAAATAAGATCGGACAGTTCACATCTGAGCCCCGCCCATTGGACGACCGAACACAATCTCCTCCCACGTTGATCATAGAACCCCGTTCACAATCACGACGACTTACATACTTTTAGCATACATCTCTCGTAGAGCCCCTCACAAGTGCTACCCTAGCACTCTAACGCGATTAGGAGACTTCACTTGAGACACCATTGCATTTATTCTTCTCTTTTTACGTTTAATGCTCACATTTCAAACCATGCATTAAACTCGTTTTTCATTTTTTGAAAACAATTATGTATGTCACACAATGCTCAACACAAAACAAACCAACAACCAACAATAAACCCTACCTGTAACACCCAGCATTGATGTGCCCCAAGGCCCCATCACCAATCAAGGTAAGTGCTTTTATTGACAATGACCAATTTATTAATGCATTTGCTTCTCATTTTGTAGGAGTTGAATTCTATTGGCTTGGATTGGAAGCATGAAGATAAAGAGGGAATTTATCTTTCCTAATTCAACTCATTGTAACTAAATATTATGTGTGTTTTATTTGTTACTTTTTGTGTGTTTTATTTGGCAAACAATGGCCTTATTGTAAGAAATTATTAAAGCATGCATTTAGGCATTTAAGACTAGATGAATGCTAGGGTAGTGTGGCAAAAGAGTTTGGATAAACTTAAGGTATAAATCATGCAAGGAAATTGCATGGAAGCTACTTTGGGAGCCAACTTGAAGAGGAGATGACCACTTTTTCTATTTGGTGGATCCTTGTCATGGCTAATCTCAACCGTTGATTAAAGAAAAGCACAACTCAATCTCGGCCATCCACTCTTAGCCACTTAGGTCTATATATACTATGGTTATTGGTGTGTGTAAGGATTGATTTTAGTTGAATAGAAAATCGGTTTTGCTAAGGAGAAACCCCAAGCGGTTTGGAGCACCTTCAAGGTAAGCCTTGGTTGTTAACAACCAAGAGGAGTTGCGCCTCCTAGGCTCTCAAACCCGTGGTTGTTTGAGTAGTCCTCGTTCCACTTTTCTCTCAACTCGTGAAGGGTTAGTGGCAAGAGAAAGTGACCATTAACTTTTTCTACTTGCTGTGAATCTTCCACGGAAGGTTGTTTGCCGAAAGCCTCAAAAGTTGCTTATCAGACAGCATTTGGGTTTATCTTCATAACTTCATTTTCGTAGACTATTGGCTCTGAAATTTTAAGGAATCTTTTGTCACTTATATATTAAGCTCCCCTTAAAATTTTGTTTGATTTGGAGTTCATTTGCCTATCCATTTATTCATCTAAATTTACTGTTTTTTGCTAATCCAAAATCCGAGTGAACCACCACTCTTTATGGGTTGAATGCAGCCCTTGCTTTGGCTTGGAGCTCAACAAGCACTTTCGGCCAGGTATTTATCCCGTGAATAATTTTGGGGTGGTTTGTGGAATAAGAAAATTAGGAGGATCTAAAATGACGATTGTTGCTTGTTTGTGAGAAAAATTAGGTTGAATGACAAAATTGTAATTAAGGTGTATTTTAAATGTTATATATATGGATAAGGAAACCTAAAACCCTCATAAAAACCTTTCCCTCCACGAGAATTTCTACATTCAGCCGACTCCCTTTCCCTCTAAGCTATTTCGCTCCAAGCTTTCTCTCTCGTGACAGCCAACAATTTCTTCCTTCATTTCTTTGAACTCTAGGTAAGGCTCTAGCATCCTTCGAGTTTAGTTCGATTGGAGATCGATTATGGAAAAGATTCATTCAATCTAAGACTTATGAGATTTTTGGGTTAGGATGGAAACTTTATTGTTTTATTGCGTCAATAGCTAATAAGGAAATATTTACGAATGTTGGTGATAGTAGATTGAAAAATAAGGAATGTGGGATTAAACTCTGGTAGTTAAAGGAATGGATGCCATTAATGTTATTGGGAACAAAGTTACACACACAAGGTACTCGACGAAATGTCTATGAGGTTTAAACTAAGATCCAGGAGGTTACTTTAGTTAGGGACTTAACTAGTCTTGAAATCAAGTTATTCAGGATTGTTTTCTTTTCTTAACATTTGAATGTGAAATGTCTTAAGTGGAAAAGAGGAGAAGTGCACGACTTGCTAAGGAGTCCAGGTAAGTGAGTGTGTTAGGGATCCGGCCATTAGGGCTCTACATCTCAAGGGTACTAAGAATATGGTTTCGAAGATTTGTTTGATGTCTGTAAACCATTGAGTGTTATGCTGTGATTATTAGAGTAGTTTTTGAGATATGTCACATTATGATGGTTCGTTTTCTATAGTGTATTGTTCTTTTACGCATTCATGTACATGCATAATGTTTTTCCCATCGATATATATGAAATGTTTTGCATGCTTGATTGATGTGAAGAAAATGTAACATGAAGAACATGACAATGAAAGGTACGAAAATGATTAAGTGAGGGTTGGTGTAACGACCCCATTTTCCAGTAAGATATTGTCCGCTCTGGGGATTGGGCCGTAGCCCAATATCCTCCCCTCACGGCTTTGTTTGGCGAAAATTTCCCGAAGGTCACCCAACCTGGAATTGCTCTCGCCGAAGAACTTTTAACTTCGGAGTTCTTATGGAATCCGTTGCCAATTGTGCTCCAAAACACGTCTTACTATTTTTGGGAGGGTCTCTTTACATATGTTTCATTTCCATATACTTCCCCAAGCGATGTGGGATTGTGACGACCCCCTCTTTACGACTTGTCACCTTCCGGCTCGCCCGCGCGGACGTACCGCCATCCGGGTTCCGGTTCGTGCAGCCATCGTACCATACGTACACATCCGGGTCATCACAATCACCCCCCCTCGGGGGCCCAACGTCCTCGTTGGCCACATTTCCGGTTGGGTACAGGCTCTGATACCATTTGTAACGACCCCATTTCCCAGTAAGATATTGTCCGCTCTGGGGATTGGGCCTATCACGTCCCTCATACTATTCCTAATTTCCCGTACGAAATTATTCTTTTTCTTTTATCCTTAGCGTTTATGCGGAAAACAATTTGAAAACAATTGAATAAAACGTTCAAAGCAATTACAAAATAATTATTTAAAACAATACGTACCCAAACACCTACAAAATACAACCTCACCATTTCACTAACACAATTCTATCTATACCACAATTTCTATCCACCTCACGAACATACACTTCACAATACAACTTAACATCAAGTACCCGATACTCATACGTCTTCCGAAATACCACCACAAAACCGACTCGAAACACAACTATAACAAAGTACATTTTCACGAAAATAAACTGCGTGGTTCCGTTTGAAAGTTTAACATATCCTCCTGTTTTAAAATCACAAAACAGTTCCAAAACGTTTAAAACATTAATATAACCTATCAACTACCAGAACCAAGCATCCTATAATGTCTATACAATTATCAGTCCAAAACATCCTAAAATGTCTATACAATTATCAATCCAAAACATCCTAAAAACCTCAAAGTCTATACATACATCTCCACGGGTCGGTTGAGCATCGACTGCGCCAACACACTGCCGCGAGCATCCTTCGTCAACTGGACTCAAGCCTCAGGAGGAGGAATCTCATCCTCACCTGTTTCCTCGTAATCACCTACACCATACATACACACTATGAGATGAAATCCCAGTAAGCTCTACGTAAATGCAATGCATGCTATGCGTATGAGTTCGATAAATCATGCTTTATTTTCTTTACTATGCAATGCACGATAGGTGTCACCGAGATCCTATCCCTCTAACCGGAGAGAGCTCATCCAGCGGACGGACTACTATTTCCAGCTGTGCCCAAGCCCCATCTCGCGTGACCGATAAACGATACGCCTTTCGGCCAATATGCATTTCGGCCGATATGCCTTTCGGCCGATATGCCTTTTGGCCCATGTTATGCTTTACATTATCTTTAAAACCCTGTGCGGAAGTTCATTTTCATGCTTTTCTTTAAAACACGTGATGCATGAACAGTTCATATCTTAAAGTAAACAAGCAATAATGTATACCATCAAAGACTGTAAAACATAATCTATAAAACCAATAAGCCTAGCTACCCAACCAAAGCAATATAAAACAAGTGCATCTCCAAAATTCCTCGACAAGACATTCGACGTACGGTGTAGGCCAATCGGCCAAAGAAGAATCACGAGAACTTACATGTCGTCCGTAGTTCGCTGGTTTTGGCACATCTCGTAGCCTATGGCTCGACCTATGACAAACATTCAAGCTTCATTAAAAATCACGCCTACATTCACCAATTTACTCTAAAACTACTATTTCTAGCCTAATCAAACTAAAACCTAACTAAACGGGCCATTAATTTGGGTTCGATAAAACCGACCCGAAACTTTGAATGCGCGTAACTTTTGCGTTGGATATCGGAATCAAACGATTCTAGCTGCCACGTACTACTCTAATAACCTATTTTAATCTGCCAAAAGGAATTCAAAACAAACGATCGTGGCTAGGTCAAAATGGCAAAACCCGAACTGCCCCTTAACCCGGAATTTCCCCTTTTCTAGTTTTTCATCAATTATCAGCCAATTCCTCACCAATCAACTACCTTAACATCCAATTAACATAATCTAACGAAAAATCAAGGTTTCAAACAAGAAACCCGAAGCTCAAAGAAAAGGGTTCTCAGATTTTGGCTCAATCCGAGCTCCCTGTTGCTCGGCAATCTTTGCCGGCGTTGAGCTCGGCAATCAGACGCTAAGGGCAGTCAAAAACGACCGGCGATCGAAGCTCTAGTAGCTCGGCGATCCCCAGCCCAGACCGAACACAAAACTGGAGCAAAAAACCAACTTACCGGGTCGGTTCATGCGCGGAGTCAGCCGGAAATGCTAGCCTAGGGTTCGCCGCCGTCGTCTGGCCGGAAGACCGTCGGAAATCGCCAGTGAATGGTGCCGCGTCGCCTCCTCCTCTCCCCTGTTCTCCTCTCGGCCGTCGGGCACTCGCGAACAACAGAATGGCTTCGGCCATTCTGTTGTTTTGTTTTTATTTTTCATTTTATAATAATAATAATAATAATAATAATAATAATAATAATAATAATAATATTTATGACAATAACATTACCATTTTGCCCTACCGAAAACTCCGTTAAATCCCGTTCTTAAATTATAAATTTTCGTAAATTAACCCTCGCATTATACACGGCTTAAGTTCTCCAATTAGAATATCCGAACACAAATTAATTAACCAATTAGTTTAACCAAATTTGTTCACTCTTCTTTTAAATAACCTATTTTATTGTTCTTTTATTTTTCTCTTCAATTTTTCCTTTAAAGAAAAATACCCGGGTGTTACAGGGTCGTAGCCCAATATCCTCCCCTCACGGCTTTGTTTGGCGAGAACTTCCCGGTAGGTCACCCAACTTGGAATTGCTTTCGCCGAAGCACTTTTAACTTCGGAGTTCTTATGGGATCCGTTGCCAATTGTGCTCCAAAACGTGTCTTACTATTTTTGGGAGGGTCTCTTTACATATGTTTTATTTCCATATACTTCCCCAAGCGATGTGGAATTGTGACGACCCCCTCTTTACGACCTGTCACCTTCCGGCTCTCCCGCGCGGACGTACCGCCATCCGGGTTTCCGGTTCGTGCGGCCATCGTACCATACGTACACATCCGGGTCATCACAGTTGGGGTGGTTCGGCGATGTCAACAAAACTGTCCATCTCGAGGGACCATGAATCACTGTCCATGCATTGGACCATGAGTACGTGTCTATGAGGACTATGTACACGCACTTTGCCTGCTCCCCAGCACTAATCCCTCCTTAATCCATGTCAAGTGAGATATGATACATGAACATGATTTACATGATATGAAACAAGAACACGAGCATGAGTTTCACGAAGCATGCATTCATGAGCATTTATGTATATGTTGCACTCCTTACTAAGCATTAGGCTTATAGTTTAAACCTTATGATTTATGTGACGAATTGGAAGGTGAGGATTGCAAACCATATGACAATATTTAAGTCGGGTTGCTGGAGGGTGCTCATGGCGATGATTTATAGTTTGGTGGCGAATTTGACCCTTGGGATGATGCGCTTAACTCTGAGGACGATAATGTCTGTGGACGACGACAACATGGACGAGAATGTTGTTTAACTCTGAGGACGATAATGTCTGTGGACGACGACAACATGGACGAGAATGTTGTTTAACTCTGAGGACGATAATGTCTGTGGACGACGACAACATGGACGAGAATGTTGTTTAACTCTGAGGACGATAATGTCTGTGGACGACGACAACATGGACGAGAATGTTGTTTAACTCTGAGGACGATAATGTCTGTGGACGACGACAACATGGACGAGAATGTTGTTTAACTCTGAGGACGATAATGTCTGTGGACGACGACAACATGGACGAGAATGTTGTTTAACTCTGAGGACGATAATGTCTGTGGACGACGACAACATGGACGAGAATGTTGTTTAACTCTGAGGACGATAATGTCTGTGGACGACGACAACATGGACGAGAATGTTGTTTAACTCTGAGGACGATAATGTCTGTGGACGACGACAACATGGACGAGAATGTTGTTTAACTCTGAGGACGATAATGTCTGTGGACAACGACAACATGGACGAGAATGTTGTTTGACTCTGTGGACGATAATGTCTGTGGACGACGACAACTTGGACGAGAATGTTGTTTAACTCTGAGGACGATAATGTCTGTGGACGACGACAACATGGACGAGAATGTTGTTTAACTCTGAGGACGATAATGTCTGTGGACGACGACAACATGGACGAGAATGTTGTTTAACTCTGAGGACGATAATGTCTGTGGACGACGACAACATGGACGAGAATGTTGTTTAACTCTGAGGACGATAATGTCTGTGGACGACGACAACATGGACGAGAATGTTGTTTAACTCTGAGGACGATAATGTCTGTGGACGACGACAACATGGACGAGAATGTTGTTTGACTCTGTGGACGATAATGTCTGTGGACGACGACAACTTGGACGAGAATGTTGTCTAACTCTGTGGACGATAATGTCTGTGGACGACGACAACATGGACGAGACGAGAATGTTGTTTAACTCTGAGGACGATAATGTCTGTGGACGACGACAACATGGATGACAATGTTATCTGACTCTGTGGACGATAATGTCTGTGGACGACGACAACGTGAACGATAATGTTGTCTGACTGTGGACGATAATGTCTGTGGACGACGACAACATGGACGAGAATGTACGAATTTCTTTTGATGTCGTTTGGATTAACGAACGCACCCGCAGCCTTCATGGACTTGATGAATCAAGTGTTTTGGGATTATTTGGACAAGTTCGTGATTGTATTTATAGACGATATTCTGATTTATTCACGAACTAAGGATGAACACACAGAGCACTTGAAGATTGTTCTGGCAACTCTAAAACAGCAGCAGTTATATGCCAAATTCTCTAAGTGTGAATTTTGGCTACATAGAGTCACCTTTTTGGGTCATGTCATCTCTGCTGAAGGCATTTCCGTTGACCTAGTTAAAATTCAAGCAGTGAAAGATTGGCCACAACCAAGGAATACCAGTGAAGTTCATAGTTTATTTGGGTTGGCAGGCTATTACAGGAAGTTCATTAAGGGATTCTCGTTGATAGCCAAACCTCTAACTAGTTTGACAAAGAAAGACATTAAGTATTCGTGGTCAGAAGCTTGTGAAGAGAACTTCCAGACGTTGAAACTGAAATTAACGACATGACATGGGAACCCCTAGAGAAGGGTCTGTGTGAAACCACAAAATGTGCAAAATTGTGCTCGAGTGTGTGGTTGTGAAAATGACCGAAAATGTGATGAAATTAATTGGAAATAAATGCAAGAAAATGAGGTGATGGTGTGTGAATGATATTATGGCCGAAAATAGTGGAGAGGAGAGGGATGATATGCAATAAAAATAGAAGAAATAAAGGTGTGAAAATGTGTGTAAAAAAGTGAAAAAATGGAGAAGGAGATGAAGGAAAATAAATACAAGAAAATAAAGGGTGAGGTGTGTGGAAAGTGTGGCTGAAAATAAAAGGTGTTGGTGTGTGAAAAGTGATGGCAAGGAAGTAAAGGAAATACCCTTGGCGGACTCATAGAGCGATCTTACGGTTTAAGCTCTCGAGTGAACGATTTTCCCAGAGGAAAAACGACCACCGTGTTGACTTAAATAGTGTTTAAGTCTAAAACATATTTTTGATGATGTGCTTTGTATGATCAGTGATGTAATTTGATTATATTTATTAAATGAGAATATTGAATTATGCATGTGATTTAATCGGTTGGAAATGCCCTTGGAAATGGTATTTTAGTTGTTTGACAAATTTGTTTAAGTGCTCAGGTTTTTAATAAGTGTACAGGGCTGAAACTTGATAAACAAAATGTACATCTTCCGGTGAAGTATAAAAGAGGACTTAATCCGATAGGAAAACGACAAAATATGCATGTTCCGATAAAAGAAGAAAAGTAGACATACACCGCCAACTAAACGACAAAGGCAAAGCTGTTTAAAGACAACATGTTCCGCCAGCTAAACGACAAAATAGCTGCATATACCGATGGCGGTTCAATATTTCAAAGTTGCTTCCACCGACAGCGGTTCAAGTTTCTAAAGCCGCATCATCCGATGGCATTTCAAGATGCTTATGCCGATGGCATTTAATGATGCTTATACCGATGGCGGTTCAACATTTTAAAGTCGCATCATCTGATGGCATTTCAAGGTGCTTATGCCGATGGCGTTTAATGATGCTTATACCGATGGCGTTTAATGATACTTATGCCGATATTATTTTAAAGACTTCCACCGATGATCCTCCGCCAGAATTCAAAATAACCGCGAAGCTACAGTGACGTCGTCCAGAACTTAAACTCCAGCATATTAATGGCGACGAGCGAACAGCAGCTCCAGAAAGCAACGACTACCTATCTTTGTACGGATGCTGCTCCAACAGTAATATATTTCCTTATCCAGTAAGAAGCATTCAATGAAGATAGCCAATTAGCAGACATAGTATTTAAGCCAAGGAGATAGCTCGAAGAAAGAACTTTTTGCAAAAATCAATTATGAGCCCTAACGAGCGTAATTCTCATACTCTGTAATTTTCATCTACTTCTCTCAAAATTCTGTAACTGGAGATTTCTATTTTTGAGAGAGTGTAGTCTGTATTGAAAAACTCACTATTCTGAAAAGGCAGTGGATTGTCGCCCGTGAAGAACAATCCAGTTTGTAAAGGCAGTAGATCGAAGCCCGGAATTTCGATCTTGTTTTTCTCGTGAGGAGAAGGTTAAGAATCTTCAAGGGGGAGCTTTGGAGCATGGACGTAGGCAAGTTTAGCCGAACCACGTTAAAAATCTCGATGTTAATTTTTCTCTCTCTCTCACTATTTTATTTGATTGCTTGCTGTTAGATTAGCAATTTGAGACAAGAGAGAAATTGATTAGATTAAAATTTAAATTAAAAGTCTAATTCACCCCCCTCTTAGACAATCTCGATCCTACAATTGGTATCAGAGCGAGGTTTAACATTGTCTAAGTTGATAAATACACTATGATAGTTATTTATTTGTTATGGCTTTGAACACACACGTAGAAGGTCAGGCAATTAATAGGCCACCTTTGTTTGATGGCAATGATTATGTTTACTGGAAGGCAAGAATGAGAATATTCATTCAAGCTATGGACTATGACTTATGGAACATTATCGAGAATGGTCCATTTAAGGCCATGAAAACTGAAAATGGCAATAGAATTCCTAAGGACTCTTCTAATTAACTGAGTCCGATAAGAGGAACCCTAAGCTTAAATGTCAAAGCCATAAACACCCTATACTGTGCTTTAAACCGTGATGAATTCAATAGAGTTCAAGGGTGTGATAGTGCTCAAGAGATATGGCACTTACTGGAAATTACTCACGAGGGAACTAATCAGGTTAAAGAAAATAAACTGAGCATGCTTGTGCACGAGTATGAATTGTTTTCAATGGAAAAGGATGAATCCATCTCCTCTATGTTTACTCGTTTTACTAACATAACTAATGGTTTGAAAGTTCTTGGTAAGACATATTCAGGGGAAGAAATTGTTAGAAAGATTCTTCGGTGTTTACCAAGAGCCTGGCAACCCAAAGTGACAGCCATCCAGGAGGCTAAAGATCTCAAAGCAATGAAGCTTGAAGAGCTCATGGGTTCACTCATGACACATGAGATAACCATGAGAGCAAATGAAAAGGAAGATCTCAAGGAAAAGGAAATCTCCAAGAGAAAAGACATAGCTCTTAAAGCCTCGTCAAGTAAGCAAGAGGAATCTGAGGTTGAAGAAGATGAGGATGATATTGCCCTCATTACAAGGAGGTTTAGCAAATTCCTCCAGAGAAAAAGAATGCAAGGAAGAAGATTTCCAAAGGTTGAGAAACCACAAAAGGAGAAGAAAATTACATGCTTTGGGTGTGGAAAGCCGGGTCACATGAAGGCCGACTGTCCACAAGCTAAGAATCCCAAGAAGTTCAAGAAAAGAACCATGAAGGCCACTTGGGATGACAGTGAAAGTGATACATCCTCAGAAGATGAGGAAGTAGCCAACCTCTGCTTCATGGCACACGAAAATGAGATTAGTGTTTCCTCTAGTGATAGTGAAACTGAGGATGGAGACTTAATTGATGCATTTAATGATTTAGTTAAACAGTTTGGCATGCTAAAAACTAAGTACAATCTGTTGAAAAAGGATAATGCAGGAATTAGTAGAAAAGCATGCAAAAGAAGTTGACTTGCATGCTAAGGAGTGTAATATGCAGAAAAAGGAAATAACTGAACTTAAAAGCAGAAATGAGGATCTGAATAATATTATTTTGAAATTTACTAATGGCAACAAGTTATATAAGATGTTATTAGGTAAACAAAGAGTAAATTTTGACAAGGCAGGAATAGGTTATGATAAATCTAGTAAAATGAAAGTTTACAAGAATTACTTTGTGAGATCCACTACCTGCCATGTTTGTAATGAAGTAGGACATAAATCTTTTGTATGTCATTTAAAAGTAAATAATATCAAAACTGGTAGTAAACTTCAATGGGTTCCTAAGGGGACCAGACCTAACACTAGGACCCAAAAGATTTGGGTACCAAAGAAGACAACTTGATCTTCTGTTTTGCAGGTTGAGTGCTCTCCTGGAAAGAACCAGTGGTACCTCGACAGTGGATGCTCGAGGTATATGACAGGAGACTCAACCATATTCGCTGTTGTCAACAAGAAGAAAGGAAGTGTTACTTTTGGTGGAAACCAAAAGGGCAAAATTGTTGGCATCGGCAATATAGGTAACAGTTTTAATCCTATTATCAAAAATGTGCTTTTGGTTGAAGGATTAAAGCATAATTTGCTTAGTATTAGCCAGTTATGTGATAAAGGATATGAGGTGATCTTTAAATCAAACTCCTGTATAATTAAGGATGCATCAAATGGCAAAACTCTGTTTACTGGCTATAGGAAAGAAAATATTTATATCATTGACTTAGATATTGTTGTTTGCAATGATGAAAAATGTTTTGTTGCTAATTCCTCTAATGATTGCTGGACTTGGCATAGGAGATTAAGACACGTAGGGATGGATACCTTAGCTAAGATTACTAAGGATAATTTAGTTAGAGGAATCCCTAAGATATCCTGTAGCGTCCCTAATATTGTACCCGTATTTCCGTACTATATTATTTATTTATTTTTTATCCTAATATCTTTAACTAAACTCTAAGCGGAACCTAAACCGAAATCGAAACCAGAATCGAAATCGGAATTAAATATAAGTTTAAAAACCATTTAAAACAAATATTAAAACTATTTAATAGAACATTTAATAAACAAATTAAAACTATTAACAAACTTGGGAGGGCAAAACGGGCATTCTGCTCGATGAAGGTAAGCAGCGACCAGTCGCTGCTGCATGCAGCGACTGATCGCTGCATTCGCTGCATGCAGCGATCAGTTGATCGCTGCACACTGAGTGCAGCGATCGCTCAGCGATCCCTTGCCTTTTTCTTTCTATTCCTTCGTTTTGCCTTTTCTTTACTATTGCTCTCTGGAATTCCAGAGTGCATACACTTAAACAAAACACAACTCTTGGAATCCGATTCCAGAGAGTAACCACACGTCCTTTTTACCAATTTATCATCAATAACATAATCTACTTATAGCCTCTACTCAATCAACCAAAACGTATACCGACCCAACCAACTTGCAGCGGACTTTGCGAAATCCAACTGCATGGATAGCTCTAAAAACCGAGCATATCCGTAACGTTCCTAAAACCGTTCAAAACATTTCAATGACATTTAATCAACAGTTTAAACCAAAACATTTGAAACATTAAACATAAAACCTATCAACTACCAGTACCAAACATCCTATAATTTCTATACAATTTTTCTATTCTATCCAAAATAACTTAAAACCCTCAAAATCTATACATACTGTCCCACGGGTCAAATAACCCTCGACTGCGCCAGCACAGCACCGCAGTCCATTCTTCGTCAACTGAATCATGCCTCAGGGGGAGGGATCTCATCCTCACCTGTATCCTCGTAATCACCTACACCATACAATACACTATGAGATGAAATCCCAGTAAGCTCTACGTAAATGCAATGCATGCTGTGCGTATGAGTTCGATAAATCATGCTTTATTTTATCTTTACTATGCAATGCTCAGTAGGTGTCACCGAGATCCTATCCCTCTAACCGGAGAGAGCTCATCCAGCGGGCGGACTACTCTTTCCAGCTAGAAGCGGGGGATGCACGCTTACAACACGTACAGCCGTGCCTGAGCCCCACCTCGCGTGACCAATACGCCTTTCGGCCAATAAGCCTTTCGGCCGATGCTATGCTTTACGTTATCTTTAAAACTCTGTGCGGAAGTTCATTTTCATGCTTTTCTTTAAAACAAGTGATGCGTGAACAGTTCAATATCTTAAAGTAAACAAACAATAATGTGTACCATCAATACTGTAAAGCATAAACTATAAACCCCTAAAACCTAGCTACCCAAACCAAGTACAATTAAACAAAAGGCATCTCCAAAACTCCTCGAGACGACATTCGACGTACGGTGTAGGCCAATCGGCCAGAGAAGATCACGAGAACTTACCTCGTGTCCAAAGCAGCTCAGCTCCGTCCACGAGCGCTGTTCACCTAAGCAATTTACAAGGATTTGACGTTAAAACGAGTTTAGGTTAATAAACGTCCAAATTGTCAAAACCTTAACTAAAGAATTTCCTAAAGTCTTTAATCACATTCATCGAGCCATTTCATCGAGTAAATACACGCTCGACACCCAAATTCTCGATTCACGCGTTTTTCCGAAAACCCGAAATTTCTCAATTTTTAACACTTTCACAAATTGATTTAACTTCGTCCAATAATGTCAAATACGTGCAATATATACTTAATCACGGCTAACCTATTAATTACGAACCCTAATTCGCGTTTTTAATAGAAAACCTAACGAAAACCCTAAACGTATAACTCCGAAAAGCTCGAAATAAACGTTCTAAAACTATAGATCCATACCTAGAACTGTCGATTGGAGGAAGGAAACGTGAAGGAAACGGAACGAACGGAGGTCGGATTGGAATAGAATCGCCGCGGCCAGAGGAGAAGTCGCGAAGGAGGAAAAGGAAATGCTCTCATGAAATCGAAGAAGGTAGGGACGAATGAAGAAAGAAATAGATTTAGGTTAGTTTTATAATTTTGATTTGAAAAAATTACTAAAATGCCCTTCTTTGATTTTTATATAAGTTTCATCACTCGGTTCGTTAATCGTCCAGCTATTCGGTTTCACCAAATCTCCTTATTTCACCAATATATCCAACTTATTATTTGAGATTTAATAAAACTGTCCGTTCGCAATTCGTACCTCGTTTGCTATTTTTACTAAAACGTCCTTTAAACTACGATAGAGGTAATTACTCGGAATATAGTATTATAACTCTGAAAATTCCCAAAAATTTCTTAAAATTCCAATTAGTCGTTAAGATCGTAATGACGCTTTCCGTTTGCGAAACCGATTTGATTTGTCATATTTACGAAAAATGTCATTATATAATAAAATATGAATATAATATATTAAATCTAAAAATCCGTACAAGCCGGATATTACATTCTTTGAGAAGGATAAGGTCTGTGAGGCTTGTCAAATGGGCAAGCAGATCAAATCTTCTTTTACATCTAAGAATGCAGTCTCCACTTCCAAACATCTCCAACTCCTTCACATGGACCTCTTCAGTCCTTCTAATATAGCCAGCTTAAGAGGTAAATTCTATGCTTTTGTCATTGTTGACGACTTCTCTAGATTTACTTGGGTATTCTTTCTGAAGTCAAAGGATGAGACCTTTGATACCTTCTCTAGTTTTAGGAAAAGAGTTCAAAATGAAAAGGAACTCACCATTTCTGCTATTCGTAGTGATCATGGTGGAGAATTCGAGAATGATAGATTTGAACTCTTATGTCTCAAGTATGGAATTGAGCACAATTTTTCCTCCCCTAGAACCCCTCAGCAAAATGGTGTTGTTGAGAGGAAAAATAGGTCTCTCCAAGAGCCTAGCTCGGACTATGCTTAATGAAAACTCCCTTCCTAAGTATTTCTGGGCTGAAGCTGTTGCAACAGCTTGTTATGTGCTCAATCGGGTCTCTATAAGACCAATTCTTGAGAAAACTCCTTATGAGCTCTGGCATGGAAAAACTCCCTCTATCAAATACTTTAGAGCATTTGGATGTAAATGTTTTATTCTTAATACTAAGGATAACTTAGAAAAGTTTGATTCCAAATCTGACCTTGGAATCTTCCTTGGCTACTCTCTCTCCAGTGAGGCTTATAGAGTGTTCAATAAGAGAACTTTAGTAGTAGAGGAATCTGTACATGTTAACTTTGATGAGACCCCTCATCCCACAATCAATGTGGATGAGGATGATACTCTAAAAAGGCATCTAGATTCTCTGTCTTTAGAAAAGTTCTCAGATTCTCTTCAAGTAGAAAAATCCTTAGAAACCTCTTCAAGTTCTCTAGAAATTGTTCCTGTTAAAGATGAATCTGTAGCTCTTCCTAGAGATTGGAAATATATAAGAGATCATCCTTTAGATGAAGTCTTAGATGATCCTCCTTTAGGAGTTAAGACTAGATCCTCTCTTAGGAACCTCTGTGCCAATGTGGAATTCATTTCTCAAGTACAAGCCTAAGAAGTTTGAAGAGGCCGAAAATGATGAAAATTGGATTATGGCTATGCAAGAAGAATTAAATCAATTTGAAAGGAGCAAGGTATGGGAACTTGTTCCACGGCCTAAGGATCATCCCATTATTGGAACTAAATGGGTTTATAAGAATAAATTAGATGAAAATGAGATTGTTGTAAGAAACAAGGCTAGATTAGTTGCTAAGGGATACTCTCAAGAAGAAGGTATTGATTTTGAGGAATCTTTTGCCCCTGTAGCTAGACTAGAATCAATCAGAATGCTATTAGCTTTTTCCTGCTACAAGAACTTCACACTCTTTCAAATGGATGTAAAGACTGCATTCTTAAATGGTTACATCACAGAAGAAGTTTATGTAGAGCAACCCTTAAGTTTTGAAGTCTTTGATAAACCCGATCATGTGTACAACTAAGAAAAGCTCTTTATGGTCTTAAGTAGGCTCCTAGAGCTTGGTATGATAGATTGAGGAACTTCCTTGAGGAAAGAAATTTCAAAAAGGGTAACACCGACTCAACTCTATTTACCATGCAAAAGGGTGTAGATATTCTGTTAGTTCAGATCTATGTCGATGACATCATATTTGGATCAACAAATGTCACAATGTGTAATGATTTCTCCTCTCTCATGCAAAGCGAATTTGAAATGAGTTTGATGGGGGAGTTAAAATTCTTCTTAGGATTCCAGATCTGTCAATCTCCTAATGGCATTTTCTTCTGTCAAGAAAAATACATCAAGGAACTCTTAAAGAAATTTGGTTTAGATTCTGTTAAATCTTCTAGAACTCCCATGAGTACCACAACCAAATTAGACAAGGATGAAAATGGAATAAATGTGGACATTAAGAAATATTGTGGTATGATTGGTTCATTATTATATTTGACTGCTAGAAGGCCAGATATTCTATTCAGTGTTTGCCTTTGTGCTAGATTTCAAGCTGCCCTTAAGGAGTCTCATTTATCTACTGTCAAGAGAATTTTCAAATATTTGAGTGGGACTTATAACTTAGGATTATGGTATCCTAAGGGCACTTCTTTTGATCTGATTGGATATTCAGATTCTGATTATGCTGGCAGTCTAGTTGATAGGAAGAGCACTAGTGGCACTTGTCAGTTCTTAGGAGAATCTCTAGTGTCTTGGTATTCTAAAAAACAGAATTCTGTTGCATTGTCAACTGCTGAAAGTGAATATATCGCTACTGGCAGTTGTTATGCACAAATGTTGTGGATGAAACAGACATTAGAGGACTATAATCTGTTTTATAAAAGGATTTATATTCGGTGTGACAACACCAGTGCTATCAATATTTCCAAGAATCCAATTCAACATTCTAGAACCAAGTATATCGATGTTAGATACCACTTCATAAGAGAGCATGTTCTAAGAGGTGATATCTCCTTAGAATTTGTTAATTCTGTAGACCAACTAGCAGACATCTTTACCAAGCCTTTGGATGAAAAGACCTTCAATAATATTAGAATAAGGCTAGGTCTCATTCGGGTTGAGAAAAACTAAGATTATTCCTCTATTGGTGTATCTTGAGTGATAGAGCAGTGTTTTAGCTGTGAAGGCATCGGTAGATGCATTGTTACCGATAGGCATCGGAAGATGCATATCTATCGATAGGCATCGGATGATGTATTCTTAATCTGCCAACACGTGTGACCCATCGGGTGAATCGGTTTTACACGTGTGACTTCATCCCGTCGGGCGATGCCCTAATTCTTTTAAACTCTGTTCTTTTCAAAAACGCTCGGAGACACCGATGCTCAAACCTTTTCTCAAGATATCTTCCACCCTTGCCTTAAGAGTGGGGTCGTTGCTCCGTATGTTATTCCCCTGGTGTGAAACCAGTTGGTTCTTGTAACGACCCCTTATCCAAGCAAGATATTGTCCGCTCTGGGGATTGGGCCGTGGCCCAATATCCTCCCCTCACGGCTTTGTTTTGGCGAGAACTTCCCAGAAGGTCACCCAACCTGGAATTGCTCTCGCCGAAGCACTTTTAACTTCGGAGTTCTTATGGGATCCGTTGCCAATCGTGCTCTAAAACGCGTCTTGCTATGTTGGGAAGGTCCACTCTTGCTGACAAAGGAAGAAGAGGTGTAAGCTTTCCATCTTCAATATCGGAGTCTGAAAGGGAGGGTTATTCCACTACTTACAAGGGAGACCTTCTTTTGAGAGAGGAAGTAGAAAGCCACAAGTACCGTACCCTGCTTCCAATCTTCTCTCTCTAGGTTTTCTTCTTTGATTCGCTCAAATGGCTTCATCGTCTCACGATATTCCGAAACCGGCCAAGAAGAAGGCTAAAGTTTCAGTCCGTCAGTCACGAGAGCTTCCTCGTGTAACCCATTGGCCATCGTTATATTTTCTCAATCAAGCTGCTGAAGCCAGGTATCATGACGATTTCAAACATAAATCTTTGATTCCCAGTAGAGGTCTTATTCTTGATGATTTAGTTGGATTAGACATTGTTGAACCTTTGAGAAATCTTGGTATACTGGAATTATTTGACTGTCGAATCCTTCTATTATCCTGAGGCAATAAAAATGTTTTATGCAAACCTTAGTTCACCCTCGGATCTCTCTACCCTTTCAAGCTATGTGTATGGAAAACACATCGCTATTACCTCCCAAACCATCAATGCCCTTCTGGGGAGCCCACACCTAGATGGCCTTCTCAAATTTTATGAGTCAGGACATGAGCCCCCTTTTCTTAACACTCTTGAGGGCCATCATTTTTTGAAGGCTATTGTTTTGGACCCGGATCACATCCCTGATCCCTTAAAGAGCAAGCATCTCAATGTCAAGGCTCTGCTTTTTCACCAGATGATCGGGTACAATATAATTCCTAAGGGTGGTCACCACGATGAAGTAAGTGGTATGGATTTGTTTATTTTGTATGCCCTTTTTCAAAAGGTCCCCTTCGATATGGGCTTCATTGTTTTACGGAGGATTATGCAGAGTGTCTCCTCCAGGGCTTCTTCCCTCCCTTATAATCTCCTACTCATGAGGCTCTTTGAGCAGTTTGATGTAGAATTTCCAGAGGAAGCAGATCCCTTCCGACTACAACCCTCAAGCTATTATTCAAAAAACACTCTGAATCGAATGGGGATTAAGAAAACTAGGAAAGGAGACTTTGTTTTGGATCAGGCCAAGCAGAAGGCTTCTAAGGTAGTTTCTGTCAGGCTAGGGAAGAGGAAGCTTATCCTGCCTGAGGAATCTGTTCAAGAAGGTGGAGATGACTCTAAGATCCCTCCATTTGCCAATTCCCCTTCTCACTCTCAGGTGTCTCGCTCCTACCCTCTTCCTCCTGCACCCATACATTCTGCCCCATCCTTTCAGGCTACTATTTTGTAGGCCACTTCAATTCCCTCCACTCTGCCTCCTCCAATACTAGAGAGCCCTCCTTCTCCTCCACCTCCTCTTTTGCCTACTCCAGCTTCTATCTCTCCAGTCCTCCACACTGCTCCTACACTTCAAATTGCTCCTCCAAGTCCAATTGCTCCTCCAAGTCCAATCTTTCCTCCAGTCCACACTGCTCCTTTAGTGCAGTCTGCTCCTCCAGTCCAAATTGCTCCCTTAGTCCCAACAGCTCCTCAGGTCCAAGTCTCCTCATCACTCCCGTCTAATGCTTCCTCCTACTCCTCAAACTTATCAAAGACGATTTTCGTTGAGTTCGGATCAGTACAATGATTTGAAGGCCTCCATTGACAGTCCCGGGTCAACCATCAGTTCACTTCAAAGTCGGATTGAAAAGTCTGTCGATGCCAAGCTTGAAAAGAACAAATTGGACATGAGCATTGCTTTGGATACCGGTCTTGATCTGCTGTCAAGGAAGATGGATGGCCATAGACACATTGTTGCCAGGGACCTTGAGTCTCTCAGATCTTCTGTTGAAGCTTTGAATCCCGAACCCGAACTCAAACCATCTAGTTCAGTTAGTTTCACAGAGGCCTGCTATGAAGATCTTCTACTTCCCTTTTCCAGACCTACAGTTGATGAAGATATGCGCTTCATGTCTTTGGATATTCATGAGGCTGAGCTCCAGTTCTCTAATCCTTCTGCTTCTTCTGTTCTTGCATCTTCTTCTCTGCCAACCAGTTCTTTCGATGCTTCTCCTGCTGCTGAAGCTCCACCCTGTCTGGACCTGGGTGTATACCGAGGACCGATCGAGCCTCCACCATGTCTAATTTGGTGTTATGGCGAGAATTTTTTCAGCACTATATTCCTGCTCCTGCACCTCTTGCTCTACCTGCTCCTCCTGCTCCCTAGGGTTTCTCCAGATCTTCACGTGCATTCTTCCATTATACAAGAGTATTGGAAGTGGCTTAAGGACATAGCTTCACTTAGATAATTTTTTTTTGTAACCAGCTTTCCGTTTTTTCTGTTGTTGCACATTGGTACAATTGTCTCTTTTTCCTTTTTTTTTTTATAATGTCAATGGGGGAGAAAGTGTTTGATTGTCTTTGATTGATGCTGTGTTGAGAAAGTATTTGATTAAGCATGATTAGCATGAAGTGTGAATTTATTTTCTTATTTTGATATATTAGCATGAAGTGTGAATTTATTTTGATATGATAGTTCTGGATATGCTCTGTATTTGTAACTGGATAAAATGCATATATTATGGGGGAGAGTAATATATAATCAAATTTACACTTACAGATTGTCATCATCAAAAAAGGGGAGATTGTTGACTTAAATAGTGTTGAAGTCTAAAATATATTTTTGATGATGTGTTTTGTATGATCAGTGATGTAATTTGATTATATTTGTTAAATCAGAATATTGAATTATGTATGTGATTTAATCGGTTGGAAATGCCCTTGGAAATGGTATTTTAGTTGTTTGACAAATTTGTTTAAGTGCTCAGGTTTTTAATAAGTGCACAGGGCTGAAACTTGATAAACAAAATGTACATCTTCCGGTGAAGTATAAAAGAGGACTTCATCCGATAGGAAAACGACAAAATATACATGTTCCGATAAAAGAAGAAAAGTAGACATACACCACCAACTAAACGACAAAGGCAAAGCTGTTTAAAGACAACATGATCCGCCAGCTAAATGACAAAATAGCTGCATATACCGATGGCGGTTCAATATTTCAAAGTTGCTTCCACCGACAGCGGTTCAAGTTTCTAAAGCCGCATCATCCGATGGCATTTCAAGGTGCTTATGTCGATGGCGTTTAATGATGCTTATACCGATGGCGGTTCAACATTTTAAAGTCGCATCATCCGATGGCATTTCAAGGTGCTTATGCCGATGGCGTTTAATGATGCTTATACCGATGGCGTTTAATGATGCTTATACCGATGGCGTTTAATGATACTTATGCCGATAGTATTTTAAAGACTTTTCACCGATGATCCTCCGCCAGAATTCAAAATAACCGCAAAGCTACAGTGACGTCGTCCAGAACTTAAACTCCAGCGTATTAATGGCGACGAGCAAACAGCAGCAACAGAAAGCAACGGCTACCTGTCTCTGTACGGATGCTGCTCCAACGGTAATATATTTCCTTATCCAGTAAGAAGCATTCAATGAAGATAACCGATTAGCAGACAGAGTATTTAAGCCAATGAGATAGCTCGAAGAAAGAACTTTTTGCAAAAATCAATTATGAGCCCTAACGAGCGTAATTCTCATACTCTGTAATTTTCATCTACTTCTCTCAAAATTCTGTAACTGGAGATTTCTATTTTTGAGAGAGTGTAGTCTGTATTGAAAAACTCACTATTCTGAAAAGGCAGTGGATTGTCGCCTGTGAAGAACAATCCAGTTTGTAAAGGCAGTAGATCGAAACCCGAAATTTCGATCTTGTTTTTCTCGTGAGGAAAAGGTTAAGAATCTTCAAGGGGGAGCCTTGGAGCATGGACGTAGGCAAGTTTAGCCGAACCACGTTAAAAATCCCAGTGTTAATTTCTCTCTCTCTCTCACTATTTTATTTGATTGCTTGCTATTAGCTTAGAAATTTGAGACAAGAGAGAAATTGATTAGATTAAAATTTAAATTAAAAGTCTAATTCACCCCCCTCTTAGACAATCTTCATCCTACACGCCGTAGGCCGGGATTTTCGTCCTCAACTCCGACTCCCAATGGAGAAGGCGAGGGAATGAGTAAGAATTAACTTAGCAACCCAAGTTAAGTTAATAATGGAGGGCTACTCCACTTGGTTCAAAGAACCAAGGAAAAACACCTAAGGCTAACCACCTTGGAGTAGAGAAATAGTAAATTTTATAAATGAGCAAAAGTTGTTTACAAACACTAATCCTATGGTTAAATAGAAAATCCTAGGGTGGATGATTAGGGTTTCCATAAGATGAATGAATGGTGGCCCTTGGATGAAAAAGGATGGATGGCCAAGATCAAGGCAAACAAGCACACTTCCTAGGGAGGAGATGAATGTCATGCCTAAATGGATCAATGGAGGGAATCTTGCCACATCATCAATTCATGTTGCCACTAACTCTTGTACCTGCAAAATCATACCTTTAAATGTGGGCTCTTCATTGGACCAAGGCTTCCTTTGGGCTCCCTTAAGTTGATGTCTTCTTCCTTTGAATAATTGGTTGAATTTCTTCAACCCATAATCTACCATCATACATCTAACCATAACCACACAATCTAATGCATGATATGCAAATATATAAAATTAAATCCTCCAAGTGGCGAATCCTCCAAGTGCTCCTTATGCATTCCTTCCATAAATTATACCTACAAAAGAAAAAACACGTAATAAGTAGGAAGATGATTTAAAGTTTGGGACTTTACTAATTTTCATTTTAATTGCAACCCGAGGCACGTCATCCTATCTGGGTGATTTGAGGATTTGACCTCAAATCCGTTGGTTGACTTCTTCCCAAAAATGTCTCCTACGATTTCTTGTTTACTCCTTGAAGGTTCGAATTTGAATGTCATGAGGGCATGGTCTTTCGTTTCAGTGTGCTTCACCAAGAGATGTTCGAAATGAAAAAGGTAAGGATGGTCTTACTAATGTTTTATTTGGTGGGTGTAACGACCCTCATACTATTCCTAATTTCCCGTACGAAATTTTTCTTTTTCTTTTATACTTAGCGTTTAAGTGGAAAACAATTTAATTAAACGTTTAAAACAATTACAAAACAATTATTTAAACCAACTATTAAAATCAACTTATGTAACGACCCTAGCCCGTACCCTAATTTTCCCGTACAAATTTTTTTTCATTTTCATGCGTATAATCTGTAAATCTGACTATTCGAGCGGAAATAAAACTTTTAAAATCGAATTCGGAATTGAAATAGAAATCAAATCGTTCGAAAAACTGAATTGAAATCAATTAATTAATCTTAAAACAATTTAATTAACAATTAAAAACAATTTAAAAATAAACATATTATATTTATCTTTTTTTTTAGTGGTTTTCCTTCGGCGGGCAGAGGAGGTGGCGATTGCTCATGGCGAGCAATCGCCAATAGGCGATTACCATTTCGCCTAGCGATTGCCAATGGCGATCACCAGGCAATAGGTGGTGATTGCTCGTCATTCTGTGGCGAGCAATCGCCACGCTCTCTGGAAATTTTCCAGAGAGCACTCTTCTTTTCTCCCCTTCCTTCTATTTCTCACGTCTGCACTTCACACTCACCACTTAGCACACAACAAAATTACACACACTTCACAATACACCTTTTTACCTAATACTTTCATCATTCCATCACACATTTTCGTAACAATACAAACACTCTACTTCCCACTTTACCAATTACCGATAAATCAATTCAAAACACATTTAAAACGTTACCAATTTCTTAAAACAAACTGCATGGATCCATTTGAAAATTTAACATTTCCCACTGTTTGAAAACATCCAAAATTCAACAAAATACTATCCAACCCAAACATCCTAAAATATCAACTATACAATTATCCTATTCTTCATCTAACAAATCCCAAAATATTTACCTACGTCCCCACGGGTCAAAATCATGCTCCGACTGCCAGCGTACTCCCGCGAGCCATCTTTCTTCAACGTGCTCATACTTCAGGCGGAAGGACATCATCCTCACCTGTCTCAAAATCACCTACACCATAAAGACACCTATGAGATAAAAATCTCAGTAAGCTCTATGTAAATGCCAATGCATGACCATGTATGCTCAGTGCTATGAAAACCGTCCATGTCAATGCATACATCCGTACGTGTCAGTCTATGGTTATCGGAAACGCTCGACAGATGGATAGGGCACGTCCAGCGGTTAGACAGCCCACACCATCTGAAAGGAGGAAAACCTGCTCACCACGGAACGCCAGGTCTGAACCTCATCCCTGATAACCCCATGTCATGGTTGTTTACTGTGATACTTTACTTGCCTTTACATGCATGTTCTTTTCATGAAATTCGTGCGTAAATTCATTTTCATGACATTTTTAAAATCATGATGCATGAACAGTTCAATATAAACATAAAGTAAACAATCATATGTGTACCATCAAGACGATAAACAAACAACATATAAAAACAATTAATCCTAACAACCCAAACCAAAACGATTTAAACAAACAAATCCTCAAGGTTCCTCGAAACGACTTTGACATATGGTGTAGGCCTATCGGCCAGAGTAAGTCACGAGAACTTACCTCGCGTCGTTGCACACCGAGCTCCGTCCACTGAGCGTTTGTTCAGCTATACATTTCACAATATACGACATTAAATCGAGTCTAAATCGCCAAACTCCAAAAATTACTAACTCCTAGCTAAAGAAAAATCTCCTAAACTCTATTTTAGTTCGTTGAGGCATTTCGTAGAGCAATTCGCGCTCGATATTTCAAAAACTCCATTAATGGAGGTTTTCGAGCTCCTACTTAACCAAATCTCGAATACACCTCAACAAATCGATAAACTAAGCTCTGATAACTATCAATACGTCCATTCGAGGCATAACCTAAGCTCAACCTATCAATTTCAAACATTGATTTACGTTTTCAACGAAAACCCTAACGAACCCTATTCGTTTTAAATCCTAGAAATCAATACCTAACATTCCAAAAGCTTAGAGCCTTACCTAGAGAGCGAAGATGGAAGAGAAACGTGAAGACTTGAGTCGCCGGAGGAGGAGGATCGTCGACGTTGAAGAGGATCGCCGTGGAAAAGAGAAATCGCGTGGAGAGGGTTTAGAGAAAATGGAGTTGGCGTGAGTGAGGGGAAAAAGAATGAGAATTTGATTTTTAATTAAATTTTTTGTTTTGCAATTTACCAAATTGCCCATCCCTTTGATTTCAATTTATTCCTCCAATTGTCTTGTTACTTAACTAACGATTCGTTTTCTCCAATTTCTCATATTTCACCATAAATTCAAATTTATTATTACGGCTTCGTTAAAACTTTCCGTTCGTAAAACAGACTTTATTTGATGCATTTACAAAAAAAATGCCGATAATATTGGAATAAAATTGAATCCCGTAAAGCCGGGTGTTACAACTTAATAACTAACAGAACACTCGGCCAAGGAGGGAGGGGCAAGAGAGTCGAAACAGAAAAAGACAAGAGGGCCGATCGATCGGCCCTTCAATGGGCGATCGATCTCCCTCTAATGGTCGCACATTTTCTCCCTTCTTTCTTCCAACTTTTACACACTCCAATTACACCCAAACACATTCACACTTTACACTTCGCACATCTTTCCCTTCACTAACTTCCTTCTAAGCATATCTCGTAACAATACTTCAACTCCCCTACAGTCCTCACTCCACTAAATCACCACTAACATCACATACACCTTCACAATACTATTTAACATCAAATACCCGATACTCATACGTCTTCCGAAAGAACACTCCAAACCGACTCGAAACGAAATTAAAACAAAACACATTTTCATAAAAATAAACCGCGTGGTTCCGTTTGAAAGTTTAACATATCCTCTTGTTTTAAAATCACCAAACAATTCACGAAAGTCTAAAAAAACCTTAACAAAACGTTTTATAAACAAGTTTGCCAAAACATCAAATATCAACCTATCAACTATCCAGAACCAAACACCCTAAAATGTTTCTATACAATTTATCTAACTAATCCATCATTAACCCAAAACACCCCAATAGCCTCAAAATACATACATACGTCCCCACGGGTCAGGTTAAGCATCGACTGCGCAACACACCACCGCAAGCCATCCTCCGTCAACTGCATCACTCCTCAGGTGGAGGGATCTCGTCCTCACCTGCTTCGATATCACCTACACCATACAGACACACTATGAGATAAAAATCTCAGTAAATCCTACGTAAATGCAGATGCGTGCAGTGCATATGGAGTTCAGAAATCATGCATAACATACAGAACGTCGCAGACAGAATATCACCGAGATCTCATCCCCTAACCGGAGGGGGCCCATCCAGCGGTCGGACTACCCCGTGCGGTTAGAGGAGGGGGGTACACGCTTACAACACGTACAGCCGTGCCTGAGCCCCACCTCGCGTGACTAGATAACAGATTACGTTCATTAATTACATTACAGTGTATGTGGTACTGTGTCAGGCCCTTAATCGACCCACACAATAGATCTGAGCCCCCAATTTCTGGGCCTCATCGGTTTTCTGAAAACATCGTGCGGAAATTCATTTTCATGCCAAGTTAAAATACGTGATGTATGAACAGTTATATAAACACAAAATAAACAAGCAATCATGTGTACCATCAAGACTGTAAACAAACAGCATACGTACCATTAGGACTGTAACAACATAATCTATAGAAATAACTAGTCCTAACTACCCAACCAAAACAATTTAAACATACACGTCACCAAACTCCTCGAGACGACTTCAACGTACGGTGTAGGCAATTGGCCAGAGAAGATCACGAGAACTTACCTGTCGTCCGTAGCTCGCTGGGGATGCTCGGTTATCTGTCCATCTATGGCTCAACCTACGACAAATATTCAAACTTTATTAAACTCAAGGTTAAAATCACCAATTACTCCCAAACTACTATTTCTAGCCTAATCCAACTAAAACCTAACTAAACAGGCCACTAATTTAGATTCGGTAAAACCGACCCCAAACTTCGAACGCGCGTAACTTTTGCGTCGGTTCGGAATCGAACGATTCCACCGGCCACGTACTCATCTAATAACTTATTTTAACCTACCAAAAGAAATTTTAAAACAAACGACCGTAGCTAGGTCAAAATTGGCAAAACCCGATTCTGCCCTTTACCGGAAAATCCCCCTTTTCGATTTTCCATCAAATTCCACCCAACACATCACCAATCGACCACCCACACCTTCAATTTGAATAATCTAACAAAAATCCCGAGCTACACACACCAAAACCGAAATGCCCCAAATCGGGCTTCTCTGTTTTTCGCTCAAATTGAGCACCTCACGGTTCAACGGCCATCGCCGGTTCAAGGGTCGGCAAACCCATGCCGAGAACTCCCTAAATCGGCCGGTGATCGGAGCTTAAATTCACTCATCACCCTCGGCCATGACAGAACCGAAAACAGGGAGAAAAACCGAGCCTTACCATTGGTTCGGGTGCGGAGACAGGCTGGAGCCTCTCGTCACCGTTGTTTGGCCGGAGAACGCCGGAGTCGCCGGTGTTCGTCGGAGGAGGGACGTCGCTCGTCGCCGTTGTCTCCCTCTCCTCTCTCGGCGTCGGGCTCGAGCAACAGAATGGCGAATGCCATTCTGTTGTTTTATTTTTATTATTAATAATAATTATAATTATAATTATAATTCCTATTAACATCAATACAATTTACATTTACCGTTTTGTCCTCCCGTGTTTTCGACCATTCAAATTTCGTTAAATTCCGTATTTCTCCTAAAATCCATATAAATCATTAGGATTCTAATAACAGTCTCTGCTTGCAAAACGGACTTAATTTAACATTGTATAAAAATGCCATTATATTATGGAATTATAAAATCCCGTAAAACCGGGCGTTACAGTGGGGGTGGTAAAATTGAATTCAACGGCTTATTTGGAGGGCGATTGCTCGGTGATGGAAGAAATTTTTCCAATGTAGGTGAATCCGACAAATAGTGAAGTGGAAATGCTAAAGTCCTCGGACCAAAGAAATAATCCAATTATTCTTAAGACCTCAAAGATAAAATTTCTTACCAATTGAACCTTAACTCTAGTTCTATGGTAGAATTTGTGGTAGTCAAATGATGGGAAATGGGATTTTAGTGAACTAACAAATTGAAGTATAGAGCATTTGTGGTTTACAAAGGGAATAAAATTCCTACATGTTTGTGTAGCTCTAAGAAAGGTTGTAGGAAGGTGATAGATTGGTTCTAGTTCATAAATAAATTTCTTCCTAATTGATGCAAATGGAAAGAAAATTCCCTCAAGTCTTAGAAAGGATAGAAAGGGAGATGATCATGCTACATAGTCCAAAAATAATTTCGTCACTTAATTCCATTTTCCTATGAGGCCAAGTAATTTCATTATCTAATTGGCAAGACGTCTCTTCGTCAAACAAGGAATTTAGGTGTCCTTTGATAAAGGAAGGAATTTTCTCAAAATTTGGAAAGGAAGGGAATGGAGCTACTACCATATTTCCTATACCAAAAATGCTTTCTTCACTTATTTTGCTTTCCTCATCATTTTCCAAGAAATATGACAGCTCTTCTTCGTATAAGGGGTTATCGTGCCAATTGATATGAGTGGGATTTTGACCTTCAATCAACCCGCATTTTGATAATAATAGATTTTCCTTTAATTTCCCTTCTTTGCGGGTGGCCTCATCATGAGCCATTTGCTCGGGAGTCATTGGTAGCAATTTAATTTTTCTTCCTCCAAAATCAAATGTATAACGGTTGAGGAATCCATCATAGTTGACTCTACGGTCAAAATGCCATGGTCGTCCAAGTAAGATGTGGCTGGCACTCATTGGGACAACGTCACAAATAACCGAGTCCTTGTATTTTCCTATAACGAAATCAACGGTTTCTTGTTTGGTAATCTCATGTTCATTTCTATCGTCCAACCAACTAAGCTTGTAAGGTGTAGGATGGGTAATGGTTTCTAATCCCAATTTATCGACCATGTCTTGGGAGGACGCATTTATCTCTCAAACTTCCTCCATCAATTATCATAGAACAAACTTTATCTCTCACAGCACATCGACTATGAAAAAGATTTTCACATTGACAGACCTTGTCTACATGCTTAGATATTAATGCCCGCCTTATGACCAACAGTAAAGGTCCATCTTGAGGTTTGCATTCATCGGCTTCTTCTTCACTTTCTACTTCAACCTCATCTTTATCGACTTTATTGTATTGGCCTTCATCCTCTTCACTTTCCCATTCACCCGTGGATTCCTTGATGACCATCACACGGTGATTAGTGCACTCGTTAGCATAACGTCCTTTTCCTAAACATTTGAAGCATTGGACATCACGTGCTCTAGGTCCTTTAGGTTAAGGTTCTTGGGTTTTGTTTGGTGGGGGATTGTGAGGAGTATTGGGTCCTTTCGGGGGCCAATTTTTATTGAAGGGTTTCTTGTCTTCTTGTCTTGGGGTAATCTTGTCGGAATTGTAATTTTTTGGTGGAAATCTAGGAAGGTCGGTCTTACGCTTCCTCTTTAATTGCCTATCCACCGTGAGGGCTAATTGAATGACCGATTCCATGGTCTCCAATTGTTGCATTTCGACAAGATCTCCTATGTCGCGGTTTAAGCCTCTTATAAATCTTGCGATGAGTTGTTCCTCAGGCTCATCAATTGCGCATCGCATATTAAGGGTTTCAAATTCGGTAAGGAATTCATCTACCGAGAGGCTATTTTGTTTTAAGTTATGGAGTTGATAAAAGAGTTCATGTTTATAATGACAATGGACAAACCTATGGTGCATCATTTCCTTCATGGAAGTCTAAGTAGTAACGGGATAACCTAACGTTCTCATTCTTTGGGCCTTAAGGTTGGACCACCATAATGCGGCGTGGCCCGTAAGTTCAAGAGAGGCTAGTTGGATTTTTACTCGCTCTGAGTAATCATGACATTCGAAAACTCTCTCAACTTTGTCAACCCAATCTAGGTATGTGTGCCCGTCACACGTTCCATTAAAAGGGGGAATTGTAATCTTGATGTTGCGGAGGTCGTCGTTGTCCCTACGACGATTTGGGCGATACTATTCATCATCAACCCAATCCTCATCCTCCGAATAAGGTGGTCTCCTTCTATGGGGTTCAGCCCATTCTTCCTCTATAGGTTGTTGTGGGGTATGATTACGACGTCTAGGATGTTTGGGAATGATCCTAGGGGAGGTCTCTTGTGAAGGAACTTGTTCATGAGGTTCTTTTCGGGGAGAATTATTTAAAAGAGATTGGACTTGTTGGGCAAGGTTGTTAACTGCGCTCGCTAAGGCATCGATTTGTCCTTGCATGCCTCCTTGAGCGCTAGTTTCACCTTCGTGACGTGTAGTTTCGGGAGGGGGAGTGTGACAGCCCGAAACCGGATCCCGATCGGAATCCGATTGCCAAGCCGTCACTCCGGGACAGTTATCAGAAAACGGTGACCCCTTTTTTTTGTGCATTACACTTTTTAAACATTTACAGAGAGGGAGTGAATCCTCTGGAGTTAAAGCAAACGGGATACAGATGGCTGGATTACAGAAATGAATAACAGAGGAGATGGGGAGGAACAGGAAACAGAAAAGGGCGAAGGGAATGAATAAACAGAATAAACAGGGAGTAAGAGCAGAAATACATAAGCATAAGGCTGGCGGAGGACTTAGTTTTAAAAGAGCATCGGTGGATTCAGACAGACAAAATAGATGACGTCATCGGAAGATGTGATGACGTCATCGGCAGATAAAGGCAGTAAACGTAATCGGAATGTGTGATGACGTCATCGGCAGATAAAGGCAGTAAACGTAATCGGAATGTGTGATGACTGTCATCGGAAGATGTGATGACGTCATCGGCAGATAAAGGCAGTAAACGTAATCGGAATGTGTGATGACGTCATCAGAAGATGTGATGACGTCATCGGCAGATAAAGGCAGCAGATGGAATCAGAATGTGTGATGACATCATCGGAAGATGTGATGATGTCATCGGCAGATATGGGCAATAAACTGAATCGGCAGGAGGAAAAACCTATAACAAAACTACTGTTTGGCAGTGGATGAGAATAAGACAAAACATATGTAGTATCTATCGGTAGATGAAGTTCAGACATGGTTTTAAAAAGGCAAAAATTTACAACTTTTGACAAGAAATCATATAGACAGAGAGCTTAAAACAGAAGACATAGAAGTCCCAGATTTCTCGAACCACATCAAAACATGGATCTTGAACACAACAGAAAACATGACAGAAACTGAAGGAATTTCACTCTACATAAAAGCTCTAAAACCAGAGATCATTCATGCATAAGCTAACAGAAAGTATTCCAAACCATTTCAGAATACTCCAAAACATCATTCAACTGTCAAATACAGCAGTTTTAAAACTTTGACACATAATCTATACAGTATTTCAAAATCTGAAGATCAGTAAGACATACTTTAAAATTGACAGGTTCAAGTAAATAAATTACATAGATAGTTCCAAAACCAGAATTCATCCATGCATGAACTAATAGAAAGATTCCTAACTGTCAAATACAGTGGCTTCTAAAACTTAAACAACAAACCTATACATTGTTTTAAAATCTGAAGGTCAGTACAGGACATGACATATACTTGCAGAATTTCTTCAAAGTAAGAGTTTTACAACCAAACCAGAACTTCTAGAAGACTTTACAGATATAGACATTTCAGAAAACTTAAACCTCAGATCAGAAACATGTCTAGCTGCAGCAACCACCCCGAGAGCTCGAATCACCAACCACCTAATGATCAGACTGAGGCACAAAGTCCTCATTTTCGGGTTCAGTACCTACATCAGAGAGTTCACCTATGAGTCTAAAACTCAGTAAGAACATAATACAGATGCAGTGATGCAAAGTGCTATGCATGCGGTTTTCAGAATACAGTGACAAAACATTACATTATGTTTCAGTGGCAGAGGGGTATAAGTGGGGCTTATAGGGGATCTAACAAACAGAGGGTGCACTATCAGGCACAACAATTTTCAGAATCCCAGGGAGGGATAAAACCAGAGGGTCCTTGGTAAGGACAATTTCTTTTCAGACTCCCAGGGAGGGATAAAACCAGAGGGCCAGTCCTCGTCCCACACTTAACCAATACATTTTAGTCAGATTTTATCTTGTATAACTTTAAAATGCTGCAGAAAACATTTGCAAGTCTTTCAGAGAAAACGTGTATGCATGAACGGTGCTTGAACTTAAATTGGCAGACAACAGAAATAAGACAACAGAAGGTAAATCAAAGCCAGACGTTTCAGAACATAACTCTAACTCTTCTACCCAAAACAACCCGACAGAACAGAAAACCTAGTACCTCCAAGATGTAGGGCCTTAAGGGCCAACCTACGGATATGAACTTACCTGTTTCCTCGATGCAGTTAGCTGGAAAGTCTCGGAATAGACAGATCTGTAACATGCACGTAGAGAGGTAAACAATGCTGCAAATGTTAACTAATAACTTGGAAATTATGCAACAGACTCATTTCAGATTTGTAGAAAACAACAAGTGTGTTTCCATGCAAAAAAACCAAGAGTTTTCTTCAAAATAACTTAACCTAAAACTTCAGCAATACTCATACTTTTACTTATCCAAATTTATTAGCGTGAGTAGATGCTTACCTTTGTTGAAGGAAACAGAAGAATGCAGGAGAAACAAAGTGTGGAACTTTGTTTCAATCGCCAGGAAGAGAGAAAACATAGAAAGAAGAGAAGAAGCAGAGAAGTGAAGAGGGTTTCACGTAGGAGGAAGAACTTAACTTCTTCAACAAGTTGCCAAGTGTCAACTATCCATTGGCTATCTCCCACCAACCTTAATTTCTCTCTTATTTACCCTTCCATGCATTTTAAACTTAGTATTTTGTTTAGTTACACATTAGTTTGGTTCTCCCCTCACTAAATGCTCCAAAATTTTACAATAAAATAGTTATTGTAATTATGGCAATTTAAATCCATACAATAATTCAACAGATTATTACACGGCCAAAATACCGGGTGTTACAGGGAGTGCCCCTCGCACGATTTGATTCTTTATGGGGTGTGTCACGTGCAAAGCCGCTCCTATTAGTCATGTCTAAGTATTTTTAAATTTTAAGTTTAAGTTCTTGACTAAGTTGTTTCTCCCAAAAAAAAATTAGTGAGGTGAATATCTTATTTAATGTCTTAGGAAAAATTTTAAGCACTAAGGGATGTCTCCTAGTTAAGACAATAATAAAATAGGGGTCATGCTCACTTATCAATGAAAATTTGGAAATCAAATAAACAACTTAGAATTTCTCAAAACACTTAGTAAACTAATTTTAGAATTAAATTTTCAACACTTGCAATTAACAAAATTCTAATCAATTTCAATCAAGTTATTCACTTTAAGCTAAAATCACCCAATATAATATTAATATCAACTAAATAACATCAAAAACAGCAAGCAAACATATTAAAACACAAGTTTTGCCAATAATAACATGCTGAAATCTTAATGTTAATATAGCAGAATTTTTGCCATGTTATAACATAAATCAATATTCCCAATTTCTAGTTTGCAATTTAATTATCCTTGTAAATCTAATTTTGTGCAACTAAATTACAGCATATAATATATGAATTATAAGCTAAATCAAAGTGCAAACATTCAACAAATTATCATGCAAATAACATTAAATCGAGGCACTAAAATAGGAAAAACCAAAATAAGCAATTAACATGGAAAATCCAATTTTTATGGCAATAATTTAGGCCGATTTTAAGCTTCCTTTTAATCCGATTTTTGAGGCAAGTTTGCAGCAAATATTTCTAATGAATATCATGGTCCAAACATAGAAAAGTAGCATAGAAAAACCGAGGCAAAGATGAACAAAATCCGTGGCTAAATAAACTAAAAACCGAGAAGGAAAGTGAAAGGAAATGAGATGCCTACCTTGGCCGAGATTTTCCTTAAATGTATAACATAATTTCCACGATATATTAAGCATTTAAATGACAATAATAATGGCAGCAAATATCAAGGAAAATATTGCATAAATTAGCACAAATATAGGACTGAAAATTGCTAGAAAGTAAAGGAGCCGCTATCCCGGTTTTGTGCCGATTTTTTACTATTGTCATGGCAACTAAAACGCATCGTGGGAAGCCTTTTGGCTCTGATACCACTTGACACGGGAACCCCTAGAGAAGGGTCCATGTGAAACCCACAAAATGTGCAAAATTATGCTCAGGTGTGTGGTTGTGAAAATAACCGAAAATGAGATGAAATAACATGGAAATAAAAGCAAGAAAATGAGGTGATGGTGTGTGAATGATATATGGCCGAAAATAGTGGAGAGGAGAGGGATGATATGCAATAAAAATAGAAGAAATAAAGGTGTGAAAATGTGTGTGAAAAGGTGAAGAAATGGAGAAGGAGATGAAAGAAAATAAATGCAATAAAATAAAGGGTGAGGTGTGTGGAAAGTGTGTCCGAAAATAAAAGGTGTGGGTGTGTGAAAAGTGATGGCAAGAAAGAAAAGGAAATACCCTTGGCGGACTCGTAGAGTGATCTTACAGTTTAAGCTCTCGAGTGAACAATTTTCCCAGAGGAAAAACGACCACCGTAGGCCGGGATTTTCGTCCTCAACTCCGACTCCCAATGGAGAAGGCGAGGGAATGAGTAAGAATTAACTTAGCAACCCAAGTTAAGTTAATAATGGAGGGCTACTCCACTTGGTTCAAAGAACCAAGGAAAAACACCTAAGGCTAACCACCTTGGAGTAGAGAAATAGAAATTTTATAAATGAGCAAAATTTGTTTACAAACACCAATCCTATGCTTAAATAGAAAATCCTAGGGTGGATGATTAGGGTTTTCATAAGGATGAATGAATGGTGGCCTTTGGATGAAAAAGGATGGATGGCCAAGATCAAAGCAAACAAGCACACATCCTAGGGAGGAGATGTATGTCATGCCTAAATGGATCAATGGAGGGAATCTTGCCACATCATCAATTCATGTTGCCACTAACTCTTGTACCTGCAAAATCATACCTTTAAATGTGGGCTCTTCATTGGGCCAAGGCTTCCTTTGGGCTCCCTTATGTTGATGTCTTCTTCCTTTGAATAATTGGTTGAATTTCTTCAACCCATAATCTACCATCATATATCTAACCCTAACTACACAATCTAATGCATGATATGCAAATATATAATCCATACAATAAAGGCGAATGTATGTCAAATAAGTTTAAAAAATAAAAATTACAAATTAATGGGCCGGGAAGACAAATTCCCATGGGCCAAGTGGCGAATCCTCCAAGTGCTCCTTATGCTTCCTTCCATAAATTATACCTACAAAAGAAAAAACACGTAATAAGTAGGAAGATGATTTAAAGTTTGGGACTTTAATTGCAAATCTTCTTTTGACACTCCCAGTGGAAGAAGGAAAATTAGTGTTTATTGTGACGCATCTAAGATTGGATTACACGTAATAAGTAGGAAGATGATTTAAAGTTTGGGACTTTACTAATTTTCCTTTTAATTGCAACCCGAGGCACGTCACGACAGCTCTTCTTTTGACACTCCCAGTGGAAGAAGGAAAATTTAGTGTTTATTGTGACGCATCTAAGATTGGATTGGGGTGTGTGTTAATGCAAGAGGGCAAGATTGTAGCGTATGCTTCTAAGTAGCTGAAAAGTTATGAGCAGAATTACCCCACTCACGATTTGGAATTGGCTGTTGTGGTATATGCGCTGAAGATATGGAGGCACTACTTGTATGGCCAGCAATACGAGGTGTTTTCGGACCACAAAAGTCTGAAATATCTCTTTACTCAAAAGGAATTAAACATGAGACAAACGCGCTGGCTTGAATTTGTTAAAGACTATGATTTCAAAATTAAGTACCACCCAGGTAAGGCTAATGATGTAGCCGACGCATTAAGCAGGATGTCAACGACGATGCAGCCCACAATGTCAGCCATGTCTATACCCTTGAAGGTTGAAGTTCAAAATTTTGACTTGGAGATAGTTCTAGAGCTATCGGTCTTGCTTTCGGATTTGACCATTTGGCCGACTATCTTGGATAGAATCAAAGAGGCTCAACAAAAGGATTCAAAGAAGAATGATAACATTATGAGCAAATTAACGGATGTTTCTTCCGAGTTCAGCTATTCGGATGATGGCATTTTGAAATTTAGGGATCGATGGTACATCCCTAATGATGAGGAGTTACGAAAGTTGATTTTGGCTGAAGCGCATTCGTCTTCTTTCTCCGTGCATCCAGGTAATACCAAGATGTACCGAGACTTGAAGTTACACTACTGGTGGCCAAATCTGAAGAGAGATGTTGCCAAGTACGTAGAATCATGTATGGTTTGCCAGCAAGTTAAGGCAGAACACCAGCGGCCGAGAGGTACTCTTCAACCTTTATCGATCCCCGAGTGGAAGTGGGAAAATATCGTCATGGACTTTGTGGTGGGTTTACCGAATACGACCAAAGGTCATGATAGCATTTAGGTAATAATTGATAGAATGACGAAATCAGCTCACTTCCTACTAGTAAAGATGACTTATTCAATGGATCAGTTTGCTAAATTGTATGTACATAAGATCATTAGATTGCATGGAATTCCTATGTCGATTGTTTCGGATCGGGATCCCAGATTCACATCAAGGTTTTGGAAAAGTCTACAAGGCTCGATGGGTACGAAGTTGACTTTTAGTACTGCTTTTCACCTCAAACCGATGGGCAATCGGAGTGGACAATTCAGATACTTGAGGACATGTTGAGCGCGTGCGTACTTGAATTTCAAGCATCATGGAGCCAATACCTACCGCTAGTTGAGTTCTCTTATAACAATAGTTACGAAGCCACCATTGGTATGGCACCGTATGAGGCGCTCTATGGTAGACAATGTAGATCGCCCTTGTATTGGGATGAAGTTGGTGAAGCGAAGCTTATAGGTCCTGAGATATTACAGCAAATGTTGAGAAGATTACTGTTATTAGGCAGCGGATGGAGACCGCTCAAAGTCGGCAAAAGAGTTACGCGAACCGAAGGAGAAGGGGTTTGGAGTTCGCCATTGGAGATTAAGTTTTTCTTAAGATCTCTCCGTTCAGAGGAGTCATGCGGTTCCGAAAGAGAGGGAAGCTCAATCCACGGTTCGTTGGACCATTCCCTATTTTAGCGAGGATTGGAAGTACAACTTATATGTAACACCCGGTTTTACGGGTTTTTAGATTTTGCTGAATAATGGCATTTTCGTAAATATTATGGAATTAGCCCGTTTTGTAAACGAGAAATTTTAATAGAACTATATGAGTAAATTTGAGTATCGAGAGGAATAAGGGAATTTTTAAAGATATAATGCCCAGTTTTACGAGTTTTGGGATTTTTCGTAACATAAGGGTATTTCAATAAATATAGCAAACTATGTCCGTTTTGTGAATGGAAAGTTTTGTTAGAGCCCTAGTAATAAATCAAAATATTTGGTGAAATAAGAAAATTTCGGAGAAAGCAAAACGATAGGTTAAATAACGATTTAATTAGAAAAATATACCAAGGGGCAAAAAGGTAATTGATAGGTTAAATTTAATAAAAACAAAAACCCCTCTTCCAACTCTCTTCATTCACGATTTTCCCTTCCAGAGAGGAAATCCTCTCCGTTCTCTGGCGACTCACCACTCCGTTTCTCCGTTTCTTCAAGTCGTCCGACGATAACTCCGCATTCCGGCAACCTTTCTTCCAGTTTTCTTTCACAAATCAAACCCTAGGTAAGCTTAGAGTGTTATACCTGTTAGTTGTCCGGTTTTGAGTTGTTATTCGTTAGGGTTTCTTTTGCGAAATCGTGAAGTTATGTTAAATATCGATAGTTCTGTTATAATTATGATTTTTGTTGTTAGATTAGGTTGGAAATGGAAAGTTAGGTGGAATTTAGAGGTTTAATGTGTAAAAATACCATTGATGGCTTGTTGGAAAAAATGGTGAGCACAATGTGCTTGGTGAAATGCCTGAAAGAAGTAAGCTAAGTTTTTAAGAAGTTGTCTTATCTAGGAGCTTCGTTTAAGTTTAGAATTCGTTATTTAGGATCTGTTTTAATGCCAATGTTTGTGAAATACTCTAGGTGGACGACGCTCAAAGACGGTACTCGGCTCGCTAAGGACGACAAGTAGGTCTTTGTGACTTACTGTGGCCGATAGGCCTATGCCATAAGTCGAGTTCGTCGTTGAGGATTTTTGAGTTATGTATGTTTTTATGCTTTGGTTGGGTAGTTTAGGATTAGAGTTTTTATAGGTTATGTTTGCTATGTTTTGATGGTACTCATGCTTTATGTTTACATTATGTCTCTTCTGTACATGCATCACGCTCTTTCAAAATAGCATGAAAATGGATTTATACACATGTTTAAGAAAAGAAATGAATTAAAGAAACGAATGTACGTAATCTGGTCACGACGGGGTGGGGTTTAGACATGGCTGTTTACGGATGGAAGCATGTTTTCCCCCTGGTAGATGGAAAGGGTTGTCTAACCGCCAAACGTGCCTTCTCCATCTGGTGAGAGTTAGACCTCGGTGACATTATGTTCTGTAATGAAACGATGAAAATGTTTGCATGATTTATGAACCGCATATGCACAACATACATTTGCATTTACGAAGCTTACTGAGCCTTTAGCTCATAGTTGTCTTTATGGTGTAGGTGATTTTGATACAGGTGAGGATGAGATTCTTCCACCCGAAGCTTGATCTGGTTGAAGAAGAATGCCCGTGGGAGTGCGTTGGGTAGTTAGTGCGTATTTTGACCCGTGGGGATGTAAATAAGTGTTTTGAGGGTTTTCGAGTTGTTTTGGGCTGATGGTGGACTAGATAGGAGAATTGTATAGTTGAGACGTTTTAGGATATTTGGTATCTGGATAGTAGATAAATTGATGTATTTATGTTTTGGTAAACTCAATTTATAAAATGTTTGCTAAGCCTTTTATTTGGATTTTTTATGGAAATTGAATGTATAGAGATGAAGTGTTATTTTGATGTTTTCTATAAGTTCTTGGTGAAAGGTGTGCAGGTACAGGGGAAAGAATATGAAGGCATCTCTCTGGACAAAATCCAGAGAGCTAGCCGATCGATCGCCAGGAAGGGGCGATCGATCGGGCAATGCATGGTTTAGAGTCGGGGTTCTATAAGTTTTTGGTGGTAGTTCAAAGTATGGATGTCGTCCAAAATAGTTGTCTAAAGTGGCAGGGATTCTTATAAGTTTCGGTTAAGTGTTTCTCTAAGAAAGTCATCGTCCATTTATAGTAAAGGTTTCGGTTGAAGTCATCGTCCATTTATAGTGAAGGTTTCAGTCGAAGTCATCGACCAGTTGTAGTGAAGGTTTTGGTCGAAGTCATCATCCATTTATAGTGAAGGTTTTGGTCGAAGTCATCGACCAGTTATAGTGAAGGTTTCGATCGAAGTCATCGACCATTTATAGCGAAGTGTACGGTCGAAAATATCGACCGATATCATTAGAGAGGCCATGTCGACCGAACTCATACAGAGGCCACGTCGACCGAACTATACAGAGACCACGTCGACCCCCACTGTACCATTCGTCCAAACCCGATAGAAAGAGTTGTCAACCCATACGGTTCCTTCGATGAAACCCGAGAGGAAAAATATTGTTCCTTCAATGAAACCCAAGAGGAAAAACTTAATTCTCTGCCTATCTTTATTGTTTTAGCATTGATGCTTAAGCTTAAATTTTACTGGGGTTTCCACAATTAGATAGACTTCCGCTGAATGAGTTAATTGATTTTAAATGAGAAGATTAAATGAATGAAATGGATTAGATGAAAAATTCAAAATTTTTATGACATTTATAGGCTTAATATTTCGGGTAAATTAAAGGTCGTTACATTATAGGCTACAGTTGCCTTCATCTATGGACGGAGTCCACAATGTTATTCCATGTGTCAATGTTGAGGAAATGTATACGTAATCCGACGCATGTGGTGGAGCCGGTGAATCTCGAGATTCAACCAACCTTAACGTATGAAGAGAAGCTGGTGCGAATCCTCGATTCGTCAGTAAAGATGTTACAGAATAAAGAGGTTCCATTAGTGAAGGTGTTATAGAAGTACAACAACGTCGAGGAAGCCACATGGGAACGACGACAAGATATGATGGATAAGTATCCGGAGCTATTCGTTTAAGTAATTTTTGAGGACAAAAATTTTGTTTAAGGAGGGTAGGATGTAACACCCAGCACTTTCAGCTAGGTATTTATCCCGTGAATAATTTTGGTGGTTTGTGGAATAAGAAAATTACGAGGATCTAAAACGACGGGTGTTGCTTGTTTGTGAGAAAAATTAGGTTGAATGACAAAATTGTAATTAAGGTGGATTTTAATTCATATATATATAGATAAGGAAACCTAAAACCCTCATAAAAACCTCTCCCTTCACGAGAATTTCTACATTCAGCCGACTCCCTTTCCCTCTAAGCTATTTCCCTCCAAGCTTTCTCTCTCGCGACAGCCAACAATTTCTTCCTTCATTTCTTCAAACTCTAGGTAAGGCTCTAGCATCCTTCGAGTTTAGTTTGGTCGGAGTTCAATTACGGGAAAGGTTCATTCAATCTAGGACTTATGAGATTTTTGGAAACTTGATAGTTTTATCGCGTCAATAGCTAATAAGGAAATATTTACGAATGTTGGTGATAGTAGATTGAGAAATAAGGAATGTGGAATTAAACTCTGGTAGTTGAAGGAATGGATGCCATTAATGTTATTGGAAACAAAGTTACGCACAAAAGGTACTCGACGAAATGTCTATGAGGTTTAAACTAAGATCCAGGAGGTTACTTTAGTTAGGGACTTAACTAGTCTTGAAATCAAGTTATTCAGGATTGTTTTCTTTTCTTAACATTTGAATGTGAAATGTCTTAGGTGGAAAAGAGGAGAAGTGCACGGCTTGCTAAGGAGTCCAGGTAAGTGAGTCTGTTAGGGATCCGACAATTAGGGCCCTACATCTCAAGGGTACTAAGAATATGGTTTCGAAGATTTGTTTGATTTCTGTGAACCGTTGAGTGTTATGCTGTGATAAATAGAGTAGTTTTTATGATATGTTAAATGATGATGGTTCGTTTTCTATAGTGTATTGTTCTTTTAAGCATTCATGTACATGCACCATGTTTTTCCCATTGATATATATGAAATGTTTTGCATGCTTGATTGATGTGAAGAAAATGTAACATGAAGAACATGACAATGAAAGGTACAAAAATGATTAAGTGAAAGGTTGGGGTGGTTCGGCCATGTCAACAAAACTGTCCATCTCGAGGGACCATGAATCACTGTCCATGCATTGGACCATAAGTACGTGTCCGTGAGGACTATGTACACGCACTTTGCCTGCTCCCCAGCATTAATCCCTCCTTAATCCATGTCAAGTGAGAAATGATACAGAACATGAACATGATTTACATGATATGAAACAAGAACATGAGCATGAGTTTCACGAAGCAAGCATTCATGAGCATTTATGTATATGTTGCACTTCTTACTAACCATTAGGCTTATAGTTTAAACCTTATGATTTAGGTGACGAATTGGAAGGTGGGGATTGCAAACCAAATGACGATGTTTAAGTCGGGTTGCTGGAGGGTGCTCATGGCGATGATTTGTGGTTTGGTTGCGAATTTGACCGGTGGAATGAAGCTCTTAGTATGTTATAATATGTCTATGATATTGAAGTGAAAGTAAGATAAAGATTCCTATGAACGGTTAATATTTAAGGTTTTCAACTGTTTGTTTTTAAGTCTTCCACTACGTATTCTGTTGAGGTTTATGATCTTTACGGTGAACGTTTGAGTGAATTTCAGTTTATGGAAACAGGATTAGCCGATCGATCGTCAGATGACGATCGATTGTATTAAATGTTGGTGAAATGGGGAAAACAGAAGTCGAAGTTGAGCGTAGTTGTCAAAGTTGTCGTTAATTGGCCGAGTCGTTCGGCTCGATGTTAGGTGGACTGTGTTTTGGACGATGAGTTAGCGTGTGTCGATGAGTGGATTATGGACGACGACAACGTGGACGAGAATGTTGTTTGACTCTGTGGACGATAATGTCTGTGGACGACGACAACGTGGACGAGAATGTTGTTTGACTCTGTGGACGATAATGTCTGTGGACGACGACAACGTGGACGAGAATGTTGTTTGACTCTGTGGACGATAATGTCTGTGGACGACGACAACGTGGACGAGAATGTTGTTTGACTCTGTGGACGATAATGTCTGTGGACGACGACAACGTGGACGAGAATGTTGTTTGACTCTGTGGACGATAATGTCTGTGGACGACGACAACGTGGACGAGAATGTTGTTTGACTCTGTGGACGATAATGTCTGTGGACGACGACAACGTGGACGAGAATGTTGTTTGACTCTGTGGACGATAATGTCTGTGGACGACGACAACGTGGACGAGAATGTTGTTTGACTCTGTGGACGATAATGTCTGTGGACGACGACAACGTGGACGAGAATGTTGTTTGACTCTGTGGACGATAATGTCTGTGGACGACGACAACGTGGACGAGAATGTTGTTTGACTCTGTGGACGATAATGTCTGTGGACGACGACAACGTGGACGAGAATGTTGTTTGACTCTGTGGACGATAATGTCTGTGGACGACGACAACGTGGACGAGAATGTTGTTTGACTCTGTGGACGATAATGTCTGTGGACGACGACAACGTGGACGAGAATGTTGTTTGACTCTGTGGACGATAATGTCTGTGGACGACGACAACGTGGACGAGAATGTTGTTTGACTCTGTGGACGATAATGTCTGTGGACGACGACAACGTGGACGAGAATGTTGTTTGACTCTGTGGACGATAATGTCTGTGGACGACGACAACGTGGACGAGAATGTTGTTTGACTCTGTGGACGATAATGTCTGTGGACGACGACAACGTGGACGAGAATGTTGTTTGACTCTGTGGACGATAATGTCTGTGGACGACGACAACGTGGACGAGAATGTTGTTTGACTCTGTGGACGATAATGTCTGTGGACGACGACAACGTGGACGAGAATGTTGTTTGACTCTGTGGACGATAATGTCTGTGGACGACGACAACGTGGACGAGAATGTTGTTTGACTCTGTGGACGATAATGTCTGTGGACGACGACAACGTGGACGAGAATGTTGTTTGACTCTGTGGACGATAATGTCTGTGGACGACGACAACGTGGACGAGAATGTTGTTTGACTCTGTGGACGATAATGTCTGTGGACGACGACAACGTGGACGAGAATGTTGTTTGACTCTGTGGACGATAATGTCTGTGGACGACGACAACGTGGACGAGAATGTTGTTTGACTCTGTGGACGATAATGTCTGTGGACGACGACAACGTGGACGAGAATGTTGTTTGACTCTGTGGACGATAATGTCTGTGGACGACGACAACGTGGACGAGAATGTTGTTTGACTCTGTGGACGATAATGTCTGTGGACGACGACAACGTGGACGAGAATGTTGTTTGACTCTGTGGACGATAATGTCTGTGGACGACGACAACGTGGACGAGAATGTTGTTTGACTCTGTGGACGATAATGTCTGTGGACGACGACAACGTGGACGAGAATGTTGTTTGACTCTGTGGACGATAATGTCTGTGGACGACGACAACGTGGACGAGAATGTTGTTTGACTCTGTGGACGATAATGTCTGTGGACGACGACAACGTGGACGAGAATGTTGTTTGACTCTGTGGACGATAATGTCTGTGGACGACGACAACGTGGACGAGAATGTTGTTTGACTCTGTGGACGATAATGTCTGTGGACGACGACAACGTGGACGAGAATGTTGTTTGACTCTGTGGACGATAATGTCTGTGGACGACGACAACGTGGACGAGAATGTTGTTTGACTCTGTGGACGATAATGTCTGTGGACGACGACAACGTGGACGAGAATATTGTTTGACTCTATGGACAATAATGTCTGTGGACAACGACAACATGGACGAGAATGTTGTTTGACTCTGTGGACGATAATGTCTGTGGACGACGACAACGTGGACGAGAATGTTGTTTGACTCTGTGGAGGATAATGTCTGTGGACGACGACAACGTGGATGACAATGTTTTCTGACTCTGTAGATGATAATGTCTGTGGACGACGACAACGTAAACGATAATGTTGTCTGATTCTGTGGATGATAATGTCTGTGGACGTCGACAACGTGGACGAGAATGTTGTTTGACTCTGTAGACGATAATGTCTGTGGACGACGACAACGTGGATGACAATGTTGTCTGACTCTATATAATAATGTCTATGGACGATAACGTCTGTGAACGACAATGTCGTCTGACTCTGCAGTAGATAAAGTCTGTGGACGACAACGTCGTTCGATTTAGCGAACGAATAAGTTGCAATCCGAGAGGAAATTAATTCTCCGCCTGTCTTCATTGTTTTAGGAAATTTATTCTTTTAAAAAAAATTAATAATATAAATAAATATATACATGGATTTCTAGAGGTCCTCTGTTCGTAAATGAATAGATCTTTTGTAAAGTTTCGTGACTTTTTAGCTTCTTGGTATTTTTTGTCATTTATAATATTCATTTACATTATTATGGAAGCAAATTCAGTCTCAAAAAGAAAAAAAAAATATTAGGTCCGGATTAGTCTAACATTTTAACTACACAAACATCATATCATTTGAATATCTTCTGCAAAGTTTCCTGACTTTTCTATTCTTGCGATTTTTTGTCATTTTCAATGTTCGTTTATGTTATTATTGTGGCAAAATCGATTCGAGAATGGAAAAAAATGTCAGTTCCAGATTAATGTAAAATTTTAATTACACAACCAGCATATCATGACAAGATCTTCTATAAAGTTTTGTGACTTTTAGTCTTCTTGCGATTTTTTGTCATTTTTAATGGTTGTTTACATTATTATTGGGGCAAAATCGGTCTGCAATTGTCAAGACCCGAAACTCGACGGGTCAAGAATTTCGTAAAATTATATTCGTAATAAAAAATGTCAACCCAATTCTTTTTTTTTTGTATATATATATATATATATATATATATATGTGTGTGTGTGTGTGTGTGGAAGAGAGGAAGAGCGGAAAGGAAGAGCGGAATAAAATCAAAAAGAACTTACTTATTTACAGAAGGAGTAGAAGTAGAGATAAGAGAAATTATATTAACAAGAGTTATAAAGCTTACAAGTAGGAGGATACAAACCGAGAGAGTTTTTCAGATGAGAAGGCAAACTCTAAAAACTTGAGAAGAAATGAAAACTAAGGCTCCTTTAAATAGAGGAGGAGCTTACAAACAAACAAAAACTAAATCGTCATGAATGACGAATTGAAACACTCAACACTAGCTAGTGGAGCTAGTGGATGTACTATTAGTGATAGTGGAAGCACTATTTGAATTAGTGGATGCACTGTTTGGGTCCACTATTGTTGGAAATGTCTGACACCAATTAGGTATGGACTGGATTCTTTCGTGGATGGACCCATAACTCATATTCTTCGGGGGTCATTTGCATTCTTCTGGCAAGATCATTTTTGTATTCAGCATAATCATCATGATTTTTATTATGCTTTTTGCACCACTTATTTCTCTTTTTGCACCATCTTCGATATTTTCGGAGACTTTTAGCAACATTAGCTTTGATTTGATCCAAAGCTTCTTGGACCACTCTATTGGGCCTAGGATGAGCACCAGGCCATGGTCTCCAACGAGCTAACTGCTGGAGAGGTGGAATATAGACATAACTTCTGTCATGATATTTGGAAATGGGGAAAGGTATATATATATATATATATATATACGTTTTTAAAGAAATTCCAATCAAATTCGAAGTCATTTAAAATCATTTAGGGAAAATCTATTTAAAGAGAAGAATTAACAGACAATCGAAATGACTTCATCCGTTCACATCCAGCGCTCAACAGTAATATCCCACATCTACTGATGACATCAGCGGAATGACTTATTCACCCAGCATCCACCGGTCAGTAACACTCAACTTCCACCGATGACGTCAGCCGGATGACTCGTTCATCCAGCATCCACCAATCAACAATACTCACATCTTCCGGTGACGTCAGTCGGATGACACATTCATCCAGCATCCACCGATCATCATAAATTCAACCAGCATCCACCGATCATCATAAACACACAACATACACCGGTGAACAGTAACACTCAACATCCACCTATCAGACCACGTGTTACCCACGTGACTTCATTAACTCGGCAGACGACATCTATCGCTCACATTCACAGAACACATCCACCGATGACGTTAGCCGGATGACTCAATCACCCAGCATCCACCGATCAATAATACTCAACATCTTCCGGTGACATCAGCCGGATGACGCATTCATCCAGCATCCACCGCTCATCAGTAACCGAACATCTACCGATTATTGATCAAAGTTGAGACTTCAATTCTTTCCCTCCTTCTTTCTAAAACTTAACTCCCTTTTTCCAAAAATCCCCATACACATAGACCTCGCAATCCTTAACTTAAATTCATAGCGGAAGACTTATCACATAGAGAAGATTCTTAAATCTAGAACCTTCTTAAGCTTAAACTCGTACTTAATAAGTCAAATATCTGTTAACATAAAGAAATTCTTTTCCCATTCATGAAATCTTATCATAGATCTTACTAAATCGTACTGAAAGCAACACTCTGCGGGTTAAAAATCGCTTCCCAGCCACAAATCATCACCATGAGCAACAACCAGCAACCAGACCTTAGCATTTCCTTCTAGACTGAAGTGCTCACCTGCTATTTCGTCACCTACATCATAAGGTTCAAACTATAAGCCTAATGTTTAGTAAGGAGTGCAACAAACACATGAATGCTACATAAAATCATGTTCACATCTTTTACTCAAATCGGGAATCATGCTTGTGTTCACATTCACTTTCAAATCGTGGGGATCATATTCTTGTTCATCGTTTTCATATCATGGATTAAGGAGGAGTTTGTGCCGAAGGGGGGTAGGCAGAGTGCGTGTACATGGCCCTTTACTGGCAAGAATCATGGTCCATCCCTGGACAGTGACATGGCTAATACCACCCCCAACCCTCACTTAATCAAGGTTTCATACGTTTCGTTTTCTTGTTTCATTCATAAAAGAGTATGCGTGGAAAACATTTTGTATACTCGGTAAATAAATCATGATGCATGGACATAAACATTCTCAAAACATGAGACCATGGAAGAAGTCGTTCATCAAAAAAACAGAGCATACACTATTCCAAAGATTATACTAAAACAGACAACTTCCCAAACATAATCGAATATCAGAAACAAACTCAACCTACTACCCTTGTGATGCAGGGCCCTAATGGCCGGAAATCTTAACACACTCACTTACCTGGATTCCTTAGCAATGTCTTTCCTTCACTTGGAGCTTTTTCCCCACCTAAGACATTTCACGTATTAATGTAAGAAAACAAATCCTAAGTAGTCTAATATTCCAGAATGGTAGCTTTCTAACTAAGTATATATCCTAGAAGTCTAACTCATTTCCATTCGAGCATTATATCAGTCACCTAGTGTGCATAAAAATCTCAGCTAAACGATAATGGTGTTCGGGTTCACCAACTACCTGTGCTCAGCCAACGTTCATTATTTCTACTTATCATCTACAACAATTATAAATGCTATGTTAATAGCTATAACTACCATGACACTACAACTTCCTCAGAAGACCCTAATCTAAATCTCTAATCAACTCTCAAATGACTAATCAGTAAACACATTATCCAAATCTTACCTCGAGCTTGGAGTATCGAAAGAAATCCGAAGGAAGTTGATCATTGGAGGAAGAACAGAGAAGGGAGTTGAGGGGAGAGAGAGTCAGCTGAGAAAGGAAAGTCGGCTGGTGGAGGTTTTTGTGAGGTTTTAGGATTTCCATTTTCTATTTATACACTTAATGAGCCAGGCTTAATTACAAGTTTGCCACCAAACCTAATTTTATAAATAGATCTGATTAAACTTTGGCGCCTAATTTTCGACCAAAGAAATATATGCACAGATGGCAGTTAATTCCGTTTCGTTAAAAGAAAGTTCACCTGCCCGAAGTTGTTGGGGTGTTACAGGAATGGTAAAAAAAAATATCTAGTCCGAATTATTGTAAAATTTTAACTACACAACCAGCATATCATTTGTAACACCCAGTTTTACGGGTTTTTGAATCGTGCACATAATGGCAATTTCGTAAATAATTGAAATAAGCCCATTTAGCAAATCGAGAGTTTTAATGAAATCCCTGTAATTAATATGAATTTTGAGAGAATTATGAGAATTTAAAGAGATCAAACCGAGATATGGTGCTTAAGTTTCCAATTTTAACCTATAGCGATTTAATTCGTAGAAATAGCAAAATAAACCCGTTTGATGAACAGAAATTTTTATTAGAGCCCTAGGAACATATATGAATTATTGGAGAAATAATGAAATTTTGGAGAAAACGAACCGATAGTCGAACAATAGAATAAACGGAAAACCAAATAGAGGGGCAAATTTGTAATTTGCCAAGCCAAATGGAATTAAAATCACAAAACCCCCTATTTTGTTAAACACTTCACGTATTTCACTCCCTCTCCCTCTCAACGGCGACTTGGCTTCTCCAACGGCGGTTCCTCCATTCCCTCACAATTTCTCCTCCGATCTTCGAGTTCTCTTCACGTTTTTCTTCCCCTCGTGATTCTAGGTGAGTTTCTAGTGTTTTCGGGCATTGATTCTCGATTTCTAGGTCGTTTAACATTTAGGGTTTTGTTGGATTATGTTGAAAATAACCGGGTTATGTTAGAAAATGTTAGATATTGCCGTATTGATGATTATTTAGCGTTATGAAGAGAAATAATGGATGTGTTTAGCGTTTTGTACAAAAATCTGAAATTTGGAGCTTGGAAACCTCCATTAATGGAGGAATGTTAATTGTGAGCATAAGTTGCTCGATGAAATGCCCGAGAGAGATTTATTAGAGTTTTAGGAAATTTCCTTTAGTTAGAAGTTTCGTAAATTTCTGAAACTTTACGTTTAAGCTCGATTTTTAACAAAGGACGCTATGGATTGATTTAGGTGATCAAGTTCGGGACGAGGAGCTTGGTGTGCACGGGACGAGAGGTAAGTTCTCGTGATCTATTGTGGCCGATTGGCCTGCACCATAAGTCAGAATTCGTGTTGAGGATTGTTTGGTGATGTGTTTGTTTGTGTTATTTCGGTTGGGTAGATTAGGTTCGGTTGTTTTTATAGGTTATTGTTGTTGCGTTTTGATGGTATTCGTAGAGTTTTGTATGCTTTATATATATGTTTATATTGAACTGTTCATGCATCATGGTTTAAAAACGTCATGAAAATGAATTTACGGATCGATTTATGAAAAGAATATGCATTGTAAAGGCAAGTAAAGTATCACAGTAAACAACCATGACATGGGGTTATCGGGGATGAGGTTCAGACCCGGTGTTCCGTGGTGAGCGGGTTTTCCTCCCTTCAGATGGTGTGGGCTGTCTAACCGCTTGATGTGCCCTATCCATCTGTCGAGCGTTTTCGATAACCATAGACTGACACGTATTAATAGATGAAATGACATGGACGGTTTTCATTGCATACATGATCATGCATATACATTTACGTAGAACTTGCTGAGATTTTTATCTCATAGGTGTCTTTGTGGTGTAGGTGATTACGAGCAAGGTGAGGACGATGTCCCTCCACCTGACGAGCCTACAGCTTGCAAGGGTTGATGGGGGATAATATTTAATATTTGTATAGAACCCTTATTAGGATGCTTAGTATCTGGATGGGTTATAAATTGATATTTTGAATAGTTTCCGCCACGTATAGTGAATATTGACGGAATAGAATGTTTTGATGTTTATAATGAATTTTTGGTGAAATAGAAATGAAGGTCGTAAATTGAGTGAGTTTTGATGTTTTGAAGGTAGTTGAGGATTTAAGTTAGAGTTGAAGTTTGGTGTTTGATTTGGATGGTTTTAGGTGGAATGTTCGGTTTTTAGAACGATCCACGCGGTTGGTTTTCGTGAATTTTAGATATGCTTTCGGATACGTTTTCGCGTTCCGTTTTAAGTCGGTTCTTAAAGATTTTTACGAAAGGTGGAGTCGAGGGTGTCGGGAACGTGTGGGTAAACTTTCAAGTGATTTGGAGGTATTTGGCTCGGGAAAATAGGAAGAAATATGGGGAAAAGTCAAAATGGGTCAAAATGGGTGTTTTTAGGTGTTTTTGGGCCAGAAAAACCCGAGCCGGCACGACCGATCGGGCCCGGGGCACGATCGGTCGCGGTCGGGGTGTTTTTGGGTGAAGAAGGCCCAAGCTGGCCCGATCGGTCGGGCCTGGGCTGTGACCGATCGCGGTCGGGCGCAGGATGGGCGCGCAAGCGCACTACAGGCGCGCAGCGCCCTGCGCAGCGCCCAGCGAGCCCCACATGACTCCAAACCGTTTTTTTTTTTTAATTTCCACTTTTCAAAACACGTTTTAACCCGACCTTTTACGATACTTTTTAAACATATTTTACGAGCGATTCCCAAGTATTTTAGTGGGTTTTAAGGACCCGAAAACCGAGACGACGTTTTTCCGAAAAATGGTTTTAATCTCGTTTTAGTGATTTAAACGTTGACGAACCTTATGCCCAACTTGTTAAAGCCTCTTTTGATGAATCCCGATCCTAGATGAGTCATTTCAGGTATGTTTTAAGTTAGAGCCAAATTGTCGATAGATGTGGATTGATGCCCGAGTCCGTTCTCCAACGAACGAACGAATGAAAGAAAAGGATAAAAGAAAAGAAAAAGGAAATAAAAAAAAAAAGTTAGTGAGAACGGGCAAGGGTAACACGTATGTATATGAAGGTATGCACGCATGACACCGGTCGTGGCGGCATCGACGTGGGGTCGGGGTCATCACATCATTGGAAGATATTCTGCTAGGTTTCGTGACGTTTCAACTTCGTGCGATTTTTTGTTATTTTTAATGTACGTTTACGTTATTATATTGGTAAAATTGGTCTGCAAAAGAAAACCAATGTCCAGTCTGGATTAGCCTGATATTTTAACTACACAACCAGCATATCATGAGAAGATATTTTGCAAAGTTTCATGACTTTTCGACTTCTTGCAATTTTTTGTCTTTTTTATTGCCGTTTACGTTATTATGAGAACATGCCTGCCTGCGCACGCGCCTGCCCGAGCTTGTTGTTGCCCGCACGCGCCCAATTAGCACTCCATGCAATCCGAGCCACATATTTGATCAAAGGTAGAGATCTTGCCAAGCCATTGATCCATGATACCACCCACATTTGTACCTACAATTTCCTACCTTTAAATGTGGGCTCTTCCTTGGGTTAAGGCTTCCTTTGGGCTCCTTTTATTGAAGAGAAAATCCATAAGTGTGGACAGCTTCTTAACTTGGATGGCCAAGTCTTCAACCCATCATCCACCAACATACATCTAACCCTAACCACACAATCTAATGCATGATGCAACTATAAATAATCCATACAAAAAGGCTAATTTTTCATATTATTAAACATTTTAATAATATCATTACTAGTTCTACTTCTAAGAAGTCATTTAAAATTAGGAGTAACACATTCTTACATAAATTTTTCAAATTCATCACTATCGGTGAATGCTAAAGACAACTCGCATTGTACTACAAGTTTTGTTATTTTTTCTCTCATTTTATTTTGTAAATATAAAAATGTAACGCCCCGAACCCGCCCCGGGCCCGGTGCGTCACGTTGCAAACAAATCCCGTGTTTAAAATGACATTTAAAATAAATTTTCGTAAAATATTCGGCTCGGTTTTGTAAAATTCCCGGCTCGATGTTCGGGTTTTTCGAACCCTCAAATTTTCTTGGAACACGTGTCTAAAATACGTAAAATACGTTGGAAAAATGTCGGGTCAAAACATGTTGGAAATCGGGAGAAATTAAAAAAAAAACGAATTTTTCATCAAAAAGGGGGCTGGGCGCGCGCTGGGCGCTAGGCGCGCCCAGGGTGTGCAGCGTGCGCGCTACGCGCGCGCTGGGGCGCACCAGCGCGCCCCACCACTTGTTTTCCACGACCGATCGTGGCTAAATGCCCGATCGGTCGGGCCTCCTCGGGTTTTCTTCACCCAGAAATTTCCTGACCGCGACCGGTCGTGCCCCGGGCCCAATCGATCGGGCCCGCTCGGGTTTTTCATCACCAAAAACGCCCTAATTTTAACCTTTTTCCACCTCCCTACACATTTTAACACTTTTCTACATCCCCGACACCTCCAAAAATTCTGAAAATTTAAACATACCTTCCCGACACCTAAATCTTCGAGTCCCGTAAAAATCTCGGAAAACCGACTTAAAACGAATAAATACAAAAATAGCGAACACAACCCGACGTTAGTTATTTTAAAATCAAAACGGGCAATATAACGCCTAAAACTTTAAATACCCAAAACCTGAAAATTTAACCCAAAAATATACCATTTCAATCCCCAAACACTAACAACCATTACGAAAATAGTTTCAACCAAAACGACACACAAAACAAAATCATTTACATCGAAACCGTACAACCGGTACTAAAACAGTTATAACAACCCGTTCACCCTTGGTTCTATCTTACTCCCAACATTCAAAACATTACAAACACTAAACAACCATCTATCAAAATGTTCACCTCCCACACTACCCGAGGAAAAGTGGTCCAGACGCCCCGACAATGACCCGCACCGGCGGACTCCGTACTCCTCTGACTGCGGCCTAATCCTGAGCTGTCTCATCAACCTCACCTGTATAAAACGCGTCACCTACACCACAGAAAACAAAAAGGTAAGCCTAACGCTTAGCAAGTAGGGAAATAATGCACAACGACACGCTAAATGCTCGACTCAGTCCTAACATGCAGTCTCTACACACTCTGTTGTTTTCTTTTCGTTTCAATTGCATTTATCTTTCACTTTCAGGTGAATCAAGTAGGCACACGCCCCCACACAGTCCAGGACGGCCACACCTTGACCCACGGAGCTAGACCGGAGGCACACGTCCCAACACAGTCCAAGACGGCCAACCGAATCTCCTCCAATCGAACGTAGAATCCCCGTCGTGCACTTCAAGCACGAGTGCACTTCAAGCACAACCCTATTGTGCACTTCAAGCACGAATAGGTCGAGGAATTCATACTCACGACTCATTACGTACATTAGAATCCCCCAAATCGATCGTAGAATCCTCGTCGTGCACTTCAAGCACGAGTGCACTTCAAGCGCAACCCTATTGTGCACTTCAAGCACGAATAGGTCGAGGAATTCATACTCACGACCACGTTGCAAATCTTTTCTTATCTTTCATTTCATTCTTACCGCTCAAGAATGCAAAACACGTAATTTCGTAGTTTAGAATCAAAACATAGCAACAATCAAACAATCCCTACCGTTCTATGGTGTAGGTCCGAAGGCAACAAACACGCACTCCACTACTTACCTGGTTGCTGCTCGGTACTTCCTCGTTCACACCGTCCAACAAAATCAAATGTTCGATCACCTAACAAATAACGACAATTCACTTAGTAACAACTTAATAAATTGTAAGGATTTTCTAACTAAACTAATCACACATTTCAACCTAAACTCACAACTTAACTCCAAACCCGATTTTACACCAAATTTGACCGTCCAACTTCAAACGATCGTAACTCTCTCGTTTTTCAACGGATTTCGACGTGCCACCCCATTTCAGAAACCTCTATCCGTCTACTATCCATTGAAACACCCAAAATAACCAAACAAACACATTAACCAACTCAAAAATCCAGCCAACAGAATCGGGTATATAGGTGTTCTTCAACCATTTTTGTGGAACACTCTTTCAATCTTCCATCTAACCCCTCTAACAACCTAAATCACTCCATTCAACAACTAAACTACCAAAATAGGAAGGAAATCTAACATCTAAACTCAATTTTTCGGAATCCCTAACCTAGGGTTTTCCAACATTCTCCAAACTCAACCAAAATACATAAAAACACTTCTAAACTCCATCTAAATGTACACAAACCAAAACCCAAGTGAAATTACCTTGAAAAGTCTTCAATAGACGAAGAAAGGAGAAAGGGGATCGATGGCTATGGAGGAGAAGGAGAGAAGCACGATGAGGATGGAGAAGAAAAGAGAAACTCACCTTTTTAACCTAATCTTTCTTTCCACTTTTTCTTTTCCTCCACCCTTCTTTTAAAATTGCAAATAAACCCCCACTCTTCTTCTCCTCATTTCATCCAACGTGATAGCTTTTCAATTCCCCCACTTTCCATCATTAAATGCTTACTTCTTATTGGTTGATATCCATTTGACTTTTCAAGCAACCCTCCTCAACCAATCACAAGGTGTTTTGACTTGTCAAACCCTCCAATTCTAATACACTTCAATGCACACCTTACACTTGCATAAATAACCTATCCTAATACAACGTAGGCTATGCACGCAATAGAAAATACTCGGGTGTTACAAAAAAAGTATCATTATCATTATAATATAAAAACAAAGAATTGGGGGAGAGTTATAGAAGGGATAAATAGGATAGGTTTGATGATGAAATGTGTGAGTGAAGAGTTATTATGGCTATCCAAGAGTCAAGAGGTGTGACTCTTGGAGTGACTAATGTAATGAAGGGTTGTAACTTTTGGGAAGTGGACTTGGCTAGGTAGGCTTATGGGTTGCGCTATTAGAATGTTATAAGAGAAAATATGGAAGGCCCACAGAAATGGATAAGGTAGGCTAGGTGAAAGGTCAAAGTGAAAAGGTATGACATGAATGGGTGTGATGTGGAAAGATGTGACATGAATGGGTGTGAAATGGAATGAGATGACTTCCAATTAGATCATTGAAGGTATGGCTTGTAGCAAAGATTTCAAATGTTCTTCTTCAAAGAGCACACCAACTCGATTTCAATGGAATGATTTCTCCAACTTCATGGCCGGATAGGAACCACCAGAGTGAAGATGGGTCCAATCAACAAGTATTTTGATATTATTACTCACCAACACTTGAAGACCAATCAACACTCATCTTTGATATGTACCACAAAGATGAACGAGGGCTCTACACATGCTTGCTCGGATTGGCTCACCGAGTAGCCTTATGGTTTTTCATGGAGTCCACCAAGAAGGAAGTAGAAGCACTCTAACAAGGAGTTTTCCAAAAACTTGATATTCAAAAATTGTTTAGTAATAAAAACCAAGGGAGCTATTTATAGGCTCCAACTTGGGCTTACAAACTTAATAAGCTAAAACACATATGACACTTGGACAATTATTAAGTAACAACTAAGACTTATGGCTAAGGCCCACTAGACATGGACAAAACAAAACACAAACAACAACTTAAGACCTTATACATATAGCCCAAATGAAAGATAAAATTAAAATATCATGAAACTTTAAACAACCATCTCGTTTTATGTCACACTAGCATTCAATAATCTTTGTGTAGAGTCTCCTACTTGCTCATTTAAGTGACATTTTTTATAATACCTACAGAGTATGCTAGTTGAACTATTATAAATATATGCATAATTTTTAATACAATAGTTGCATTGAGCTCTAGATTTCACTTTTTCACTAATTTTAATTTCTTTCATTACAAAATATGTCCATACTTCAGACATTTTTTTTCTTTTTTCTTTTTAGGTGAAAAAGTGGATGTTTGTGCATATGATTGTCCGATTGAAAATGTAGAGTTTAATTCGCTAATTTTCTCAATATTCTCAATATTATAATCACGTGGATCCATACTTATTTAAAATAAATTTTAAATAAGAAATTGATACCACAAATCCAATTGATCAATAATTGTTTGTTGGTGGTGTGAATTTGTAATCACCTCCACGTATACAAAACCTACAAAAATTCACACAAAAAATGTTAAATCATACAACTAAAATTAACAATAGAAAAATTCATTAAATAAATAAATTGTAATATATACCTTTTTGCATGAATGGATAGAATGTGAAAATTGGTAAGAACAAGAGAGATCGATTGAGCACTAAAATTTGGAAGCGGGAGAATTAGAGAAAATTTGATGAAAAAATTTGAATGGAGCGGAGTATATTTATAAACGAGGGGGGAGGGGAGGGGGAAATGCCCCAAATGCAACGATCAATTTGATAGTTGTTGGGTAGGCCAACCTACAAGGGAGGCCTGCGCGAGAGGAAAGAGGGAGGGGGCGTGGGCTGGACGAGTAGGCCGGCCGAGTTAGCTCCCCTGGCCCAATCCTCAATGGGCACGCGAGCCAAGATAAATGAGCTCGGCTCGGCCTATAGCCCAGGTCGAGCGACAACCCACCCATTTAGCACCACTAAATTGCATCCACTAGAGATATTTGTCAACGTCTATTTTTAGACTATGTTTTTACGTGGACAAGTTTTGCGCACTCTAAAGTCTCTTGTCACTAATGTGAAACAATATCTAACAACTAAACAAATAGATGTTACCAAATACTTTTCAGAAGTTCAACGGCTAGTTTTCGCTCAACATCATGATGCTCTCTTCTTAGTATTATGGCACTTGTCGTAGAAACAGAAGCCTCGCCACACTCTCTTCTTCATGTGAAGGTCAACCTGCGGGCAAACCCATTTGTATAAAATAGGTCCATGGTCGATTGAGTCTAGACCAGACCTCTTGAAAAAACCTTGAAGCCTGTACCGCGTGGGCCACTACTTGATCATATTAAGGTTCTTCCATCTCAGATATTTCATCTCATGAATGTTTACATGAAAGGCCGTTTTCCACTCAATTTTGTTGAGAAGCTTTAGCTAGAGCTTTAAAAAATAGTCCTTTCTCTATTAATACATGATTTACGTTTCGCCTACTTTTCTATACTTAGGGTTTTTTGTTTATTAGTTTGATGGTCAAGATATCGTGAGATAACAAATATAGAAATTTTTAGAAACTACAAAGAAAAATTGGATATTGAAGATTAATTACTATTTGAATTATGCTCGTTAATTCATGTTCTTTAATAAAAATAAATGAAAGTTCAACTTCAATAATATAATCTACTAATTCTGAACTATCAACATTTTTATTAGGGTAATTACCAATTTGAACCTCAAAATATGAGATTAATTTGAAACACCTATAAACTAAAAACCCTAACAACTAAAACTTTAAACTGTAAAAAATGTAACAAATCAAACTTGGCAGGGGGCCGATCACCCCCACCCCCCCTTCCCGTTCTGAATTTATGCTAAGAACGGAGGGCTGATCACCTCCCATTCTGTCCAGTGCTTACATGGCACTGGACATATTGGATTGGGGGTCGATGTGAGGGTGAAGACCCACCATTCAACATGCACTACACGTGATTTGAGAACTAGGGATCCCTGCTCCGGACGGTCCCCCGTTCCTTGCACCCAATTTTAAGGGTGCTTGAGAACGGGTGGTCCCCTTCCCAAAATGGCCATGTTCCCTTTCTCTCCTATTTTAAGGGGTTCTCGGGAACAGGGGTCCCTATCCGAAAACGACCTCTCGTTTCCTGCCTCTCCATTTTATAGGGTGGACGGGAACAGGCAGATTCTTGCTGCATGTCTGACCAATCTCATGCATGTGACTTAAAATTACGAAGTCAGAGTTTAACATCTTCCTGTTGTACAACTTCTCCATCACGTAGAAATCCATGCAAGTTGTGAGATCTCTATGTCCATCCCAAGATAGAACGGTGACCTCACATTCCTGACCACCCTCTAAACTGGAAAAGCAAGAAACAGAGGGTCATTTCTGGGGCTGGGACCCCTATTCTCAAATCACGTGCAGTGCACGTTTAACGGGATATCTCCAACTCCCACAAATTAATCTCATATTTTACGGTTCAAATTAATAATTATCCTTTTTATTATCTTTAAAAGTAAATAAATTCTTTCTTTATCTTTTCTTGGTTGTGCATATTGTATAATATAGATAAAAAAAATTAACCTATGTTTTTTAAGATATTTTGTTCTCATTTTACCAAACAATGAATAAAATATTTAAACCTAATCTTTTCTTTCTTCACTTTCAAGTTTAACTTATATTCTTTCAAATACTTCTCAAACAGAATTTGTATTAGAAATGCATAAGACTCCATAATGTTAACTTCAATTTTATCATTCAGATTTATTATATTAATCAATATAATAAATAATATATCAAAATAATGCAATCAAACTATCGAACATGAAAATTCAAATCAAACAATCAACAAAAATAATTCAAGACCAAAATTCACACTCTAGACTTTGAGAGACTAGAGAACTGAATTGGGAGATTTGAGCAGCGCCCATTGTCTAGCATCGCAGTGCCCATGTAAAATATTGTGCAAAGAGAGCCTTTTGCCAGAAGTGCACGGTGCCCTCTTGAAATAGTGTGTAGCGGCTCATTAAATAATCACTACAAATGATTTTTCAAAAAATTTAACGACTAGTTTTCGCCTTCAAAATGTCATAACACTCATTACATTAACATAAGAGTCGGGCGCTCTTTTTATCCACAGATGTGGCACTTGAATATTTTATTGAAGTGTGGCTAGTCTGTATAAATGCGGTTGTGAATGTTTTCATCTATTTTTCTCCACTTGGCAGCCAACGTAGATCTCACTTGCTTTATATTTTTGTACTTATCAATCTTCTTCATTTAAAAATTTATCCTGGTGCATTTATCCAATTATATTGAGTTGATCACTAAAGCTCTTTATCATATTCGAAAAGAATGCTATCCTAATTCAAATATAATGTATAAGACTGATATAATTTGAACCACCTTTGGATGATTACGATAATCATAACATTTTTTTTTTTACAAAATCAATTTCTTTTTATTAGATTGGAAATTTTGAAATAATTGAAAATAAGCGAGTTTAAAGACTATTAAAAATTATAGTAAAGTGCAATTTGGCCCTTACAACTAGATGAAAAGGGAAATTTGCACCGTAAACTCGGATAATGGGCAAAAACAACCTTAATATAACAACCAGCACCTTGGTTAGGTATTTTTCCCGCGATTATTATGGTGTGAATTATGTAATAAGGAAATTATAAATTAAAGTAGGTTTAATGGCAAGGATTGTAATTAGTGTGAGCTGGTTCGATATAAATAGGAAGAGGAAATCATAAAATCTCATTTAAACTCTCATGTAGCCGACTTTCCTCTTCTGGCGATTTCCTCCTTCGGCAACCAATTCCTCCCTTCTCTTTCTTCGACGATTCAAGCTCAGGTAAGGTTTAGGTGATTCATTCATTAAGCTTTTGATTAAGGGTGATCACTGGTTGGTGTTTAAAGACTTAGAATCGGACAATGCTTGAATAATGACAGTATTTCAAGTCTTCTGTATTGGCATTGGTATATAATCCTAGACGTTGTCGACGTTTTAGTTAAGAGTCTAAAATCTATATGAATCTGGCAGTTTAGACGATGATGTCATTAATGTTTTGAAAGTTAAGCTCTGCAAACTAAGTGCTCAGCGAAATGCCTTAGAGGTTCAAGCTAGAATCTAGGATGATTTCTTTAGCTGAGATTTTACCAGCTCTGAGTTTAGATTATTCAAGACATATTTAACATTGAAGTATGAAATGTCCTATGTGGAAAAGGATTCAAGTGCAGGAACGACATAGCAAAGGAATCCAGGTAAGTGAGTGCGTTAAGATTTTTGGCCATTAGGGCTCTACATCACAAGGGTACTAGGTTAAGCTTGTTATTGACAATGTCCGGATATTTGTGGTTTGTACTACGGTATATGCTGGATGTCTGAGTTTTCTCTAGTGTAATGTTTTGTTTTGTATGTACATTTCACGCATTATGATTTACCTTCCAAAAATGCAAAACGTGTTATAAACATGCCCCTTTCATGAATGATATAAGACAATGAGATGTATGCAACTATATTTAAGTGAGGGTTGGGGTGGTTTGGCCATGTCACTGTCCAGGGATGGATCAAGATTACTGCTCGAGAGGGGGCCATGTACACGCACTCTGCCTACCCCCCTTCGGCACTAATCCCTCCTTAATGCACAATAAATGATCGATGAATAAGAATATGATTTTATTGAGTATACGTTCATGAGTAATTATGCATACGTTGCATTTCTTACTAAGCATTAGGCTTATAGTTTGAACCTTATGATGTAGGGGATGAATTGAAAGGTGAGGATTTCATTCCAAGAGATAACATCTAAGTTGGATTGCTGGATTGTACTCATGGCGTGGATTTTGTGCTGGGTGGCAATTTGACCTGAGGATGGTGCTCCGGTCTGTTATGGTATAAGATAATGACATAGAAGAAATAGTAAAAGAGAATTTTTATATGATGATAAGTAATTGACTTGTTCAATATTTATAAGTTTTAAAGGGGATTATAAGATTAAATGTTTTCATCTGTTCTTGAACCTTTCGCCATGCGTATTCTATCCAAGTCTATAAACCTACGTACATGAGCATTCTGGAAATGAGGTTTGAAGTCTATAGAAGATTAGAAATAAGTTTTGAGCGGTGGATGTGTAATGGTGGATGTTGATCGGTTACTGTTGAGCGGTGGATGTGTTTTGTAGATGTATTCGGTAGATGAGCGATGGATGTGTAATGGTGGATGTTGATCAGTTACTGTTGAGCGATGGATGTGTTTGTAGATGTATTTGGTAGATGAGCGGTGGATGTGTAATGGTGGATGTTGATCAGTTACTGTTGAGCGGTGGATGCGTTTTGTAGATGTTGTGTGTTACTGTTGAGCGGTGGATGTGTTCGATAGACGTAATTGGAAGATGGGCGGTAGAAGTTTAGCGGTGGATGTAGATTGATTACTGTTGAGAGGTGGATGTGTTCGGTAGAAGTATTCGGAAGATGGGCGGTAGAAGTGTAGCGGTGGATGTAGATTGGTTACTGTTGAGTGGTGGATGTGTTCGGTAGAAGTATTCGGAAGATAGGCAGTAGAAGTGTAGCGGTGGATGTAAGTCAGTTACTGTTGAGCGATGGATGCATTCAAATTTAAGGCATTTAAATATTCTACACTTTTATACCCTCGGTCCCTTTGGCCGATTGTTTCTAATATTCTAATTGATACTTAAATATTGTTTTATCAAATAATTTTACAACGATTTCAACCGTCACGGATTTTGTCCAAAGTTTTCTTCTTTTCTTTAAAAAAAAAAGAAGAAGGATAAATAATAATCCATGGGGATTCAAGGGTTACGGTTAAGGGTCGTTACACTTAATGTATTGACAATGGGCAATTTACCCCCTACAGTCATATTTTCCGTTCAAATGGCACGTTTTCGTCACGTGCCTTGTTTTACTTCCAAAAATAATTCTGATCTGAACCCTCGCCTCTACTTCCCTCGCTCTCTCCTCTCTTCTCTCTCCTCTCTGCTTCCCTTACCCTCACCCTCCCCCTCAAATACCGTTGTTCATCTTCTTGAAGACAGGATTCAGACTAGAAATAACCTTGTTACACAAAAGTAATGTAAAGATTCAAGGCAGATCTACCATAAAATTTACCTTCTAAAGAAGAAGCAACATCTGCGAAATTTTTGACCACCAGCTTATGCAGATCTTCCCCTGCCCAAATGGGGAATACAAATATATTTAAAGCCAAACATATACCAGCTCCAATGGTGATGAGCAGCAACCGATATAAAGTAGTTTGGTAGAAGGAAGATTTTCCAGATACCATTACAATGTAGTACGTCAACAAGAATACCCTAAACCCATATTCATATGACTCCATCGTTGGATACAGTTTAAGATAGCTGGCACAAAATCCTACAACCAATATAATCAAATATTGATCATACTCTCAATCCGCTGAGATAGTAGAATTCTAAATTGTTGTAATTGTAACACCAGAGTTACATCGAGGAAATTTTCTTTCATCGAGTCGGGACGACGTTGATGATGATGCCAAACCTTCGGTTATTGCAGGTACCGTCTTAATTACTGGCATAGCAGTCTTTTCGTTGATAAACACGGGAGATACACATTCCTTTATTTTGACTACTTGTGTAGCTAGATTGCAATTAGTGCCGAAGTTGGCAAATTGTTTATATAGCGTAATGCTACCTTCGTGAGAATATATGCAGTCAGATCGAATATTCCTAGGCAATGTTATTTTCGTAGGGAATAATACCATTTTTGCTTGTCTGATAGTTATGGGCATAAAACGATACGATCTTATTCTGGGAATGGATTGGTTGTCCCGCCATTTTGCCACTATTAACTGCAGATGTGGGATAGTGACTTTCCATCCCTCGGGTGAAGAAAAGTTTAATTTTCAGGCGATGAATACAATAAGTGGATTACCTACTTCCTATTCTATAATGGTCCAAGAGCAGTTTAAAGATAATTGCTCAGTTTATTTGGCAATAGTGATTGATACCCAATTATTCAACGAGGTAAAGTCAAGTGACATTTCAATTGTTAGAGAATTTACAGAGATTTTTCTTGATGATCTCCCATTATTACCGTCAAACCGAGAAATAGATTTTGTATTTGATATATATTCAGGGTCTGAACTTGTGTCAAAGAACCCGTACAGATTGGCGTCTGCCCAACTGAAGAAGTTGAAATCTCAGTTAGAAGAATTGTTGGACAAGGGATTCATCCGACCAATTTTTTCTCCATGGGGAGCGTCAGTTCTTTTTGACAAAAAGAAAGACGGAACTCTCATAATGTGTATTGACTACAGAGAGTTGAACAAGTTGACCGTAAAGAACAAGTATTTGTTGCCACGAATAGATGACTTGTTTGATCAACTGCAGGGTGCCCGAGTATTTCAAATATTGACTTACGCTTGCGCTGTTATGAGTTGAGAGTCAGAAGGGAAGATGTTCAAAAAATGGTATTTCGTACGAGGTATGGGCACTATGAATTTTTAGTAATATCTTTTGGACTTACAAATGCTCCTGCAGGCTTTATGGACCTGATGAATCGAGTGTTTAAGGAATATTTAGACAAGTTTGTCGTCGTCTTCATTGATGAAATCTTGGTCTATTCCCGAACAAAGGAGGAACATGAGAAGCAATTGAGAATTGTTTTGAAAATTCTGAAGCAACATCAACTGTACCCGAAGTTTTTCAAATGTGAATTTTGGCTGGACATGATCAATTTTCTTGGCCATGTTATATCTCAAGAAGGGATTTCTGTAGATCCAACCAAGATTCAGGTTGTTAGAGATTGGGCGCAGCCTAAAAATGTACGAGAAATACGTGGATTTCTAGGATTGGCCGGATATTATCAGAAGTTCATAGAAGGATTTTCGAGAATTGCAGTTCCTTTATCGTGCTTGACAAGGAAGAACGAGAGGTTCGCATGGTCAACTAAGTGTAATAAGAGTTTTCAAGAGCTGAAACAAAAATTAACTACAACCCCAGTCTTAACACTACTAGTTGAAGGTGATAAGTTCAGTAAATACTACGATGCCTGTAAGACAAGGTTGGGATGCGTACTAATACAAGAAGGGAAAGTTATTGCATATGCTTCTTGACAAATGAAGACATATGAACAGAACTATTCGACACATGACCTTGAATTGGTAGCGCGTTAAAGATATGAAGGCATTATTTATATGGTTAACAATGCGAGGTATTCTCTGATCATAAAAGCCTCAAGTATTTGTTTACGTAGAAGGAATTGAATATGCAACAAAGAAGGTTGTTAGAATTTATCAAGGATTACGATTTCGAGATCAAATACCACCCAGGAAAGGCAAATAAGGTCGCAGATGCTTTAAGTAGAAGGCCTATGATGAATCAACCTTCACTTTCAACAATGTCAGTAACGCTAAATCAGAGATT
>CM039506.1:22908367-23064864 GCA_022432975.1 Begonia masoniana | reverse complement strand
ATATGTTTCGAGCTTGTGTGCTGGAGTTGTAAGGGTTTCTGGAGTAGGTATCTACTTTGGTGGAGTTCTCCATCAACAATAGTTCCAGGATACTATTGTATGGCTCCGTACGAGGCTCTCTACGTAAGGAAATACATTTTTTTTTTTTTTTTTTTTTTTTAAATAAAGTAGGTTTAATGGCAAGGATTGTAATTAGTGTGAGCTGGTTCGATATAAATAGGAAGAGGAAATCATAAAATCTCATTTAAACTCTCATGTAGCCGACTTTCCTCTTCTGGCGATTTCCTCCTTCGGCAACCGATTCCTCCCTTCTCTTTCTTCGACGATTCAAGCTCAGGTAAGGTTTAGGTGATTCATTCATTAAGCTTTTGATTAAGGGTGATTACTGGTTGGTGTTTAAAGACTTAGAATCGGACAATGCTTGAATAATGACAGTATTTCAAGTCTTCTGTATTGGCATTGGTATAGAATCCTAGACGTTGTCGACGTTTTAGTTAAGAGTCTAAAATCTATATGAATCTGGCAGTTTAGACGATGATGTCATTAATGTTTTGAAAGTTAAGCTCTGCAAACTAAGTGCTCAGCGAAATGCCTTAGAGGTTCAAGCTAGAATCTAGGATGATTTCTTTAGCTGAGATTTTACCAGCTCTGAGTTTAGATTATTCAAGACATATTTAACATTGAAGTATGAAATGTCCTATGTGGAAAAGGATTCAAGTGCAGGAACGACATAGCAAAGGAATCCAGGTAAGTGAGTGCGTTAAGATTTTTGGCCATTAGGGCTCTACATCACAAGGGTACTAGGTTAAGCTTGTTATTGACAATGTCCGGATATTTGTGGTTTGTACTACGGTATATGCTGGATGTCTGAGTTTTCTCTAGTGTAATGTTCTGTTTTGTATGTACATTTCACGCATTATGATTTACCTTCCAAAAATGAAAAACGTGTTATAAACATGCCCCTTTCATGAATGATATAAGACAATGAGATGTATGCAACTATATTTAAGTGAGGGTTGGGGTGGTTTGGCCATGTCACTGTCCAGGGATGGATCAAGATTACTGCTCGAGAGGGGGCCATGTACACGCACTCTACCTACCCCCCTTCGGCACTAATCCCTCCTTAATGCACAATAAATGATCGATGAATAAGAATATGATTTTATTGAGTATACGTTCATGAGTAATTATGCATACGTTGCATTTCTTACTAAGCACTAGGCTTATAGTTTGAACCTTATGATGTAGGGGATGAATTGAAAGGTGAGGATTTCATTCCAAGCGATAACATCTAAGTTGGATTGCTGGATTGTACTCATGGCGTGGATTTTGTGCTGGGTGGCAATTTGACCTGAGGATGGTGCTCCTGGTCTGTTATGGTATAAGATAATGACATAGAAGAAATAGTAAAAGAGAATTTTTATATGATGATAAGTAATTGACTTGTTCAATATTTATAAGTTTTAAAGGGGATTATAAGATTAAATGTTTTCATCTGTTCTTGAACCTTTCGCCATGCGTATTCTATCCAAGTCTATAAACCTACGTACATGAGCATTCTGGAAATGAGGTTTGAAGTCTATAGAAGATTAGAAATAAGTTTTTGAGCGGTGGATGTGTAATGGTGGATGTTGATCGGTTACTGTTGAGCGGTGGATGTGTTTTGTAGATGTATTCGGTAGATGAGCGATGGATGTGTAATGGTGGATGTTGATCAGTTACTGTTGAGCGATGGATGTGTTTGTAGATGTATTTGGTAGATGAGCGGTGGATGTGTAATGGTGGATGTTGATCAGTTACTGTTGAGCGGTGGATGCGTTTTGTAGATGTTGTGTGTTACTGTTGAGCGGTGGATGTGTTCGATAGATGTAATCGGAAGATGGGCGGTAGAAGTTTAGCGGTGGATGTAGATTGATTACTGTTGAGAGGTGGATGTGTTCGGTAGAAGTATTCGGAAGATGGGCGGTAGAAGTGTAGCGGTGGATGTAGATTGGTTACTGTTGAGCGGTGGATGTGTTCGGTAGAAGTATTCGGAAGATAGGCAGTAGAAGTGTAGCGGTGGATGTAAGTCGGTTACTGTTGAGCGATAGATGCATTCAAATTTAAGGCATTTAAATATTCTACACTTTTATACCCTCGGTCCCTTTGGCCGATTGTTTCTAATATTCTAATTGATACTTAAATATTGTTTTATCAAATAATTTTACAACGATTTCAACCGTCACGGATTTTGTCCAAAGTTTTCTTCTTTTCTTTAAAAAAAAAAGAAGAAGGATAAATAATAATCCATGGGGATTCAAGGGTTACGGTTAAGGGTCGTTACACTTAATGTATTGACAATGGGCAATTTACCCCCTACAGTCATATTTTCCGTTCAAATGGCACGTTTTCGTCACGTGCCTTGTTTTACTTCCAAAAATACTTCTGATCTGAACCCTCGCCTCTACTTCCCTCGCTCTCTCCTCTCTTCTCTCTCCTCTCTGCTTCCCTTACCCTCACCCTCCCCCTCAAATACCGTTGTTCATCTTCTTGAAGACAGGATTCAGACTAGAAATAACCTTGTTACACAAAAGTAATGTAAAGATTCAAGGCAGATCTACCATAAAATTTACCTTCTAAAGAAGAAGCAACATCTGCGAAATTTTTGACCACCAGCTTATGCAGATCTTCCCCTGCCCAAATGGGGAATACAAATATATTTAAAGCCAAACATATACCAGCTCCAATGGTGATGAGCAGCAACCGATATAAAGTAGTTTGGTAGAAGGAAGATTTTCCAGATACCATTACAATGTAGTACGTCAACAAGAATACCCTAAACCCATATTCATATGACTCCATCGTTGGATACAGTTTAAGATAGCTGGCATAAAATCCTACAACCAATATAATCAAATATTGATCATACTCTCAATCCGCTGAGATAGTAGAATTCTAAATTGTTGTAATTGTAACACCAGAGTTACATCGAGAAAATTTTCTTTCATCGAGTTGGGACGACGTTGATGATGATGCCAAACCTTCGGTTATTGCAGGTACCGTCTTGATTACTGGCATAGCAGTCTTTTCGTTGATAAACACGGGAGATACACATTCCTTTATTTTGACTACTTGTGTAGCTAGATTGCAATTAGTGCCGAAGTTGGCAAATTGTTTATATAGCGTAATGCTACCTTCGTGAGAATATATGCAGTCAGATCGAATATTCCTAGGCAATGTTATTTTCGTAGGGAATAATACCATTTTTGCCCGTCTGATAGTTATGGGCATAAAACGATACGATCTTATTCTGGGAATGGATTGGTTGTCCCGCCATTTTGCCACTATTAACTGCAGATGTGGGATAGTGACTTTCCATCCCCCGGGTGAAGAAAAGTTTAATTTTCAGGCGATGAATACAATAAGTGGATTACCTACTTCCTATTCTATGATGGTCCAAGAGCAGTTTAAAGATAATTGCTCAGTTTATTTGGCAATAGTGATTGATACCCAATTATTCAACGAGGTAAAGTCAAGTGACATTTCAATTGTTAGAGAATTTACAGAGATTTTTCTTGATGATCTCCCATTATTACCGTCAAACCGAGAAATAGATTTTGTATTTGATATATATTCAGGGTCTGAACTTGTGTCAAAGAACCCGTACAGATTGGCGTCTGCCCAACTGAAGAAGTTGAAATCTCAGTTAGAAGAATTGTTGGACAAGGGATTCATCCGACCTATTTTTTCTCCATGGGGAGCGTCAGTTCTTTTTGACAAAAAGAAAGACGGAACTCTCATAATGTGTATTGACTACAGAGAGTTGAACAAGTTGACCGTAAAGAACAAGTATTTGTTGCCACGAATAGATGACTTGTTTGATCAACTGCAGGGTGCCCGAGTATTTTCAAATATTGACTTACGCTTGCGCTGTTATGAGTTGAGAGTCAGAAGGGAAGATGTTCAAAAAATGGTATTTCGTACGAGGTATGGGCACTATGAATTTTTAGTAATATCTTTTGGACTTACAAATGCTCCTGCAGGCTTTATGGACCTGATGAATCGAGTGTTTAAGGAATATTTAGACAAGTTTGTCGTCGTCTTCATTGATGAAATCTTGGTCTATTCCCGGACAAAAGAGGAACATGAGAAGCAATTGAGAATTGTTTTGAAAATTCTGAAGCAACATCAACTGTACCCGAAGTTTTTCAAATGTGAATTTTGGCTGGACATGATCAATTTTCTTGGCCATGTTATATCTCAAGAAGGGATTTCTGTAGATCCAACCAAGATTCAGGTTGTTAGAGATTGGACGCAGCCTAAAAATGTACGAGAAATACGTGGATTTCTAGGATTGGCCGGATATTATCAGAAGTTCATAGAAGGATTTTCGAGAATTGCAGTTCCTTTATCGTGCTTGACAAGGAAGAACGAGAGGTTCGCATGGTCAACTAAGTGTAATAAGAGTTTTCAAGAGCTGAAACAAAAATTAACTACAACCCCAGTCTTAACACTACTAGTTGAAGGTGATAAGTTCAGTAAATACTACGATGCCTGTAAGACAAGGTTGGGATGCGTACTAATACAAGAAGGGAAAATTATTGCATATGCTTCTTGACAAATGAAGACATATGAACAGAACTATTCGACACATGACCTTGAATTGGTAGCGCGTTAAAGATATGAAGGCATTATTTATATGGTTAACAATGCGAGGTATTCTCTGATCATAAAAGCCTCAAGTATTTGTTTACGTAGAAGGAATTGAATATGAAACAAAGAAGGTTGTTAGAATTTATCAAGGATTACGATTTCGAGATCAAATACCACCCAGGAAAGGCAAATAAGGTCGCAGATGCTTTAAGTAGAAGGCCTATGATGAATCAACCTTCACTTTCAACAATGTCAGTAACGCTAAAATCAGAGATTTTGAAGTTCAAGGTGGAAATTGTTGCAAAGTTGTCCACTATGCTTGCAAATGTTTCACTAAAGCCGACAATATTGGACAAAATCAGAGAAGCTCAACAGAAAGATTTGGATTGTGAGAAGTGCAAATTGAGAATAATATCCGAGAATTTGTCTAATTTCAATCAGTTGGACGATGGTATATTGAAATTTAGGCATAGATGGTACGTGCCTAATGAGGAAGAATTAAGGAAAAAAATTCTAACTGAAGCGCAATCCTCGGCTTACTCTGTGCATCTAGGAAGTACAAAGATGTATAGAGACTTAAGGCAACATTTTTGGTGGCTTAATATGAAAAGAGAGGTTGCTAAACATGTAGAGACTTGTTTAATCTGTCAGCAGGTCAAAGCAGAGTACCAGAGGCCAACTGAAATCTTGCAACCACTATCGATTCCGGAGTGAAAATGGGAACAAATTTCCATAGATTTTATAGTTGGACTCCCGAGAACGACAGAAGAACACGATGGAATATGGGTTATAGTGGACCGTTTGACAAAATCAGCCCATTTTCTACCAGTCAAGATGACGTATTCTATGGATCAACTTGCGGAGCTTTACGTTCAGGAAATTGTGAGACTGCATGGGTTTTTTGTTTCCATTGTTTCTGCAGAGATCCGAGGTTCATTTCTAAGTTCTAGAAAAGTCTGCATAAAGCTATGGGAACTCAACTGAATTTCAGCACAGCCTTTCATCCTCAGACCGATGGACAGACAGAAAGAACGAATCAAATTCTGGAGGATATGTTTAGAGCCTGTATGTTAGAATTTCAAGGTTCGTTGAGTAAATATTTACCACTGATCAAGTTCTCCTAGAACAATAGCTTTCAAGCTACAATTAATATGGCTCCGTATCAAGCGCTATATAGACAGAAATGTAGATCTCTGCTGTATTGGGACGAAGTTGACGAAGCTAGCTTAATTAGCCCTGATATTCTACAGCAAACTGCAGAGAAGATCGTCAATATCAGACAGCGCATAGAAATAGCACAAAGCCGTCAGAAAAGCTACGCCGATAACAGACGAAGAGAGTTGGAATTGAACAAGGGCGATAAGGTATTTCTAAAGATTTCTCCGTTCAAAGGAGTTATGAGATTCGGGAGAAAGGGCAAACTAAGTCCTAGTTATGTGAGGCCCTTCCCGATTGTAAAAAGGATCGGAAAGACGGCGTACCGGTTATAACTTCCGACATCGATGGAGAGCATTCACAACGTATTTCACATATTTATTACTCAGAAAGTGTGTACGTGATCCGTCTCATGTCGTGGAAGCAAGAGAAATCGAGGTACACCCGATGCTGACATATGCAGAAAAGCCAGTGAGGATTCTAGAGTTTTCTATTAAGGTGCGACGCAATAAAGAGATTTCACTAGTGAAGGTTTTCTGGCAGAACCACGATGTAGTGGAAGCCACATGAGAGAGACAGCATGATATACTGATTAGATATCCAGAACTCTTTGTGTAGTCAAATTTTTGGGACAAAATTTTATTTTTAAGGAGGGTAGAATGTAACACCCAAAACTTTTGTATGTTTTGTCCCGAGACTATTTTTGTACAATACAAGGATATTATGTAAAGTACTCTTGGTAAATAATGGGATACACATTTGATGAAAGGATGTAAATGGGATTACTAGAGGTGTGATGAAAAAGAAGAGTGGGGCCAAAGAATAATAAGGCAAATTATGAATGACCAAATTGAAATTAACTAACAACTTAAACCCTTCTCTCTCTTCTTCTTCTTCTTCTCCACGAAGACACCACCATTTCCTCTCCTCCATTGAAGCCTTTTCTCTCACGCCTAGCAACCTCCATTTGAAGATTTAAGGTAAGAAAAAGTTTGGGTTTAGTTTATACTTGCTAAAAGACAATAACTGTTTGAAAGTTTTGATAGATTTATCTAGGGTTTGAACCTCAGAAAATTCAGAGCTAGGGCTGAGTTTTCTTCCTTTCTTTTGATGTTCTAACTTAGTTTAAGAGTATGCAAAGGTTTTGGATGAATTAGAATGGAAAACCTATACATATTAGAAGAGAAATTTTGAAATGGGTATGGAAAATGCATAAAAACAGAGCACTTTTGGTTTCTGAATAAAATGACCTAGCTCGTAATTTTATTGGTCCAATAGATTGTTCCACTGGATAAAGAACTCTTAAAGGAGTTCATAGCAACTTTAATCACTCGATTTCATTAAGAATTGAGAAAGTTATGGCCATTTGAAATTGGATGAAAATTTTGTTTGAAAATCGAGGAGTGTTTATGTGCTGGTAGTTCGGTTTTGGATAATTTTGTTTTGATTCCGATCTTTATGACTTAAATGGATAATATCATATGAAACTGGATGTTATAAGGTTTGTGGAACATATTGGATTATTCAAAATGGTTATGAAACGAGTAGTTATAGCCGATCGAATTTTAGTCAATTTGTGTGTAAATCTGAAAATGCTTGTGGGTGTGTGTATCAAATGTTTAAATTGATGTTTGTTAGGTTGTTTGATTGACAAAGCAAAGTCAAGGATTTCCAAGACTTAATTGCGACGGACTTGAGGTAAGTTTTCGTAACTTACTGGGGCCGATAGGCCTACACCATATGTTGGTTATGTTGGTGGAGGAACTTGGTGTAATGAAATTTTCATATGCTTTTAGATGGGTAGCCTAGAGTTAGTTGTTTTGTAGATTATGTATTGTCTTTGATGGTACTTATGTTGTTCATGTTTTTCTGTTATACATTTTAATTGTTCATGCATCATTGATTTATGAAATGACATGAAAATGAATTTGTGCATCGATTTCATGAAAAGAATGACAAGAATGAAAGTATTATGTAAACAACACCTATGTGGTTATCGGGGAGAGGTTCAAACATGGAATTCCGTGGTGAGCATGTTTTCCTCCCTTCAGATGGTGCGGGCTATCTAATCGCTTGATGTTCCCTATCTATCTGCCGAGTGATGCTCCGATAACCAAAGACTGTTATGGACTGATAAATGAATGAATGAACGGGATTTATAAAGTTTCATATGCACGTCATGCATTGACATTTACATAGACTTACTGAGTTTTATCTCATAGGCATCTCTATGATGTAGGTGAACTTAAGGTGAAAAAAATGTTTCTCAACAAGATGAACGTACAGACTGAAGAAGGATGCTCGTGAGAGTGCACTGTGTTGTCAGAGCGAGATTCATCCGTGGGTGAAGTATAGGTATTTTGGAGCATGTATAGACATTTTGGGCTATGGTAGATGTATGAAATTTAATTAGAAGACTTGTAAAGTATTTTGAATGATGTGAAATAGTTCCATGATTATGAAATTTCGGGATGGTGGTCAATTAGGTAAATTCTGGTTAGAGGTAAATATAGGGTTATGATGTTCATTTTTATGAAGAAAAGGTGAATTTGGAGTTTAGGTGTGGTTTATGATGAGCTTAAGGTTATTTTGGATGTGTAAGGAATAAAGAAAGTGAATAGAGGATGAATAAGAAAAAATGGATAGTGTGTGCAAAATGTGAAGTATTGGCGTAGAGGGATGGCATTTTGCCTTTGAAGTGTCGATCGATTTGGTGAAGTGTCAACCCATTAGTGAAAAATTTGATTGGAGGTGTCGACCCAAAGCATTGAACATCGACCCTTGAAGGTATTTTGTCTTTGAAGTGTCGACCGATTTAGTGAAGTGTCGACCCATTATTGAAAATTGGGTTGGAGGTGTCAACCCAAAGCGTTGAACATCGACCCTTGAAGGTATTTTGCCTTTAAGGTGTCGACCGAGACCTTTAAGTGTCAACCGGGTTTCAATGGTATTGCAACCTGAGACCAATCAGGTGTTGACCCCGCATATGAGTGTCGACCGGTTACTATACAATTAGAAAACATAGGCAATTTACACTTAATGAGGTGTCGACCGCGATCTCGGGGTGTCATCCAGTTTTCTTCAGTAGTTCGGAGAGAGGCAATGAGGGGTCAACTGACGGTTATAGGTGTCGACCGAAACCCCTGTCCTACTGTTTTTAGCACTTGTAATTAAGTTTAGTTTTATACGAGGTTTCCGCACGCAATTTGTCTTCCGCTGAAAGAGGCTAAATGTCCTAGACGAGTTACAAATAAAGAAAATTTTAAATTTTACGGGATTTTTAGGAATAATAATTAGGGAAATTACAGGATGCTACAGTAATTAAGTAGAAAACAAACCTGCAATGAAAATACTTGTTACAATGATAATTTCTTCAATATTTCCTACTAATATAGACAGTTCGGCAATGCCAATAGCAAGTCCTCCGACTGATAACGTCCTTAGGGCACGGTTAAACCCTTTGTTCAGTGTGGCGGGTGAGATAAATCATATGATGGAGAAAACAAAAAATAATCAGGGTAAAAAACAAGTTAAATTAGAACGAAAAGGTCGAAATCCCTTCAATAAATGTAATTAATACCCACGCTGAATTCAAAAACGACAACAACGGTAAGAATTGCCCACCGTTTGGACAATGATAAGAATCGCCCAACGTTTTGGCCTTACTCTCTTCAGAAGTGTGAAGCTTTTTCTCTGTAAAACAATGGCGGAAATGGAAGAGAGCGAGGGAGAGAGCGATGGTAGGAGAGAGCAAGGGTAGAGGTATTTTTGAAAGTAAAATAAGACACATGACGAAAACGTATCATTTTAACAGAAAATAGGACGGTAGGGGGTGAATTGCCCATTATCAATAAATTAAAGTTGTTTTTGCCTATTATCCGAGTTTACGGTGCAAATTGCCTTTTTCACCTAATTGTAAGACCAAATTGCACTTTACCCTAGAAATTAAAGCTACATCTTAGTAGAGACGAAGAATCACAGTAATCATCATTATGCTTGAAACCTTATTCTTAATTCTCGTACTTTTTGAATTTGTCGTTGACGATGGATTCTGGTTTCTTCAAAGGATTTTTTTTAATTTAAATCCCAAAATTTAGTTTTTTCAAAAAAAAATCTCAAAATTTACTATTCATCGAAAGAAACCTCAAAGTATTGGAAATAGTCAATTTGAACTTTATAGTCCGGACTGGGTACCGGCCTCCGCGGAGAGGCCGGCCGGTCTAATTGGACAGGTCGGCCTCTTTTTTTTGTAATTAATTTAAAAACAAATACCAAACGATATTCAATTTACTTGAAATTTATACCACATATTCATCACTTCATTGGAAGATAATTGAAAAATTTTCGTGATTTTCTAATATTTGTACAATTTATTATAATTGTTTTATGAACTAAATAACTAATATAATAATAAATTGTACAAGTTTTAGAAAATCACGAAAATTTTCAAATTATCTTCTCATGATGTGATGAACATGTGGTAAAAATTTCAAGTAAATTGAATATCGTTTGGTTATTATTTTTAAATTAATTACAAAAAAAAAGGGAGGCCGGCTGGTCCAATTAGACAGGCCGGCCTCTCCGCAGAGGCCGGTAACCAGTCTGGACTATAAAGTTCAAATAGCCTATTTCCAATACTATAAGATTTTTTTTTCGATGAATAGTAAATTTTAAGGTTTTTTTAAAAAAAACTTAAACTTTTGCGTGTAAATTAAAAAAAAAAAAAAAAAAAAAAAACCTTCTTCTAAACAGTTTGCCATTTGTCAAGATCGAAAGGCGGCAAGAGAAATCGATATCTGCATAGAGAGCCCTAAGGTCCTGAGGCACTCGGGGTGGAGAGAATTTATGGCGGTTTTATCAAAATACTCGAAATCGGGATTTGGGCTGCTACACTCTACTTCAATGGAAATTCATAGCAACTGTGTTCACAGAGCGACTGCGACACCGATAGATTTGCAGGCCAATGATTCATTGGCGAGAAAGCAAAATGGGGTCGGCGGCGATGAAGGCTCTGGAAGGCGAAGCTCTTTGGCTGAAGTTGGAGAAGCCGAGGAAGATAACGAAGCGGAGAGTCTTTTGAATATATGTGATGCCCTTGAGTCTCTCGAGACTCAGCTCGCTTCCTTGCAGGTTTGTATGGAATCCGTTTCATTATGGATAAGGATCTGTTGGTTGTATTTTTCATTTTCTGGGAATTTCCGATAAGGATTTATAGGCCCGATTTGCTTTTCTTTCTCAAAAGAAGAGTGATTTATTACGTATTATGCACCAATCACACTGTACTACATGGGAATTTCAGTCCTGAGTAGACTAAAATCCCGAGCATTTCTTGCAAAAGATGCTGAATTTTTAAATTCTTAATGCGAAGTTGTCAAATAATTTGTGATTCGATTTCTAATCAAATGCTCATAGAACAGCTGCAAATACTGATCATAGAGGGTGTTTCTCAACGACGGAGATGATGTGCTGTTTGATTATATTTCTGGTTTCAATATTCCTTCATTTGGCATGTTTTCTTTCTCACTCCATCTACAATGTGATCTGGTAATCAACTGTACCATTTCTCTTAGATGGACCTCTTTGCATTTCCCTGCTTTAGGTTATCATTACTTCTAACTTTCTACAAATTGGCTATGAGAAATTGTTTTCAATCCCATCAAGTTTGTGATAGAACCTCCCAACTTTTATTCAAAATGACAAGTGAGTTTTTACAAAACAGGGTTCTTCAACAGTCCCAACCTCTCCTACCAAGATTTCACATCTAAAAACTGACTTCACTGCATTCTACTCTTTTTCTTTTATTTTTCTTAACTGTTATAACTATATTTTTAAACCGCTCAAGACAGCTCACAGATCACTTTACATCAGCTCATTCTACATTTTATTTCTTTTAGAATATGTAAACTTCATATCTGGCTTATCATTACTCTGCTTCCAAAAACAATCTTTGTTCTCAAGGTTAAAATTTGGAAACTGTTCATTAATTTCATCAAAAGCTTCTCACGTAGCTTCAAAAGATGGCACCCATTTCCATTTAATCAAAACCAAATCAGGCTGATTATGCCCCAAAGATGATTTAACTTCCAATAATGATTCCAGTTCTTTTTTATTCTCCCCCTTTGTTTGCAATTCTTTCGGCAGAGGATTCGGATCCAAGAACTCTCCTTTTGCTGGTTTTAACAGTGAAAAATCGGGTGAATCTTGGCCGACTCCGGCAACAGTAATTTGTACGCTACCTTTCTGATCTTCTTTATGATTTCAAACGGATCGACAAACCTGGAAGCAAGCTTCTGGCCGCCATTGGTCGCCACCGACTTCTGTTGATACCGCTGAATCTTCAATCAAACTCTGTCTCCGATATCGTACTCGACATTTCTTCTTTTTTTATTCGCCATCCAAATTATCAGCTGTTGCGCTCGATTGAGATGAGATTTCAAAATCTCTAGAACTTCATCCCTCTCTCGAATCTGCTCTTCTACTGCCAACACCACAGAACTCACCTTTTCAACCTGTAACAAGGATGATGGATCTCTTTTATAAACTGCCTTAAATGGGCTCATACATATCGCCGACTGGTATGTAGAATTATATCAATATTCGGCCCAATATAACTATCGACTCCACTCCTTCGGCTTCTCCTCCAGTGAAACATCTCAAGTACGTCTCCAGAGTGCGATTGACTAACTCCGATTGCCCATCCGTCTGAGGATGGTAGGCATAACTGAATTTTAGAGTCGTCCCCTGCAACCGCCACAACTTTGTCCAAAACGTGCTCACAAATATTTTATCTCTATTAGAAACAATTGATTTAGGCAAACCATGCAACCAGAAAACATTGTGCAGAAATTTTTCAGTCACTGTATTTGCTGAATACAGATGCTTAAGACCCACAAAATAACTGTACTTACTCAGTCTACCCACCACCACCATGATTATGTCAAAACCATTAGACTTCGTAGTTTTTCAATAAAATCTATCGAAATATCCTCCCATATATCACTCGGAAGGGGAAGTGCTTGTAGAAGTCCCGCCGGAGACAAAGTCTCATACTTATTCTTCTGACAAACAAAACAATTTCGCACATACTTTTTCACATATCCTCTCATTCCGAACCAGAAGAGTTCGCCGGCCAATCTCTTATACGTCTTTGTAATCCCTCCATGTCCCCCAGAGGACTATCATGAAAAAGCTCTAATATGCTTGGAATTGCTGGTGAGAACTGGGAAAACGCTTTTCAGTTCTTATAAAAAAGTTGCTCCCCATGTACAACGAACTTCGAATTACTTCCATGACTCTATAACAGTCTCTGTTTAATTGTCTTCAATTTCTCATCTTCTAACATTCCCTCTTCTAATTCTTCCTTCGAAATTAAACTCTGCGTTAACGCTACATTCAAATTCACCAACTCCTGATTTCATTCTTCTTTCCTAGAAAGACTATCGACCACTTTATTTTCACATCCTGGTTTATACTGGACTTCGAAATCATAGCCCAGAATTTTAATAAGCCATTTTTGATGTTCTGGAGCTACCACCCTCTGCTCTAACAAAAACTTCAAACTCCTTTGATCTGTTCTAACGATGAAATGTCTCCCTAATAAGTACGGCCTCCACTTTTGAATCGTTAAAACAATCGCCATTAACTCTCTTTCATAGACCGACTTCAACTTATTTTTCTTTGATAACTGTTGGCTGAAAAAAGCAATCGGTCTTTTGTTTTGCACCAACACTACTCCTAAACCAATTCTCGACGCATCCGTTTCCAACACAAAAACTTCTTCAAAATTCGGAAGTGTTAAAACAGGAACTGAACACATAGCAATCTTCAATTTTTTAAACGCCAACTCTGCCTCATCATTCCACACAAACTTATCTTTTTTCAACTGTTTTGTAAAGGGTAAGGCAATTGACCCATATCCCGAAACAAATCTCCTATAGTAACCTGTTAAACCCAGAAAGCCTCGTAACTGTTTCAGCGAACCAGGCATCGGCCAATCACGAATTGTCGCCATTTTATTTTGATCCACTGCGACTCCATAATCCGATACTACATAACCCACATAATCTAACTCTCGTTTTGCAAACGAACATTTCTTTCCGTTGATAAGCAGTTTCTCACGGTTTCTCTAGATGTTGTACGTGTTCCTCCCATGACCTGTTGTAAATCAAGATGTCGTAAAAAAAACCAATAAAAATTTCCAGAGATACTTATGAAACAGCTTATTCATCAGGGATTGAAAAGTGAAATGAGCATTAGTAAGGCCGAAAGACATCACTAAAAACTCATAATGCCCTTTATGAGTTTGGAAAGTTGTCTTATGCACATCCTCCTGCTTTACTCTAATCTGGTGGTAACCAGATTTCAAATTCAATTTAGAAAATACTTTGGCGCCAAACAACTCATCCAACAGTTCTTCAATTACTGGGATGAGAAATTTATCCTTAATAGTTTCCCTGTTCAAAGCTCTCTAATCAATACAAAATCTCTAGCTATTGTCTTTTTTTTTTACCAAAATAATAGGACTTGAGAAGAGACTAGAGCTAGGTTGTATTATCCCAGCCGACAACATTTCTCCAACCAACCTTTCAATTTCATCTTTTTGTAACACCGGATATCTATATGGTCTCACATTTACCGGTATTGTTCATTCTTTAAGCACTATTTGATGCTCATGTTGCCGTCTTGGAGGTAACCCTTTCGGCATAGAGAACACTTCTTGATATTTTCGCAACAACTCTGCTATTGAAGCTTCCCTCTTGTACAAGTCCTATTCATCACTTTCTTCTAGGCTTCCGAAATGAACTAATATAGCTTGTCTCTCTTTCCTCCAGCTCTTCATCATTAACTTTAATGAAATAGACTTTTTATCCAGACTCGGATCTCCTCTTATCTCTATCATTTTCTGGTCACTTTTCCACTTCATCACTTTCTTTTTCCAATCCACGTGCATGTCCCCGATAGATTCCAACCATCTCATGCCCAAGATAACGTCTGTGTTGCCTAATTCAACAGGAAGAAACTTCTTTCACACACTTCTAAGTCAGGTAACTCCTGCAATACATTTCTACAAATTCCTGTCCCTCCCAACGAATTTCCATTTCCCATTGATATCTCATATGGGCTTGTGTTTTGTATTGATAATCTCTTTTCCCGAACGAGCCTGTGAGAGATAAAGTTGTGTGTAGCTCCACTATCTATCATCATCACAACTTCTTTCCCATGAATCTTTCCTTTCAACCGTATCATCCTCGGTGTCTGTATACCACTGATAGAATTGAAAGATAACTCTACAGTATTCGGTTGAGTTATATCTTCTTCTTCCCCACATTCCTCAGTCTCAATATGACTATTTTCTTCGTCTCCATCTTCCAAAATCAAAACTTGCAACATTTTTTTTCTTACAAAGATGTTCCAGGCTGAACTTCTCATCACATCTATAACATAATCCCTTATCTCTTCTTATCTATATTTCGGCTTCCGTTAACCTTCTTCGCGAAATCTCCATTTTTAATGGACCTTGAGGTTTGGTTGAAACTTCATGAACGTTTCGATAATTATCTTTTGTAGTCTCTGGAATATGCCTCCGAATATTCTTATAACTATTTGACGTCGTTGATCGGAGCAATAAGTTTTTGTTCTCTACCATATGTGAGAACTGCATCAGTTCTCTTAACCCGCCCGGTCTCATAAGTTTGACGTCTCCTTTAATCTCATTTTTCAGGCCATTAAAGTAAGCGCTAATTACCTCTTTTGGTATCCCTACCAAACTGAAGATAAGCGTTTCAAATTTGATCCGATACTCCTCCACTGATCCTTCTTGTTTCAGTGTTAGTAGCCTATCACAACTAGTTTCTTCTTGCATCATGCGAAACCTCTCTGTTAATAATTGTTTCAACTTCGTCCACGTCCGAAACGGTTGAGCTTTATTTTCCCACTGAAACCATGACAACGCCGGTCCTTCAAAACATACAGTCGCTGCTTCAACCTTCTTTTCTTCAAAAGACGATTTACCGAGAAATAGCGTTCACCTCTGAAAATCCATTCTCTACTTCATCTACAAAAAAAAATTGGTAGCTCTAATTTCCTCGGTAAGTAACTTCTATTCGTAATCGTCATCTCACCCTCATACCTTAGGACACTGCTCTTCTGTTGATCCCGTCAGGTTTTCCTGCCTTGCATTACTAAGTTCCTCCAATCGCGCGATAAACTTTGATAATTGTTTCTGCATTAGCAGCATCGTTTTTTCCATGATCGATATCTTTGCTATCTTCTGTAGCTCCTCCATTACTTCATTCAATTCTTTCTGCCAATCCGACATTGAGTCCTTTTGTGCTTCAGCTCTAGTTAGCATTCTTCGCATTCCTTAAGAGCGTTGCTTTGATACCAAATTGATAAAATCTCCTAACTTTTATTCAAAATGACAAGCGAATTTTTACAAAACAGGGTTCTTTGAGAGTCCCAATCTCTCCTACCAAGATTTCACACCTAAAAACTGACTTCCTTGCATTCTGCTCCTCCTTTTCTTTTATTTTTCTTAACTGTTGTAATTATATTTTTAAACCGCTCAAGATAGCTCACAGCTCACTTTACATCAGCTCATTTTACATTTTATTTCTCGTGGAATACGTAAACTTAATATCTAGCTTATCATTTTGTCTCTCCCTCACTTGTTCTCAAGTGGGTGAAAAGCTTTGTTGATGGAACGAGGAGGTTGTGATGCGTAGAAAAGAAGGTTGACTGAGCTGGTGCCTCATTGCAATTTCTTTTCGTGAATTTATGATAAATGCAATAGGGTGAGTTTCGATGAAGATTTTGATAGAGTTCTAACAAAGTTTACTAGTTAAGATAAAGAGGTGTTATTTAGTTATTTTTTAGGATTCCTAGATATTATTTTAATTACATTTTTTAGTATTCTCTAAGTGTTCTTTATTTAAAGAGAATGGTGTGGCATTAGAGAAAAATAGTCTAAAGAGAGAGCTAGTAGACCTCCCAAACGTCTCGTTATTTTGGGAGAGCTAACAGACTTCTCAAACGTTTAGTTATTTTGTAATTTTTATCTCGTCTTTATATATTATTATATGGGGTTCGTAACAGATTTGTTTGATGTAAAAAATCTTAATTTGTTTTGGTGGGAATGGGATTACTCTTTTTTGGTGGGGGAGACTCGGAGTTGTCAAGCATAGGTGCCTTTTGAAGATAACAGTCTTTTCTATCTTTTATGTCTATGCGTATTTTGTTCTTTATAGTCTTGATTACCGACCAGAAAACAAGAATTCCGGAGAAAAAATCGACAGTAACCTGTAGAAATAGTTGAGGTATCGGGGACGGTGGCGAACAAACAAAACTTCGATAATACTTATCCAATTGAACTAACTATTCCTTTTTCATCAGCTAATGCTTTCGCAGTTCTATAAAAGACCACCTTCTTTCTCTAGTAAAAGTTTTACTACCAAACTGCATCTCAATCTCCTTTATTTTGCAGGTTCTTGTCGCTTAATACATGTAGCAATGAGCACAAACATTAATGCCATACATTTAGGGGTTTATAGCGTTCCATCTTTGGATTTCGAAATGGTTGTACTTTAGAAGAAAGATTCTAATAATTATTTTGAGCTCTTATAAGTTTACATGTGCTAATTCTCAGGTATTGCAACAACAACAGCGATATTGAAGAGAAGCAGCCCTTTCAGAGATCGAGCACAGCCGAAAAATGTTACTAAATAAGCTCAAAGAGTACAAAGGGGAGGATTTGGAAGTCATACACGCGGCTTCTGCTTTTGCGGCGGAGACAGTGGAGCATAGACATGATCTTATGCTTCCTCCATATCCGACTCGCCCTCCACATTCTATTCAGCTCGAGAATGGTCATTTGCTGCACATCCTTTCTAGCCGTAAATCTCTACGAAATGGGTTAATCTCGAACTACCCTTCGAGTGAAGCCAAGAAGGAACTGAATGAGTCATTTACAAATCATAAACAAACTGAGTAAAAAAAAAGCTAGGGGCGGAATCGTATCGTTTGTAAGTGCTGCAGCCAAGACAGTGGTTACCATCGTCGGAGTGGTATTGATATTAAACTTGTCTGGTTTTGGACAAGAGCTTGCGAAGCGAGCTATATCTTTCAAGGTTCTGGATGTGTTTAAACAGCCGAAGAACGAAGAAATCGGAGGAAATTCTCGATGTCCGCCAGGCAAAATTCTCATGGTCAAAGATGGGGAAGCTCTAGGCGTAGTGAAAGAGAGAAGTGAATTCTATTTTCTTCGGTTGTTGCAAAACCAGATGTTTACTATGGATTTGGCTGATTATTCCATTTTTCCAGTTACTCTCTGTATTGGAAAACTTTTCTGAACGTTCAATCTCGGTTATTTCATTCTGTTTGATTGATTCCCAAGAAAAGCTCTAGAAAATGGAAGTCAACTGAGGTATACAATTAGAATTTGTCATTTCTTCAATTAAAATATACATAATTTTCAAAGAAACTGCCATGAAAGAAGTCGAATGTCTATCCATTTTCACTCCAACAACCAAAACCAGGTTCGCTTCCTCAAAAACAGCCCATGGTTTTTTGAAATCGAGCAGCTTTTTTGCTTGCTTTGATGAAAGAACAATAATAAACAATGAAAAGTGGTAAAGTGGAAGGACTGGCTGCTCATTGTTACGAAGAGGTAAATCTGTACTCGTATATATAGTGCTCAAACACTCTGGTTCAGACACAGCCATAAAGTTCCATCGTCTTCTACGAATCAAATTTGAAAAAATATGAGTTCCAGTGAAGGAATATGCTTCACAGAAGAGCAGGAAGCTCTGGTGGTGAAGTCATGGAATGTGATGAAGAAGAACGCTGCTGAATTGGGTCTTAAATTGTTCATCAAGTAAGTCCATCTTTCTCATCGTCTTTCGTCGAGAATTGTACAATCTCTGAAACCCCTATCCTAAAAACAAATAGGATATTTGAAATCGCGCCGTCAGCCAAGAAGATGTTCTCATTCTTGAAGGACTCGAACGTTCCTCTGGAGCAGAACAGAAAACTCAAGACACACGCCTTATCTGTCTTCACCATGGTAACCGATCCTCTCTCTCGATCTGTGATAAACGATCAGAAAACTAAAAAAAGAAAGAGTTTAATAATATTTTTTTGGAGCACAGACGTGTGAATCAGCAGCTCAACTGAGGAAATCTGGAAAGGTGACGGTGAGGGAGTCGAGCTTGAAGAAGCTGGGAGCAGTCCACTCCAGTTACGGGGTTGCTGACGAACATTTCGAGGTACGTCCGATGTGTTGATTCGTGATTTGGAAGAAGAGAGATTCATGTAAATTATTTTGCAGGTGACGAGATTTGCGCTGTTGGAAATTATAAAGGACGCAGTACCAGAAATGTGGTCTACGGAGATGAAGAGTGCGTGGGGAGAGGCATACGATCAGCTGGTTTCTGCCATTAAATCGGAGATGAAGTAATTGAAATTACAGTTTCGTTGGAATCTCTTGTTTGAAGGAAGAGCCTGGGAAAGCTATGTGAAATGATTGTGTTACATTTACAAAAACAATAATATTGAAATGGGTTAAAATCATTTTTACCCTAAAATTAAGATTTTAAAAAAAAAAACTTAGTAGTATTGACTCTAATAAAACAAACTTTAAACTATAAAAAACTTATCAAAAAAATCTTTGACAGTCAACCAATAACCCTCCCGTCCTGCATTTTAAACATAAAACGGGGGATTGTTCTAATAAGAACAGTCCCCAGTTCTGTTGGGGTGTTCTCTACGTAGGGGGGATGTGAGTTTGGTAGTGGAGACTCTCCCGCTAGAACGGCGCCCGTTAGAAGAACACGCAGGGGGGGGGGGGATGTTCACCCGTTTACCCTCAAACGGAGGACCGATCTGCGTTAGGATAAAAGCTGACAGCTCAATTTGGATGATTTTTCTTCAAAAAACCGATTTTTCTCTCGTCCAAATCCTCAGATCCGAGCATTTTGCCTCCAACATTCTTAGGTCCGATCGTTTTTTGCCGAAATCTTCAAAAAACCTTCCAAGAAATCCCAAAATCGAGCCAAAATTCTAAATCTGAGTTGAAAAGCACCAAAAACTCTCGATTTTTTCACAAAAATCCCAAAACCGAGGGTTTTTTAGCCGAAATCTACAAAAAACCGTTGAGAAAATCCCAAAACCTTAGATCCGAGCATTTTGCCTCCAACATTCTTAGGTCCGATCGTTTTTTGCCGAAATCTTCAAAAAACCTTCCAAGAAATCCCAAAATCGAGCCAAAATTCTAAATCTGAGTTGAAAAGCACCAAAAACTCTCGATTTTTTCACAAAAATCCCAAAACCGAGGGTTTTTTAGCCGAAATCTACAAAAAACCGTTGAGAAAATCCCAAAACCTTAAGCCCGAGCTGAAAATAGCAAAAAAACCTCAATTTTTTCACGAAAATCCCAAAATCGAGGGTTTTTTCGCCCCCTTTTTTCTTCTTTCGAAATAACTGAGATCAATGTGTTTTTTATCATTAAAAAAATTCCTTATAGTTTTAGATATTATATATATATTTTTTATTTATTGATGAGTAATAATATAAAATTAGCATTGTCACTGATTTCAATTTTGTTTTGTATTTAATACTAAAGAATAGTAGGAAAAATGCATCATTTCCTCTGCATTGACTTGATTTTTGATACTATCAGAGTGATAATAGAGATCTAAAGAAGAACAGAGGTTAGACTTTATTAGTAACAAGTAAATCTTTTGTATATAAAAAGTCTCGATATATAGATATATAGATGTTTCATTTTTTTGGAGACTAAAGTCCAATCGCAAGGACTGAGACAACCCAGAAAGCACTTGAACATGATCAACTTTGTAAGCCTACTGGGGTATTGAGCATTTTTTTGTAAGAACGGTATTCCTATGAAAGTTCCCAAATTCAGTCTGTTTTCTTGCAGAAAATCTCAAAAAATCTAGAAATTCAAAAATCCAAAAAAGCTCTCGAACCCGAAAATGGCCCCACAAGAATGTTTATTGGTCGAAAGGCTCCCCGGATGACAGAAGGTGTCCCATTAAACCGGGCACTGAATCAAGTGCCACAACCGCCTCCTGGTTATTTGTCTATGGAATTTCGTAACTAGGTGTGTCATGAGCAGTTCGAGCGGGACATGGGAATCCGCTCGATTATTTATAGGAAGACTGCCAACTTTAGCGGTTGGGAGTCTTTGGAGATCAAGGAGATGTTTGACGTCATCTCCTTGCACGGGTTGTACGACATGTGAGGGGCGACAGCTGCGACAGAATTAGTCGCTTATTTTATGTGAACTTGGGTAGTACAGGATGGTCGGGCTGCTTGAAGACGTACCTATTCGATAGAGATATTGTCGTATCGCCAGCTCTTATCAACGAATTGCTCAGATTTACCGTAGAAGATGCAAATAAATATTATCACGCTTCCTGAGAGTGTGATTTTGCCAGAACAGCAGAGGGACTAGAGTTCCTTAGGCAAATCCACTGCAATTCGGGCATTGCAGCATTCGTGAAGTCGAGATCAAAGAATTTGAACGTCAAAGCTAGGGTTCTTCACAACCTGATCAACCACACCCTCCAGCCGAGTGATGGTCATAGAGATCTCATCAACTGGATGAATTTGTATGTCATGGAGAAGCTCTACAGCGGCACGATGTTCGACCCGGATACATGATTGTAGGTCACATGAATGAGGTCGGGCGAACTAAGAATAAGAATCTGTCGTACGAGACTTTGATTTGGAAGGTCGTCTAGCGATATCAGCTTCATCTGCCCAGTGGAGAGAAGATGAGATCACACAGATCTGTCGATGTATTTGACAGGACCCATTTGACTCGGATGTGCCTAGTCGAAGTCGAAGGGTCTTGGATGCTCAAGGGAGACCCCGGAGCCTCCACATCTCGGGATGTTCTGATAGAGGACTCAACCGCCACCGAGGATGGCCACTGCCACCGCGCTGCCATTGTACCCCCGAAGGCTAGTACGTAGGAGCAGAGGTGGGACAGGATGGAGGAGAGGATGAATGAGTTCAGATTGGCCCAAATACGATGTCTCACCCTTACCGTTGTTTAGTTAATGTACTTTTAATTTTAGTTTGTAAATTTATTTCATGTATGTATTTTAATGTACTTTACTTTATGCTTATCATTTAGTTTAGGTTATGTGGTTGATCTGGATGTTGGTTATTTAGTATCTGTTTGTCATTTGAGTTTAGTTTATTTTTATTTTGTAGTACTATTTATGTGACAGCCCCCGACCCGATCGGGGACGAGGAGCCCATCACTCCGGGACAGTTCAAAAACGTGGACTATTTTTTTTTGAACATCTATACTTTAAAAAACCTGAACAAGAAAGTATAAACCGTCCTCTGGGAGGGAAGGATGGAAGACAAGCGAATGAAGAGTAAACAGCGGTGGATGTGAATAAACAAAGGGAACAGTAAACAGCGGTGGATGTGAATAAGACAAAAGTGAACAGTAAACAGCGGTGGATGTGAATAAGACAAAAGTGAACAGTAAACAGCGGTGGATGTGAATAAGACAAAAGTGAACAGTAAACAGCGGTGGATGTGAATAAACAAAGGGAACAGTAAACAGCGGTGGATGTGAATAAACAAAGGGAACAGTAAACAGCGGTGGATGTGAATAAGACAAAAGTGAACAGTAAACAGCGGTGGATGTGAATAAGACAAAAGTGAACAGTAAACAGCGGTGGATGTGAATAAGACAAAAGTGAACAGTAAACAGCGGTGGATGTGAATAAGACAAAAGTGAACAGTAAACAGCGGTGGATGTGAATAAGACAAAAGTGAACAGTAAACAGCGGTGGATGTGAATAAACAAAGGGAACAGTAAACAGCGGTGGATGTGAATAAGACAAAAGTGAACAGTAAACAGCGGTGGATGTGAATAAGACAAAAGTGAACAGTAAACAGCGGTGGATGTGAATAAACAAAGGGAACAGTAAACAGCGGTGGATGTGAATAAGACAAAAGTGAACAGTAAACAGCGGTGGATGTGAATAAACAAAGGGAACAGTAAACAGCGGTGGATGTGAATAAGACAAAAGTGAACAGTAAACAGCGGTGGATGTGAATAAACAAAGGGAACAGTAAACAGCGGTGGATGTGAATAAGACAAAAGTGAACAGTAAACAGCGGTGGATGTGAATAAGACAAAAGTGAACAGTAAACAGCGGTGGATGTGAATAAACAAAGGGAACAGTAAACAGCGGTGGATGTGAATAAACAAAGGGAACAGTAAACAGCGGTGGATGTGAATAAACAAAGGGAACAGTAAACAGCGGTGGATGTGAATAAGACAAAAGTGAACAGTAAACAGCGGTGGATGTGAATAAACAAAGGGAACAGTAAACAGCGGTGGATGTGAATAAGACAAAAGTGAACAGTAAACAGCGGTGGATGTGAATAAGACAAAAGTGAACAGTAAACAGCGGTGGATGTGAATAAGACAAAAGTGAACAGTAAACAGCGGTGGATGTGAATAAGACAAAAGTGAACAGTAAACAGCGGTGGATGTGAATAAGACAAAAGTGAACAGTAAACAGCGGTGGATGTGAATAAGACAAAAGTGAACAGTAAACAGCGGTGGATGTGAATAAGACAAAAGTGAACAGTAAACAGCGGTGGATGTGAATAAGACAAAAGTGAACAGTAAACAGCGGTGGATGTGAATAAGACAAAAGTGAACAGTAAACAGCGGTGGATGTGAATAAGACAAAAGTGAACAGTAAACAGCGGTGGATGTGAATAAACAAAGGGAACAGTAAACAGCGGTGGATGTGAATAAACAAAGGGAACAGTAAACAGCGGTGGATGTGAATAAGACAAAAGTGAACAGTAAACAGCGGTGGATGTGAATAAACAAAGGGAACAGTAAACAGCGGTGGATGTGAATAAACAAAGGGAACAGTAAACAGCGGTGGATGTGAATAAGACAAAAGTGAACAGTAAACAGCGGTGGATGTGAATAAACAAAGGGAACAGTAAACAGCGGTGGATGTGAATAAGACAAAAGTGAACAGTAAACAGCGGTGGATGTGAATAAGACAAAAGTGAACAGTAAACAGCGGTGGATGTGAATAAGACAAAAGTGAACAGTAAACAGCGGTGGATGTGAATAAACAAAGGGAACGGTGGATGTGAATAAGACAAAAGTGAACAGTAAACAGCGGTGGATGTGAATAAGACAAAAGTGAACAGTAAACAGCGGTGGATGTGAATAACAAAGTGAACGTTGTATTGAATAAGACAAGATGAACAGTAAACAGTGGTGGCTTGAAATAAACAAAGGGAACATAACAACGGTGGATTTGAATAAACAAGTGTAATCTCCCGGCTTAAATCGATTTTGGATTTAATATTATTATATTATTATTATTATTATATGTGGCATTTTTGGTAAATATGTCAAATTAAGTCAGTTTCGCAAACGGAAAGCGTTAATACGATCCTAACGATTAATTGGAATTTTAAGGAATTTTGGAGAATTTTCGGAATAATAACGCTATATTCCGAGTAATTACGTTTCTCGTAAAACGAATGATGTTTTAGTAAAAATAGTAAACGGGGTCCGATTTGCGAACGAACAGTTTTAATAGAACCCAGATAATAAGTTGGAATTATTGGCGAAATAAGAAAATTCGAATGGTCGAAAACACGAGAGGGCAAAATTAATGTTTTGTTAAGAAATAGTTTTAATTATAATTATTATTATTATTATTATTAATAATAATAATCAAAACAAAAACAACGAAAAACGTTGTTTTTCGTTGTTGATTCGAGCCCGAGCACCCGCGACGAACGACGAACGACGAACGCGACGGCGAGCTGCATCCCTCCAACGACGACGCGGCTCTGACGACGAGCAGACTCCGGCGAGCTGAAGCCAGAGTGCGGTTCGGCCTTTCCGCGCAAAAACCCGATCGAAAACGGTGAGTTCTCCCCTGTTCTTGCTCGATTTCTGGCCGCGAACGTCGAGCTCTGTTGAGCTCCGATCGCCGGCCCTTCGTGGCCGTTCTTGGCGTCGAATGGTCGGCTTAACACCGGCGATGGTTGTCGAGCGTTGGTGTGCCCAATTTGGGTCGAAAACAGGGAATCCCGAATTGGGGATTTCGGGTTTTCGGTGAATAACATCTAAATTTTGGTTAGTTTATGTTAATTAGGTATAAGAGGGATTGATTGGTGAGAAAATGAGCGTGAATTGATGAAAAATCGAAAATGGGGAAAATTCCGGGAAAGGGCAGATTCGGGTTTTGTAAAAATTGACCTAGTTACGATCGTTTGTTTTAGAATTCCTTTTGGCAGGTTAAAATAGGTTATTAGAGGAGCGCGTGGCCGCTGGAATCGTTCGATTCCGATAACCGACGCGAAAGTTACGCGCGTTCGAAGTTTCGGGTCGGTTTTTACCGAACCCAAATTAGGGTCCGAAATTAATAGGTTGACCATGATTAATGATAGAAAGGACGTATTGAACGTTATTGGACGAAGTTCGAGTGATTTGTGAGAAATGTTAAAATTGGAGAATTTAGGGATTTTAGGGAAGGCTCGTAACTTGGAGTTTTGTGGTGCCGAGCGTAGATTGTTCAATGAAATAGTTTAATGAATCGAATTAGAGCTTTAGGAAGTTTCTTTAGTTAAGATTTCGTTAATTTGGACGTTATCGGTTAAAACGCATTTTAACGATAATTGTTGTGAATTGCTTAGGTGAACGACGCTCGTGGACGGAGATTGAAGTGCAACGGACGCGAGGTAAGTCTCTCGTGACTTGTTTGGCCGATTGGCCTACACCATAAGATTTCTTGTTGTTCGAGGAAATTGGAGATTATAGTAAGTGTCGGGCGAATAGGTTGGGTAGTTAGGTTAATTTCTTATTAGGTTATGTTTCTATTCGTCTTGATGGTATGCACGTTCATTGTTTGTTATTGCTTTGATTATGTTTATAGTATTGCACATGTTCACGCATCATGTTTCTGAAAAGCACGAAAAAGGAATTTCTATGCATATTTTCATGAAAAGGAAAAGGATAATGTAAATGTATGAATGAATGTAATCTGGTCAAGGAGGTGGCGGTGGTTCAGACATGGCTGCTTGGGGAGCATGTTTTCCCCCCGGTTAGATACGAGGGGCTATCCAATCGCGGGATGTGCCGCTCCTATCTAGCGAGAGTGAGGCCACGGTGACATTATGTAATGAAATGAAATGAAATGAATAGCGAAAAGGTAGGAAGCATGTTTTATGAACTGCACGCATAGCATGCATTGCATTCACGTAGACTTACTGAGCCTTAAGCTCACGACTTATTTTTATGGTGTAGGTGACCTCTACACAGGTGAGGATGAGATCCCTCCACCCGAGGCATGAACAGTTGAAGAAAGATGGCCCGTGGGAGTGTGCTGGGCAGTCGACGCGTAATTGACCCGTGGGGATGTAGGTATATGATTTGGGGACTTGATATGAAATGTATAGTTTGTCATATTAGGATGTTTGGGTTATTCTGGATAGAAATATGTAAGTGATAGGTGTAGGCTGTGGTAAATATTGTTGAATTGCTATGGATAACGAAACTGTTTTGAATTTACAACTTTCTGGAACTGCTTGGGACTTTCTTTTTAAACAGGAGGAATGTTTGGTTTTTAAATGGATCCATGCAGTTCGTTTTCTTGGAAAATGTGTTTTGTTTACTTATGTCTCGAGTCGTTCTGAGTGAGATTATGGAGGATGTATGAGCGTCAAGAGATTTGATGTTGAACTGTATAATTGAGATGTAGATAAGAAATGATATTGTCAGGATGTGATGAATTGATGAGTTGAGGAATGATAGAAGGTTGAGTGGTTTTATGTAAACTGTTTTTATATGATAAATGAATTTTCTTTAAAGGTTTTCGAGAATGTTTTTAATTGGTTTAGAGGCTTAAAAAGGAAAATTTTATACGGGAAAAATAGGTACAGTTTTAGGGGTGTTACACAAAGGGAGCAGTGGATGTGAATAAGACAAAAATGAACAGTAAACAGCGGTGGATGTGAATAAGACAAAAGTGAACAGTAAATAGCGGTGGATGTGAATAAACAAAGGGAACAGTAAACAACGGTGGATGTAAATAAGACAAAAGTGAACAGTAACCGGTGGATGTGAATAAACACAGTAACCGATGGATGTGAATAAACAAGGGAACGGTGGATGTCTCTAAAATCAGAGATAATCCATGCACACCCTAGAACAGAAAATATTCCAAACAATTCCAGAATACTTCATAACACAATTCGACTGTCAAATACATGTCAAATACAGCAGTTTCAAAACTTAAACATTCAGAACCTATACATTAACCAGATTTCCAACAAAAATCCCGACAGAGTGTAACGACCCTAATGCTGTACCCGTAATTACCGTGTAAATTTTTCATTTTTCTTTTTCTTTTTATCCTAATACCTTTAATTAAACTCTAGGCGGAACCTAAACCGAAATCGAAACCAGAATCGAAATCGGAATTGAGACCTAACTTAAAAACAACTTAAAACTATTTAAATAAAACAATTAAAAACTATTAAATAAATTAAATAAACTTTAATAAAAGTGGGAGGGCAAAACCGTCCCTGCTGCACAAAAGAAGAGGCAGCGACCGATCTCTGCAAATTGCAGAGATCGATCGCTGCATGCTATAATTTTTGCAGCGATCGATCTCTGCAATTTGCAGAGACCGATCGCTGTATGCTGTTTGCATTGCAGCGATCGATCTCTGCAATTTGCAGAGACCGATCGCTGCATTGCAGCATGCAGCAACCTGGGCGGCGATCGATCTCTGCTCTTCAGCAGAGATCGATCGCTGCACACTATGCAGCGATCCTTCCTGCTTTTCCCCTCTGTTCTGTTTTTCCCACTAAGTGCTCTCTGGAATCTGAACTTCCAGAGAGCAAAACAGCGCTTTTCATTTCCATCCCATATGCTCTCTGGAATCCGATTCCAGAGGGCAACACTTCATCAAATAACATTCTGGAAATCAACTTCTATATCTATTCATCGACCACTAATTACGCAATTTAGACTTACAATAACACGATACTCTAATTGCGATAAAACTTTCTAAAAACGAACGGCGTGGATAGCTCAAAAACTCGAGCATATCCGTACCAAACCTAAAACAGTTCAAATACAGTTTATTAAATCCTTTAAGACACTATACACCAAACAGTTCCAGAATTTCAAAACAAACTAAACATCCTAAGATATCTATACAAGTCACAACCCAAAATATCCCAAAAAGACCCTCAAAACCTATACATACGTCCCCACGGGTCAGGTGAGCCTCGACTGCGCCAGCACACCCACGCGAGCCGTCCTCCGTCAACTGCGTCACTCCTCAGGTGGAGGGATCTCGTCCTCACCTACACCATACAGACACCTATGAGATAAAAATCTCAGCAAGCTCTACGTAAGTGCAATGCGTGCTATGCGTATGCAATACAGAAAACATGCAGATACAGATACAGATTCAGATTACAGATTCAGATTCTTTACGTCACAGACAGATTATCACTGAGGTCTACCAAGCCTCTCCGTGACCAGATAACAGATTACGTAGATTCTTTTCGTTGGTTCATTTTACTTTTTGATTAGGTCGCAGACAGATTGTCACCGAGGTCTAAACCCACCTCGCCGTGACCAGATAACAGATTACGTAGATTTTAGATTAATTAGGTCCATTACTTTGCTTAAAAACACGTACAGAATGATGCATGAACAATTCATATCAGACAGTAATCATATAGACAAAGCATACCTTCCAAAACTCCACAATCAACCTATACACATATAGACAGAATATACCATCAAAACTCAACAATCAACCTATACACATATAACTTAACTACCCAACCAAAGCGATTAAACAAAACATCACCAAGTTCCTCGAGAAGACCACGACGTACGGTGTAGGCCAATCGGCCAGAAAAGATCACGAGAACTTACCTTGAGCGCGCCGAATTACAAGCTTTGACCACGAGAGTTGCGTGTCTGAATAAAACATGATATTCGCCGTTATAATCAATTTAAGCCATAAATGTCTAAATTACAAAATCCTTAACTAACGAATTCTCCTAAATTCTCCACTTAGCTATTTAGAGCATTTCGAACGTTAATTAAAGCTTTATAATCCAAAATCTCTAGTTACGAGTTTTTCCTAAAAACCGACATTTTATCAATTTATAACTTTTTCGCAAATTGATTTCTTTTCGTCCAATAACGTCCAATACGTTCAATCTATACTTAATCACGGCTAACCTATTAATTACGGGCCCTAAATCGCGTTTTTCGTCGAAACCCTAATTGAAACCCTAACCCTAAATCGAACCGAAAACTCGAAATAAACGCTCAGAGATTGTAGGTACATACCGAGGGTAGCGAGAGGAGAAGAAACCGTGAAGGAAACGGGTTGATCGGAGGTCGGAGGAGGAGAACACGCCGGCGGCCAGAGGAGGAAAATCGCCTCTGTTCGTGCGATCCAGAGAAGAAGAGAGAAAGTGAGGGAGAGAAAAGGGTTTTGTGATGTTTTATAAAATTGATTTTGTAAATTACTATTTTGCCCTTCTCACTTAATTCTATTTGTTTCGTCCTTCGTTTCGTCAATCGTCCAACTATTCGAAATCACCAAATTTCCTAATTTCGCCAATAAGTCCAATTAGTTACCAGAGATTTATCAAAACTGTCCGTTCGCAATTCGGACCTCGTTTACTATTTTTACAATATCGTTCTTTTTATTACGAGAAAACGTAATTCTCATAAATTTAGTGTTTGAACTCCGAAAAATCCCATAATATTCCTAAAATCCATATTAATTATTAGGATTCTAATGACGCATTCTTTTCGTAAAACGGAGTTAATCCGACATATTTACGAAAATGCCATTTCATATTAAAATAATAATATCTCGTAAAGCGGGATATTACACAGAGTTTTTAAAACAAAACAACAAAATCTTAGTAGAATTTATAGACGTGAACTTTACTTTGAAAACTTCCTTCCCTCTGGTCAGATACATGTCTGGCTGCCACAACTACCCCCAAGAGCTCGAGCCACCAGCCACCTACTCATCAGACTGAGGCACAAAGTCCTCATTTTCGGGTTCAGTACCTACATCAGGGAGTTCACCTATGAGTCTAAAACTCAGTAAGAACATATATAAATGCAGTGATGTATATGGTATGTATGAACTTTCAGAATTCGGTGACAGAACAGTACATTACATTTCAGTGGCAGTGGGGTATAAGTGGGGCTTCTAGGGGAACTGACAAGTGCACGACAGGCACATAACAGATTTACAGAAACAGAAACAGAACAGAACAGACTGAGCTGTACAGTAGGTCAGTCCTTGTCCCGCACTTAACCAATACATTTCAGTCAGATTTTATCTTGCTTAGTTTCAAACTGTGTACATAAAACAGTTTTGCATGAACTTTCAGGAAAAATCGTGTATGCATGGACATTCACAGTGCTTACAATTGAAACAGCAGACAATAGAAAACAATAGAACAAATCCTAAAGGAAGAACAGACTACTCGGAATTTAACTTCGACTTATCTACCCGAAACTTCCCAACAGAAATGAAAGCCTAGAGTCTCCGTGATGTAGGGCCTTAAGGGCTAGCCTTCGGGTATGAACTTACCTGTTTGCTGTAGAGTTGATGTTCTTGATCGTCTCGGTAATGCACGAACCTGAACATGCACGGAAGGAAAATAAACACGCTGCAAATGTTAACTAATAACTTGTAGGATATGTTTCTAACTCCATTCAGGCTTCTAGAAATCGATCTAAAGTGTTTTCATCCAAAAACAATGAGTTTTTACCAAAGTATCACAACCCTAAATTTCAACAAAACTCACATTTTAACTTATCCAAACTCAATAGCATAAGCAGATGTTTACCTTCGCTGGGGAAACAGGAGAATGGGAGTCTTTTGGAAATGTTGAAATCGCCTGGAGGAGAGAAAACAGAGGGGAAATGGAAGGAAGCAGAGAATAGAAAGTGAGGGTTCCACGTAGGAGGGGAGAGAAAATAACATGGCTTCTTCAACAAGTTGCCAAGTGTCGATGGCCAATTGGTTCATTCCCACCAACCTTAATTCTTACCTAAACAGCCCCTCCATTAGATTTTTAACTAAATTTCTATTTAGTTCTTCGAATCGGTTTTACAATCACACTCATTTAATTGAACACGTCGACAAATTCATTATAAATAGTCATTGTATTAATATCGGAGTAATTCTGCTTACATATCCGGGGAATAAATACATAGGCAAAATGCCGGGTGTTACATTCCACCCACCTTAACAGAAATTTTGTCCCCAAAATTTGCTTAAGCGAAGAGGTCCGGATATTGGGCCCTAACGTCCTGTTGTCTTTCCCATGTGGCTTCCTCCACGTTTTGATTGCGCCATAAAACCTTCACCAGCGGAACCACTTTGTTGCGCAATACTTTGACTGAAGTGTCCAAAATCTGTATGGGCCTTTCTTCATATGTCAGCGTCGGCATGATATCAAAGTCCACCCGTTCCACGATCTGAGTTGGATCTCGCACACATTTCCTCAGCATCGAAACGTGGAAGACATTGTGAACTCCATCCATTGATGCTGGCAGCTGTAGTCTGTAGGCCATGCTTCCCACACGCTTTATGATGGGAAAAGGTCCAATGAACCGTGGGCTGAGCTTTCCTTTCTTACCGAATCTCATTACGCCCTTGAAAGGCCACACCTTCAAGAATACTTCATCGCCGTCAGCAAATTCCAAGTCCCTTCTTCTATGGTCCGCATAACTCTTTTGTCGATTCTGAGCAATCTTTATTCGTTGCTTGATTGCGGCAATCACTTCGGACATCTGTTGTAACAGCTCAGGGCAGATAAGCTTGGCTTCCCCGACTTCATCCTAACACAATGGGGATCTACACTTCCTGCCGTAGAGAGCTTCATATGGAGCCATGCCAATTGTAGTCTGGTAGCTATTGTTGTAAGCGAACTCCGCAAGCGATAGGTATCTACTCCAAGGAGCATGAAATTCCAGCACGCACGACCTTAACATATCCTCCAGTATTTGAATTGTTCCCTCGGATTGTCCGTCCGTCTGTGGATGAAACGCCGTGCTGAAATCCAATCTGGTGCCTAGGGAGCTTTGCAAGCTTTTCTAGAACCTCGATGTGAATCTAGGATCTTGGTCAGATACAATCGACACTGGTACCCCATGCAGCTTGACAATCTCACTAATGTATAGTTCTGCATACTGGTCCATAGAGAATGTCGTCTTCACAGGTAGAAAATGGGCCGACTTCGTCAATCTGTCCACTATGACCATATGCTATTGTGGCCTTTAGCTGTTCTTGGAAGGCCAACAACAAAGTCCATTGTGATATTCTCTCATTTCCACTCGGGGATCGGGAGAGGCTGAAGTATTCCACCTGGTCGTTGATGTTTAGCCTTGACTTGTTGACATATCATGCAAGACTCCACATATTTGGCCACTTCATTCTTCATATTCGGCCACCAGAAGTGAAGTTTCAAGTCTTGATACATCTTCGTGCTTCCAGGATGCACAGAGAAAGGAGACGAGTGGGCTTCCGACAAGATGCGCTTCCGTAGCTCTTCGTCTTTTGGAACATACCATCTGTTTTTGAACTTCAGAACTCCATCTCTCGAATAACTAAAATTGGAAGAGGCCATTGGTATCTTGCTCACAATGTCAGCCATCTCCTTTGAATTGGTCTTCTGGGCTTCTTTAATTCGGTCCAGGACGGTGGGCCGTAGTGTCAGGTCTGCTAGTATGGCCGATAGCCCAGAAACTATCTCCATATCGAACTTCTGTATCTCTGTCCTCAAAGGCATTGATACGACCGACATAGCTGGCTGCATAGTAGCTGGCATCCTGCTCAGTGCATCAGCTACCACATTAGCTTTACCAACATGGTACTTGATCTCAACATCGTAATCTTTCACAAATTCTAACCACCGTCTTTGTCTCATGTTTAACTCTTTCTGGGTAAAGATGTACTTCAAACTCTTGTGATCAGAAAACACCTTACATGATTGTCCGTACAAGTGGTGTCTCGATACTTTCAGCGCAAACACAACCGCCACTAACTCGAGGTCGTGTGTAGGGTAGTTTTGTTCATGGTTCTTCAACTGTTTGGACGCGTATGCTACCACCTTCCCTTCTTGCATTAGTACACATCCCAAGCCAACCTTGGACGCATCACAGTATACGCTGAATTTGCCGTCTTCAACTGGCAATACTAACAGTGGAGCAGCGGTTAATTTCCGCTTAAGTGTCTGAAAACTCACCTCACAAGTTTCAGACCACTTGAACTTGATGTCTTTCCTCGTTAAGTTGGTCATTGGTTTCGCTATCACAGAAAATCCCTTGATAAACTTTCTATAATAACCAGCTAGCCCGATAAAGCTCTGTACCTCACTAGCATTTCTCGGCCTGGGCCAATCCTTCACAGCCTGAATCTTAGCCGGATCTACCGAAACTCCTTCTGCAGACACCACGTGGCCTAGGAAATTAATCCTGCTCAACCAGAATTCACACTTTGATAGTTTGGCATATAATTGATGATGTTTTAGAGTTGACAGCACAATAGCCATGTGCTCTTTATGCTCCTCTTCATTCCGAGAATAAACCAGGATGTCGTCGATGAAAACGATTACGAATTTGTCCAAGAACTCCTGGAATATCCTATTCATCAAGTCCATAAATGCCGCGGGGGCATTAGTCAACCCGAACGACATCACCAAGAACTCGTAGTGTCCGTACCGAGTCCTAAAGGCGGTTTTTGGAATATCCTCAGGTCTGACCTTCAACTGTTAATAACCGGAGCGTAAGTCAATATTTGAGAATACACGAGCTCCTTGCAGCTGGTCAAATAAATCATCGATCCTTGGCAACGAGTACTTATTTATGATGGTCAACTTGTTCAGCTCCCGGTAATCAATGGACATCCGTAGGGACCCATCCTTCTTCTTGACGAACAAGATGGGAGCACCCGACGGAGAGAAACTAGGGCGCACAAAACCCTTGTCCACTAATTCCTTTAGTTGAGCCTTCAACTCCTTCAGCTCTATCAGAGCCATACGGTACGGATTCTTCGATACCGGTTCAGCACCAGGATATACATCAATTTCAAACTAGATTTCACGATCAGGTGGCAATCCCGGTAAGTCATCTAAGAAGACCTCTGAGAAGTTTCGAACTACTGGAATATTCTGAAGTTCCACCTCACCTTGTCTTTGAACATCTACTACGTGGGCAAGAAATCCTATGCATCCTGACCTCATCAGCCGTTGAGCTTTCAGGAAAGATATAACAGGCATACAGTGTTTCTTCGGTACTGCCTGATAGGAGAATTCTACCTCATTCGGGCGTTTAAACGACACTAGCCCGGACCTATAGTTGATGGTGGCATGATGTCTAAACAGCCAGTCCATCCCCAGAATAATGTCGTATCCTTTCATACCGATGACGATAAGGTTGGCGTATAACTTCTGGTTTCCTACTGATACTATATCACCTCGTACAACCCGCTCGGAGTGCATAAACTCTCCGGACGGTAGCATAATGCTGTAGGGCTGATCTGACGGCGTACAAATAACCTTCTGTCTAACCACAAAGTCTCCTGCCACAAACGAATGTGTGGCTCCCGTGTCCCACAAAGTATAAGCAGATGCATCACTTATTAAAATTGTACATGTAATTGCCGTGTGCTGGGTGGCATCATCATCATCCTCCATCATTGCAAAAACCCTTGGTACGGCAAGGTTTGGTCTCGTGTCCGGCATCGGGCAATACCGAACATGATGGCCTCCTTTGCCACATCGGAAACATTGGCCGGTAATAAGTCTGCATTCCCCTCTATGAATTTTCTGGCATCTCAGGCATGCTGGAAGTTGAGGGGCCCCCATTGGCCTCTTTCCCTTGTCTTGATAAGCGGGGGTCTCATTAGGTCTTTTGATACCTCTGTTCTGTTGCTGTTGAGGTTGCAAATTTTGTCCCCTTTGTTGTTGTTGTTGTTGAGGGGCATCACGGGGAAACCTCTTCAATGAATTCCTCTGTCTTTGAGACTTTGTTTCTAAGGCTTCTAACTGGTAAGCCTTGGCCACCACCTTCGCATACGGGGCCTCGTCAAATCCCCCATATGAAATTCCTCGTAAGAGGTCCAGCTTCAAACCTTGAATGAATTGGTGCACCTTGTTTTCATCAGTGGCCACTAAATGAGGCGCGTAGCCGGATAATGATTCAAACCTCTGGACATATTCGGCCACTGATCCGTATTGTCGTAGCCGAGAAAATTCAACCAACTTCTCCTTCCTCACACCACGGTCGAAATACTTTTCGTAGAAGATATTCTTGAATCCTTCCCAGCTTAATGCCACAGTAGTTGACCGCACAGTATCCCACCAGAATCCAGCACTCTTGGTGAGATGAAACATAGCACATGTGACCTTTTTTCTCTCCTCCACCTCGGCATAGTTAAACATCTGTTCAATCTGCCGAACCCATTCTTCAGCATGAATCAGGTCAGTAGATATTCCATCAAACGCAGGCGGCTGAAGTCGTCTGAATCTATCTCCACTGGTGTCTCGCGGAGCATTAGCATGATTGTTATTTCCGTTATCTTCTCTGGCCATCAAACGTTCAACCATACGGGACTGTACTCCCACCAGTTCGATTAGTCGGTCAATGGCACGAGAGCTTTCGCTTGACTCTTCCTGATGCCCTCTCACCATTTCTAAGAAACCCTATAAACAGAATAACCAAATTTAATAAACAAAACTTTTACTGGAATTTAAACACTTACAGTTAGTGGAGCGATCTCACGTGGCAGGTTGCGCAGTCAGACACTTTCCAGAATCGATTTTAAAACCTTGTTGGCTCTGATACCATAACTGTGACAGCCCCCGACCCGATCAGGGACGAGGAGCCATCACTCCGGGACATTTCAAAACGGGGACTATTTTTTTTTTTAAACATCTATACTTTTAAAACCTTAACAGAGAGTATAACCTTAATAAGACAAAAGTGAACAGTAAACAGCGGTGGATGTGAATAAGACAAAAGTGAACAGTAAACAGCGGTGGATGTGAATAAGACAAAAGTGAACAGTAAACAGCGGTGGATGTGAATAAACAAAGGGAACAGTAAACAGCGGTGGATGTGAATAAACAAAGGGAACAGTAAACAGCGGTGGATGTGAATAAGACAAAAGTGAACAGTAAACAGCGGTGGATGTGAATAAGACAAAAGTGAACAGTAAACAGCGGTGGATGTGAATAAGACAAAAGTGAACAGTAAACAGCGGTGGATGTGAATAAGACAAAAGTGAACAGTAAACAGCGGTGGATGTGAATAAGACAAAAGTGAACAGTAAACAGCGGTGGATGTGAATAAGACAAAAGTGAACAGTAAACAGCGGTGGATGTGAATAAACAAAGGGAACAGTAAACAGCGGTGGATGTGAATAAACAAAGGGAACAGTAAACAGCGGTGGATGTGAATAAACAAAGGGAACAGTAAACAGCGGTGGATGTGAATAAGACAAAAGTGAACAGTAAACAGCGGTGGATGTGAATAAGACAAAAGTGAACAGTAAACAGCGGTGGATGTGAATAAACAAAGGGAACAGTAAACAGCGGTGGATGTGAATAAGACAAAAGTGAACAGTAAACAGCGGTGGATGTGAATAAGACAAAAGTGAACAGTAAACAGCGGTGGATGTGAATAAGACAAAAGTGAACAGTAAACAGCGGTGGATGTGAATAAGACAAAAGTGAACAGTAAACAGCGGTGGATGTGAATAAACAAAGGGAACAGTAAACAGCGGTGGATGTGAATAAACAAAGGGAACAGTAAACAGCGGTGGATGTGAATAAACAAAGGGAACAGTAAACAGCGGTGGATGTGAATAAACAAAGGGAACAGTAAACAGCGGTGGATGTGAATAAACAAAGGGAACAGTAAACAGCGGTGGATGTGAATAAACAAAGGGAACAGTAAACAGCGGTGGATGTGAATAAGACAAAAGTGAACAGTAAACAGCGGTGGATGTGAATAAGACAAAAGTGAACAGTAAACAGCGGTGGATGTGAATAAGACAAAAGTGAACAGTAAACAGCGGTGGATGTGAATAAACAAAGGGAACAGTAAACAGCGGTGGATGTGAATAAGACAAAAGTGAACAGTAAACAGCGGTGGATGTGAATAAGACAAAAGTGAACAGTAAACAGCGGTGGATGTGAATAAACAAAGGGAACAGTAAACAGCGGTGGATGTGAATAAGACAAAAGTGAACAGTAAACAGCGGTGGATGTGAATAAACAAAGGGAACAGTAAACAGCGGTGGATGTGAATAAACAAAGGGAACAGTAAACAGCGGTGGATGTGAATAAGACAAAAGTGAACAGTAAACAGCGGTGGATGTGAATAAACAAAGGGAACAGTAAACAGCGGTGGATGTGAATAAACAAAGGGAACAGTAAACAGCGGTGGATGTGAATAAGACAAAAGTGAACAGTAAACAGCGGTGGATGTGAATAAGACAAAAGTGAACAGTAAACAGCGGTGGATGTGAATAAACAAAGGGAACAGTAAACAGCGGTGGATGTGAATAAGACAAAAGTGAACAGTAAACAGCGGTGGATGTGAATAAGACAAAAGTGAACAGTAAACAGCGGTGGATGTGAATAAACAAAGGGAACAGTAAACAGCGGTGGATGTGAATAAGACAAAAGTGAACAGTAAACAGCGGTGGATGTGAATAAACAAAGGGAACAGTAAACAGCGGTGGATGTGAATAAACAAAGGGAGCGGTGGATGTGAATAAGACAAAAGTGAACAGTAAACAGCGGTGGATGTGAATAAGACAAAAGTGAACAGTAAACAGCGGTGGATGTGAATAAACAAAGGGAACGGTGGATGTGAATAAGACAAAAATGAACAGTAAATAACGGTGGATGTGAATAAACAAAGGGAACAGTAAACAGCGGTGGATGTGAATAAACAAAGGGAGCGGTGGATGTGAATAAGACAAAAATGAATAGTAAACAGCGGTGGATGTGAATAAGACAAAAGTGAACAGTAAACAGCGGTGGATGTGAATAAACAAAGGGAACAGTAAACAACGGTGGATGTGAATAAGACAAAAGTGAACAGTAACCGGTGGATGTGAATAAACACAGTAACCGATGGATGTGAATAAACAAGGGAACGATGGATGTCTCTAAAATCAGAGATAATCCATGCACACCCTAGAAGAGAAAATATTCCAAACAATTCCAGAATACTTCATAACACAATTCGACTGTCAAATACATGTCAAATACAGTAGTTTCAAAACTTAAACACTCAGCAACCTATACATTAACCAGATTTCCAACAAAAATCCCAGCAGAGTTTTTAAAACAAAACACCAAAATCTTAGTAGAATTTACAGACGTGAACTTTACTTTGAAAACTTCTCCTCCCTCTGGTCAGATACATGTCTGGCTCCCACAACCACCCCCAAGAGCTCGAGCCACCGGCCACCTACTCATCAGACTGAGGCACAATGTCCTCATTTTCGGGTTCAGTACTTACATCAGGGAGTTCACCTATGAGTCTAAAACTCAGTAAGAACATATATAAATGTAGTGATGTATATGCTATGTATGAACTTTCAGAATTCGGTGACAGAATAGTATATTACATTTCAGTGGCAGTGGGGTATAAGTGGGGCTTATAGGGGAACTGGCAAGTGCACGACAGGCACATAACAGATTTACAGAAACAGAAACAGAACAGAATAGACTGAGCTGTACAGTAGGCTAGTCCCCGTCCCGCACTTAACCAATACATTTCAGTCAGATTTTATCTTGCTTAGTTTCAAACCGTGTACATAAAACAGTTTTGCATGAACTTTCAGGAAAAATCATGTATGCATGGACATTCACAGTGCTTACAATTGAAACAGCAGACAACAGAAAACAATAGAACAAATCCTAAAGGAAGAACAGACTACTCGGAATTTAACTTCGACTTATCTACCCGAAACCTCCCAACAGAAATGAAAGCCTAGAGTCTCCGTGATGTAGGGCCTTAAGGGCTAGCCTTCGGGTATGAACTTACCTGTTTGCTGTAGAGTTGATGTTCTTGATCGTCTCGGTAATGCACGAACCTGAACATGCATAGAAGGAAAATAAACACGCTGCAAATGTTAACTAATAACTTGTAGGATATGTTTCTAACTCCATTCAGGCTTCTAGAAATCGATCCAAAGTGTTTTCATCCAAAAACAGTGAGTTTTTACCAAAGTATCATAACCCTAAACTTCAACAAAACTCACATTTTAACTTATCCAAACTCACTAGCATAAGCAGATGTTTACCTTCGCTGGGGAAACAGGAGAATGGGAGTCTTTTGGAAATGTTGAAATCGCCTGGAGGAGAGAAAACAGAGGGAAATGGAAGGAAGCAGAGAAGAGAAAGTGAGGGTTCCACATAGGAGGGGAAAGAAAATAGCATGGCTTCTTCAACAAGTTGCCAAGTGTCGATGGCCAATTGGTTCCTTCCCACCAACCTTAATTCTTACCTAAACAGCCCCTCCATTAGATTTTTAACTAAATTTCTATTTAGTTCTTCGAATCGGTTTTACAATCACACTCATTTAATTGAACACGTCGACAAATTCATTATAAATAGTCATTGTATTAATATCGGAGTAATTTTGCTTACATATCCGGGGAATAAATACATAGGCAAAATGTCGGGTGTTACAATTTATTTTATATTTGTACTGGATCTGGCTGTTAGGTATATATTTGTGATTTTAATATGCAAGAATTGTTTGAAAATATCTATGAGGGAGTCATAAAACAAAGGAAACTCTGTCCATTTTTTTCAATTTTATTTTTATTTTTAAATAGTTATAAAATAAATAAATAATTATAGCTAAGGTTCATGTGCCCACTGTAGAGCAGATAGGAGCTCCGAGATCTATCGACGTATTTGACAGACTTCCTTTAACACTTGTTATATCGGCTTCTTCGGACCAGAAGGACATTGCAAAGCTTAATACTTGCAAAGCAGGTTTGAGTACTCCACTCTTTTCATAATGTAACCATTTTACCTCATGTTCACCGCTTTTTTCTCTTGGAACAAATTTCATTTAATATATGTTTCGCTCTGAGATTTGTTCCAAGAGAAAGAGGTGGTGAATATGCGGTAAAATTGTTACATTATCAAAAGAGTGGAGTACTCAAACTTGCCTTGCAAGCATTATGGTTTGCGATGTCCTTCTAGTCCGAAGAAGCCGATATAACAAATTACAGCCTGAAGATAGTCATATGTTTCTTCTTCCATAGCCGTGTGTAGGAAATTTCTGCACATAATGAAAACTATATTAAAACATATGTACAGTGTGTTTATGAGCAAAGTTTGTTGAACTGTACCTGTGTCCCGTCAAATGTGTTGAAACTCATAAATGTGTCTTGAGAAACAACGCCTAAAGTGGATCCCCTGTGAGGACAAGTGCGACTATTGTGCCCATTCTGCCAACATATACCGCACGACATCTTTGAGTTTCGCTTACTAATTATCAAACTTGACGGCTCATTGATGTCTTGCACTCTTGTCTTCTTCGGACTACCAGGTTAGCGATATCTTTTGGGTGGGATCAGTTCCTTCAGATCTGGTATTTGCGGCCACATTTGGGGACCGCTCACGAGTTGAATAAACTGTGAGTACATCTGCAGGTAAGTTTCCCGGTGATAGCATCGATGCACGTAATTTTCTAGTGCCAGTCTCATGAAATGTATGCATGGAATGGAATGAACACACGAGATTCCGAGAAGCTCCCACCTGGTGCAGTTGCACACACCCATATACATGTCAACCAAGTATTGTTCGTAGCCGTTGCTAGCCTCAAATCGTGCAGCTCCCACAAACTGAGCATTCTAATTTCGTGTTGCTAGCTTCTCAAGTTTTTTCTTTATATGGGGACACAAAAGGCTTGTTGATTGGGCTAACTGCTCAAATTTTTTCATAATGCAAGTCATCAAGAACTTTCGATCATCTCGAACATGGTCAGAATCGGTTTTTCCCTGGCCGGCAATAGAAGTACATTGAATGACTTGCACAAATTATTGAATCCCATTTTGCACTTGGGATTTAAAGAAAATGCATGACTATTCCAATATTTAGGCTCTTCTACTCGAAACTATGCGTGGGAATCCGGACTAAGCTGGTGTAATTTTCTCATTTCTATTTCAAAATGTCACCTTATGGTTGCCTTGGCTGCATTTCACATCGCATCTCTGTAGGCTCTGCCCCGAAATTGGCCTTCAAAATTTGCATACATATGTCAGAGGCAGTAGCGGTGTTCAGCTTCTTTAAATTCCTCTTCCACAGCCTTCAACAAACCCTAATATTTCAAAGAAAAACAAATTCAACGTAAAATAATATAATGTGGAGAGTACTTATCAGGATAATTCTCGAGAAAAACTGTACTGGACAATCTTCTAAATAGAATTACCTTTTCAAGTAAGTTCCTAGGAAAGGCTGGAGGGGTCACAAACGGTCTCACTTAAAATCCAGTCTCCAAGACCGTACTTACTTATACAGTACAATTACACTACTAATAATTGAAAAGAAAAACACAGTCAACATCAAACAATATAATTACCACAACGCCCATATTTTGAAATAACAACTGAAAAAGTATTATTCTTTTGTCGATCTGAAATAATTGTTCATCTAGCTCCCGATTCAATGTTAGATCTCGCTTCAAATATTGCATGAACCACTTTCATGTGTCCGTCCACTTTTTTTCGATGTTGGCAACAACAACGAGATATATTCTATCGTTGCCATCAATACTGATGGCTGTGAGTAATTGGCCGGGACACGAGCCCTTAAGATGACAACCATCCAAACAGATAATAGAGCGACCGTACTGCAGCAAACCTACCTTGCAAAAAGTCATGCACATATACATTTGTTGGTATACCAATGAATCATGTCCTATCTCGTAAGTTTGTATTTGTAATGTGCTAGTTGGATTTAATCTACATATTTTTACTACGTACAACCAGACTAGCTTGTATTGTTCATTGCTTTTGCCTTCGTTAATTGTTCGAGTTACGATTCTTGCTCTTCTGGTAAATACTGGGTGTAATGTTGACAATCAAATTTTTTCTCACTATCTCGATAATGGAACAGATTTCCCACGTAGATTGACTTTTGAACCTATCCAGATAATGATCTACCACCCATTTTGCTCTAACGTGTCGATTCTCAATTTTTCTCGAACAACTGTGAGAATCGATCAAACTCTTTTTTTGAAATGTAAGCCGTCTTGCATCTGAGAAGCATGTAATCGCCACTCGCACACGTCTTCACACTCAGTCGTCAGTCGCCGCTTGTCACTTTTGATGAATTTGATCCCATAACTATTTTTCAAAGAATATTCGACTATTTTCGCTTTAATATCATTTAAATAACTATATTGTTTTTAAAAACTCGATGAGATTTCTTCTCTTACTGATATGCTTTCGACCTCATCATCTTCTAAACCGACCGGTGTTCGAAGCTCCTCGTCTAGAGTTCTGGAGGTTGAATGCACCTCGAGTTCTTCATTTCCATCTAAGTGATTGAATGCTCGAAGATCACCATATACAGGAATGGCGTGCAAATAGCAATCCATATCGACATTAAAAGTTGTTGGCTCGTCTAAATCAACTACTCTAGGTGAATCAGAATCCCTCGTCGTCGTTTATACAATGAAAATTCTATAGAGCAAGATAATAATGGAGAGATTTTAGAGAGTTAGAGAAAGTGGAGGTGGCGAGAATGGAGAGTGAGCGGCCCTTTAAATAGGGCGGGAGAACGGAGCACCGCTCTCCTATAACGATCCCCCGTTCTCCTATAGCACAGCCTGTGATCAGTCAATAATTGATCACGGGCGGCAGAACGTAAGACTGCTCTGGAGAGAACGGGGGACTGTTTGCCGCCCGTGAACAATTATTGGTTGGTCACGGGCTGCGCTGCAGGAGAACAAGGGACCGTTGAGGGAGAGCGATCCCCCATTTTACACGGGTGTGAGTTGGGGGGTGGAGACCCCTGCACGCATGTGCGGGGCACGTTCTAGCGGGGGGTGACACAGTGGCCCTTAGAAAAGGGGCCATGTGATACCCACAAAATAGGACAAGTGCTCGGGTGTTAATGAATAGCTCAAAATCGAAGATTAAGTGAAGAAAATGGTCAAAGAAATGCAACTAAATGGAATGGTGCAAGGTGTGTGAGGTGGCCGAATATTACATGGTAAGAGAGTGCATGAAATATGGAAGAAAATGGAGTAAAAATAGAAGTGAGAGTTTTTGTAAAACCGTGAAGAAAATAGAGGAAGAAATGGATGTAAAATATAGCAAAAACAAAGTGGAGTGTGTGAAGTGTTATGGCCGAATATGGAGGAGAAGAAAATGAGTATGAGATGAAGAGAAGATGGAAATACCCTTGGCGGACCCGAATAGCTATCTCATGTTGAGCTCTCGGGTGCACGTTTTCCCGAAGGAAAACGACCACCGTAAGCTTAGGTTTTCTTCCTCGAAGCCCTTAACTCTCAAGAGAGCAAGGTGAGGGAAAATAAGAGTTAGCCTAGCAACCTTAAGTTAGGATAACAATGGAGGGCTACTCCACTCAATAGAAATTGAGGAACACCCAAAAGGGGCTTCTAACACTTGGTTAGGAAAATAGGAATTCTCATAAAAAATGGAAAAAAGTTCCATACAAAAACCAATGCTATGCTTAAATAGAAAATCCTATGGTGGATTAGGGTTTGCAAGGAATGGAGGAAAGAATGTGAGCCTTTGGATTAGAGAGCAATCAATGGCCGAGAAAGTTGTTCCTTGTGCGCCAATCAGGTGGCCAAGATGCAGCGCGGGTGGCGCGATCAACGGCTAGTAGTGCAGCATCATGCTGGATCCGTGCGCGCCATCAGGTGGTTCTGGTCAATCCGCGCGCGCCATCGATCAACTGCCAGCGATGCAGATCCGAGTGCGCGCCACGCCAGCAATCCGTGACTCCCTCGCGCGCCAACATCAAACGGCCACCCCTGCTACTTGTGCGCGCCACCTGGTTGCCCAATGCTGCCCCCGCGCTGCGCTAGATCGATGCTCCTCATAAAGCCGGGCCAAACTTGATCAATGGCCATGGTTGTGCCACCTATTTGATCCTTGTTACCACCCACATTGTACCTATAAAAATTTCATACCTTAATTGTGTACTCTTCCTTGGGCTAAGGCTTGATTTGAGGTCCATTTTGTTGAAGTGCTTTCTCATTTGTTGAACAAATCTTCAACCCATCATCCACCAACATGCATCTAATTCTAACCACACAAATAATTTACCACCCTGGCTCGGAGCGCTACTTGGCTCACTCTAACCCAAATAATTTACAAAAAAAATCGGACACAGCAGAATTTAAAACTAAATCACCCGAAGCTCTCTTATATAATACCTAGCTGCCTAGACTCACTAATTTCTCTTAATCCTAACCGTTAAGCACCACGGCGTCCTTCCCAAAAAATTTCGGCAAAGTAACGCCTGAAAATGGCGCCTCCAAAATGCTAGGTACCTGCAAAGGAATAAATCTCAACCAATCCAGAATACTCCTCATCAACTTATCCAGCATACGAAATCACCAAACAGCAGTAAAGAGGGAAACTAAAATACTAACATCCCTAGTGAAGAAAGTCCACAGTATAGGGCGACACATCACCCTTAACTATGACTATATACACAATTACAAATAGCTATACCATAACTCTCAAAACATCAACTAAAAGAAAGTTACGCATTCCCATCATTTCTACAAATAAACATTTACAATAAACTACTAACAGACAAAGCCCACATCCCCCGAAGACCATGGTCGAGATGCCCCGACAGCTGCCTGCACCGGCATACAATTACGGTTCAATCTCATAGAGACCCTCCCGAGGTGCTCCACGAGCACTACTCCCCGGCGAGGCAGCTCTATTCGATATTACGGTTCAATCTCATAGAGACCCTCCGAGGTGCTCCACGAGCACTACTCCCCGGCGAGGCAGCTCTATTCGATATTACGGTTCAATCTCATAGAGACCCTCCGAGGTGCTCCACGAGCACTACTCCCCGGCGAGGCAGCTCTATTCGATATTACGGTTCAATCTCATAGAGACCCTCCGAGGTGCTCCACGAGCACTACTCCCCGGCGAGGCAGCTCTATTCGATATTACGGTTCAATCTCATAGAGACCCTCCGAGGTGCTCCACGAGCACTACTCCCCGGCGAGGCAGCTCTATTCGATATTACGGTTCAATCTCATAGAGACCCTCCCGAGGTGCTCCACGAGCACTACTCCCCGGCGAGGCAGCTCTATTCGATATTACGGTTCAATCTCATAGAGACCCTCCCGAGGTGCTCCACGAGCACTACTCCCCGGCGAGGCAGCTCTATTCGATATTACGGTTCAATCTCATAGAGACCCTCCCGAGGTGCTCCACGAGCACTACTCCCCGGCGAGGCAGCTCTATTCGATATTACGGTTCAATCTCATAGAGACCCTCCGAGGTGCTCCACGAGCACTACTCCCCGGCGAGGCAGCTCTATTCGATATTACGGTTCAATCTCATAGAGACCCTCCCGAGGTGCTCCACGAGCACTACTCCCCGGCGAGGCAGCTCTATTCGATATTACGGTTCAATCTCATAGAGACCCTCCCGAGGTGCTCCACGAGCACTACTCCCCGGCGAGGCAGCTCTATTCGATATTACGGTTCAATCTCATAGAGACCCTCCGAGGTGCTCCACGAGCACTACTCCCCGGCGAGGCAGCTCTATTCGATATTACGGTTCAATCTCATAGAGACCCTCCGAGGTGCTCCACGAGCACTACTCCCCGGCGAGGCAGCTCTATTCGATATTACGGTTCAATCTCATAGAGACCCTCCCGAGGTGCTCCACGAGCACTACTCCCCGGCGAGGCAGCTCTATTCGATATTACGGTTCAATCTCATAGAGACCCTCCCGAGGTGCTCCACGAGCACTACTCCCCGGCGAGGCAGCTCTATTCGATATTACGGTTCAATCTCATAGAGACCCTCCGAGGTGCTCCACGAGCACTACTCCCCGGCGAGGCAGCTCTATTCGATATTACGGTTCAATCTCATAGAGACCCTCCCGAGGTGCTCCACGAGCACTACTCCCCGGCGAGGCAGCTCTATTCGATATTACGGTTCAATCTCATAGAGACCCTCCGAGGTGCTCCACGAGCACTACTCCCCGGCGAGGCAGCTCTATTCGATATTACGGTTCAATCTCATAGAGACCCTCCCGAGGTGCTCCACGAGCACTACTCCCCGGCGAGGCAGCTCTATTCGATATTACGGTTCAATCTCATAGAGACCCTCCCGAGGTGCTCCACGAGCACTACTCCCCGGCGAGGCAGCTCTATTCGATATTACGGTTCAATCTCATAGAGACCCTCCCGAGGTGCTCCACGAGCACTACTCCCTGGCGAGGCAGCTCTATTCGATATTACGGTTCAATCTCATAGAGACCCTCCGAGGTGCTCCACGAGCACTACTCCCCGGCGAGGCAGCTCTATTCGATATTACGGTTCAATCTCATAGAGACCCTCCCGAGGTGCTCCACGAGCACTACTCCCCGGCGAGGCAGCTCTATTCGATATTACGGTTCAATCTCATAGAGACCCTCCGAGGTGCTCCACGAGCACTACTCTCCGGCGAGGCAGCTCTATTCGATATTACGGTTCAATCTCATAGAGACCCTCCCGAGGTGCTCCACGAGCACTACTCCCCGGCGAGGCAGCTCTATTCGATATTACGGTTCAATCTCATAGAGACCCTCCGAGGTGCTCCACGAGCACTACTCCCCGGCGAGGCAGCTCTATTCGATATTACGGTTCAATCTCATAGAGACCCTCCGAGGTGCTCCACGAGCACTACTCCCCGGCGAGGCAGCTCTATTCGATATTACGGTTCAATCTCATAGAGACCCTCCCGAGGTGCTCCACGAGCACTACTCCCTGGCGAGGCAGCTCTATTCGATATCACTGTTCAGTCTATTATTATCACAACACAACACTTGTAGAGACCCTCCCGAGGTGCTCCATGAGCACTACTCCCCGGCGAGGCAACTCTACTTGCTGTCACTGGCTAGTGCAATGCATCCCTTGCAGGGACCCTCCCGAGGTGCTCCACGAGCACTACTCCTACTGGGGATCACGATGCATTTCTCTTTATTTCTATACATTTAATGCTCACTCCTTAAACCCGTGCTCACAACTTATCTTTCATAGTTCAAAAACCCTGACGCATACCACATAATGCACAACATAAATAAAACACAACAAGCAAACAACCAAACAAACAAACATTCCTACCGTTCCGTGGTGTAGGCCCGAAGGCAACAAAACACACAATCCTCTACTTACCTGGCGTCCTATCTCGCTGAGGATACTCGGTTCCCTGCCCATCTACGGCTCGACCTACGACAAATATTCAAACTTCATTAAAATCAAGCCTACATCCACCAATTACTCTCAAACTACTATTTCTAGCCTAATCCAACTAAAACCTAACTAAACGAGCCACTAATTTGGGTTCGGTAAAAACCGACCCGAAACTTCAAACGTGCATAACTTTCGCGTCGGATATCAGGAATTGAACGATTCTAGCGGCCACGTACTCCTCTAATAACCTATTTTAACCTACCAAAAGGAATTTTAAAACAAACGACCGCAGCTAGGTCAAAAATGACAAAACCCGATTCTGCCCTAAACCGAAAATTTTCCCTTTTCTAGTTTTTCATCAATTCTCATCCAATTACTCACCAATCAACTACCCTCACACCCAATTAACACAATTTAATGGAATTCCAGGGATTAAACTAGAGAACCCGAACCCCACACATTGGGAGTTCTCGGTTTTCAGCCCCAATCGACACTCTCCCTTGCCCGACCATTCACGCCAGTCAAAGCCCAGCCATTTGATGCCGAGACTATCCAAAAAAAATGGTCGGTGGTCGGAGCCCAAGCTGGCTCGCCATTCACGGGCTCAAGCAGAACGAAAACAGGGAAGAGAAGCTACCTGTTTTCGGTCGGGTCTGGCGCGGAGAAAAGCGAACCGAGCTCTGGCTTCAGCTCGCCCAAGTTCGCTTGTCTGAACGGTGGCCGGAATCGCATGGTCACCGTCGGAAGGAAGTCGCTCGCGCTCTTCTCTCGTCGGGCTCGGGTTACAGAAGCAAAGCAGAATGGCTTCTTCGTGAAGCCATTCTATTTCTATATATATTTTTTTTATTTTTTTTAGTTAAATGACTAAATTACCCTCACATATTGAACTTCCGTATTTCCGTTAATTTTGCGTCCACTCGACCTACAATTTTAGAAACCCTCTTCCAAATAAAATCCCAAGTTTTTAATAAACTAAATAACCCGTTAAATTCCATAAATTGACTCTCCAATCCTTCCTTTCTAAATTTAAATAATTTTAAGATCCATAACTTAATTAAATCTAAAGCAGTAAACATTGAGGAAAAATTCTCAGGTGTTACAGCATGTCATCCCCTTTGAGTGGTTGAGGATTTGACCTTAAATCCGATGGTTCAGCCACCTCTTCTCGAGTTTCACTTCCAACAAAAGGGGTCAAAACTTGGGCACTAAAGATGGATGATAAGGGTGTCATTAGAAATCAGGTGGTCTCTCTAAAATTTCCTTTGGTCAGAGCGGTATGATTGAATCCGTGAACTACTTTGGAGGGTGATTTCTCAGTGATGGGATGAAAGTTTCCAAAGTAGTCAAATTTGGCATGTAGCAACAATGGGTTTTCGTTATACTCTGTCAACCAAAGAAGGATTATGTTTCTCCTTAAGACAACAATTGCAAGCTTTACATTTAATTGAACTTTGTCCCTCGTTCGATGGTAAAATTTTTGATAGTCACATGGTGGGGTTAATGGATTCGATGATCCACCCATTCGTGAACTACGACATTTGTTGAGTACAAAGGGGGTCAAGTTCCTTTTCATTTGCATGGCTCTAATAAGGAATGTAGGAAGGCAATATGTAGGCTCAAGGCCATAGGCTATCTTCTTCGCAATTGGGCGTGAAAGAAGGCGGGATCCTTCAATACTCGGAAAAGAATGAGGTGGGGCAATGATCATACTACCTACTCCAAAAATACTTCCCTCACTTAACTCCCTTGTCTCTTGATGCCACGATGATATGTCTTCCAAATGGTAAGGCATCTCTTCTTCATATAAGGGATTAAGGTGCCACTTGATAAAGGATGGTTCTTGCTCTTGTCGTGTGGCCTCATCACGAGCCACTTGATCGGGAGTCATAAGTAGCAAATTGATTTTTCTACCTCTAAAGTTAAAAGTATAGTGGTTTAGAAATCTATCATATTGTACTCTCCGGTCGTAATGCCATGGTCGTCCTAATAACATGTGGCTGGCATTTATTGGTACAACGACGCAAAGAATCGAGTCTTTATACTTACCAACAGTGAAATCTACGATGACTTGCTCAATTACCACAATATTAGCTCTATCATCTAACCAACTCAATTTGTAAGGTCTAGGGTGATTAGTAGTTTCTAACCCTAATTTACCGACCATGTCTTGTGATGATGCATTTATACAACTGCCTCCATCAATAATTAAGGAGCATACCTTGTCTTTGACTGCACAACGACTGTGGAAGATATTTTCTCGTTGACAATCTTCTCTCATAGTCTTAGATACCAAGGCACGCCTTATGACTAATAGTAGAGGTCCTTCTTGAGCTGTACAATCTTCGGCTTCTTGATCACTCTCTTCTACGATCTCTTCTTCGACCTTATTGTACTGTCCTTCGTCATTTTCACTTTTCCATTCACCAGTTGATTTCTTAATGACCATAACACGATGGTTAGAGCATTCGTTAGTATAATGCCTTTTCCTAGACATTTGAAGCATTGGACATCTCGTGATCTTGGTTCTTTTGGTCGGTTTTCTTGAGTTTTGTTCGTTGGTGGGGAATTGTGAGTGGTATTTGATCCTTTCGGAGGCTAATTACGATTGAGTGGCCTCTTGTCATCATTCTTTGGGGTAGACTTGTCATGATCAAAATTTCTTGGTGGAAACTTGTTAGGGAAATTGCTTTTTCACTTTCTTTTCAATTGTCTCTCCACCGTGAGGGCCAACTGAATGACCAAGTCCATAGCCTCCAATTGTTGCATTTCCACCGCATCACCTATTTCGCAGTTGAGTCCTCAAATAAACCTTGCGATTAGTTGTTCTTTCGGTTCCTCAATAGCACAGCGCATATTGAGTGTCTCAAAATCCGTAAGGTACTCGTCAATGATAAGGTTATCTTGCCTAAGGTTATGGAGTTGGTGGAAAAGCTCGTGTCTATAGTGTCGGGGGACAAACCTCTTATGCATTAGTTCTTTCATGGAATTCCATGTGGAAACGGGGTAACCTATGGATCGCATTCTTTGGGCTTTAAGATTGGACCACCATAATGCGGCGTGGCCCGTGAGTTCGAGTGAGGCGAGTTGAATTTTTACTCTCTCGGAGTAATCATGACAATCAAAAACTCGCTCAACCTTGTCAACCCAATCCAAAAAGGTGTGTCCGTCACACGCTCCATTGAAAGGGGGAATTGTTATCTTAACATTACAGAGGTCATCGTTGTCCCTTCGACGATTCGGGCGATATTGTTCTTCATCATCTCCCGCCCATTCTTCATCCTCCGAGTCATAATATCGGTGTTTCCTTCTTTGGGGCTCGGCCCATTCTTCTTCCTCTAAATGTTGTTGAAAAGGGGTTTGACGTCTAGGACGTTCGTGTCTAAGCCTAGAGGAGGTTTCTTGTGAAGGATCTCGTTCGTGGGATTCTCTTCGGGGATGGTTTGTCATATGTTCTTTAAATTGGGCCATCTCAAGGGAAACGTCTTTGATTTGTTGTGTAAGGGCACTAACCAAGCTCGTTAAGGCATTGATTTGACCTTGCATGCCATCTTACATGCTAGATTCACCCTCGTGACATATGTGTTCGGGAGGGGGAGTGTCCCTAACCTGATTGGGTTCTTGATGTGGTGTATCTCGTGTAAAGCCACTTCTATTAGTCATTACTAAGTGTTAGGTATTTAATTTAAATCCTAAATTTAATTTTTTTAATTCTTGTCTAAGTTGTTTTATCATAAGTTAGTGAGGTGATTATCTATTTAGTGTCTTAGATGAATTTTAGGCACTAAGGAATGATTCCTAGCTAAGACAATAATGAATAAAAATCATGCTCACAATTAACATTTAAAAATTTTGAAATCAATAACAACTTAGCAATTTCAACAAATACTTGGTAACTTACTTTAAAAATGAAATTTCAATAAGTGTCCTAGTACCACAATTCGAACCAAAATTAACAACTTTAAGCTAGATTCACTTAAAATAATATTAATACCAACTAAATAACTCCCAAAAACAGCAAGTAATAACATTTAAACTATAACACCCGGTTTTACGGGATTTTATTATTCCAATAAATAGTGGCATTTTTGTAAATATGTCAAATTAAGTCCGTTTTGTGAACGAAAAATTTTAACAGAGCCTTAATAATAAATTGAAATTTATGGTGAAATATGAAAATTTGAAGGAACTGAATCGTTGGATAAATAACGGAACAAAGGATGAAATTAATACAAAATCAATGGAATGGCAAAACGGTCATTTGACAAGTCAATTTTAAAAAAAAGGCAAAAACCTTTTTCTTCTTCTCCAGAACACTTCACGATTTCCTTTTTCTCTTCCCCTCTCAGCGATTCTCTTCTCCTCCCGCGGCGATTCCTCACTTCCGGTGACCAACGTTCTTCCGATCGACTCCGGCTCTTCACGATTTCTTCTCCGATCAACGTTCTAGGTAAGATTCTATAGTTTTCGAACGTTGGATTTCGGTTTTATAGAGTTTAAATGATTAGGTCTCGTTTAGGGTTTTTGTAAAATTGTCGGATTAAGTTAAAAATTGTTAGGGTTACCCTATTTACGACCTTAGTCAACGTATTGATGATTGTTTGACCAAGTTAGACGATTTATTGGTGAATGTTAGGGTTTTAGAGGTTTGGAGCTTTGGGAAACTTCATTAATGGAGGTTTTGAAATGTCGAGCACGAATTGCTCGACGAAATGCCTCAATGAGTTAAATTAGAGTTTCAGGAAATTTCCTTTAGTTAGGAGTTTCGTCGATCTTCGAAATTTGATTTCCTAGGCTCGATTTTAATTACGATTGTTGTGAATTGCTATAGGTGAACAATGCTCGTGGACGGAGCTTAAATTGCAACGGACGTGAGGTAAGTCTTCGTGACTCGCTTAGCCGATTGGCCTACACCATAAGATTTATGTTGATTGAGGAAATTAGAGATGTAGAACGTGTTGGGTAAATAAGTTGGGTAGTAGTTTTAGGTTTGGTTAAGTTGTTGATTGTTTAAGTTCATTGTTTGTATGTCTCGATTTGCTTATGGCATAGTACATGTTCATGCATCATGGTTTTTGAAAGGCATCAAAAAAGAAATTTCTATGCATATTTTCATGAAAACAAAAAGGTTAAAGAAAAGGTAAAAAGTATGTATTGATGGTCACGTCGGTGGCGGTGGTTCAGACATGGCTATCGGCTGAAGCATGTTTTCCCCCGAGTAGATACAAGGGGCTATCCAATCATCGGATGTGCCGCTTCTATCTACTGAGAGCGAAGCCCTGGTGACATTTTAAATGAAATGAATAGCGAAAAGGTAGGATGCATGTTTCACGAACCGCATATGCATAGCATTCACGTGCATTCACGTAGACTTACTGAGCCTCTAGCTCATATTTTATTTCTATGGTGTAGGTAATTTCGAGACAGGTGAGGACGACGTTCCTCCACCCGATGTATGAGCATGTTGATGGAGAATGGCCCGTGGGAGTGTGTTGGCGCAGTCGACGCTATTTTTGACCCGTGGGGATGTAAGTAAATGTTTTAGGAATTTTGATAGATAGAAACGTAGAAAAATTGTATAGTGGAACCATATTAGGATGCTTGGTAACTGGATAGAAAATGTATGGCATTTTGTGGTGTTTTGTTATTTTCAAACAGGGAGAAATGTTCAAATTTTAAACGGAATCACGCGATTCATTTTTATGAAATTTGGTTACGTTTTAAATATGTTTTGAGTCAGTTCTTTTTTTTTTTTTTTTTTTTTTTTTTTTTTTTTTTTTTTTTTTTTTTTTTTTTTTTTTTTTTTTTTTTTTTTTTTTTTTTTTTTTTTTTTTTTTTTTTTTTTTTTTTTTTTTTTTTTTTTTTTTTTTTTTTTTTTTTTTTTTTTTTTTTTTTTTTTTTTTTTTTTTTTTTTTTTTTTTTTTTTTTTTTTTTTTTTTTTTTTTTTTTTTTTTTTTTTTTTTTTTTTTTTTTTTTTTTTTTTTTTTTTTTTTTTTTTTTTTTTTTTTTTTTTTTTTTTTTTTTTTTTTTTTTTTTTTTTTTTTTTTTTTTTTTTTTTTTTTTTTTTTTTTTTTTTTTTTTTTTTTTTTTTTTTTTTTTTTTTTTTTTTTTTTTTTTTTTTTTTTTTTTTTTTTTTTTTTTTTTTTTTTTTTTTTTTTTTTTTTTTTTTTTTTTTTTTTTTTTTTTTTTTTTTTTTTTTTTTTTTTTTTTTTTTTTTTTTTTTTTTTTTTTTTTTTTTTTTTGGGTGATTGGTGGAGTGTGGATTGTATGTAGGTAGTAGTGTTGTTATGTTGAAATTGTGAAGGAAGAATTGATGAAGTGTGTGTGTGCAGGGCAATCGAAGGGAGAAAGAAAAAGTGAAGGGAGGCAGCTCTCTGGATAAAAATCTAGAGAGCTTGCCGATCGATAACCAGGGAAGGCGATCGATCGGCCATCTTTGGTCACGCTCTGGAAAAAATTCCAAAACGTGTGCCGATCGATCGCCCTTACCGATCGCGAGGGGCGATCGATCGCCTGGTGTGGGGGCGATTGATCACCCCCCTTATTTTGGTTCAGCCGATCGATCTGCCATGTAAAATTTCAGGCAGTTGCCCTTTTTGCCCTCGGTTCTTTTGGCTGATTGATTCTCCTATTTTATTATATTTTCTTAAAATGGTTTTGAGGATGTTTTAATTGATTTAGAGGTTTAAAAAGAAAAAAAAAAATTACGGGAAATTAAGGGTAAAGAATTAGGGACGTTACAATTATGGTATCAGAGCCCCCGGGTTTTAAAAGCTGTTCTGTAGACTGCTCAACTGCACAGCCAGTACATGGACATCCTTCCTCAACTGTAAGTACATTTAAATATTTTCTTTGATTTTGATTTCTTAGGATTACTTGTTTTTAACTTTTATAGGAATTATACAATGGTTCGAGGAAAGGACCCTAGGGATGAAGCTCTAGACAAACTTACGGATTTGCTGGACCGTTAGGCCCAGCAAATAGACAGGCAAGCACAACAAATCGAACGTTTAGTAAACCGTGAAGATCGTGAGGCCCGAGAGGTGATTGTTCCAAACCATCGTGGCATGGAAAGATTCCAAAAACTATAACCTCCGGTATTCAACGGACAGTCATCGGACCCATCTTTAGCCGAAGAGTGGATCCGAACTATAGAGGATATGCTAGGGTACGCGGAGATAGAGAATGGGAATAAGGTTGTCTACGTCACCTTTCATTTGGCGTTGGATGCTCGTTTTTGGTGGGATTCGATTAAAGCAACTACGGACGTGACAATTATGACGTGGGAGCGGTTTAAGACCGTGTTTTTTGATAAATATTTCAGTCGTACGGTGAGGTCGGCTAAGAGGACAGAATTTACGCAGTTGAAGCAAACTGGTTCAGTTGCGGAATATATTCAGAAGTTCGAGGCCTTGTCTCGGTTTGCACCGCGTCTGGTGAACGATAATGAAGATAAGGTGCACCAATTTATGGACGGACTGAATCCGAAAATTCGGATGAATATTATAGTGTCGGGGATTCTAGATGTGCCTTACTCAGAGATCGCAGCGAGAGCTTTGGACTTCGAGGCTGCCCAGTCGACTTGTGTTAAACCAAGGGAGCCAGCTAAGGGCTTCTTTCGTGAGATCCAACCTCAACTCAGGAATAGAGGCTGGCAACAAAAGACACAACCCCAACAACAATTGCAAAGAAGCGTTAAACGGCCTTATGAGGGAGGAAAATATCAGGACAAGGGGAAGCAAGTTCAAGGGGCTACTCAAAAGCCTATTTGTCCTAAGTGCCAGAAAGAACATTACGGCGATTGTCGGATGGGTACCAACAGGTGCTATAGATGCGGGGAGATTGACCATTTTATCATGAACTGTCCATTATTGAACCGAAATCAACCAGGCAAGGATCAATAGGGCAGAGACCAGAGGAGAGTGATGCCAAGGATCTTTGATTTCATCGAGCCTAGCGACGTCGACGACGAGGCTCAGCCATCTGTTATAGCAGGTACTATCTTAGTCATGGGTGTACCAGTATTTTCTTTGATAGACACGGAAGCTACGCACTCCTTCATTTCAACTACTTGTATGACTAGATTGAGGTTAGAATCTGAGTTAGCAGAGTATGAGTATAGAGTGATGCTGCCTTCGGGAGCGAATATGCAGTCCGATCGTATCTTCCAAGGCAACGTCGTCTCTGTAGGGATTAATACCCTTTATGCTTGCCTGATAGTCATGAGCATAGAGCGGTACGATCTTATTTTGGGAATGGACTGGCTGGCACGCCATTTCGCTACCATCGACTACCGATCCGGATTGGTAACTTTTCGGCCTCCGGATAAGGCAGAGTTTTCATATCAGGAAACAAATAGATCGAGTGCGTCGCCTATTTCCTATTCCATGAAGGTCCGAGAGCAGTTTAGAAGCGAATGCTCAGTTTATCTGGCTACAGTGGTCAATACTCAGTTGCTTAACGGAGTAAAGCTAGAAGACCTTCCAGTGGTTAGAGAATTCTCTGAGATCTTCCTCGACAATCTTCCCGGATTACCGCCGGATAGAGAGATGGAGTTCACCATTGATGTTTATCCAGGCTCAGGGCCTGTATCAAAGAATCCGTACATACTGGCACCTCTTGAACTAAAGAAACTGAAGACTCAGTTGGACGAGTTGTTAGACAAATGGTTCATTCGACCCAGTTTCTCTCCTTAGGGTGCGCCAGTTTTGTTTATTAAGAAGAAAGACGGAACTCTCCGAATGTCTGTTGATTACAGAGAATTGAATGCTAACGGTGAAGAATAAGTATCCACTACCCCAGATTGATGACCTGTTTGATCAACTGCAGGGTGCCCGAGTGTTTTCGAGGATCGACCTATGCCAGGGTTATTATCAGTTGAAGGTCCAGAGGGAAGATGTTCAGAAAACGGCCTTCTGAACGAGGTATGGACATTACGAATTTCTTGTGATGTTTTTTGGACTTATGAATGCTCCTGCAGCGTTTATGGATTTGATGAAACATGTTTTTAAGGAGTATTTAGACAAGTTTATCGTCGTCTTCTTTGATGACATCTTGATCTATTCAAAGACAAAGGAAGAGCACGAGGAGCATTTGTGGATTGTTCTTAGGATTTTATGTCAGCACCAATTGTATCCAAAGTTCTCTAAGTGCGAGTTTTGGCTGGACAGAATAAGCTTTCTTGGCCATATCATATCTCAGGAGGGAATCTCAGTGGATCTAGCTAAGATCGAAGTTGTCAGGGATAGGCCACAGCCTAAAAACGTGCGTGAGGTACGCGGGTTTCTCGGATTGGCTGGATATTACAGGAAGTTCATCGAGGGATTTTCAAAGATCGCAGTCTCTCTTTCACGTTTGACCAGGAAAAATGAAAACTTTTTATGGTCTGCTGCATGCGAAAAGAGCTTCAATGAGCTGAAACAAAGACTGACTACAACACCAGTGTTAACGTTGCCTGTTGAAGGCGATAAGTTCAGTATTTGTTGTGACGCCTCAAAGATCGGACTGGGGTGTGTATTGATCCAGGAAGGAAGAGTCATTGCTTATGCTTCTACGCAGTTGAAGCCGTATGAGCAAAATTATCCGACAAACGATCTTGAGCTTGCAGCGGTTTTTTTTGCGTTAAAAATTTGGAGACACTATCTGTATGGGCAGCAGTGTGAGCTGTTCTCAGATTACAGGAGCTTAAAAATATTTGTTTACGCAGAAAGAACTTAATATGCGACAGTAAAAGTGGTTGGAGTTCGTTAAAGATTATGATTTTGAAAGTAAATACCACCTAGGGAAGGCAAATAAAGTCGCAGACGCCTTGAGCAGGATGCCTTCTACTAGTCAGCCTTCACTTGCATCGATGTCGGTAATGCTAAGGTCTGAGATCGAGAGGTTTGATGTGGAGATTGTGGCCGAGTTGTCCACTATGCTCACGAACATTTCTCTTAGGCTGACAATAATTTACAAGCTCCGAGAAGCTCAGAAGGAAGACTTGGACTGTGAGAGATATCGATTGAGCATGACGTCTGAGGACCAGTCCAATTTCAGCCTGTCGGATGATGGCGTATTGAGGTTCAGACATAGGTGGTATCTACCTAACAATGAAGAATTGAAGAGAGAAATCTTGGCCGAGGCACACTCTTCAGCGTACTCAGTGCATCCCGGAAGCACGAAAATGTATAGAGACCTGAGGCAACACTTTTGGTGGCCGAACATGAAGAGAGAGATTGCCAGGTACGTGGAAACCTGCCTGGTTTGTCAACAGGTTAAGGCGGAACAACAAATGCCAGCCGGAACCTTACAGCCACTGCCGATTCCGGATTAGAAATGAGAGCAAATCTCTATGGATTTCATTGTTGGACTCCCGAGAACGACGAAAGGGCATGATGGCATCTGGGTGATTGTGGACCGTTTGACAAAGACGGTCCACTTTCTATCAGTGAAGATGACCTATTCCATGGATCACCTTGCCGAGCTATATGTGCAGGAGATTGTCAGATTACACGGAGTGCCTATTTCGATTGTCTCCAATAGAGATGCCAGGTTTACTTTAAAGTTCTGGAAGAGTTTACATAAGGCTATGAGAACTCAGTTGAATTTTACCACGGCGTTTTCATCCTCAGACTGACGGACAGACAGAAAGAACAAATCAGATTCTTGAGGATATGCTTAGAGCTTGCGTGCTGGAGTATCAAGGCTCGTGGAGTCGATATTTGCCCTTGATTGAGTTTTCGTACAACAACAGCTTCCAGACTACGATTGACATGGCTCCGTATGAGGCATTGTATGGTCGAAAGTGTAGGTCTCCGCTATACTGGGATGAGGTTGGCGAAGCTAGCAAAATCAGCCCAGATATTTTGCAGCAAACAGTGGAGAAGATCGCTGTTATTAGACAACGTATCGAGATATCACAGAGCCGCCAAAAGAGTTATGCTGACACTAGACGGAGGAACTTGGAGTTTGAGGAGGGTGATGAGGTATATTTGAAGATTTCTCCGTTTAAGGGCGTTATGCGGTTCGGAAGAAGAGACAAGTTGAACCCTTGTTATGTGGGGCCCTCTCCTATTTTGAAGAGGATCAGGACTATAGCGTACAGATTACAGCTTCCGGCATCCATGGAAAGTATTCACGATGTGTTTCATGTGTCCATGCTCAGAAAATGCATGCGTGATTGTAACGCCCCGAGTTTTCTGAACTCGGTTCGCTACTCATGACATAGAACGGGACTAAGAAATCTTAAGGAAAGTTTTAAAATTTCACCAAACGATAAAAATTTAAATCTTTAAATCTTCAAATCTTATAGCGGAAAACTTTCGTAAAAACGACATTTTTATAAAAATGAAACGAATAGACAAAATATTAAAACGTTGACTGAGAGAAATGAAAACTCAAAGCACATCTACCGCCGAACAGTGCCAGCCGAAGTAGTGATTACAAGCGACATCTACCGCTGAACAGTGTCAGCGGTAGAAGCAAAAACAAAAGGCATCTTCTGCTTCCTACATCCACCACTCGCGTCAGCCGAACAACACGTCGACTTTCACGCATCGTTCGCTCACATCTACCGACTCCACGTCGGCTACTCACAATTTACCGATCACAAAACGACAAATCTTCTACTCACATCTGTCGATCACAAAACGACAAATCTTCTACTCACATCTGCCGATCACAAAACGACAAATCTTCTACTCACATCTGCCGATCACAAAACGACAAATCTTCTACTCACATCTGCCGATCACAAAACGACAAATCTTCTACTCACATCTGCCGATCACAAAACGACAAATCTTCTACTCACATCTGCCGATCACAAAACGACAAATCTTCTACTCACATCTGCCGATCACAAAACGACAAATCTTCTACTCACATCTGCCGATCACAAAACGACAAATCTTCTACTCACATCTGCCGATCACAAAACGACAAATCTTCTACTCACATCTGCCGATCACAAAACGACAAATCTTCTACTCACATCTGCCGATCACAAAACGACAAATCTTCTACTCACATCTGCCGATCACAAAACGACAAATCTTCTACTCACATCTGCCGATCACAAAACGACAAATCTTCTACTCACATCTGCCGATCACAAAACGACAAATCTTCTACTCACATCTGCCGATCACAAAACGACAAATCTTCTACTCACATCTGCCGATCACAAAACGACAAATCTTCTACTCACATCTGCCGATCACAAAACGACAAATCTTCTACTCACATCTGCCGATCACAAAACGACAAATCTTCTACTCACATCTGCCGATCACAAAACGACAAATCTTCTACTCACATCTGCCGATCACAAAACGACAAATCTTCTACTCACATCTGCCGATCACAAAACGACAAATCTTCTACTCACATCTGCCGATCACAAAACGACAAATCTTCTACTCACATCTGCCGATCACAAAACGACAAATCTTCTACTCACATCTGCCGATCACAAAACGACAAATCTTCTACTCACATCTGCCGATCACAAAACGACAAATCTTCTACTCACATCTGCCGATCACAAAACGACAAATCTTCTACTCACATCTGTCGATCACAAAACGACAAATCTTCTACTCACATCTGCCGATCACAAAACGACAAATCTTCTACTCACATCTGCCGATCACAAAACGACAAATCTTCTACATCCATCGATGGACTACATCCACCGATAGACAAAACTCTCGACTTCTACCGTTAGACAGCATCTACCGATAGATAATACACTCAACATCTACCGATAGACATCATCTACCGATAGATCAAAAACACTCTAAATAAGGAACAAATCCGACTGCTAAAGAACTTGTACACATTGCTGAAATCATTCAACAACATAAATTCACAAATTTTCTTAAAAATTCAGAATAACAAATTACAACTAAAACCAAAATCATGATTCCATATTCACAAAAGAACCACAGAAGCGTTAAAAATAGAAAACATCAAACTACTACTGTCATGAAAATCCTCAGGACACTTCATCAAAACACTTAACCACTAGACCTTACATACTGACAGAAGTTAAACCGCCTCATCAGAGCACCAAACCGTGGCATAAAAGTGCTCCTCCAACTTACCTATTCCTCAGTAAACTCAGAGAATTCACCTGTTGAAACCTTAGCACCTACATCACAAAACTCATCTATTAGCCTAATGCTAAGTAAGTAAAGCAATAATGAAATGAAATGCTGAAACATAAATCCTAGACATGTAGTTTCTACTTTCACATCTCAGTTGCATATGCATTCGTTTCTGCTCTGATCCCCTTGTGAAATTGGGAGTTGGATCACTCCTCCCAAAGTCATACATCCTCTCTCTTGATTAAGGGGCGGATTAGTTCCCTTAATAACTGATCTGTTTCAATCGGTTCAATCCTCACCATGCCATCATACATTTAAATTCATTTTCGTATACTTTTAAAACATGATACATGTTAAACTGAAAACATACATAACATGCATAAACCTACTGTTTTGTGATGTAGGCCCGAAGGCACACACATACTCTACTTACTTGGCTTCTTGGAAATGCTCGGTTTCGAACTACTTCGGAAGTTTTGCTCACCTAAGTCATAAACAGAATATCAATTAGATTTTTACTAAACTTCATTCTAATCTATTCAGAAATCTAAGTAATCTAGTTTGGGAGCTCTATACATGGTGCATTCCCGATTCACCACAAAACTGAACTAACTCCCACCTACAGCATTCACCAAAGCTCACATCTATAATCCTCTCTACCAACACTAGTTACAATGTAACTCGAAATCGAAGTAGACTCACCTAGTTTGGGGCAAAATCGGAGAGGGAATCGCCTGGAGAGCTCTGCTGAGCTTGAGCTGACTACCGAGAGAGAAAGTATGGAAAATAGTGGCAGCTATGGTGTATTAATCATAAAACATCTTTCCTTAAATAGGTTACCACTATAATCCTCTATTTACCATTATGCCACTACTTAGTCATTTATTAACCTAATCACTAATTCTCCCAATTTCATTCCATAAAACGTACGCTACAAGTTGGTTAAGTAAATTGGTTCAATAAAACCGGGTGTTACAATCTACCCTCCTTAAAAGAATTTTGTCCTCAAAATTCATTACTTGAATAATTCTAGATATTGGTCCATTCCTCAAAATTCATTACCTGAATAATTCTAGATATTGGTCCATCATATCCTACTGGCGCTTCCAGGTTGTCTCCTCTACACCTTCACAACATAGTCTAGGATCCTTACTGGTTTCTCCTCATAAGTAAGAGTAGGATGGACTTCAATATTCTGCTGTTCCACAATCTGAGTTGGATCCCACATACACTTCTTCAGCATAGAAACATGGAACACATTGTGGATTCCTTCCATAAAGGTTGGTAACTCTAACTGATATGTGGTTTTCCTAATCCTTTTCAAGATTGGAAAAGGTCCAATAAATCTGGGATTCAACTTGTCTCTTTTCCCAAATCTCACAACTCCTTTGAATGGTGATACCTTAAGAAAAACTTCATCACCTACTTCGAATTCCAATTCTCTACGTCTGCAATCAGCATAATTTTTCTGTCGGCTCTGAGCTGTCAAGATTCTTTGTTGGATGAGAGCAATCTTCTCAACTGTTTGTTGCACAATGTCAGGACCAATCATTCGTGATTCTCCAACTTCATCCCAGTACAGAGGAAATCTACATCTTCGTCCATACAATGCCTCATAAGGTGTCATTCCAATTGTTGCCTGAAAACTGTTATTATAAGAAAACTCCACCAATGATAAGTACTTACTCCAAGAACCCTGAAAATCCAATGTGCATGCACGAAGCATATCTTCTAACGTTTGGATGGTTCTTTTGGATTGTCCATCTGTTTGAGGGTGAAAAGCTGTGCTAAAGTTAAGCTGCGTACCCATAGCAGTGTGCAAACTCTTCCAAAACTTAGATGTAAATCTAGAATCTCGGTCTGAAACTATGGTACTTGGAACTCCATGCAATCTAACAACCTCATGCACATACAACTCGGCGAGCTGATCCATCGAGTAAGTCATCTTTATGGGTAGAAAATGGACAGATTTGGTTAGACGGTCAACTATCACCCAAATTGCATTATATCCCCTAGTTGTTCTAGGCAATCCCACCACAAAGTCCATCGTTATTTGCTCCCATTTCCATTCGGGAACTGGTAAGGGTTGTAACATTCTTGCAGGTCTCTGATGTTTAGCTTTAACTTGTTGACAAACTAAACACAATCCTACGTACTATGCCACACTTCTTTTCATATTTGGCCACCAATAGAGTTGTTTAAGGTCTCTATACATTTTTGTACTTCCAGGATGGACAGAGAGTCTAGAAGAATGTGCCTCCGAAAGAATCTCATTCCGAAGTTCTATAATGGCAAGAACAAACCATCTATTCCTAAACTTAAGGACTCCATCATCAGAATAGTTGAAATCCGATTTACCAGTAGACTCTAAGCTTAATTTGTACTTGTTGCACTCTACATCATTTATCTGAGCTTCCTTTATCCTATCCAAAAGTGTAGGCTTCAAAGACATGCTGAAAGCATGGTTGACACATTGGACACAGCTTCTAAGTTAAATCTTTGAAATTCTGACTCTAAGGCTAACGGCATGTCAAGAATCAAGGCTGATGCTGAAGTCGCCACTCTACTCAATGCATCAACCACAACATTCGCCTTGCCGGGGTGGTATTTAATCTCAAAATCATAATCTTTGACAAACTCCAACCACCGACGTTGTCTCATGTTTAGCTCTTTCTATGTGAAAATATACTTCAGACTTTTATGGTCTGAAAATATCTCACAAGGTTGTCCATACAAGTAATGCCTCCAAATCTTAAGTGCAAAAACCACTGCGGCTAATTCTAAGTCGTGTGGGGTAATTCTTCTCATGTATTTTCAACTGTCTAGAGGCATAAGCTATCACTTTCCCATCTTGCATCAAAACACAACATAGACCAATCTTGGAAGCATCACAATAAATGCTAAACTTTCCATTCTCATCGGGTAATGTCAATATAGGGGCATTGGTCAATTTCTTTTTCAAGGTTTGGATACTGGATTCACAATCCTCTGTCTAAGCATGCTTGATGTTTTTCCTTGTTAACCGAGTGAGGGGTGTTGTAATCTTTGAGAATCCTTCAATAAATTTTCTGTAATATCCTGCTAATCCAAAAAAACTCTGAATATCTGCAGCACTCTTCGGTTGGGGCCACTCCTTGACTGTTTGAACCTTGGTTGGATCGATAGATATTCCATCTCCAGAGATCACGTGACCAAGAAAGTGAACTCTGTCCAACCAAAACTCACATTTAGAAAACTTAGCATAAAGTTGGTGCTATCTTAGTTCTCCTAACACCAAACTCAAATGCCTTGCATGCTCATCCTTGGTACGTGAGTATATTAAGATATCATCAATAAATATTATGACAAATTTATCTAAATACTCATGAAACACTCTATTCATTAGGTCCATGAAGGCTGCTGGTGCATTTGTTAATCCAAAGGACATGACCAAAAACTCATAATGTCCATACCTTGTGCGAAAGGCAGTCTTTGACATATCTTCAAATTTAACTTTTAGTTGATAGTAACCTGACCTTAGGTCAATCTTAGAGAAAACTCGCGCACCATTAAGCTGGTCAAATAAATCATCAATCCTTGGCAATGGATATTTGTTCTTGATAGTTAAACTATTTAATTCCCGATAATCGATGCACATCCACATTGATCCATCCTTCTTCTTGACAAAAAGGACTGGTGCACCCCATGGTGAAAAGCTAGGGCGTATGAACCCTTTCTCCAATAGATCCTCCAACTGTTTCTTTAATTCTTTAAGTTCTGTCAGTGCTAATCTATATGGATTTTTGGACACAGGCTCGGCGCTGGGGTAAACATCTACAACAAATTCAATTTCCCTATCTGGCGGTAAGCCAGGAAGGTCATCTAAAAATACTTCTGGAAAGTCTTGGACAACTAAGACATTTTGAGGACCTGCCTTTCCTACAAGTTGTGTGTCTAAAACACTAGTTAAGAAGCACAAATACTCTCCACATGGGGAAGGTCTAGTGTTGATAGAAGTCATCACAGACATTTCCTTACTCTTCTTCAAGGTTTGAAAGGTATGTTTCAAACCATTAGGAAGTTGAAAACTAACTACTCCATTCCTGCAATCAATTGTGGCGTAATGCTTGAACAACCAATCCATCCCTAGGATTACATCAAATCCCATTATATCCATAATAATGAGATCAGCAGGTAAATCCTTGTTTCCTACTAACACAATACTATTAAGCATCACTCGGCTAGAGTGCATGCATTCACCAGAGGGTAACGTGACATTAAACACATGTTCAGATGGCGTAGGTTGTACATCTAACTTAACAGCAAATGCAGATGCTATAAATGAATGCGTTGCACCAGAATCTATTAAAGTAAAAGCAGGTATAGAGTTGATCAATATTGTACCTGACACTACAGCGGGCTGTTCTTCACCCGACTCCATCATGAAGAATATCCTCAGTTTAATCTTATCAGGGCCACTCTTATGAGCTGGGCAGTCTCTGCTAATATGGCCAACTTTGTTACAATTATAGCATCTGGTGATTCTAGGCTTCGGGCATTCTTTGAACATGTGTCCAACCTCCTCACAGTTGAAACACTTCCCAAAGTTCAATCTACACTCGCCCGGGTGGTTCTTCAAACACTTAGGACACTGGGGAAATTTCCTGGTATTCTGTATTTTCCTTTCTGTTTCTTGGCTATTCTGGCCTTCACTAGGCCTCTTCATTCCTCTCTGTTGGTGTGGCTGGATAAACTTTTGTGGGACCTCCCTTGGTCAAGCACACATTCTTTCAGCTTCTTCCACTTCCAAAGCTGTGGACACAACTTCGCTGAATGTCAGACCTTTAATACCACACAATTTAACTCCTCTGTAAATTTCTGGCTTCAGCCCATGCACAAATTTGAACACCTTATCCTCGTCCTTGTGAGCAAAATGTCCAGCAAACCTGGACAGGGACTCGAATTGCCTACTGTACTCAGCCACAGACCCTGTCTGCTTCAAGTTCAGAAACTCCAACTTCTTTGCAGTTTGGACAGTGCTGTTAAAATACTTTTCAAAGAAAATGTCCTTGAATTGTGACCAAGGCATCGCTAAAACATCAGTGGTGGTCTCTATTGTTTCCCACCAAAGTTGAGCATCACCAGCCAAATGAAATATTGCCAATGTGACCTTGTCTCCTTCTCCAATGTTGACACATCTAAACATACTCTCGATCTTCCTAAGCCATCCTTCAGCAATAACTGGATTAGATGACTGTCCATCAAACGTGGGTGGTCGTAGCCTCCTAAATCTATCTCCAGAATGTTCATTGCTAGAACTCAAGTTGGCACTTCCTTGTACTTCTCGGTTCAACAGCACTCCTAACGGATCGGACTACTGACGCACTAAGTCTGTTTGCTGACGCACCAGATCTGTCAGCTCTGCCTATTACGCTAGGAGGCTCTTCACGCCCGGATTCGTATCTCTCTTGGTACTCTTGGTCTTCCTGGTCGTCTAGACATCTTACTAGATTCCTGCACAAGGTTAGCTACTCTCATAACATCTAATAAATAGGCTAACATAACCTAACAGTTGTTGGAGTACTCCATGCGACGATCGGTACTGATGAGTAATCTTTTGAACGTTTAACAAAATGCTCTGATACCATACTGTAACACCCAGAGTTTTCTGAACTCGGTTCGCTACTCCATGACATAGAACGGGTCTAGAAATCTTAAGGAAAGTTTTAAAATTTCACCCAACGATAAAATTAAAATCTTTAATCTTCAAATCTTACAGCGGAAAAACTTTCGTAAAAAAACGACATTTTTATAAAATGAACGAATATACAAAAGATTTACTCACATCTGCCGATCACAAAACGACAAATCTTCTACTCACATCTGCCGATCACAAAACGACAAATCTTCTACTCACATCTGCCGATCACAAAACGACAAATCTTCTACTCACATCTGCCGATCACAAAACGACAAATCTTCTACTCACATCTGCCGATCACAAAACGACAAATCTTCTACTCACATCTGCCGATCACAAAACGACAAATCTTCTACTCACATCTGCCGATCACAAAACGACAAATCTTCTACTCACATCTGCCGATCACAAAACGACAAATCTTCTACTCACATCTGCCGATCACAAAACGACAAATCTTCTACTCACATCTGCCGATCACAAAACGACAAATCTTCTACTCACATCTGCCGATCACAAAACGACAAATCTTCTACTCACATCTGCCGATCACAAAACGACAAATCTTCTACTCACATCTGCCGATCACAAAACGACAAATCTTCTACTCACATCTGCCGATCACAAAACGACAAATCTTCTACTCACATCTGCCGATCACAAAACGACAAATCTTCTACTCACATCTGCCGATCACAAAACGACAAATCTTCTACTCACATCTGCCGATCACAAAACGACAAATCTTCTACTCACATCTGCCGATCACAAAACGACAAATCTTCTACTCACATCTGCCGATCACAAAACGACAAATCTTCTACTCACATCTGCCGATCACAAAACGACAAATCTTCTACTCACATCTGCCGATCACAAAACGACAAATCTTCTACTCACATCTGCCGATCACAAAACGACAAATCTTCTACTCACATCTGCCGATCACAAAACGACAAATCTTCTACTCACATCTGCCGATCACAAAACGACAAATCTTCTACTCACATCTGCCGATCACAAAACGACAAATCTTCTACTCACATCTGCCGATCACAAAACGACAAATCTTCTACTCACATCTGCCGATCACAAAACGACAAATCTTCTACTCACATCTGCCGATCACAAAACGACAAATCTTCTACTCACATCTGCCGATCACAAAACGACAAATCTTCTACTCACATCTGCCGATCACAAAACGACAAATCTTCTACTCACATCTGCCGATCACAAAACGACAAATCTTCTACTCACATCTGCCGATCACAAAACGACAAATCTTCTACTCACATCTGCCGATCACAAAACGACAAATCTTCTACTCACATCTGCCGATCACAAAACGACAAATCTTCTACTCACATCTGCCGATCACAAAACGACAAATCTTCTACTCACATCTGCCGATCACAAAACGACAAATCTTCTACTCACATCTGCCGATCACAAAACGACAAATCTTCTACTCACATCTGCCGATCACAAAACGACAAATCTTCTACTCACATCTGCCGATCACAAAACGACAAATCTTCTACTCACATCTGCCGATCACAAAACGACAAATCTTCTACTCACATCTGCCGATCACAAAACGACAAATCTTCTACTCACATCTGCCGATCACAAAACGACAAATCTTCTACTCACATCTGCCGATCACAAAACGACAAATCTTCTACTCACATCTGCCGATCACAAAACGACAAATCTTCTACTCACATCTGCCGATCACAAAACGACAAATCTTCTACTCACATCTGCCGATCACAAAACGACAAATCTTCTACTCACATCTGCCGATCACAAAACGACAAATCTTCTACTCACATCTGCCGATCACAAAACGACAAATCTTCTACTCACATCTGCCGATCACAAAACGACAAATCTTCTACTCACATCTGCCGATCACAAAACGACAAATCTTCTACTCACATCTGCCGATCACAAAACGACAAATCTTCTACTCACATCTGCCGATCACAAAACGACAAATCTTCTACTCACATCTGCCGATCACAAAACGACAAATCTTCTACTCACATCTGCCGATCACAAAACGACAAATCTTCTACTCACATCTGCCGATCACAAAACGACAAATCTTCTACTCACATCTGCCGATCACAAAAACGACAAATCTTCTACTCACATCTGCCGATCACAAAACGACAAATTTTCTACTCACATCTGCCAATCACAAAACGAAAATCTTCTACTCACATCTGCCGATCACAAAACGACAAGTCTTCTACTCACATCTGCCGATCACAAAACGACAAATCTTCTACATCCACCGATGGACTACATCCACCAATAGACAAAACTCTCGACTTCTACCGTTAGATAGCATCTACCGATAGATAATACACTCAGAATCTACCGATAGACATCATCTACCGATAGATAAAAAACACTCTAAATAAGGAACAACTCCGACTGCTAAAGAACTTGTACACATTGCTGAAATCATTCAACAACATAAATTCACAAATTTTCCTAAAAATTCAGAATAACAAATTACAACTAAAACAAAAATCATGATTCCATATTCACAAAAGAACCACAGAAGCATTAAAAACAGAAAACATCAAACTACTACTGTCATGAAAATCTTCAGGACACTTAATCAAAACACTTAACCACTGAGACCTTACATACTGACAGAAGTTAAACCGCCTCATCAAAGCACCAAACCGTGGCATAAAAGTGCTCCTCCAACTTCACATATTCCTCAGTAAACTCAGAGAATTCACCTGTTGAAACCTCAGCACCTACATCACAAAACTTACCTATTAGCCTAATGCTAAGTAAGTAAAGCAATAATGAAATGAAATGCTGAAACATAAATCCTAGACATGCAGTTTCTACTTTCACATCTCAGTTGCATATGCATTCGTTTCTGCTCTGATCCCCCTGTGAAATTGGGAGTTAGATCACTCCTCCCAAAGTCATACATCCTCTCTCTTGATTAAGAGGCGGATTAGTTCCCTTAATAACTGATCTGTTTCAATCGGTTCAATCCTCACCATGCCATCATACATTTAAATTCATTTTCGTATACTTTTAAAACATGATACATGACAATCTGAAAACATACATAACATGCATAAACTACTGTTTTGTGATGTATGCCCGAAGGCACACACATACTGTACTTACTTGGCTTCCTGGAAATGCTCGGTTTCGAACTACTTTGGAAGTTTTGCTCACCTAAGTCATAAACAGAATATCAATTAGATTTTTACTAAACCTCATTCTAATCTATTCAGAAATCTAAGGAATCTAGTTTGGGAGCTCTATACATGGTGTATTCCCGATTCACCACAAAACCAAAACTAACTCCCACCTACAGCATTCACCAAATCTCACATCTATAATCCTCTCTACCATCACTAGTTACAATGTAACTCGAAATCGAAGTAGACTCACGTCGTTTGGGGCAAAATCGGAGAGGGAATCACCTGGAGAGCTCTGCTGAGCTTGAACTTAATACTGAGAGAGAAAGTATGGAAAATAGTAGCGGCTATGGTGTATTAATCATAAAACCTCTTTCCTTAAATAGGTTATCACTATAATCCTCTATTTACCATTATGCCATTACTTAGCCATTTATTAACCTAATCACTAATTCTCCCAATTTCATTCCATAAAACGTACGCTACAAGTTGGTTAAGTAAATTGGTTCAATAAAATCGGGTGTTACAGTGATCCATCACACGTCATTGAGACAAGAGAAATCGAGGTACAACCAACGCTAACCTACGAGGAAAAGTCGGTACGAATTTTAGAGTCCTCTATTAAAGTGATGTGCAATAAGGAGATCCCGCTAGTAAAGGTCCTATGGTGGAATCACGGCGTAGAGGAAGCAACTTGGGAGAGGCAGCAGGATATGATGTCGAAGTATCCTGAACTGTTTGTATAGTCAAATTTTGAGGACAAAATTTTAATTAAGTTGGATGGAATGTAACACCCGGTTTTACGAGATTTTATTATTCCAATAAATAGTGGCATTTTTGTAAATATGTCAAATTAATGGAGCCTTAATAATAAATTGGAATTTATGGTGAAATATGAAAATTTGAAGGAACCGAATCGTTGGATAAATAATGGAACAAAGGACGAAATTAATACAAAATCAATGGAAGGGCAAAATGGTCATTTGACAAGTCAATTTTATAAAAAAGGCAAAAGCCCTTTTCTTCTTCTCCAGAACACTTCACGATTTTCCTTTTTCTCTTCCCCTCTCGGCGATTCTCTTCTCCTCCCGCAGCGATTCCTCACTTCCGGCTCTTCACGATTTCTTCTCCGATCAACGTTCTAGGTAAGATTCTATAGTTTTCGAACGTTGGATTTTGGTTTTCTAGAGTTTAAACGACTAGGGCTTGTTTAGGGTTTTTGTGAAATTGTCGGATTAAGTTAAAAATTGTTAGGGTTACCCTATGTACGACCCTAGTCAACGTATTGATGATTGTTGGACGAAGTTAGACGATTTATTAGTGAATGTTAGGGTTTTAGAGGTTTGGAGCTTTGGGAAACTCCATTAATGGAGGTTTTGAAATGTCGAGCACGAATTGTCGACGAAATGCCTCAATGAGTTAAATTAGAGTTTTAGGAAATTTCCTTTAGTTAGGAGTTTCGTCGATCTTCGAAATTTGATTTCCTAGGCTCGATTTTAATTACGATTGTTGTGAATTTCTAAAGGTGAATAATGCTCGTGGACGGAGCTTAAATTGCAACGGACGCGAGGTAAGTTTTCGTGACTCACTTGGCCGATTGGCCTACACCATAAGATTTTGTTGATTGAGGAAATTGGAGATGTAGAATGTGTTGGGTAGTAGTTTTAGGTTTGGTTAAGTTGTTGATTTTTTAAGTTCATTGTTTGTATGTCTCGATTTCGCTTATGTCATAGTACATGTTAACGCATCATGGTTTGTGAAAGAAGAATTGATGAAGTGTGTGTGTGAAAGGCAATCGAAGGGAGAAAGAAAAAGTGAAGTGAGGCAGCTCTCTGGATAAAAATCTAGAGAGCTTGCCGATCGATCGCCCGGGAGGGCAATCGATCGGCCTTCTTTGGTCACGCTCTAGAAGAAATTCCAGAGCATGTGCCGATCGATCGCCTGGTGAGGGCGATCGATCGGCTGGTGATCGATCGCGAGGGGCGATCGATCGCCTGGTGTGGGGGCGATCCATATTTTTGTTCAGCCGATCGATCGGCTGAAATGGCCGATCGATCGGCCATGTAAAATTTCGGGCTGTTGCCCTTTTTGCCCTCGGTTCCTTTGGCTGATTGATTCTCCTATTTTATTATATTTTCTTTAAATGGTTTTGAGGATGTTTTAATTTATTTAGAGGTTTAAAAAGAAAAAAAAAATTTATAGGAAATTAAGAGTAAAGAATTAGGGACGTTACATAAACACAAGTTTATCAAAGATAACATGCTGAAATTTTCATATTACATAGCAGAATTTTTAAGTTAGTATATTGTCCACATAGCCGATTTTTAGCTCAACTTTGCTACACATTTCCAAATCAATTTTGTGTACTTCAAATACTAGCATATAATAGATGATTCATAAAATAAATTTAAGTGCAAACAACCAATATTATGATATGAAAAACCGAGCAAGAAGCACTTAAGCAAACCGAGAAGAATGACAAATAAACCCGAATTTATAGATTTAGTTTTGGTTGATTTTCATGCATCAATGTAATCAGATTTTTGGTAACAAGTTGCTGTATATTTTAAATGCAAACATGGGCAAAACATATCATTATAATGCTAGAAAACCGAAGCAAAAAAACATGTAAAAATCGAGAACAAAGTAAGAAAATCGAGAAGGAACAAATCATAAAATCTGAGAGGAATTCATCCTTACCTTGGCCGATCCTAAGCTTCAATGCACACCGATTTTAACAAAAGTTTCATGCTATTAAATGACAAGAAATCTAGCAGCAAATATTATAATATGCATAGCACAAAGTTAGCTCAAAAATAGAACCGAAAATATTGCTAGAAACAAGAGCGGCTATCCCGGTTTTGTGCGATAATTTTGACTAACGTCAAATGCAACTAAAACGCATAAGGGAAGCACCTTATGCTCTGATACCACTTGACACGGTCGCCATTAGAAAAGGGGCCGTGTGATACCCATAAAATAGGACAAGTGATCAGGTGTTAGTGAATAGCTCAAAACCGAAGATTAAGTGAACAAAATGGTCAAATAAATGCAACTAAATAGAATGGTGCAAGGTGTGTGAGGTGGCCGAATATTACATTGTAAGAGAGTGCATGAAATATGGAAGAAAATGGAGTAAAAATGGAAGTGAGAGTGTGTGTAAAACCGTGAAAAAAATAGAGGAAGAAATGGATGTAAAATATAGCAAAAACAAAGTGGAGTGGGTGAAGTGTTATGGCCGAATATGGAGGAGAAGAAAATGAGTATGAGATGAAGAGAAAATGAAAATACCCTTGGCGGACCCGAAGAGCTATCTCACATTGAGCTCTCGGGTGTACATTTTTCCGGAGGAAAACAACCACCGTAGGCCTAGGTTTTCTTCCTCGAAGCCCTTAACTCTCAAGTGAGCAAGGTGAGGGAAAATAAGAGTTAGCCTAGCAACATTAAACTAGGATAACAATGGAGGACTACTCCACTCGAAAGAAATCGAGGAACACCCAAAAGGGGCTTCTAACACTTAGTTAGGAAAATTGGAATTCTCATAAAAAATGGCAAAAAGTTCCATACAAACACCAATGCTATGCTTAAATAGAAAATCCTAGGGTAGATTAGGGTTTGGCAAGAAATGGAGGAAGGAATGTGAGCTTTTGGATTGGAGAGCAATCAATGGTCGAGAGTGTTGATCCTTGTGCGCCGATCGGGTGGCCAAGATGTAGCGCGGGTGGCGCGATCAACGGCTAACAGCGCGGCATCATGCTGGATCCGTGCTCGCCATCGGGTGGTTCTGGTCAATCCGCACGCACCATAGATCAACGGCCAGCGATGCAGATCTGGGTGCGCGCCACGCCAGCAATTCGTGCCTCCAGTCGCGCGCTAACATCGAACGGCCACCGCTGCTGCCCGCGCGCGCCACCTGGTTGCCCGATGTTGCCCACGCGCGCGCTAGATCGATGCTCCTCATAAAGCCGCGCCAAACTTGATCAATGGCCATGGTTGTGCCACCTATTTGATCCTTGTTGCCACCCACATTGTACCTGCAAAAAATCCGTACCTTAATTGTGGGCTCTTCCTTGGGCTAAGGCTTGATTTGAGGTCCATTTTGTTGAAGTGCTTTCTTCTTTGTTGAATAAATCTTCAACCAATCATCCACCAACATGCATCTAATCCTCACCACGCAACCTAAATCAAACGTTCTCACCCTTCAACACAAGCTGACCCTTCAAATCGGGGACCACCATCAAACCGGCCAGGATCTTCGTCACAAGGTCTTTAGGCTGAAGTGCCCCGACCACTGCCCGGTTACTTCTTGATCAATTTTGAAGCGAGGAGTGTAAAAAGAGGTTCGATCGGGATATTCCACTCCGACCAATTATTTATGGAAAGACTGTAAACTTCACTAGTTGGGAGTCTTTGCAGATCCATAAAATGTTTGAAAGAATTGGGTTGCAAGGACTGTACAACATGAGTGGAGAGACATGTGATCGAGTTGCTCGCTTATTTTACGTGAACTTGACCAACATCGGGAGGTAGGTGCATGAAGTCATTTGTCTGTGGTAAGAAGATTAGTTTTTTTGCAAGGCATGTGAACGAGCTACTGGGATTTACTAACGAGCTAGCTGCACAATACTATCATACTTCTCGAGAGTGTGATTTCGCTAGAACACCTGAGGGATTGCAATTTCTCCGACAGATTCACTGCAATTCAGATATTGAAAAATTCACAAAACCAAAATCGAAGGAGTTGAACGCCAAAGCTCGGGTTGTTCACAACCTTATCAGCCACTCGTTGCTACCGAGGGATGGCCATAGAGATCTAGTCAACTGGATGGATCTATATGTGATGGAGAAGATGTACAGTAGCACGCTCTTCGACTTCGGGTTCATGATATTGGGGCACAAACACGAGATCGCCCGAACACGCAACAAAAATATGTCGTATGGTACACTGATTTGGCGGCTCGTGCAGTGATCACAGGTTGAGCTGCCTGTGGGAGAGCAATTGAGAGCTCCCCAAGGCTTGGATGTATTTGAAAGACTTTATCTATCTAGAATGGGTCTAGTCAAGGTCTCTGGGTCTTGGATGCTTAAAAGGGAGCTCGGGAACGCTCCAGCTCAGGATGCTCTGATGGAGAAGGACACCCCCACCACCGCGACGGCGCCGCCAATTGCCCCTGAGGTTGGCAGTACCTGCAATTTTATACCTTGAAATGTGGGCTCTTCCTTGGGTTAAGGCTTCCTTTGGGCTCCTTTTATTGAAGAGAAAATCCATAAGTGTGGAGAGCTTCTTAACTTGGATGGCCAAGTCTTCAACCCATCATCCACCAACATTCATCTAACCCTAACCACACAATCTAATGCATGATGCAACTATAAATAATCTATACAAAAAGGCTAATTTTTCATATTATTAAACATTTTAATAATATCATTTCTAGTTCTACTTCTAAGAAGTCATTAAAATTAGGAGTAACACATTCTTACATAAATTTTTCAAATTCATCACTATCGGTGAATGCTAAAGACAACTCGCATTGTACTACAAGTTTTGTTATTTTTTCTCTCATTTTATTTTGTAAATATAAAAAAGTATCACTATCATTATAATATAAAAACAAAGAATTGGGGGAGAGTTATAGAAGGGATAAAGAGGATAGGTTTGATGATGAAATGTGTGAGTGAGGAGTTATTATGGCTATCCAAGAGTCAAGAGGTGTGACTCTTGGAGTGACTAATGTAATGAAGGGTTGTAACTTTTGGGAAGTGGACTTGGCTAGGTAGGCTTATGGGTTGCGCTATTAGAAGGTTATAAGAGAAAATAAGGAAGGCCCACAGAAATGGATAAGGTAGGCTAGGTGAAAGGTCAAAGTGAAAAGGTATTGTAACGACCCTAATACTGCACCCAATTTTCCCATACATTTTTTTTTTATCCTAATAGACTTGTTAAGTAGAAATTGAAATCGGAAACCAAATTGTTAAAACGTTTGAATCTATTTTGAAAATCACTTAATAAAACTTTAAAACAATTAAAAGAAAACCTAATTAAAAGTTAAAAACATATGAAGCAGCGGAAACAGACAAAACATGGGTAAAAACGTCCCAAAATCAGGGGCGATCGATCGCCAGTTAAAAATACTGAGGGGCGATCGATTGCCTAAAACAAGCGATCGATCGCCCATGGCAATCACCTGTTTTTGCCTAGCGATCGCGACTCCAGGCGATTGCCCGGCGTACCACGACCAAGGAGGGACGATCGGTTGCCCCAAAGTGGCGAATCGATCGCCAAGCTCTCTGGAATTTTTCCAGAGAGCTCGGCCTCACCCCCCCCCCCCCTTCCCCTCCCCTCCCCTCCCCCTCCCCCTCCTTTCCTCTTTCTTTCTTTTCCCCTTTCCTTCTTCTTTCATTTTTCCTTTCTTTCTTCTTTCATCATATTTCTACAAATATAAACATAAATTCTACTTACACCACAACATACATTTCAACATCTAATCTCTCAGTACTCGTACATCAACCATTATCTCGCTCAAACCACAACTCGAGTCACAATTCAAACAAAATACGATTTCACGAAAACGAACCGCGTGGATCCGTTTAAAAACTAAACGTTTCCTCCTGTTTTAAAATCACAAAAATAAGTTTCCAAAATGTTTAAAAACTTCAAAACATAAACCTATCAACTAATCTAGATCCAGACATCCTATAATGTTCTATATGTACAATATTTTACCTAACATTTTCTATCCAAAACAACCCAAAATACCTACATACGTCCCCACGGGTCATGAAACGCCTTGACTGCGCCAGCACACCCCCGCGAGCCATCCTCCGTCAATTGCAACACTCCTCGGGTGGAGGGATCTCGTCCTCACCTATATCCTGACCACCTACACCATACAGAAAATCTATGAGCTAAAGGCTCAGTAAGTTTCGTAAATGCAATGCATGCTGTGCGTATGAGTTTCAGAAATCATGCAACATTTTCTTATCATTACGTCGCAGACATATTGTCACCGAGATATCAGCCCGCTAAATGGAAAGGATTCATCCCGCGGTCGGACAACCCTTTCTATCTAGCGGAGGGGGGTACATGCTCACATAAACAACAGCCATGTCTGAGCCCCACCTCGCGTGACCAGATAACATATTACGTAGATTCATTTAGTTTCAAGCGATGTGGTATTGTGACAGACCCCTTTGTGCCTACACAATAGATCAATAGCCCCCTTTCAGGCCACATCTCTTTTCATGAAAACATAGTGCGGAAGTTCATTTTCTATGCTCTTTTAAAAATCATGATGCATGAACATGTGCATAACATAACATTCAACATATATACCATCAAGACAATAAAAAGCATAATCTATATTCTACATATGTACCATCAAGACAATAAAAAGCATAATCTATATTCTACATATATACCATCAAGACAATAAAAAGGTATAACCTATAAAAGAACTAATCTTAACTACCCAACCAAAGCATATAAACCAACAATTCACCAAAACTCCTCGAGACGACATCGACGTACGGTGTAGGCCAATCGGCCAGAGTAAGCCACAAGAACTTACCTGTCGTCCGTAGCGCACTGAGCTCCGTCCACGAGCGTTGTTCACCTAAGGCAATTTCACAACAATCGTCGTTAAAGCACGTTCAAACCTTTAAGCATCAAATTAACGAAACTCTTAACTAAAGAATTTCTTAAACTCTTAAAATACTTCATTGAGGCATTTCGTCGAGCATTTCACGTTCAACTTACCAAAACCTCCATTAACGGAGTTTCCTAAAACTTCGAAATCCATACAACCCGAATATTTCTCAACGAATCGTTTAACTTCATCCAATAACATCCAACACTTCCATTATCTTCACAACTACGACAAACCTATCGATTTCTAACCCTAAATCACGTTTTTTACAAAACCCTAAACGAAACCCTAACCGGTGTAACTTCATAAAAACTGAACAATAACCTTCCAAAACTATAAAATCATACCTAGAGTTGAGTTTGGGGAAGGAAACGTGAAGAACGGAAGACGAACGGAGGAGGAATCGACGTCGAAAGTGGAATGCCGTGAGGGAGGGCGATGAAAGTCGCCTGGAGAATTACAGTGAAGGGGGGTCGCGAATGAGGGAGAAAAGAAGAAGAAAACCTTGATTTTTAATTAAAATTTGACTTGGAAAATTACCTTTTTGCCCTTCCTTTGATTTTCTATTTGTTTCGTTCTTCGTTACGTAAATTTTCTAACGATTTGGTTTCTCCAAACTTCCTTTTTTCGCTAATAAATCCAATTTACTATCAGGGTCCTTTTAAAACTGTCTGTTTGCAAATCAGACCTCGTTTACTATTTTTACTAAAACGTCCTTTATATTACGATAAACGTAATTCTCAGTAAAATTAGCGTTACAACTCCTAAAATTCCCAAAATTTCTTAAAATTCATATTAATTATTAGAATCGTAATAACGCTTTCTGTTCGCAAAACAGACTTGATTTGACATATTTACAAAAATATCATTTATATTAAAATATTAATATCCCGTAAAGCCGGGTATTACATTCCATCCACCTTATTTAAAATTTTGTCCTCAAAATTTGCCTTAGCTTATAGTTTTTGATATCAACTTCTCATGTCTTGCGGCCTTATACCTTGATTCACAATCGTTCCGTTCTTTTAAGTTTCTTTCCTCTATCTCTCCAAATAAAGGTTTCGATTCTAACTCTACTTATTGTCACTCTCTATTCTCAATTCGAATCATACTCATCCTTACTCAAGTATCCAGTATAACGAATTTCCAAATCTCAAATTAATTTATCCAACGACATACTTTGTCACCTTAATATTTGCGTAAGCGTTGTCTTTCACTTAATTATTCAAAGATTAGACCTCCCAGTAACTCAATTCTTCAAAGTTCCTTCTCATCGACATCCTTCCTTAGCTGTCCCTTTAGATCAGAACTTCGCTAAAGTTTCCTAACGTCGGCTAGAGTAAATGCCAAGAATTTTTTTCAATTCCTAGGCTGTCACCCAAACTTCAACATAATCCATCGACTCTGTCCGCAGTCGGGATGCACACCAACTCTATTTCTACATTAACCTCCGAATCGTATTCCTTACCTTCAATTGTCCTAAACACGTCCTCGCTTGCGCATCAAGTCCTACCCAATCTCATCAATTGGTCTCTACTAAAATTATCTCTTACCCTCAATCCTTGAAACAACTTTAACTTCCCAACGTCATTTGGGTTGACTATCCTTCAGGGATTCCCAACAACACCCAGGTTGCAATTCAAACTTCTACCACTTCGCGCCCTCATAGCTTCCTCAAACTACTTACTCCAACGCTAAATTTCAGTTACACTACGACCTTATTCTTCCACCGGGTATAACAATTTATATATATATATATATATATATATATATATATATATATATATATATATATATATATATATATATATATATATATATATATATATATATATATATATATATATATATATATATATATATATATATATATATATATATATATATATATATATATATATATATATATATATATATATATATATATATATATATATATATATATATATATATATATATATATATATATATATATATATATATATATATATATATATATATATATATATATATATATATATATATATATATATATATATATATATATATATATATATATATATATATATATATATATATATATATATATATATATATATATATATATATATATATATATATATATATATATATATATATATATATATATATATATATATATATATATATATATATATATATATATATATATATATATATATATATATATATATATATATATATATATATATATATATATATATATATATATATATATATCAAAGCTGTAAACTAAACTCATGTATAAGTTTGTTGACCTTAACCCTAGTCACTATTACAACTATCCGGTTTTACATCTCTCTATAATGCCCCCATAGAGCTTCCTCGTCAACAGTATTTAAATTGTACACTTCCTTGGGCACCTTGCAGATCCTAATAAAATTCTCAATTAATTTCGCATTGCTACACTTTGCAACTATGTCATCAGAACACCTCCTGGTCTCGATGAGTCCAACCGGAAGCTAAAGTTGCTAACCACTTAGGATCTTTGTCCCATTGTAGCGAAGATCCTATAAACATCACATCTCACTCTGAACTACCTTAATGAGTTCTATCGCTATGTCCTTAATTAACTTTCTCTTACTATATACATTACGCTCATTTGTTTAACTCAAATCCTTGTTAACTCCAAGTACAATTGAATCCCAAGGTTTTGCCACAAATTCATTCCAACTATTTATTCTAACCTTATATCATCCATGTGTCTATCGGTCTCGACCTGATAGACCCCAGTCTTTTGGAACCTTTTCTAACTTAATCTAACTCTAAGTTTACTTAAGTGGGTTTATTGCACATCCTTGTCCTTCCTATTCTATAAACCACAATTTCACAAATCGTTCGGCACTAAATACTGAGTTAAACTTCTAATCTTAACCCTTCATTGAATCTAATAATCCCCTGCACTTATCTCAAATGTCGCACGTGAACTTCTCTCAAGTTACTCAATAGTCTATATCTTTTCGTTCCTCCTAGTCAGATTGTGATGACCCAAATATGCACGTAAGGGTACGATGGCTGCACGAACCGGAACCCGGATGGCGGTACGTTCGCGCGGGCGAACCGGAAGGTGACAGGTCGTAAAAAGGGGGTCGTCACTGTAACGCCCCAAGTTTTCCAAACCCGGTTTGTCACACAAAATCCGTACCTAACTAAAATTTCATCCATATTTTTAAACTTGCAGCGGAAATTCATTTAAACAAAATCATAAAAATGTTTGGATAATCGAATAAAATTTTAAGAAAATAATTCAGCCGGAAGGGATAAAGGTTTAGGCGTGAAATACTTAAAATTCCAGAAAGTCAAACACATCATCGAAGAACGAAGTCAACCGGAAGAAACTGACATAGAAAACATAAGACTTTTCCTGATAACAAAACGACAAAGTTTTGGCTACAACATCCGGTCACAAAACGACAAAATACATCCTTCATCTACCGGTGACGTCAGCCGGATGATTTTCTCATCCGATCGACTTTACTCTATATCCACCGGTGACGTCAGCCGGATGACTTCCTCATCCGATCGACTTTTCTCTATATTCACCGGTAGAATAAACTTCACATACCGATCACCAAACGACAATTTTCCTACTTACATCTTCCGATAGAAATATAACTTCATCTTCCGATGAGAATAAAACTTCATCTTCCGATAGAAACAGAACTACATCTTCCGATGAAAATATAACTTCATCTCCCGATAAAAATAGAACTACATCTTCCGATGAAAATATAACTTCATCTTCTGATAAAAATAGAACTACATCTCAACACCCACCGATAGACACCATCTACCGATAGAGTTCAAATGACACTCAAACTACTTCTAGCCATACAACACAACTCTAACTACAGAAGGAATTTACTCACTTTACTGAAACATTCAGAAATAATTCAAATCGTTGCATATCTCAAATCCATAAAAATCCAGTACTAAAACTAACGGAATACTAACATCAGAAGGGTCTCAAAATATTTTTGAAAACATCCAAGCAACTTCTTTCATTAGAAAGTTTAACATACTCAAATAGAAATCAATGTTCACTAAACCTTTACAACCACTGACACCAGTTAAACCGCCCCATCAGCTGCCAGTCTGTTACAAGGATGCACTCCTCCAACCAGTCTAGTCCTCAGTAGACTCAGAAAACACACCTGCTATCACTTCTTCACCTACATCACAAAACTCATCTATTAGCCTAATGCTAAGCAAGTAAAGCAATGATGAAATGGAAATGCTGAAACATAAAACTTCCTAAACATGCAGTTTCTACTTTCTCATCTCAGTTGCATATTCATCGTTCTGTTCAGATCCCCCTGTGAAGTTGGGAGTTAGATCAACTCTCCCAAAGTATAATTATCCACTGTCTCATTAAGGGGCGGATTAATTCCCTTAATAGTAAAAATGATTCACATCCTCCGATCCCCCTGTGAAGTTGGGAGTTGGATCAACTCTCCCAAAATATAAATATCCACTGTCTCATTAAGGGGCGGATTAATTCCCTTAATAGTAAAACTGATTCACATCCTCCGATCCCCCTGTTAAGTTGGGAGTTGGATCAACTCTCCCAAAGTATAAATATCCACTGTCTCATTAAGGGGCGGATTAATTCCCTTAACAGTAAAACTGATTCACATAACTGTTCAGTACATTCATTCCTTACTCAGACAAACCATGTAAATTCATTTTCGTATAATTTCAGAAATATGATGCATAACATGTAAGCACATTCAATAAGTAAAAATCCTACTGTTTTGTGATGTAGGCCCGAAGGCACAAGCAAACTTCACTTACCTGGATTTCTGGGGATTGTTTGGGTTGTTAATCACTTCGGGTTTTGGCTCAACCTAAAACCGTAGACAGTGTATTAGTTAAACTTCATTCTAAACTATTCGGAAATCTAAGGAAACTAGTTTGGAGACTCTAGTCATAGTGCATTCCCGATTTCAACTTAAACCGAATCCACCACTCGCTTACCGCCTTCTCAAAACCTCACATATCATCCCTCCTACCAACGATAGATACAATGTAGCAAGAAATAGAAGCAAAACTCACCAAGTTCGGAGGAAATCGCTGGAGAAAGTCGAAGGGGTCTCCTATCGCGTTCTGCTAAGCTGAGGAACTGAGAATGAAAAGGAAATGAAATAAACAGTGGCGGCTACTTCATTGATAGTTTTCCTTAAATACGTTATCCACCTTTGAATTTCTAATTACCCTTATGCCCTTGCCTAGTCATCCTCTAACCCTACATTTAATATTGCCATATAAATTGTGCCATTAGCTTAAAAAGGAATAGAGAAACGGTTTGATAGAATCGGGTATTACAATCTACCCTCCTTAAAAGAATTTTGTCCTCAAAATTCAGTACCTGAATAATTCCGGATGTTGGTCCATCTTGTCTTGCTGGCGCTCCCAAGTTGTCTCCTCTACATACTGGTTGTGCCATAAGACTTTCACTAGTGGAACCTCTTTATTGCGCAATACCTTCACTGCATAGTCTAAGATCCTTACCGGTTTCTCCTCATATGTAAGAGTAGGATGAACTTCAATACTCTGCTGTTCCACAATCTGAGAAGGGTCTCGTACACATTTCTTAAGCATGGAGATATGAAACACATCATGGATTCCTTCCATAGAGGTTGGTAGCTGTAACTGGTAGGCTGTTTTCCCAATCCTTTTCAAGATCGAGAATGGTCCAATGTATCTGGGGTTCAACTTTCCTCTCTTCCCAAATCTCACAACTCCTTTGAATGGTGACACCTTGAGAAAAACTTCATCACCAATCACAAATTCCAATTCTCTACGCCTGCAATCCGCATAACTCTTCTGTCGACTCTGAGCTGCTAAAATTCTATGTCGGATGAGAGCAACCTTCTCAACAGTTTGTTGCACAAGGTCAGGACCAAGCAACTGTACTTCTCCAACTTCATCCCAGTACAAAGGTGATCTGCATTTTCGTCCATACAATGCTTCATACGGTGCCATTCCTATTGTTGCCTAAAAACTGTTATTATAGGAAAACTCCACCAATGATAAAAATTTTCTCCAAGATCCTTGAAAATCTAGTATGCAGGCACGGAGCATATCTTCTAATGTTTGGATGGTTCTTTCGGATTGTCCATCAGTTTGAGGGTGGAAAACTGTGCTAAAACTAAGCTGTGTTCCCATAGCTTCGTGTAGACTTTTCCAAAACTTGGATGTAAATCTGGAATCTCGATCTGAAACTATGGTACAAGGAACTCCATGCAATCTAACAATCTCATGCACGTACAATTCAGTAAGCTGATCCATCGAGTAAGTTGTCTTTATTGGCAGAAAATGAGCAGATTTGGTTAGACGATCAACTATCACCTAAATTGTATCATGTCCCTTTGTTGTCCTAGGTAATCCAACAACAAAATCCATCGTTATTTGCTCCCATTTCCATTCAGGAACTGGTAAGGGTTGCAATGTTCCTGAGGGTCTCTGATGCTCGGCCTTAATCTGCTGACAGCACAAACACGATCCTACATATTCTGCCACACTTCTCTTCATGCCTGGCCACCAATAATGTTGTTTAAGATCTCTGTACATTTTTGTACTACCAGGGTGGACAGAGAATCTAGAAGAATGTGCTTCGGAGAGGATCTCATCCTGAAGTTCTTTAATGGCGGGAACAAACCATCTATTTCTAAACTTAAGGATTCCATTAGCAGAATAGTTAAAATCTGATTTGTCCATAGAATCCATGCCTGACTTGTACTTGTTACACTCAACATCATTCGTCTGAGCTTCCTTTATTTTCTCTAGAATGGTAGGCTTTAAGGTTATGGCTGAAAGTATAGTTTATATACTGGATACTGCTTCTAGATTAAACTTTTGGAATTCTGACTCTAAAGCTAACGGCATACTGAAAGTCACAGCTGGGGCTGATGTTGTTACTCTACTCAAGGCATCTGCCACTACATTTGCCTTGTCGGGATGATATTTTATTTCAAAGTCATAATCCTTGACAAATTCCAACCACCGACGTTGCCTCATATTCAATTCTTTCTGTGTGAAAATATACTTCAGACTTTTATGATCTGAAAATATTTCACAAGGCTGTCCATACAAGTAGTGCCTCCAAATCTTAAGTGCAAATACTACAGCAGCTAATTCTAAATCATGGGTAGGGTAATTATTCTCATGTGTTTTCAACTGTCTAGAGGCATAATCTATTACTTTACCATTTTGCATTAACACACATCCAAGACCAATCTTGGAAGCATCACAGTAAATGCTAAATTTACCATCTTCAGCTGGAAGGGTTAAAATTGGAGCATTGGTTAGTTTCTGTTTCAAGGTCATGAAACTATGTTCACATTCATCCATCCATATATACTTCACATTTTTCCTGGTTAACTTAGTAAGGGGTGTAGCAATCTTTGAAAATCCTTCAATGAACTTTCTGTAATACCCTGCTAATCCAAGAAAACTTCGAATATCGGTAGCACTCCTCGGTTGGGGCCACTCCTTAACTGCTTGAACTTTTGCTGGATCTACAGATATGCCGTCTCTAGAGATGACATGTCCTAAAAAGTGAACTTGGTCCAACCAGAATTCACACTTAGAAAACTTGGCATAAAGTTGGATGCTGCCTTAGTAATCATAATACCAAACCTAAATGCCTAGCATGCTCATCCTTAGTTCTAGAATAGATTAGAATGTCGTCTATGAATACAATGACAAACTTGTCTAAATACTCATGAAACACCCTGTTCATGAGATCCATGAAGGCTGCTGGTGCATTTGTCAAACCAAAAGACATAACCAAAAACTCATAGTGTCCATACCTTGTGCGAAAGGCAGTCTTTGGGATATCTTCAGATTTTACCTTCAGTTGGTAATAACCGGATCTAAGGTCAATCTTAGAGAAAACTCTTGCACCTTTAAGCTGGTCAAATAAGTCATCAATTCTCGGCAAAGGGTACTTGTTCTTGACAGTTAGCTTATTCAATTCTCTATAATCAATGCACATACGCATAGATCCATCTTTCTTTTTGACGAAAAGGACCGGTGCACCCCATGGTGAGAAGCTAGGGCGTATGAACCCTTTATCCAACAATTCCTCCAACTGTTTCTTTAATTCTTTAAGTTCTGTTGGTGCTAGTCTATATGGATTCTTAGACACAGGCTCGGCTCCGGGGTAAACATCTACAACAAATTCAATTTCTCTATCTGGTGGTAAACCAGGAAGGTCATCTAAGAATACTTCAGGGAAGTCCTGGACAATTAGGACATTATGAGGATTTACTTTTCCTACAAGCTGTGTGTCTAAAACGCTAGCTAAGAAACACAAATACTCTCTACACAGGGAAGGCCTTGTGTTAATAGAAGTCATCACAGACATTTCCTTACTCTTCTTTGAAGCTTGAAAGGTATACGTCAAACTATCAGGGGGTTGGAAGCTAACTATTCCAGTCCTACAATCTATTGTGGCATGATGTTTAAACAACCAGTCCATTCCTAGGATTACATCAAATCCTATTATATCCATAATTATAAGATCAGCAGGTAGACTTACATTTCCTACTAACACTTCACTGCCAAGCATCACTTGGTTAGAGTGCATGCGTTCACCAGAAGGCAATGCAACATTAAACACATGCATGGAAGGGGTAAACTGTACATCTAACTTAATAGCAAAAGCAGATGCTATAAATGAATGTGTTGCACCAGAATCTATTAAAGTAAAAGCAGGCACAGAGTTGATCAATATTGTACCTGACACCACAGCAGGCTGTTCTTCATCCCCCGACTCCATCATGGAGAAAATTCTTGGTTTAATCATAGCAGGGCCACTCTTAGGAACTGGACAGTCTCTACTAATGTGACCAACCTTGTTACAGTTGTAGCATCTAGTGACTCTAGGCTTCGAGCACTCTTTGTATGTGTGTCCAACCTCCTCACAGTTGAAACACTTCCCAAGGCCCAGTCTGCATTCACCCGGGTGGTTCTTCAAACATTTAGGACACTGGGGAAATTTCCTGACATTCTGTACCTTCCCTCCTGATCCTTGGTTATTTTGGCCTTCACTTGGCCTCTTGGTTCCTCTCTGTTGGTGTTGCTGGTTAAACCTTTGTGGGACCTCTCTTGGCCTAGCACACAACCTCTCAGCTTCTTCCACTTCCAGAGCAAGGGACACAACCTCGCTGAATGTCAAGCCTTTAATACCACAAAATTTAACTCCCCGGTGAATTTCTGGCTTCAGTCCATGCATAAATTTGAACACTTTATCCTCGTCTTTGTGAGAAAAATGTCCAGCAAACCTGGACAGAGATTCAAATTGCCTACTGTACTCAGCCACTGACCCTGTCTGCTTCAAGTTCAGGAATTCCAACTTCTTTGCTGTTTGGACAGTGCTGTTGAAATACTTCCCGTAGAAAATGTCTCTGAATTGCGACCAAGGCATCGCCAAAACATCTGTGGTGGTCTCTACTGTTTCCCACCAGTGTTGAGATTCACCAGCTAAATGAAAGGTTGCCAACGTGACCTTGTCTCCTTCTCCTATGTTGGCACACCTAAACATACTCTCAATTTTTCTAAGCCAACCCTCAGCAATAACTGGATCAGTTGACTGTCCATCAAATGTGGGTGGTCTTAGTCTCCGGAACCTATCTCCAGAATGTTCACTGCTAGAACCCGAGTTGGCACTTCCTTGTGCTTCTCGGTTCAACAGCACACCTAACTGATCAGACTGTTGACGCACTATATCAGTCTGTTGGCGCATCAATTCCGTCAGCTGTCTGATTACACTAGGCTCCTCTTCGCCTCTCACATTTGGCATTTCTCTAGGCACTCTAGGTCTCCCTGGGCGTCTGGCCATTGTACTAAATTCCTGCACAGGGTTATTTACACTCTTAAATATCTATGAACTAAGGGTAACATAAACACTTACAGTTGTTGAAGTACTTCCATGCAACGATCGGCACTGATGAGTAATCTTTTGAACGGTTTAACTGAATGTCTCTGATACCATACTGTAACGCCCCAAGTTTTCCAAACCCGGTTTGTCACACAAAATCCGTACCTAACTAAAATTTCATCCATATTTTAAAACTTGCAGCGGAAATTCATTTAAACAAAATCATAAAAATGTTTGGATAATCGAATAAAATTTTAAGAAAATAATTCAGCCGGAAGGGATAAAGGTTTAGGCGTGAAATACTTAAAATTCCAGAAAGTCAAACACATCATCCGAAGAACGAAGTCAACCGGAAGAAACTGACATAGAAAACATAAGACTTTTCCTGATAACAAAACGACAAAGTTTTGGCTACAACATCCGGTCACAAAACGACAAAATACATCCTTCATCTACCGGTGACGTCAGCCGGATGATTTTCTCATTCCGACGAACTACTCTATAATCCCCCTGTGAAGTTGGGAGTTAGATCAACTCTCCCAAAGTATAATTATCCACTGTCTCATTAAGGGGTGGATTAATTCCCTTAATAGTAAAACTGATTCACATCCTCCGATCCCCCTGTGAAGTTGGGAGTTAGATCAACTCTCCCAAAGTATAATTATCCACTGTCTCATTAAGGGGCGGATTAATTCCCTTAATAGTAAAACTGATTCACATCCTCCGATCCCCCTGTGAAGTTGGGAGTTGGATCAACTCTCCCAAAGTATAAATATCCACTGTCTCATTAAGGGGCAGATTAATTCCCTTAATAGTAAAACTGATTCACATCCTCCGATCCCCCTGTGAAGTTGGGAGTTAGATCAACTCTCCCAAAGTATAATTATCCACACTCAAACTACTTCTAGCCATACAACACAACTCTAACTACAGAGGAATTTACTCACTTTACTGAACATTCAGAAATAATTCAAATCGTTGCATATCTCAAATCCATAAAAATCCAGTACTAAAACTAACGGGATACTAACATCAGAAGGGTCTCAAAATATTTTTGAAAACATCCAAGCAACTTCTTTCATTAGAAAGTTTAACATACTCAAATAGAAATCAATGTTCACTAAACCTTTACAACCACAGACACCAGTTAAACCGCCCCATCAGCTGCCAGTCTGTTACAAGGATGCACTCTTCCAACCAGTCTAGTCCTCAGTAGACTCAAGAAAACACACCTTTATCACTTCTTCACCTACATCACAAAACTCATCTATTAGCCTAATGCTAAGCAAGTAAAGCAATGATGAAATGGAAATGCTGAAACATAAAACTTCCTAAACATGTAGTTTCTACTTTCTCATCTCAGTTCCATATTCATCGTTCTCCTCTTATCCCCCTGTGAAGTTGGGAGTTAGATCAACTCTCTCAAAGTATAATTATCCACTGTCTCATTAAGGGGTGGATTAATTCCCTTAATAGTAAAACTGATTCACATCCTCCGATCCCCCTGTGAAGTTGGGAGTTAGATCAACTCTCCCAAAGTATAATTATCCACTGTCTCATTAAGGGGTGGATTAATTCCCTTAATAGTAAAACTGATTCACATTCTCCGATCCCCCTGTGAAGTTGGGAGTTGGATCAACTCTCCTAAAGTATAAATATCCACTGTCTCATTAAGGGGCGGATTAATTCCCTTAATAGTAAAACTGATTCACATCCTCCGATCCCCTGTGAAGTTGGGAGTTGGATCAACTCTCCCAAAGTATAAATATCCACTGTCTCATGAAGGGGCGGATTAATTCCCTTAACAGTAAAACTGATTCACATAACTTTTCAGTACATTCATTCCTTACTCAGACAAACCATGTAAATTCATTTTCGTATAATTTAAGAAATATGATGCATAACATGTAAGCACATTCAATAAGTAAAAATCCTACTGTTTTGTGATATAGGCCCGAAGGCACAAGCAAACTACACTTACTTGGATTCCTGGGGATTGTTTGGGTTGTTAACCACTTCGGGTTTTGGCTCAACCTAAAACCGTAGACAGTGTATTAGTTAAACTTCATTCTAAACTATTCGGAAATCTAAGGAAACTAGTTTGGAGACTCTAGTCATAGTGCATTCCCAATTTCAACTTAAACCGAATCCACCACTCGCTTACCGCCTTCTCAAAACCTCACCTATCATCCCTCCTACCAACGATAGATACAATGTAGCAAGAAATAGAAGCAAAACTCACCAAGTTCGGAGGAAATCGCTGGAGAAAGTCGAAGGGGTCTCCTATCGCGTTCTGCTAAGCTGAGGAACTGAGAATGAAGAGGAAATGAAATAAACAGTGGCGGCTACTTCATTGATAGTTTTCCTTAAATACGTTATCCACCTTTGAATTTCTAATTACCCTTATGCCCTTGCCTAGTCATCCTCTAACCCTACATTTAATATTGCCATATAAATTGTGCCATTAGCTTAAAAAGGAATAGAGAAACGGTTTGATAGAATCGGGTATTACAGTCACAATCCCACATCGCTTGGGGAAGTATGTGGAAATGAAACATATGTAAGAGATCCCTTCCAACATAGCAAGACGCGTTTTGGAGCACGATTGGCAACGGATCCCATAAGAACTCCGAAGTTAAAAGTGCTTCGGCGAGAGCAATTCCAGGTTGGGTGACCTTCCGGGAAGTTCTCGCCAAACAAAGCCGTGAGGGGAGGATATTGGGCTACGGCCCAATCTCCAGAGCGGATAATATCTTGCTTGGAATACGGGTCGTTACAAATGGTATCAGAGCCTAGTACCCAACCGGAAATGTGGCCAACGAGGACGTTGGGCCCCCGAGGGGGGTGATTGTGATGACCCGAATATGCACGTATGGGTATGATGGCTGCACAAACCGGAACCCGGATGGCGGTACGTCCGTGCGTGCTAACCAGAAGGTGACAGGTCGTAAAAAGGGGGTCGTCACAATCCCATATAGCTTGGGGAAGTATGTGGAAATGAAACATATGTAAGAGATCCTTTCCAACATAGCAAGACGCGTTTTGGAGCACGATTGGCAACGGATCCCATAAGAACTCCGAAGTTAAAAGTGCTTCGGCGAGAGCAATTCCAGGTTGGGTGACCTTCCGGGAAGTTCTCGCCAAACAAAGCCGTGAGGGGAGGATGTTGGGCTACAGCCCAATCCCCAGAGCGGATAATATCTTGTTGGGAAACGGGGTCGTTACACAGGTTCTAAATATTCCACTTGGCTCCTGCACAATGATTCACCCAACAGTTCTCTTGTTTGCAATCTTGTTGCAGATAAGTTTACGCCCTTGATTCCAATCTCCTCTAACCCCAAATCTTACTCTTCTATTTTCCTCGTACACCGATGTTCCTACTTCCTTCTCGGATGTAAGCCTCACACATCTATTTAAACCGTATCAACCATGACCTAACTCCGGTCATACTAATTACTTTAAACCTCAGTGCTAAACTTTTCTTTCAAATTGTTATCACTTTCGAGTTCTTAAGTCCTTTTTAGTTCCTAGGCTTTTTGTTTCATAACCTCCACTCAACACTACCTCTATTAGCCACCGATTACTCTTAACTTTACTACGTCTCCCTCTTATAGTAAGTCAGTCAAAATCTTTTTCATTAATTAACCATCGTCCTCAATTGACTAGTCCTTTCAGACAAGACTTGTCTCCTAAAGGTCAGTCAAACTTCGTATCTCGAGTATTACCTTTTGTATAACTTTAACCCTTTATTGTCTCGAATTTCATTAACCTTCCAACTTCGAGTAAATAGCCTTATCTTCTTCATTGATGTAGGTCAATACGAACACCCCTACGTAACTGCGTCTTCAACCTTGAGTTGTTCCATGACCCCTCCAACAATCTACTTAAGCTAACTTTTGAGTGCCACCGATGTCTAGGTGCTCCCAATTTCTCGTAGATTTAGGTTATTTAAATTCTTGCTATATTTTTTATATCTACTTGTACGCACTAACGATATCATGAAAATCTAGAACATTCTCTAGCAAGCCTTACATCTAAACTCCAAATCTATTGGTTTCATTCTAAACTCTAGGGGTCTATCAATTAGGGTCTAGTTCCCATTTATTTAAACCCCACATTCCATAAGTTGTACCTCTCTTATGGAAATTGGATTTTAAGTGCTCAATTCACACGGCTATACCGGGTCATGGGCTTTAACGCATAACTCTATCCTTCTTTTATTCAAAGTCTACGTCATCCCCTCTCTATTCTTAAGCTTATTTCAACCTATTACCCAATTATCATCTCCAAACTTTTAACTCTATACTATATCTCTACTCTAATATCTTTTACTCCATTAACTGTCGAAAATAAAACTATATCTGAAACAGCTAAAGGTTGGGCAGTTTCCTCTTCTCCAGTCAGGGCAAGTATCTTCGGTGCAACATTTTCCTGATCCCCGCCCGATTGGTCTCTGCCTGGCTTCGGGCAATCCTTGACATAGTGGCCAACCTCTCCATATCAAAAGCACTTACCTGTGCCTAATCTACACTTGTCACGGTGTTCCTTCTGGCATTTAGGAGACACAGGGGTCCCCGAGAAGTTCCTCGTACGCGCTTTCGTCGACTTGATTTGATTTCTTCCTTGCCCACCCTCTTCGTGTCGTGATTATTGGGAGCGACTAGTCCTTCGATCCTAGGGTTTTCCCAGTTCGTCAACATCCCCAGCTGACGAGATTGCCTATCTATAAGCTGCGCTTGTCGGTCAATGAGTTGAGATTGTTGTGCAATGACACCCCTCAATAGGTCTATGGTGTCGTCCCTAGCGTCTCTACCTCGGACCATTTTATGGCTCCTATAAAATCAATCAAATAATCCTAAGAAAATTAAATTCAAATAAAGCAGTTAAACGTACTTATAGTTGATGAAGGATGTCCGTGTAGTGGCTGTGCAGTTGAGCAGTCTACAGAACCGATTTTAAAACCCGGTGGGCTCTAATACCATAATTTGTAACGACCCTAATACTGTACCCCATTTTCCTGTACAATTTTTTTTTTATCCTAATAGATTTGTTAAGTCAAAATTGAAATCGGAAACCAAATTGTTAAAACGTTGGAATCTATTTTGAAAACCACTTAATAAAACTTTAAAACAATTAAAAGAAAACTTTATTAAAAGTTAAAAACATATGAAGCAGCGGAAACAGACAAAACAGGGATAAAAACGTCCCAAAATCAGGGGCGATCGATCACCCAAAACAAGCGATCGATCGCCCATGGCAATCGCCTGTTTTTGCCTAGCGATTGCCACTCCAGGCGATCGCCTGGCGTACCACAACCAAGGAGGGGCGATCGATCACCCCAAAGTGGCGATCGATCGCCAAGCTCTCTGGAATTTTTCCAGAGAGCTCGGCCTCCCCCCCTTCCCCCCCCTCCTTTCCTCTTTCTTTCTTTTCCCCTTTCCTTCTTCTTTCATTTTTCCTTTCTTTCTTCTTTCATCATATTTCTACAAATATAAACATAAATTCAACTTACACCACAACATACATTTCAACATCTAATCTCTCAGTACTCGTACATAAACCATTATCTCGCTCAAACCAACTCGAGTCACAATTCAAACAAAATACATTTTCACGAAAACGAACCGCGTGGATCCGTTTAAAAACTAAACGTTTCCTCCTGTTTTAAAATCACCAAAATAAGTTTCCAAAATGTTTAAAAACTTCAAAACATAAACCTATCAACTAATCTAGGTCCAGACATCCTATAATGTTCTATCATGTACAATATTTTACCTAACAATTTCTATCCAAAACAACCCAAAATACCTACATACGTCCCCACGGGTCATGAAACGCCTCGACTGCGCCAGCACAACCCCGCGAGCCATCCTCCATCAACTGCATCACTCCTCGGGTGGAGGGATCTCGTCCTCACCTATATCCTGACCACCTACACCATACAGACAATCTATGAACTAAAGGCTCAGTAAGTTTCGTAAATGCAATGCATGCTGTGCGTATGTGTTTCAGAAATCATGCAACATTTTCTTATCATTACATCGCAGACATATTGTCATCGAGATATCAGCCCGCTAAATGGAAAGGATTCATCCCGCGGTCGGACAACCCTTTCTATCTAGCGGAGGGGGGTACATGCTCACATAAATAACAGCCATGCCTGAGCCCCACCTCGCGTGACCAGATAACAGATTACATAGATTCATTTAGTTTCTGGCGATGTGGTATTTTGACCGACCCCTTTGTTCCTACACAATAGATCAATAGCTCCCTTTCAGGCCACATCTCTTTTCATGAAAACGTAGTGCGGAAGTTCATTTTCTATGCTCTTTTAAAAACCATGATGCATGAACACGTGCATAACATAACATTAAACATATATACCATCAAGACAATAAAAACATAATCTATATTCTACATATGTACCATCAAGACAATAAAAAGCATAATCTATATTCTACATATATACCATCAAGACAATAAAATGGTATAACCTATAAAAGAACTAATCTTAACTAGCCAACCAAAGCATATAAACCAACAATTCACCAAAACTCCTCGAGACGACATCGACGTACGGTGTAGGCCAATCAGCCAAAGTAAGTCACGAGAACTTACCTGTCGTCCGTAGCACACTGAGCTCCGTCCACGAGCGTTGTTCACCTAAGGCAATTTCACAAATCGTCGTTAAAGCACGTTCAAACCTTTAAGCGTCAAATTAACGAAACTCTTAACTAAAGAATTTCTTAAACATTTAAAATACTTCATTGAGGCATTTCGTCGAGCATTTCATGTTCAACTTACTAAAACCTCCATTAACGGAGTTTCCTAAAACTTCGAAATCCATAAAACCCGAACATTTCTCAACGAATCGTTTAACTTCGTCCAATAACGTCCAACACTTCCATTATCTTCACAACTACGGCAAACCTATCGATTTCTAACCCTAAATCATGTTTTTTACAAAACCCTAAACGAAACCCTAACCGTGTAACTTCATAAAAACTGAACAATAACCTTCCAAAACTATAAAATCATACCTAGAGTCGAGTTTGGGGAAGGAAACGTGAAGAACGGAAGACGAACAGAGGAGGAATCGACGTCGGAAGAGGAACGTCGTGAGGGAGGGCGATGAAAGTCGCCTGGAGAATTACAGGGAAGGGGAGTCGCGAATGAGGGAGAAAAGAAGAAGAAAACCTTGATTTTTAATTAAAATTTGACTTGGCAAATTACTTTTTTTCCCTTCCTTTGATTTTCTATTTGTTTCGTTCTTCGTTTCGTAAATTTTCTAACGATTTGGTTTCTCCAAACTTCCTTATTTTGCTAATAAATCCAATTTATTATCAGGGTCCTTTTAAAACTATCCATTCGTAAATCGGACCTCGTTTACTATTTTTACTAAAACGTCATTTATATTACGATAAACGTAATTCTAGTAAAATTTGCGTTACAACTCCTAAAATTCCCGAAATTTCCTTAAAATTCATATTAATTATTAGGATCGTAATAACACTTTCTGTTCGCAAAAAAGACTTGATTTGACATATTTACAAAAATGTCATTTATATTAAAATATTAATATCCCGTAAAGTCGGGTATTACAGGTATGACAAGAATGGGTGTGATGTGACATGAATGGGTGTGAAATGGAATGAGATGACTTCTAATTAGATCCTTGAAGGTATGGCTTGTAGCAAAGATTTCAAATGTTCTTCTTCAAAGAGCACGCCAACTCGATTTCAATGGAATGATTTCTCCAACTTCATGGCCGGATAGGAACCACCAGAGTGAAGATGGATCCAATCAACAAGTATTTTGATATTATTACTCACCAACACTTGAAGACCAATCAACACTCATCTTTGATATGTACCACAAAGATGAACGAGGGCTCTACACGTGCTTGCTCGGATTGGCTCACCGAGTAGCCTTGTGGTTTTTCATGGAGTCCACCAAAAGGAAGTAGAAGCACTCTACAGGGAGTTTTCCAAAAACTTGATATTCAAAAATTGTTTAGTAATAACAACCAAGGGAGCTATTTATAGGCTCCAACTTGGGCTTACAAACTTAATAAGCTAAAACTCATATGACACTTGGACAATTATTAAGTAACAACTAAGACTTATGGCTAAGGCCCACTAGACATGGACAAAACAAAACACAAACAACAACTTAAGACCTTATACATATAGCCTAAATGAAAGATAAAATTAAAATATCATGAAACTTTAAACAACCATCTCGTTTTATGTCACACTAGCATTCAATAATCTTTGTGTAGAGTCTCCTACTTGCTCGTTTAAGTGACATTTTTTATAATGCCTACAGAGTGTGCTAGTTGAACTATTATAAATATATGCATAATTTTTAATACAATAGTTGCATTGAGCTCTAGATTTCACTTTTTCACTAATTTTAATTTCTTTCAATACAAAATGTGTCCATACTTCAGATATTTTGTTTCTTTTTTCTTTTTAGGTGAAAAAGTGGATGTTTGTGCATATGATTGTCCTATTGAAAATGTAGAGTTTAATTCGCTAATTTTCTCAATATCATCATCAATATTCTCAATATTATAATCACGTGGATCCATACTTATTTAAAATAAATTTTAAATAAGAAATTGATACCACAAATCCAATTGATCAATAATTGTTTGTTGGATGTGTGAATTTGTAATCACCTCCACGTATACAAAACCTACAAAAATTCACACAAAAAATGTTAAATCATACAACTAAAATTAACAATATAAAAATTCATTAAATAAATAAATTGTAATAAATACCTTTTTGCATGAATGGATAGAATGTGAAAATTGGTAAGAACAAGAGAGATCGATTGAGCACTAAAATTTGGAAGCTGGAGAATTAGAGAAAATTTGATGAAAAAATTTGAATGGAGCGGAGTATATTTATAAACGAGGGGGGAGGGGAGGGGGAAATGCCCCCAATGCAATGATCAATTTGATAGTTGTTGGGTAGGCCAACCTGCAAGGGAGGCCTGCGCGAGAGGAAAGAGGGAGGGGGCGTGGGCTGGAAGAGTAGGCCGGCCGAGTTAGCTCCCCTGGCCCAATCCTCGACGGGCACGCGAGCCAAGATAAATGAGCTCGGCTCAGGCCTATAGCCCAGGCCGAGCGACAACCCGCCCATTTAGCACCACTAAATTGCATCCACTTGAGATATTTGTCAACGTCTATTTTTGGACTATGTTTTTACGTGGACAAGTTTTGCGCACTCTAAAGTCTCTTGTCACTAATGTGAAACAATATCTAACAACTAAACAAATAGATGTTACCAAATATTTTTCAGAAGTTCAACGGCTAGTTTTCGCTCAACATCATGATGCTCTCTTCTTAGTATTATGGCACTTGTCGTCGAAACAGAAGCGTCGCCACACTCTCTTCTTCATGTGAAGTTCAACCTGCGGGCAAACCCATTTGTATAAAATAGGTCCATGGTCGATTGAGTCTAGACCAGGCCTCTTAAAAAAACCTTGAAGCCTGTACCGCGTGGGCCACTACTTGATCATATTAAGGTTCTTCCATCTCAGATATTTCATTTCATGAAAGGCCATTTTCCACTCAATTTTGTTGAGAAGATTTAGCTAGAGCTTTAAAAAATAGTCCTTGCTCTATTAATACATGATTTACGTTTCGCCTACTTTTCTCTACTTAGGGTTTTTTGTCTATTAGTTTGATGGTCAAGATATCGTTAGATAACAAATATAGAAATTTTTAGAAACTACAAAGAAAAATTGGATATTGAAGATTAATTACTATTTGAATTATGCTCGGTAATTCATGTTCTTTAATAAAAATAAATGAAAGTTCAACTTCAATAATATAATCTACTAATTCTAAACTATCAACATTTTTATTAGGGTAATTACCAATTTGAACCTCAAAATATGAGATTAATTTGAAACACCTATAAACGAAAAACCCTAACAACTAAAACTTTAAACTGTATAAAATGTAACAAATCAAACCTGGCAGGGGGCCGATCACCCCCACCCCCCCCCCTCTCCCGTTCTGAATTTATGCTAAGAACGAAGGGCTGATCACCTCCCATTTTGTCCAGTGCTTACATGGCACTGGACATATTGGATTGGGGGTCGATGTGAGGGTGAAGACCCCCCATTCAACGTGCACTACATGTGATTTGAGAACTAGGGATCCCTGCTCCGAACGGCCCCCCGTTCCTTGCACCCAATTTTAAGGGTGCTTGAGAACGGGTGGTCCCCTTCCCAAAACGGCCATGTTCCCTGTCTCCCCCATTTTAGGGGGTTCTCGGGAACAGGGGTCCCTGTCTGAAAATGACCTCTCGTTTCCTGCCTCTCCATTTTAGAGGGTGGATGGGAACAGGCAGATTCTTGCTGCATGTCTGACCAATCTCATGCATGTGACTTAAAATCACGAAGTCAAGGTTTAACATCTTCTTGTTGTACAACTTCTCCATCACGTAGAAATACATACAAGTTGTGAGATCTCTATGTCCATCCCAAGATAGAACGGTGACCTCACATTCCTTACCACCCTCTAAACTGGTAAAGCAAGAAACAGGGGGTCGTTTCTGGGGCAGGGACGTGCAATGCACGTTTAACGGGATATCTCCAACTCCCACAAATTAATCTCATATTTTACGGTTAAAATTAATAATTATCCTTTTTATTATCTTTAAAAGTAAATATATTCTTTCTTTATCTTTTCTTGGTTGTGCATATTGTATAATATAGATAAAAAAAATTAACCTATGTTTTTTAAGATATTTTATTCTCATTTTACCAAACAATGAATAAAATATTTAAACCTAATCTTTTCTTTCTTCACTTTCAAGTTTAACTTATATTCTTTCAAATACTTCTCAAACAGAATTTGTACTAGAAATGCATTAAGACTCCATAATGTTAACTTCAATTTTATCATTCAAATTTATTATATTATTCATTATAATAAATAATATATCAAAATAATGCAATCAAACTATCGAACATGAAAATTCAAATCAAACAATCAACAAAAATAATTCAAGACCAAAATTCACACTCTAGACTTTGAGAGACTAGATAATTGAATTGGGAGATTTGAGCAGCGCCCCTTGTCTAGCATCGCAGTGCCCATGTAAAATATTGTGCAAAGAGAGCCTTTTGCCACAAGTGCACGGCGCCCTTTTGAAATAGTGTGTAGCGGCTCATTAAATAATCACTACAAATGATTTTTCAAAAAATTTAACGACTAGTTTTCGCCTTCAAAATGTCATAACACTCATTACATTAACATAAGAGTCGGGCGCTCTTTTTATCCACAGATGTGGCACTTGAATATTTTATTGAAGTGTGGCTAGTCTGTATAAATGCAGTTGTGAATGTTTTCATCTATTTTTCTCCACTTGGCAGCCAACGTAGATCTTGTAACACCCGAGTTTTCGGGTTTCCGCTCCAAGGCTATTTTCGTAAATAAGTAAATTAGGTCCGTTTTGCGAGCGGATAGTTTTATTAGGACCCTAGAAATTTATGGGGGTTTGTAGAAGAATAAGTGAAATTTTAGAAACCCAAATCAGGAAGAGTAATGCTAGAGTTCCCGTTTTACCCTTTTAGTATGTTAATTCGTAAAAATAGCAAAATAAGTCCGTTTTGTGAACGGTGAGTTTTGTTAGAACTCTAAGATTAAATTGGAATATTTGGAGAAATAAGGAAATTGCAGAGAAACCGAGTTGATAGACTAATTAAAGAATTAAGCATAGAATTGAGGGAGGGGCATTTAAGTAATTTGGTAAGTAAAAGATTTTAATTTTTATTAAAGGCATAATGGCTTCACGATGAAGCCATTACCCGCTGAGAGCTCCCGACGCCGAGAGAGACGAAGAGCGCGACGACTCTTCTCCGGCGGCGACCAGGCGTTTCCGACCACCATTCTGACGTGCAGACGCCAGCGAGCTGAACCAGAGCTCGATTCGGCCTTCTCCGCGCCAGACCCGACCGAAAACAGGTTGAGATTCTTCCCTGTTTTCGTTCTGTTCATGGCCGACGGTGGCGAGCTCGATTGAGCTCCGTCCACCGGCCCTTTTTGGTTGCTTTAAGCGTCAATTGGCCGAGCTCGGTGCTGGCATGGATTGTCGAGCAATGAGGAGCTCGGATTTGGGGAAAAACCGGGGGGCTAGGTTTTGAGATTTCGGGTTTTCTGAATTGGAACTTCGATTTTAGGTTAGTTTATGTTAATTGGATGTTAGGAGGATAGATTAGTGACGAATTGAGAGAGTTTTGATGAAAAATTGAAAAAGAGAAATTTAGGGAAAAAGGGGCAGTTCGGGTTTTGTGATTTTTTGACCTAGTTCCGGTTATTTGTTTTAAAATTCCTTTTGGCAGATTAAACTAGGTTATTAGAGGAGTGCGTGGCCGCTGGAATCGTTCGATTCCGATAACCGACGCAAAAGTTACGCGCGTTTGAGTTTCGGGTCGGTTTTTACCAAACCCAAATTAGTGGCCCATTTAATTAGGTTTTAGTTGGATTTGGCTAGAGACTTAGTTTAAGTTTAGAGTTTGTTTATTTAGGATCGGTTTTAATGCCTTAATTGTGAAATGCTTTAGGTGGAGACGACTTTTGGACGGTGCTCTGCTAGCTACGGACGCCAGGTAAGTGGATGTTAGGTTTCCGGCCCTTAAGGCCCTACATCGTGTCAACGTTAGGTTTTTCTGCTTTGATGATGATTTTCTGATTGTCGGGATTAATGAGTCGGGTAGCTTAGAATGTTAGTTGTTTGTGAAGTTCATTAAGAATAGTATATGTCCATGTACGTAGTGAATTGTTTGATGATATGTCGTACATAGATTTCTCATGCATCATGTTTTAGAAAAGTACGAAAATGTTTTAGCATATGATTTCACGATTTAAACGTAGAAACGACAACGATGTGAAACGAAAATGTATGATATCTGAAGGAAGTGGTTCACCCTTCAGGTAAAGATTTATATGTGGAACGTCTAGAGATGGAGAAACTAATCCGCCCTCCATTGGTAGAGGATTACATGTATGTATGATGAAACGAAATGAAATGAATATGAACGATGAAACGAAACGAAACGATTAAGTACGATGAAACTGTAGAAACTGCATATGTTAAGCAAAATGTTTTAAATTCATATAGTGCATCCCCTTACTAAGCATTAGGCTTACTGTATATGTTGCATGATGTAGGTGACAGGTGCGAAAGTGAGAGTTTCCCTTGATGACAAAGAACAGGTGGTCGACGGATGGTGCTCGTGGCGATGGGGTGTGTTTTGGCTTGATGATTCCGATGGCTTGAGTGATTATGTCGAATGATGTTTGGTCTTGTTGGTTAAGTCTAACGTGCTTTTGGTTATGAGTTAACTGTTTAAGTATGTCGATTGGATGTTTTGATGAAATGTACGCAAAAGTCAGTTTGAGTTATGATGGTACGAGATTGTTTAATGATGTATAGTAGTGGTATATTTTTAGATGTAGGTTTTAGTTGGAGTTTGGGTAGAACGTAGTTTAAGTTTAGAGTTTGTTTATTAGGATCGGTTTTAATGCCTTAATTGTGAAATGCTTTAGGTGGAGACGACCTTTTGGACGGTGCTCTGCTAGCTACGGACGCCAGGTAAGTGGATGTTAGGTTTCCGGCCCTTAAGGCCCTACATCGTGTCAACGTTAGGTTTTCTGCTTTGATGATGATTTTTCTGATTGTCGGGATTAATGAGTCGGGTAGCTTAGAATGTTAGTTGTTTGTGAAGTTCATTAAGAATAGTATATGTCCATGTACGTAGTGAATTGTTTGATGATATGTCGTACATAGATTTCTCATGCATCATGTTTTAGAAAAGTACGAAATGTTTTCAGCATATGATTTCACGATTTAAACGTAGAAACGACAACGATGTGAAACGAAAATGCTATGATATCTGAAGGAAGTGGTTCACCCTTCAGGTAAAGATTTATATGTGGAACGTCTAGAGATGGAGAAACTAATCCGCCCTCCATTGGTAGAGGATTACATGTATGTATGATGAAACGAAATGAAATGATATGAACGATGAAACGAAACGAAACGATTAAGTACGATGAAACTGTAGAAACTGCATATGTTAAGCAAATGTTTTAAATTCATATAGTGCATCCCCTTACTAAGCATTAGGCTTACTGTATATGTTGCATGATGTAGGTGACAGGTGCGAAAGTGAGAGTTTCCCTTGATGACAAAGAACAGGTGGTCGACGGATGGTGCTCGTGGCGATGGGGTGTGTTTTGGCTTGATGATCCGATGGCTTGAGTGATGTATGTCGAATGATGTGAGTTGGTCTTGTTGGTTAGTAGGTCTACGTGCGGTTTGTTTATGAAAGTATGAAAATGTTTAAGTATGTAGATTGGATGTTTTGATAGAAAATGTACGAAAAGTCAAGTTTTGATGTATATGTAGTGGTACGAGATTGTTTAGAATGATGTATATGTAGTGGTAGTAGATTGTTTAGAATGTGAAGTCTTTATTTTAGAAATATACTGGAACTGCTTGGGTTATTTTTAACAGGTAAGGATAAGCTCGATTTTTAGAGCGATCCATGCAGTTCGTTTTCTTGAATTTGTCTGAAATTGTAGGTTACATTAGTGTCATGTTTTGATGATCGAGGAATGAGTGATTTTAAAGGATTTCAACAATCCGAGACTTCGATTTAATGGTTTAGAAGTCGAAACGTTATGAGTGATATAAAAAGAAAAATTTACGTGGTTACGAGAGTTTAAAGTTAAGGTTACGTTAGGGTTAGTTTGTTTAAGGGTTTTGGATTATGTTTAAAGTGAAAATGAAAAAGTTTATGCAAAAAATACGAGGGCTTAGGTAATGATTATGTCACGGCAAGTCTGTGGCGGCCCTGATCGGGTTGGGGTCGTCACAGTTATGGTATTAGAGAGACGGAGTTTTAAAAGCAAGTTATGTGATATGCCTGCCAAAAACACACCGCCGCACGAGAACTCTCCATCGACTACAAGTGTTTAAGTTTATGTATGATTCTAAATTGTTTATTTTGCATGTGTTTCTTAATGTGTCTAGGAACAAGAAAATGCCGAAAGCACCTAGAAAACTCGAGGAGAAATCCATTAGTCAGCTTATGGACATAGTGCACCAATGGTCAGAACAAATAGAGATCTTACTCGACTGAGATGGAAATGGTAATAGACAAGATAGTACTTCATGGAACCAGGGTAGTGAACGAACTAGGTAGTTCGACCTCCGATATTTGATGAATGTGCTATAGATCCGATGCAGGCCGAGGTGTAGGTTCGAGCAATGGAAAGATTGTTTGACATTATTAAGGTGAAGGAGGTAGATAAGGTTTCTTATGCGAAGTGTCATCTGGTGGGAGTGCAAGTTGCATTCCGATCGATGTTTTCGGTGCGACAAGGTGGGGCACAAGGCCAGAGATTGTCCAGGACCGAATGAGATACCACCGTGTTGTCCTCCGAGGATGTCTACCTTGATCAAGGAGGAAGGAAACACTCAACCATCGGTTATTCTAGGTATATTCATATAGTGACGATTAATAAGATAAGGAACGTTAGATAAGAAGTGTAATTAGAGTAGGGGTCTAAAACGTAACTTTTGTATATTGGGTAAAAGGAGGATAATGAATAGAGAAAGTTACGCATTGAGATGAATAACCTGGGATAGTTGTGCGAGTGTGTACATACCTAGAATTTATTACCATTGGAGGGATACAACTTAAGAGATATAACGGTTGAATAAACATAAATTGGACTTTAGTTGATGAACCTCCTAAGTATTTAAGTGAAGGAAATAACCAAAAGTCTAGCTTAGGTGAATTGTCGAATGGGAGCATTTGACTTAGTAAATCTCAGTAAAGAGAACAAAGATATTGAGGCGGAGTTGGTAAGTTAATAAATTTAGAGACAATAAAGGATCAAGGTTATACGATAGATGATACTCAAGTTATATAATTTGGACGTTCTCTAGGAGATAGGTACCATCTTAGAGGACTAAGCAATGAAGGACAAATATTGATGCGTGAAAAGATTATGACCGCCACTAAATAGAAGAGAAGACTTAGTAAAGTTAAGAGTGACCAATAAATAGAAGATGCGTTAGGCAATTAGATGTTGCTTTACCTGGGGACATAAGGCAAAGTATGAGAGTTAGAAATTATTAGAAACGCCTAAGAAGTGTAACAAAATTTTGAAGAAGGGCTTAACACCTTAGATTGGAAGTCATGTTTACGGGTTTATTGTATCCCGTGCAATGTTAGAAGGATGATAAATTGACGAGAGTAAGTGCTAATTATAGAAATTGTAGTAAGGATAAAAGATTTCAGATTCTTGGAGTTATGAACGCCGGAGTTAAGAAATGAGTCTATAGTTGATATAGTTTAAGTTAAGAACCCCAGACATGAGACTTACCTCCAAGATGGAAGTAGGAACTTTAGTGTTTAAAGGACTCGAGAGGTGGATCGTAATGAAGAGTTTAGGTGGTGACCAATCAAATTAGGTGAGTTAGAAAGCTTAGCCTATAAGAAATTAAGTCAAGGCCGATTCATGTGAGAATTTAAGGAAGTGAACTCGACCACTTTGGTGTTTGCCTAGAGACTTGAGAATAAATAGAGCTTGTAGTATGAGTCATGGCATGCTTAGCTCCATTAAAGGTTATGGATGCTTCTAAATTTTGGGGAGAATAGAAGAATAAGATTTAAGAACTTTAGAAGATCTAGATTAAGGTTGTAGGTCTACCTACAACAAGTTTGCTGACAAGAAAATTGTTAGATGAATTATTGTGAAGAAGCTGGATGAATTATTGTGAAGAAGCTAAGGAGAACATTATGAACCTGACTAGAAGAAATGACCAAGTAGTAGATTAGTTCGTAACTTTCGAGGAAGTCTTAGTGTGATATTAAGAATAAGTCTAGGACATTATCTAAATTAAATAAAGGGTTTAGATTTGAAATTTTAATCGAATGTTAGTGTTGTGCGGATTGATAGATTAATGGGTCACCGGACGAGGAGGACGAGAAATTGCACAATTAATGTTCAAGTGCATCGAGATAAGATTAAATTAGGAAATCTCAAAGGCTCAACCCTTATGTACCGAAGTCGGAGCCAATGATTTTGTAAATGGCTAAGGTTAAGAATGATAAGCTTAAGTGTGTGAAGAAGATCGCGACTTGAGGAAATAGAGAATGTGTGATGTGAGATAAAATGACCGGTTAGGTAGATCTTTGGATTTCGAATAGTGTAGTACGAGTAACTAAGAAGTTTTACTAGATCGAACGGAAACTCGAAATAAGAGTTAAGTAGTTAAGGTAGAGAAATTTGGAGCATGTTGGATGAAATGAAGGGACAATTGCATGAAGGCTATGCAAGTGAACTTAGAAGTGAGAGTAGATTTTGAGGTTTAGTAAAGTTGACTTGTAAGTTACGTCGAAGTGCTTATGCACATTTTCTTTTAGGTGTTGGGTGGATAGTTTAACGAGTTGGTTTAGACTTAAGAATTTGTTAGTAATTGATGATGTTAGTGATTAATGACGACCGAGATAAAAGTTGGACAAAACGAGCGTAGTGAAAATAATTATAGAGACCTAGTGGATACTGTAAAAGCATAAAGAAATAGATTTAGTAATTACCGCCCTGTATACAGGAATGGCATTAGAGTATCTAAGGAAATGTTATGATTGCCCAAGGTAAGTAGGTTTAAAAAGTGAAAGTGATGATTTGGGAAAGAGATAATAGTGTGGAGAAGAGTTCGAAATGGAGAATTAGGATGAGAAATTTAATTATCAAGTCCTTAGTGTCATATAATTGAAGAAGCTTTGAGGAGTTAGAAGCCGAATGAACTTAGCTCGAGGTTAAGTTAGAGGAAATTCGAGGTTCTAAGTGACAAAGGATTAAGTCAAAGTCGATGAGTGAATGAGCGATTGAATTATGAAGTGCGAAGTTAGATGGATTGAAAGCTTCGGAGATATAGAAAACTATGAAGACCCGAAGGGTGAGTAAGACCATAAGGGTGTCGAGGATAGTATTTTGAGCATTGTACTTAGATAATGTGAGGGTGAGTAATTAGAAGGTTAACCAAGCAATAATTTTGGGGACAAAATTCCAATTAAGGAGGGAAGGATGTAACACCCGAGTTTTCGGGTTTCCGCTCCAAGGCTATTTTCGTAAATAAGTAAATTAGGTCCGTTTTGCGAGCGGATAGTTTTATTAGGACCCTAGAAATTTATGGGGGTTTGTAGAAGAATAAGTGAAATTTTAGAAACCCAAATCGGGAAGAGTAATGCTAGAGTTCCCGTTTTACCCTTTTAGTATGTTAATTCGTAAAAATAGCAAAATAAGTCCGTTTTGTGAACGGTGAGTTTTGTTAGAACTCTAAGATTAAATTGGAATATTTGGAGAAATAAGGAAATTGCAGAGAAACCGAGTTGATAGACTAATTAAAGAATTAAGCATAGAATTGAGGGAGGGGCATTTAAGTAATTTGGTAAGTAAAAGATTTTAATTTTTATTAAAGGCATAATGGCTTCACGATGAAGCCATTACCCGCTGAGAGCTCCCGACGCCGAGAGAGACGAAGAGCGCGACGACTCTTCTCCGGCGGCGACCAGGCGTTTCAGACCACCATTCTGACGTGCAGACGCCGGCGAGCTGAACCAGAGCTCGGTTCGGCCTTCTCCGCGCCAGACCCGACCGAAAACAGGTTGAGATTCTTCCCTGTTTTCGTTCTGTTCATGGCCGACGGTGGCGAGCTCGATTGAGCTCCGTCCACCGGCCCTTTTTGGTTGCTTTAAGCGTCAATTGGCCGAGCTCGGTGCTGGCATGGATTGCCGAGCAATGAGGAGCTCGGATTTGGGGAAAAACCGGGGGGCTAGGTTTTGAGATTTCGGGTTTTCTGAATTGGAACTTCGATTTTAGGTTAGTTTATGTTAATTGGATGTTAGGAGGATAGATTAGTGACGAATTGAGAGAGTTTTGATGAAAAATTGAAAAAGAGAAATTTTGGGAAAAAGGGGCAGTTCGGGTTTTGTGATTTTTTGACCTAGTTCCGGTTATTTGTTTTAAAATTCCTTTTGGCAGATTAAACTAGGTTATTAGAGGAGTGCGTGGCCGCTGGAATCGTTCGATTCCGATAACCGACGCAAAAGTTACGCGCGTTTGAGTTTCGGGTCGGTTTTTACCAAACCCAAATTAGTGGCCCATTTAATTAGGTTTTAGTTGGATTTGGCTAGAGACTTAGTTTAAGTTTAGAGTTCGTTTATTTAGGATTGGTTTTAATGCCTTAATTGTGAAATGCTTTAGGTGGAGACGACTTTTGGACGGTGCTCTGCTAGCTACGGACGCCAGGTAAGTGGATGTTAGGTTTCCGGCCCTTAAGGCCCTACATCGTGTCAACGTTAGGTTTTTCTGCTTTGATGATGATTTTCTGATTGTGGGGATTAATGAGTCGGGTAGCTTAGAATGTTAGTTGTTTGTGAAGTTCGTTAAGAATTGTATATGTCCATGTACGTAGTGAATTGTTTGATGATATGTCGTACATAGATTTCTCATGCATCATGTTTTAGAAAAGTACGAAAATGTTTTAGCATATGATTTCACGATTTAAACGTAGAAACGACAACGATGTGAAACGAAAATGTATGATATCTGAAGGAAGTGGTTCACCCTTCAGGTAAAGATTATATGTGGAACGTCTAGAGATGGAGAAACTAATCCGCCCTCCATTGGTAGAGGATTACATGTATGTATGATGAAACGAAATGAAATGAATATGAACGATGAAACGAAACGAAACGATTAAGTACGATGAAACTGTAGAAACTGCATATGTTAAGCAAAATGTTTTAAATTCATATAGTGCATCCCCTTACTAAGCATTAGGCTTACTGTATATGTTGCATGATGTAGGTGACAGGTGCGAAAGTGAGAGTTTCCCTTGATGACAAAGAACAGGTGGTCGACGGATGGTGCTCGTGGCGACGGGGTGTGTTTTGGCTTGATGATCCGATGGCTTGAGTGATGTATGTCGAATGATGTGAGTTGGTCTTGTTGGTTAGTAGGTCTACGTGTCGGTTTGTTTATGAAAGTATGAAAATGTTTAAGTATGTAAATTGGATGTTTTGATAGAAAATGTACGAAAAGTCAAGTTTTGATGTATATGTAGTGGTACTAGATTGTTTAGAATGATGTATATGTAGTGGTAGTAGATTGTTTAGAATGTGAAGTCTTTATTTTAGAAATATACTGGAACTACTTGGGTTATTTTTAACAGGTAAGGATAAGCTCGATTTTTAGAGCGATCCATGCAGTTCGTTTTCTTGAATTTGTCTGAAATTGTAGGTTATATTAGTGTCATGTTTTGATGATCGAGGAATGAGTGATTTTAATGGATTTCAACAATCCGAGACTTCGATTTAATGGTTTAGAAGTCGAAACGTTATGAGTGATATAAAAGAAAAATTTACGTGGTTACGAGATTTTAAAGTTAAGGTTACGTTAGGGTTAGTTTGTTTAAGGGTTTTGGATTATGTTTAAAGTGAAAATGAAAAAGTTTATGCGAAAAATACGAGGGCTTAGGTAATGATTATGTCACGGCAAGTCCGTGGTGGCCCTGATCGGGTTGGGGTCGTCACAGATCTCACTTGCTTTATATTTTGTCCTTATCAATCTTCTTCATTTAAAAATTTATCTTGGTACATTTACCCAATTATATTGAGTTGATCACTAAAGCTCTTTATCATATTCGAAAAGAATTCTATCTTGATTCAAATATAATGTATAAGACTGATATAATTTGAACCACCTTTGAATGATTACGATAATCATAACATTTTTTTTTTACAAAATCAATTTCTTTTTATTAGATTGGAAATTTTGAAATAATTGAAAATAAGCGAGTTTAAAGACTATTAAAAATTAGAGTAAAGTACAATTTGGCCCTTACAACTAGATAGATGAAAAGGGAAATTTGCACCGTAAACTCGGATAATGGGCAAAAACAACCTCAATGTAACAACCAGCACCTTGGTCAGGTATTTTTCCCGCGATTATTATGGTGTGAATTATGTAATAAGAAAATTATAAATGAAAGTAGTTTAATGGCAAGGATTGTAATTAGTGTGAGCTGGTTCGATATAAATAGGAAGAGGAAAGCATAAAATCTCATTTAAACTCTCATGTAGCCGACTTTTCTCTTCTGGCGATTTCCTCCTTCGGCAACCGATTCCTCCCTTCTCTTTCTTCGAAGATTCAAGCTCAGGTAAGGTTTAGGTGATTCATTCATTAAGCTTTTGATTAAGGGTGATTACTGGTTGGTGTTTAAAGACTTAGAATCGGACAATGCTTGAATAATGACAGTATTTCGAGTCTTCTGTATTGGCATTGGTATAGAATCCTAGACATTGTCGACGTTTTAGTTAAGAGTCTAAAATCTATATGAATCTGGCAGTTTAGACGATGATGCCATTAATGTTTTGAAAGTTAAGCTCTACACACTAAGTGCTCAGCGAAATGCCTTAGAGGTTCAAACTAGAATCTAGGATGATTTCTTTAGCTGAGATTGTACCAGCTCTGAGTTTAGATTATTCAGGACATATTTAACATTGAAGTGTGAAATGTCCTAGGTGGAAAAAGATTCAAGTGAAGGCACGGCATAGCAAAGGAATCCAGGTAAGTGAGTGCGTTAAGATTTCCGGCCATTAGGGCTCTACATCACAAGGGTACTAGGTTAAGCTTGTTATTGACAATGTCCGGATGTTTGTGGTTTGTACTACGGTATATGCTGGATGTCTGAGTTTTCTCTGGTGTAATGTTCTGTTTTGTATGTACATTTCACGCATTATGATTTACCTTCCAAAAATGCAAAATGTGTTATAAACATGCCCCTTTCATGAATGATATAAGACAATGAGATGTATGCAACTATATTTAAGTGAGGGTTGGGGTGGTTTGTCCATGTCACTATCCAGGGATGGACCAAGATTACTGCCTGAGAGGGGGCCATGTACACGCACTCTGCCTACCCCCCCTTCGGCACTAATCTCTCCTTAATGCACGATAAATGATCGATGAATAAGAATATGATTTTATTGAGTATACGTTCATGAACAATTATGCATACGTTGCACTTCTTACTAAACATTAGGCTTATAGTTTGAACCTTATGATGTAGGTGACGAATTGAAAGGTGAGGATTTCATTCCAAGCGATAACATCTAAGTCAGGTTGCTGGATTGTACTCATGGCGTGGATTTTGTGCTGGGTGGCGATTTGACCTGAGGATGGTACTCCTGGTCTGTTATGGTATAAGATAATGACATAGAAGAAATAGTAGAAGAGAATTTTTATATGATGATAAGTAATTGACTTGTTCAATATTTATAAGTTTTAAAGGGGATTATAAGATTAAATGTTTTCATCTGTTCTTGAACCTTTCGCCATGCGTATTCTATCCAAGTCTATAAACCTACGTACATGAGCATTCTGGAAATGAGGTTTGAAGTCTATAGAAGATTAGAAATAAGTTGTTGAGCGGTGGATGTGTAATGGTGAATGTTGATCGGTTACTGTTGAGCGGTGGATGTGTTTTGTAGATGTATTCGGTAGATGAGTGGTGGATGTGTAATGGTGGATGTTGATCAGTTACTGTTGAGCGGTGGATGTGTTTTGTAGATGTATTCGGTAGATGAGCGGTGGATGTGTAATGGTGGATGTTGATCGGTTACTGTTGAGCGGTGGATGCGTTTTGTAGATGTTGTGTGTTACTGTTGAGCAGTGGATGTGTTCGATAGATGTAATCGAAAGATGGGCGGTAGAAGTTTAGCGGTGGATGTAGATTGGTTACTATTGAGAGGTGGATGTGTTCGGTAGAAGTATTCGGAAGATGGGCAGTAGAAGTGTAGCGGTGGATGTAGATTGGTTACTCTTGAGCGGTGGATGTGTTCGGTAGAAGTATTCGGAAGATGGGCGGTAGAAGTATAGCGGTGGATGTAAGTCGGTTACTGTTGAGCGATAGATGCATTCAAATTTAAGGCATTTAAATATTCTACACTTTTATACCCTCGGTCCCTTCGGCCGATTGTTTCTAATATTCTAATTGATACTTAAATATTGTTTTATCAAATAATTTCATGACGATTTCAATCGTCACGGATTTTGTCCAAAGTTTTCTTCTTTTATTTTAAAAAAAAAAACAAGAAGGATAAATAATAATCCATGGGAATTCAAGGGTTACGGTTAAGGGTCGTTATACTTAATGTATTGACAATGGGCAATTTACCCCCTACAGTCATATTTTCCGTTCAAATGGCACGTTTTCGTCACGTGCCTTGTTTTACTTCCAAAAATACTTCTGATCTGAACCCTCGCCTCTACTTCCCTCGCTCTCTCCTCTCTCCTCTCTCCTCTCTGCTTCCCTTACCCTCACCCTCCCCCTCAACTACCGTTGTTCATCTTCTCAAAGACAGGATTCAGACTAGAAATAACCTTGTTACACAAAAGTAATGTAAAGATTCAAGGCAGATCTACCATAAAATTTACCTTCTAAAGAAGAAGCAACATCTGCGAAATTTTTGACCACCAGCTTATGCAGATCTTCCGCTGCCCAAATGGGGAATACAAATATATTTAAAGACAAACATATACCAGCTCCAATGGTGCTGAGCAGCAACCGATATAAAGTAGTTTGGTAGAAGGAAGATTTTCCAGATACCATTACAATGCAGTACGTCAACAAGAATACCCTAAACCCATATTCATATGACTCCATCGTTGGATACAGTTTAAGATAGCTGGCACAAAATCCTACAACCAATATAATCAAATATTGATCATACTCTCAATCCACTAAGATAGTAGAATTCTAAATTGTTGTAATTGTAACACCAGAGTTACATCGAGGATATTTGCTTTCATTGAGTCGGGGTGACGTTGATGATGATGCCAAACCTTCGGTTATTGCAGGTACCGTCTTGATTACTGGCATAGCAGTCTTTTCGTTGATAGACACAGGAGTTACACATTCCTTTATTTTGACTACTTGTGTAGCTAGATTGCAATTAGTGCTGAAGTTGGCAAATTGTTTATATAGCGTAATGCTACCTTCATGAGAATATATGCAGTCAGATCGAATATTCCTAGGCAATGTTATTTTCGTAGGGAATAATACCATTTTTGCCCGTCTGATAGTTATGGGCATAAAACGATACGATCTTATTCTGGGAATGGATTGGTTGTCCCGCCATTTTGCCACTATTAACTGCAGATGTGGGCTAGTGACTTTCCATCCCCCGGGTGAAGAAAAGTTTACTTTTTAGGCGATGAATAGAATAAGTGGATTACCTACTTCCTATTCTATGATGGTCCAAGAGCAGTTTAAAGATAATTGCTCAGTTTATTTGGCAATAGTGATTGATACCCAATTATTCAACGAGGTAAAGTCAAGTGACATTTCAATTGTTAGAGAATTTACAGAGATTTTTCTTGATGATCTCTCAGGATTACCGTCAGACCGAGAAATAGATTTTGTAATTGATGTATATCCAGGGTCTGAACTTGTGTCAAAGAACCCGTATAGATTGGCGTCTGTCGAACTGAAGAAGTTGAAATCTCAGTTAGAAGAATTGTTGGACAAGGGATTCATCCGACCTATTTTTTCTCCATGGGGAGCACCAGTTCTTTTTGACAAAAAGAAAGACGGAACTCTCATAATGTGTATCGACTACAGGGAGTTGAACAAGTTGACCGTAAAGAACACGTATTTGTTGCCACGAATAGATGACTTGTTTGATCAACTGCAGGGTGCCCGAGTATTTTCAAAGATTGACTTACGCTTGCGCTATTATGAGTTGAGAGTCAGAAGGGAATATGTTCAAAAGATGGTATTTCGTACGAGGTATGGGCATTATGAATTTTTAGTAATATCTTTTGGACTTACAAATGCTCCTGCAGGCTTTATGGACCTGATGAATCGAGTGTTTAAGGAGTATTTAGACAAGTTTGTCGTCATCTTCATTGATAAAATCTTGGTCTATTCCCGAACAAAGGAGGAACATGAGGAGCAATTGAGAATTGTTTTGAAAATTTTGAAGCAACATCAACTGTACCTGAAGTTTTCCAAATGTGAATTTTGGCTGGACATGATCAATTTTCTTGGCCATGTTATATCTCAAGAAGGGATTTCTGTAGATCCAACCAAGATTCAGGTTGTTAGAGATTGGGCGCAGCCTAAAAATGTACGAGAAATACGTGGATTTCTAGGATTGGACGGATATTATCAGAAGTTCATAGAAGGATTTTCGAGAATTGCAGTTCCTTTATCGTGCTTGACAAGGAAGAACGAGAGGTTCGCATGGTCAACTAAGTGTAATAAGAGTTTTCAAGAGCTGAAACAAAAATTAACTACAACCCCAGTCTTAACACTACCAGTTGAAGGTGATAAGTTCAGTATATACTACGATGCCTCTAAGACCAGGTTGGGATGCGTACTAATACAAGAAGGGAAAGTTATTGCGTATGCTTCTCGACAAATGAAGACATATGAACAGAACTATTCGACACATGACCTTGAATTGCCAGCGGTTGTCTTCGCGTTAAAGATATGAAGACATTATTTATATGGTTAACAATGCGAGGTATTCTCTGATCATAAAAGCCTCAAGAATTTGTTTACGTAGAAGGAATTGAATATGCGACAAAGAAGGTGGTTAGAATTTATCAAGGATTACGATTTCGAGATCAAATACAACCCAGGAAAGGCAAATAAGGTCACAGATGCTTTAAGTAGAAGGCCTATGATAAATCAACCTTCACTTTCAACAATGTCAGTAACGCTAAAATCAGAGATTTGAAGTTCAAGGTGGAAATTGTTGCAAAGTTGTCCACTATGCTTGCAAATATTTCACTAAAGTCGACAATATTGGACAAAATCAGAGAAGCTCAATAGAAAGATTTGGATTGTGAGAAGTGAAAATTGAGAATAATATCTGAGAATTTGTCTGATTTCAATCAGTCGGATGATGGTATATTGAAATTTAGGCATTGATGGTACGTGCCTAATAAGGAAGAATTGAGGAAAAAAATTCTAACTGAGCGCACTCCTCGGCTTACTCTGTGCATCTAGGAAGTACAAAGATGTATAGAGACTTAAGGCAACATTTTTGGTGGCTTAATATGAAAAGAGAGGTTGTTAAACATGTAGAGACTTGTTTAATCTGTCAGCAGGTCAAAGCAGAGTACTAGAGGCCAACTGGAATCTTGCAACCACTATCGATTCCGGAGTGGAAATGGGAACAAATTTTCATAGATTTTATAGTTGGACTCCCGAGAACGACGAAAGAACACGATGGAATCTGGGTTATAGTGGACCGTTTGACAAAATCAGCCCATTTTCTACCAGTCAAGATGACGTATTCTATGGATCAACTTGCGGAGCTTTACGTTCAGGAAATTGTGAGACTGCATGGGGTTTTTGTTTCCATTGTTTCTGCAGAGATCCGAGGTTCATTTCTAAATTCTAGAAAAGTCTGCATAAAGCTATGGGAACTCAATTGAATTTCAGCACAGCCTTTCATCCTCAGACCGATGGACAGACAGAAAGAACGAATCAAATTCTGGAGGATATGCTTAGTGTAACAACCCCGACTCCGCGTCGGTGCTACACCAACCTGTGTCGTGCACGTGCATACATACTACCCTCGCCCGCTCTCGTATAAAAATTTTTCTTTTCTTTTTCATTTCAACTTTCAATTTCTTTCCTTTTCGTTCGTTTATTCATTAGAGAACGGACTCGGACAATCTATCAACATCTATCGACATTTTTTTGCTCTAACTTAAAACATATTCACAAGCCACTTTACTTACGTTGTGTGGAAGAAGTCGCGACTTGAGGAAATAGAGAATGTGTGATGTGAGATAAAATGACCGGTTAGGTAGATCTTTGGATTTCGAATAGTGTAGTACGAGTAACTAAGAAGTTTTACTAGATCGAACGGAAACTCGAAATAAGAGTTAAGTAGTTAAGGTAGAGAAATTTGGAGCATGTTGGATGAAATGAAGGGACAATTGCATGAAGGCTATGCAAGTGAACTTAGAAGTGAGAGTAGATTTTGAGGTTTAGTAAAGTTGACTTGTAAGTTACGTCGAAGTGCTTATGCACATTTCTTTTAGGTGTTGGGTGGATAGTTTAACGAGTTGGTTTAGACTTAAGAATTTGTTAGTAATTGATGATGTTAGTGATTAATGACGACCGAGATAAAAGTTGGACAAAACGAGCGTAGTGAAATAATTATAGAGACCTAGTGGATACTGTAAAAGCATAAAGAAATAGATTTAGTAATTACCGCCCTGTATACAGGAATGGCATTAGAGTATCTAAGGAAATGTTATGATTGCCCAAGGTAAGTAGGTTTAAAAAGTGAAAGTGATGATTTGGGAAAGAGATAATAGTGTGGAGAAGAGTTCGAAATGGAGAATTAGGATGAGAAATTTAATTATCAAGTCCTTAGTGTCATATAATTGAAGAAGCTTTGAGGAGTTAGAAGCCGAATGAACTTAGCTCGAGGTTAAGTTAGAGGAAATTCGAGGTTCTAAGTGACAAAGGATTAAGTCAAAGTCGATGAGTGAATGAGCGATGAATTATGAAGTGCGAAGTTAGATGGATTGAAAGCTTCGGAGATATAGAAAACTATGAAGACCCGAAGGGTGAGTAAGACCATAAGGGTGTCGAGGATAGTATTTTGAGCATTGTACTTAGATAATGTGAGGGTGAGTAATTAGAAGGTTAACCAAGCAATAATTTTGGGGACAAAATTCCAATTAAGGAGGGAAGGATGTAACACCCGAGTTTTCGGGTTTCCGCTCCAAGGCTATTTTCGTAAATAAGTAAATTAGGTCCGTTTTGCGAGCGGATAGTTTTATTAGGACCCTAGAAATTTATGGGGGTTTGTAGAAGAATAAGTGAAATTTTAGAAACCCAAATCGGGAAGAGTAATGCTAGAGTTCCCGTTTTACCCTTTTAGTATGTTAATTCGTAAAAATAGCAAAATAAGTCCGTTTTGTGAACGGTGAGTTTTGTTAGAACTCTAAGATTAAATTGGAATATTTGGAGAAATAAGGAAATTGCAGAGAAACCGAGTTGATAGACTAATTAAAGAATTAAGCATAGAATTGAGGGAGGGGCATTTAAGTAATTTGGTAAGTAAAAGATTTTAATTTTTATTAAAGGCATAATGGCTTCACGATGAAGCCATTACCCGCTGAGAGCTCCCGACGCCGAGAGAGACGAAGAGCGCGACGACTCTTCTCCGGCGGCGACCAGGCGTTTCAGACCACCATTCTGACGTGCAGACGCCGGCGAGCTGAACCAGAGCTCGGTTCGGCCTTCTCCGCGCCAGACCCGACCGAAAACAGGTTGAGATTCTTCCCTGTTTTCGTTCTGTTCATGGCCGACGGTGGCGAGCTCGATTGAGCTCCGTCCACCGGCCCTTTTTGGTTGCTTTAAGCGTCAATTGGCCGAGCTCGGTGCTGGCATGGATTGCCGAGCAATGAGGAGCTCGGATTTGGGGAAAAACCGGGGGGCTAGGTTTTGAGATTTCGGGTTTTCTGAATTGGAACTTCGATTTTAGGTTAGTTTATGTTAATTGGATGTTAGGAGGATAGATTAGTGACGAATTGAGAGAGTTTTGATGAAAAATTGAAAAAGAGAAATTTTGGGAAAAAGGGGCAGTTCGGGTTTTGTGATTTTTTGACCTAGTTCCGGTTATTTGTTTTAAAATTTCTTTTGGCAGATTAAACTAGGTTATTAGAGGAGTGCGTGGCCGCTGGAATCGTTCGATTCCGATAACCGACGCAAAAGTTACGCGCGTTTGAGTTTCGGGTCGGTTTTTACCAAACCCAAATTAGTGGCCCATTTAATTAGGTTTTAGTTGGATTTGGCTAGAGACTTAGTTTAAGTTTAGAGTTCGTTTATTTAGGATTGGTTTTAATGCCTTAATTGTGAAATGCTTTAGGTGGAGACGACTTTTGGACGGTGCTCTGCTAGCTACGGACGCCAGGTAAGTGGATGTTAGGTTTCCGGCCCTTAAGGCCCTACATCGTGTCAACGTTAGGTTTTTCTGCTTTGATGATGATTTTCTGATTGTGGGGATTAATGAGTCGGGTAGCTTAGAATGTTAGTTGTTTGTGAAGTTCGTTAAGAATTGTATATGTCCATGTACGTAGTGAATTGTTTGATGATATGTCGTACATAGATTTCTCATGCATCATGTTTTAGAAAAGTACGAAAATGTTTTAGCATATGATTTCACGATTTAAACGTAGAAACGACAACGATGTGAAACGAAAATGTATGATATCTGAAGGAAGTGGTTCACCCTTCAGGTAAAGATTTATATGTGGAACGTCTAGAGATGGAGAAACTAATCCGCCCTCCATTGGTAGAGGATTACATGTATGTATGATGAAACGAAATGAAATGAATATGAACGATGAAACGAAACGAAACGATTAAGTACGATGAAACTGTAGAAACTGCATATGTTAAGCAAAATGTTTTAAATTCATATAGTGCATCCCCTTACTAAGCATTAGGCTTACTGTATATGTTGCATGATGTAGGTGACAGGTGCGAAAGTGAGAGTTTCCCTTGATGACAAAGAACAGGTGGTCGACGGATGGTGCTCGTGGTGACGGGGTGTGTTTTTGCTTGATGATCCGATGGCTTGAGTGATGTATGTCGAATGATGTGAGTTGGTCTTGTTGGTTAGTAGGTCTACGTGTCGGTTTGTTTATGAAAGTATGAAAATGTTTAAGTATGTAAATTGGATGTTTTGATAGAAAATGTACGAAAAGTCAAGTTTTGATGTATATGTAGTGGTACTAGATTGTTTAGAATGATGTATATGTAGTGGTAGTAGATTGTTTAGAATGTGAAGTCTTTATTTTAGAAATATACTGGAACTACTTGGGTTATTTTTAACAGGTAAGGATAAGCTCGATTTTTAGAGCGATCCATGCAGTTCGTTTTCTTGAATTTGTCTGAAATTGTAGGTTATATTAGTGTCATGTTTTGATGATCGAGGAATGAGTGATTTTAATGGATTTCAACAATCCGAGACTTCGATTTAATGGTTTAGAAGTCGAAACGTTATGAGTGATATAAAAAGAAAAATTTACGTGGTTACGAGAGTTTAAAGTTAAGGTTACGTTAGGGTTAGTTTGTTTAAGGGTTTTGGATTATGTTTAAAGTGAAAATGAAAAAGTTTATGCGAAAAATACGAGGGCTTAGGTAATGATTATGTCACGGCAAGTCCGTGGTGGCCCTGATCGGGTTGGGGTCGTCACAGATCTCACTTGCTTTATATTTTGTCCTTATCAATCTTCTTCATTTAAAAATTTATCTTGGTGCATTTATCCAATTATATTGAGTTGATCACTAAAGCTCTTTATCATATTCGAAAAGAATTCTATCTTGATTCAAATATAATGTATAAGACTGATATAATTTGAACCACCTTTGAATGATTACGATAATCATAACATTTTTTTTTTACAAAATCAATTTCTTTTTATTAGATTGGAAATTTTGAAATAATTGAAAATAAGCGAGTTTAAAGACTATTAAAAATTAGAGTAAAGTACAATTTGGCCCTTACAACTAGATGAAAAGGGAAATTTGCACCGTAAACTCGGATAATGGGCAAAAACAACCTCAATGTAACAACCAGCACCTTGGTCAGGTATTTTTCCCGCGATTATTATGGTGTGAATTATGTAATAAGAAAATTATAAATGAAAGTAAGTTTAATGGCAAGGATTGTAATTAGTGTGAGCTGGTTCGATATAAATAGGAAGAGGAAAGCATAAAATCTCATTTAAACTCTCATGTAGCCGACTTTTCTCTTCTGGCAATTTCCTCCTTCGGCAACCGATTCCTCCCTTCTCTTTCTTCGAAGATTCAAGCTCAGGTAAGGTTTAGGTGATTCATTCATTAAGCTTTTGATTAAGGGTGATTACTGGTTGGTGTTTAAAGACTTAGAATCGGACAATGCTTGAATAATGACAGTATTTCGAGTCTTCTGTATTGGCATTGGTATAGAATCCTAGACATTGTCGACGTTTTAGTTAAGAGTCTAAAATCTATATGAATCTGGCAGTTTAGACGATGATGCCATTAATGTTTTGAAAGTTAAGCTCTACACACTAAGTGCTCAGCGAAATGCCTTAGAGGTTCAAACTAGAATCTAGGATGATTTCTTTAGCTGAGATTGTACCAGCTCTGAGTTTAGATTATTCAGGACATATTTAACATTGAAGTGTGAAATGTCCTAGGTGGAAAAAGATTCAAGTGAAGGCACGACATAGCAAAGGAATCCAGGTAAGTGAGTGCGTTAAGATTTCCGGCCATTAGGGCTCTACATCACAAGGGTACTAGGTTAAGCTTGTTATTGACAATGTCCGGATGTTTGTGGTTTGTACTACGGTATATGCTGGATGTCTGAGTTTTCTCTGGTGTAATGTTCTGTTTTGTATGTACATTTCACGCATTATGATTTACCTTGCAAAAATGCAAAATGTGTTATAAACATGCCCCTTTCATGAATGATATAAGACAATGAGATGTATGCAACTATATTTAAGTGAGGGTTGGGGTGGTTTGGCCATGTCACTATCCAGGGATGGACCAAGATTACTGCCTGAGAGGGGGCCATGTACACGCACTCTGCCTACCCCCCCTTCGGCACTAATCTCTCCTTAATGCACGATAAATGATCGATGAATAAGAATATGATTTTATTGAGTATACGTTCATGAACAATTATGCATACGTTGCACTTCTTACTAAACATTAGGCTTATAGTTTGAACCTTATGATGTAGGTGACGAATTGAAAGGTGAGGATTTCATTCCAAGCGATAACATCTAAGTCAGGTTGCTGGATTGTACTCATGGCGTGGATTTTGTGCTGGGTGGCGATTTGACCTGAGGATGGTACTCCTGGTCCGTTATGGTATAAGATAATGACATAGAAGAAATAGTAGAAGAGAATTTTTATATGATGATAAGTAATTGACTTGTTCAATATTTATAAGTTTTAAAGGGGATTATAAGATTAAATGTTTTCATCTGTTCTTGAACCTTTCGCCATGCGTATTCTATCCAAGTCTATAAACCTACGTACATGAGCATTCTGGAAATGAGGTTTGAAGTCTATAGAAGATTAGAAATAAGTTGTTGAGCGGTGGATGTGTAATGGTGAATGTTGATCGGTTACTGTTGAGCGGTGGATGTGTTTTGTAGATGTATTCGGTAGATGAGCGGTGGATGTGTAATGGTGGATGTTGATCAGTTACTGTTGAGCGGTGGATGTGTTTTGTAGATGTATTCGGTAGATGAGCGGTGGATGTGTAATGGTGGATGTTGATCGGTTACTGTTGAGCGGTGGATGCGTTTTGTAGATGTTGTGTGTTACTGTTGAGCGGTGGAGCGGTGGATGTGTTCGATAGATGTAATCGAAAGATGGGCGGTAGAAGTTTAGCGGTGGATGTAGATTGGTTACTATTGAGAGGTGGATGTGTTCGGTAGAAGTATTCGGAAGATGGGCAGTAGAAGTGTAGCGGTGGATGTAGATTGGTTACTCTTGAGCGGTGGATGTGTTCGGTAGAAGTATTCGGAAGATGGGCGGTAGAAGTGTAGCGGTGGATGTAAGTCGGTTACTGTTGAGCGATAGATGCATTCAAATTTAAGGCATTTAAATATTCTACACTTTTATACCCTCGGTCCCTTCGGCCGATTGTTTCTAATATTCTAATTGATACTTAAATATTGTTTTATCAAATAATTTCATGACGATTTCAATCGTCACGGATTTTGTCCAAAGTTTTCTTCTTTTATTTTAAAAAAAAAACAAGAAGGATAAATAATAATCCATGGGAATTCAAGGGTTACGGTTAAGGGTCGTTATACTTAATGTATTGACAATGGGCAATTTACCCCCTACAGTCATATTTTCCGTTCAAATGGCACGTTTTCGTCACGTGCCTTGTTTTACTTCCAAAAATACTTCTGATCTGAACCCTCGCCTCTACTTCCCTCGCTCTCTCCTCTCTCCTCTCTCCTCTCTGCTTCCCTTACCCTCACCCTCCCCCTCAACTACCATTGTTCATCTTCTCAAAGACAGGATTCAGACTAGAAATAACCTTGTTACACAAAAGTAATGTAAAGATTCAAGGCAGATCTACCATAAAATTTACCTTCTAAAGAAGAAGCAACATCTGCGAAATTTTTGACCACCAGCTTATGCAGATCTTCCGCTGCCCAAATGGGGAATACAAATATATTTAAAGACAAACATATACCAGCTCCAATGGTGCTGAGCAGCAACCGATATAAAGTAGTTTGGTAGAAGGAAGATTTTCCAGATACCATTACAATGCAGTACGTCAACAAGAATACCCTAAACCCATATTCATATGACTCCATCGTTGGATACAGTTTAAGATAGCTGGCACAAAATCCTACAACCAATATAATCAAATATTGATCATACTCTCAATCCACTAAGATAGTAGAATTCTAAATTGTTGTAATTGTAACACCAGAGTTACATCGAGGATATTTGCTTTCATCGAGTCGGGGTGACGTTGATGATGATGCCAAACCTTCGGTTATTGCAGGTACCGTCTTGATTACTGGCATAGCAGTCTTTTCGTTGATAGACACAGGAGTTACACATTCCTTTATTTTGACTACTTGTGTAGCTAGATTGCAATTAGTGCTGAAGTTGGCAAATTGTTTATATAGCGTAATGCTACCTTCATGAGAATATATGCAGTCAGATCGAATATTCCTAGGCAATGTTATTTTCGTAGGGAATAATACCATTTTTGCCCGTCTGATAGTTATGGGCATAAAACGATACGATCTTATTCTGGGAATGGATTGGTTGTCCCGCCATTTTGCCACTGTTAACTCCAGATGTGGGCTAGTGACTTTCCATCCCCCGGGTGAAGAAAAGTTTACTTTTTAGGCGATGAATAGAATAAGTGGATTACCTACTTCCTATTCTATGATGGTCCAAGAGCAGTTTAAAGATAATTGCTCAGTTTATTTGGCAATAGTGATTGATACCCAATTATTCAACGAGGTAAAGTCAAGTGACATTTCAATTGTTAGAGAATTTACAGAGATTTTTCTTGATGATCTCTCAGGATTACCGTCAGACCGAGAAATAGATTTTGTAATTGATGTATATCCAGGGTCTGAACTTGTGTCAAAGAACCCGTATAGATTGGCGTCTGTCGAACTGAAGAAGTTGAAATCTCAGTTAGAAGAATTGTTGGACAAGGGATTCATCCGACCTATTTTTTCTCCATGGGGAGCACCAGTTCTTTTTGACAAAAAGAAAGACGGAACTCTCATAATGTGTATCGACTACAGGGAGTTGAACAAGTTGACCGTAAAGAACAAGTATTTGTTGCCACGAATAGATGACTTGTTTGATCAACTGCAGGGTGCCCGAGTATTTTCAAAGATTGACTTACGCTTGCGCTATTATGAGTTGAGAGTCAGAAGGGAATATGTTCAAAAGATGGTATTTCGTACGAGGTATGGGCATTATGAATTTTTAGTAATATCTTTTGGACTTACAAATGCTTCTGCAGGCTTTATGGACCTGATGAATCGAGTGTTTAAGGAGTATTTAGACAAGTTTGTCGTCATCTTCATTGATAAAATCTTGGTCTATTCCCGAACAAAGGAGGAACATGAGGAGCAATTGAGAATTGTTTTGAAAATTTTGAAGCAACATCAACTGTACCTGAAGTTTTCCAAATGTGAATTTTGGCTGGACATGATCAATTTTCTTGGCCATGTTATATCTCAAGAAGGGATTTCTGTAGATCCAACCAAGATTCAGGTTGTTAGAGATTGGGCGCAGCCTAAAAATGTACGAGAAATACGTGGATTTCTAGGATTGGACGGATATTATCAGAAGTTCATAGAAGGATTTTCGAGAATTGCAGTTCCTTTATCGTGCTTGACAAGGAAGAACGAGAGGTTCGCATGGTCAACTAAGTGTAATAAGAGTTTTCAAGAGCTGAAACAAAAATTAACTACAACCCCAGTCTTAACACTACCAGTTGAAGGTGATAAGTTCAGTATATACTACGATGCCTCTAAGACCAGGTTGGGATGCGTACTAATACAAGAAGGGAAAGTTATTGCGTATGCTTCTCGACAAATGAAGACATATGAACAGAACTATTCGACACATGACCTTGAATTGCCAGCGGTTGTCTTCGCGTTAAAGATATGAAGACATTATTTATATGGTTAACAATGCGAGGTATTCTCTGATCATAAAAGCCTCAAGAATTTGTTTACGTAGAAGGAATTGAATATGCGACAAAGAAGGTGGTTAGAATTTATCAAGGATTACGATTTCGAGATCAAATACAACCCAGGAAAGGCAAATAAGGTCACAGATGCTTTAAGTAGAAGGCCTATGATAAATCAACCTTCACTTTCAACAATGTCAGTAACGCTAAAATCAGAGATTTTGAAGTTCAAGGTGGAAATTGTTGCAAAGTTGTCCACTATGCTTGCAAATATTTCACTAAAGTCGACAATATTGGACAAAATCAGAGAAGCTCAATAGAAAGATTTGGATTGTGAGAAGTGAAAATTGAGAATAATATCTGAGAATTTGTCTGATTTCAATCAGTCGGATGATGGTATATTGAAATTTAGGCATTGATGGTACGTGCCTAATAAGGAAGAATTGAGGAAAAAAATTCTAACTGAGCGCACTCCTCGGCTTACTCTGTGCATCTAGGAAGTACAAAGATGTATAGAGACTTAAGGCAACATTTTTGGTGGCTTAATATGAAAAGAGAGGTTGTTAAACATGTAGAGACTTGTTTAATCTGTCAGCAGGTCAAAGCAGAGTACCAGAGGCCAACTGGAATCTTGCAACCACTATCGATTCCGGAGTGGAAATGGGAACAAATTTTCATAGATTTTATAGTTGGACTCCCGAGAACGACGAAAGAACACGATGGAATCTGGGTTATAGTGGACCGTTTGACAAAATCAGCCCATTTTCTACCAGTCAAGATGACGTATTCTATGGATCAACTTGCGGAGCTTTACGTTCAGGAAATTGTGAGACTGCATGGGGTTTTTGTTTCCATTGTTTCTGCAGAGATCCGAGGTTCATTTCTAAATTCTAGAAAAGTCTGCATAAAGCTATGGGAACTCAATTGAATTTCAGCACAGCCTTTCATCCTCAGACCGATGGACAGACAGAAAGAACGAATCAAATTCTGGAGGATATGCTTAGTGTAACAACCCCGACTCCGCGTCGGTGCCACCACAACCTGTGTCGTGCACGTGCATACATACTACCCTCGCCCGCTCTCGTATAAAAATTTTTCTTTTCTTTTTCATTTCAACTTTCAATTTCTTTCCTTTTCGTTCGTTTATTCATTAGAGAACGGACTCGGACAATCTATCAACATCTATCGACATTTTTTTGCTCAAACTTAAAACATATTCAAAAGCCACTTTTACTTTCAATTTCATTCATCTTATTTTCATTTTTCATTCATTTTTTTTTTAAATTTTATGTTTGAACGTCAAAGTGTTGGCATTTGAACACATAACCCTCTGTTTTTTTTTTAAATTCTACGTTCGAACGCCGACATTTTGGCGTTCGATCGGCTCCTATTTTTCTTCTTCCCACGTTTCTTTTCTTAAACACTCCCTCACCCTTCCACACCACACTCACTCCATTCACCATTTTCACTCCACACTATCACCACTTCATTCTATTGCATATCATAACAACACTTCAACATACCCAAACTACTCCCCTCACACAATCACCATTCCACCGATCACCCAAAAACCAACTCAAAACTAGTTTAAAACGTGGTTAAACTTCATAAAAACAAACCGCGTGGATCCGTTTATAAACTAAACGTTCCCCTCTGTTTGAAAATATCCAAATATGCGTTAAACATCAACATCCTATCTATTTCATCAACAACCATCCGTACATAGTGGAAGCTAGTCAAAATCATCAAAACAACGGTTTATAATCTATCCAGATACCAAGCATCCTATAATGATTTCAACTATACATTCTTCCTATTCTATCACCCATCCACCCGTGTAAACCTAAAAAGCAACAAAATACATAACCTATGCTCCCACGGGTCATGTACGCATCGACTGTAACGACCCAAGTAGGATTAAGGCATAATTCATAAACTTTCTTAAATCATAAATATTAATCCTTCTATCTGTACAGCTTTATATATATATATATGTATCCCTTATTATTATTTTCTTTTGGACAGAACTCGGGACAACGCTATAACTGACAAAGCTCGATCCTTTCAAACTTGCCTTCGTCTTAAATTTTTTAGAATTCATCATCAACAGCATCGAACGACTAACCCAAACATTGGTTTTGTAACATAATCGGGCAATAGAAAGTGCCCTTAGAACACTCGACCTCATTATTCTTGAGCTGCTCGAAATCGCAGGCCTCTGCCGGTTGCTAGACAACAAGCAGCTCTACTCACATCATCCGATGCATAAAACACTCGACCTCTACCGATCACTAAACGACAAAACATAAAACTCACTTATGCCGATCACTAAACGACAAGCATAGGGCTCGCTTCTGCCGGTAGTGAAAGTCTACATCATCCGGTATTTGAAATACACTACATCGCCCGGTCACTAGACGACAAACTATACTTACATCATCCGGTATTTGAAATACACTACATCGCCCGGTTATCATGTGCATCTCACGTGACTACTTAACATCGCCAGTGAGAGATATCATCCGGTGAACAACAATCGTTCACCATCCACCGATGACGTCAGCCGGATGATGTCCTCATCCGTCAGAGACATCTTCCGGTAGGCATGTGTAAAACACGTGACTCACTTACCTCATCCGATAAGAGACATCATCCGGTGAACAACAAACATTCACCATCCACCGGTGACGTCAGTCTGATGATTCATTCATCCAGCTTCTAACACACAGCTCCTGCCGATGACGTCAGCCGGATGATACGTTCACCCAACTTCTATCATTTAGCAGTAAAACACAATAATCATCAAGCAACTTCAATCAACAGGAAATACCTAGACTCACACACATTTCAACTTGATGGACATAAACCTTAAACGAATAAAAATCATAGGCTCGTTCAGGATACGTAAGCGGAAGACTCATATAAAACAGGATGTCCTAGGTTCTTACAATCATCCTCAAACTCAGAAGTTAAACCAGACAAATTTCAAGTCCAAATTAATAACATGATCTTATCCTACTTAGACATCAGTTTTCTCATAAATCTTACTGACATAAAATGAGCATAACCATGGGTCGTAATCGCCTGCCAGCCATAGACTTCCCCCCCCCCTGAGTACCATCCTGCAACCAGCCTTAGACATCATCATTGAATTTGAAATCCTCACATGATATTTCGTCACCTACATCATAAGGTTTAAACTATAAGCTTAATGCTTAGTAAGGAATGCAATACTAACGTGTATACGAAAATGCATAGTTGTAAGAAAATCATGATCATGTTCGTTTCATGCTCTTTTCTTCTTCTTGTTCGTATTCTTGTTCATCACTTTCATCATATGGATTAAGGGAGGATTTGTGCCGTAAAGGGGGGATGACAGTGCAAGTGTACATAGTCCCTTTCGGGCCGTATTCATGGTCCTTCTCTTTGGACAGTGACATATGTCAAACCGCCCTCAACCCTCACTTAATCCGGTTGCATAGGTTTCATATTCATTCTCATATCTTGTTCATGGGGAAAAACATGCTCATAAATCATTTTCATATGCTTGAGAAGTAAATCATGATGCATGACATGAATGTTCTTAAATCATCAAGCTATGGAAAATATTATACTAGACAGTTGACTTCATAGACACTATCAGAACATCACATAACATAGTTCTCAGACATCCGTAAATCATCCAAGTACAAACCATCTTACTAACTTAAAACAAACCTCGAACACATAACTAATTTAGTACCCTTAAGATGTAGGGCCCTAATGGCTGGAAATCTTAATACATTCACTTACCTGGCTTCCTTAGCAAATTCGTGCTCCTTTTCTTCAAACTTCTTCACCTAAAATATTTACATCGCAGTAGTTAAAACAAAATCCTATAAGTCCTAATCACAAGTCATCCTAGGATCTAGAAGTTAAAGTCATTCCTGAATCCCTTAGTCTAGTTCTCTGTGTGCAACAAGAAATCCAAAAACCGAAACAGCTAGGTTCAACTAACGATTAATCAGGGTTGGTTATATTAAATGCTCAGAATCGATTCGGAAATGATATTACTAAATCCAGATTATAAATGTTACTATTGTTACTCGGCCATTGGAGAAACCAAACTCCAACACAAAGCTGAAAAACAGAGCTTAACGACTAACTGACAACTACATTGTCTAACCCATACCTCGAGCGTAGAGTATCCGAGAAATAACAAGGGAACTGGTCGTCTAAGGGTGGATTACTGGCAGGCAGAGAGTGAGAGCTCGGGAGAGAAAATCGCTGAAGGAGAAAGTGTCGGCTACAGTGGCGTTGGTGAGGTTTAAAAATTTTTCATTTCCTTTATATAACGATCACAACCCACCCTTATTACAATTTTGCCACTCAACCTAGTTTCACACAATTTGGAGCAAATTTTGGTATTAAATTTAAATCAAAAGGTCCAATAATAATGGTGACAGTTAAATCGGTTAAGAAATCACCTGGCCGAAATTGTCGGGTGTTACATCGACTACACCAGCCACTCCCACGAACATCCTCCTTCAAGCTGCAGGCTCGTCAGGTGGAGGGACATCGTCCTCACCTTGCTCGTAATCACCTACACCATAAAGACACCTATGAGATAAAAATCTCAGTAAATTCTACGTAAATGTCTATGCATGAACATGTATGTGCTATGCTATGAAAACCGTCCATGTCATTTTATTTATCAGTACGTGTCAGTCTATTGTTATCGGAAACGCTCGACAGATGGATAGGGCGCGTCAAGCGGTTAGACAGCCCACACCATCTGAATGGAGGAAAACCCGCTCACCACAGAACGCCAGGTCTGAACCTCATCCCCGATAACCACATACCATGGTTGTTTACTGTGATACTTTACTTGCCTTTACATGCATTTTATTTTCATAAAATCCATGCTTAAATTCATTTTCATGACGTTTTGAAACCATGATGCATGAGCAATTCAACATACAATAAAACATACATAACGTGTATACCATTAAAACCTCACAAATACATCACGACATTTATCCTATAAAACAATCAACCTAATCTACCTAACCAGAGCAAGTAAACAAACATAGCACCCAATAATCCTCAACACAATTCCGACTTATGGTGTAGGCCAATCGGCCAGAGTAAGTCACGAGAACTTACCTTGTGTCCGTTGCACACCGAGCTCCTCGTCTCGAGCTTTGTCACCTAAATCAATCCATAGCGTCCTTTATTAAAGCCGAGCTTAAACATGAAATTTTAGAAATTTACGAAACTCCTAACTAAGGGAAATTTCCTAAAATTCTAATAAATCTCTCACTCGGGCATTTTGTCGAACAACATGCGCTCAAAATTCACAAACCTCAATTAATGGAGGTTTCCATAGCTCCAAATACCCGATTTTCAACCTAAGCACCGAATACGCCCAGTTTTTCATCCAATAACGTTCAAAAATCGTCAATACCGCCCTAACTAACCTTTTCTAACAAAACCCGACTATTTTCAACAAAACCTAACGAAACCTTAAACGTTCGCACCGCTAAAACTCAAGAACTAAAGCCGAAAAACACTAGAGACTTACCTAGAATCACGAGAGGAGAATAAAACGTGAAGGAACTCCAAAGATCGGAGGAGAAATCGTGAGAGTGCCGTGGAGGAATCACCGTGGAGAAGAAAATCGCCGGAGGGAGGGAAAAGAGAGGGAGAGAAAACGTGAAGTGTGGGAGAAAGAGGGGTTTTCTTATTTTTAATGAATTTGCTTATCCAAATTACCATATTGTCCCTCCATTTGATTTTTCGTCTATCTCATGGTTCGGCTATTGGTCCGGTTTCTCTAAAATTTTCTTATTTCTCCAATAATTCTGATTTATTACTAGGGCTCTAATAAAAATTTCCGTTCGTCAAACGGATTTAATTTACTATTTTTACGACTTAAAACTCTATAGGGTCAAAACGGGAACTAGGGCATTATATTTCGATTTGAATTTCTTAAATCCCCATAATTTCTCTAAAGTTCATATTAATTATAAGGATTCCACTAAAACTCTCAATTTGCAAAACAGGCACATCTCACTTATTCGCAAAAATGCCCTTGCGCGCGTAATCCAAGAACCCGTAAAGCCGGGTGTTATATTCCATCCACCTTAATTGGAATTTTGTCCTCAAAATTAAATTATACAAATAGTTCTGGGTACTTAGCCATCATAGTCTGCTGCCTCTCCCAAGTAGCTTCCTCTACGCCGTGATTCCGCCATAACACCTTGACTAGCGGAATTTCTTTGTTTCTCAACACCTTAATAGAGGATTCAAGAATTTGTACCGGCCTCTCCACGTAGGTCAATGTCGGCTGTACCTCAATCTCCTGTGCTTTTACGATATGCGACGGGTCACGTACACACTTTCTGAGTATGGACACATGAAAGACGTTGTGAATGCTCTCCATTGATGCCGGAAGCTGTAATCGATAAGCCATCTTCCCGATCCGCCTCAGAATAGGGAAGGGTCTCACATATCGAGGGCTTAGCTTGCCTCTTCTTCCGAATCTCATGACGCCTTTGAACGGAGAAATCTTCAAATAAACCTCGTCGCCTTCATTAAATTCTAACTCCCTTCTTCTATCGTCGGCATAGCTTTTCTGACAGCTCTGAGCTACCTCAATGCGCCGTCTGATAATTGTGATCTTTTCCGCTGTTTGCTGTAGAATATCGGGGCCAATAATACTTGCCTCGCCAACCTCATCCCAATACAACGACGACCTGCACTTTCGTCCATACAGCGCTTCATACGGCGCCACGTCAATTGTAGCTTGAAAACTGTTATTATACGAGAACTCGATCAGTGGCAAATACCTGCTCCAGGATCCTTGAAACTCCAATACACAGGCTCTAAGCATATTCTCAAGAATCTGATTCGTTCGTTCAGTCTGTCCATCGGTCTGAGGAAGAATTGTTGTGCTGAAGTTCAACTGAGTTCCCATGGCCTTGTGCAAACTCTTCCAAAATCTCGAAGTAAACCTCGGATCTCGGTCTGAGACTATCGAAACAGGCATCCCGTGCAGTCTAACAATCTCTTGCACGTAAAGCTCAGCGAGCTGATCCATGGAGAACGTTGCTTTGACTGGAAGAAAGTGGGCCGACTTCGTTAAATGGTCAACAATCACCCAAATGCTATCATTCCCCTTTGTCGTTCTCGGGAGTTCAACAATAAAATCCATAGAAATCTGCTCCCATTTCCATTCCGGGATCGGCAGGGGTTGCAAAGTTCTTGCCGGCCTTTGGTGTTCTTCCTTGACCTGCTGACAAACCAAACAGGTTTCCAAGTACCTGGCAACCTCTCTCTTCATGTTAGGCCACCAGAAATGCTGTTTTAGATCCCGATACATTTTGGTGCTTCCTGGATGCACCGAGTAAGCCGAAGAGTGTGCCTCGGCTAAGATTTCCTTCTTCAACTCCTCATCGTTAGGCACGTACCACCTGTGCCTGAATTTTAATATACCATCCTCCGACAAGTTAAAATCAGACGAGTCTTCGGAGTCATACTTATACGGTGCTTCTCGCACTCTAAGTCTTTCCATTGAGCTTCACGTATTCTATCCAGTATCGTCGGCCTAAGAGAAATGTTGGCAAGTATCGTGGACAACTCAACCACAATCTTTACATCAAACTTCTCAATCTCAAACTTTAACATCACTGGCATCACCGCAAGCGAAGGCTGACTCGTAGAAGGCATTCTGCTTAAGGCATCTGCAACCTTGTTCGCCTTCCCTCTGTGGTATTTAATCTCAAAGTCGTAGTCCTTGACGAATTCCAACCATCTTCGTTGTCGCATATTAAGTTCTTTTTGCGTAAACAGATTCTTCAAACTCCAGTGATCTGAAAACACTTCACATTGCTGCCCATACAGGTAGTGTCTCCAAATTTTCAACGCAAAGACAACCGCCGCTAGTTCCAAGTCATGCGTCGGATAATTCTGCTTGTACGGCTTCAACTGCCGAGAAGCATACGCAATAACCTTCCCCTCCTGCATAAGCATGCATCCAAGTCCAACCTACGATGCATCACAATATATGCTGAACTTGTTGCCTTCAACTGGCAGTGTCAAAACGGGAGCCGTGGTCAATATCTGTTTTAGCTCTTGAAAGCCCTTCTCACATGCAGCTGACCATGCGAACTTCTCATTCTTTCTCGTTAAGCGCAAAAGAGGAACTGCGATCTTCGAAAATCCCTCAATAAATTTCCTGTAATACCCGGCCAATCCAAGAAACCCGCGTACCTCACGCACATTCTTAGGTTGCAGCCACTCTTTAACAACTTGTATTTTGGCCGGATCTACTGAAACTCCTTCCTGAGATATGATGTGGCCGAGAAAGTTCACTCGGTCAAGCCAAAACTCACACTTGGACAACTTCGGGTAAAGTTGGTGTTGTTTCAAAATTTCCAGGACGATTCGAAGTTGCTCTTTGTGCTCCTCTCTTGTCTTTGAATAGACCAAGATGTCGTCGATAAAAACAACAACAAACTTGTCTAAATACTCCTTGAAGACACGATTCATTAAATCCATAAATGCCACTGGGGCATTCGTGAGTCCAAAAGACATAACAAGGAACTCGTAGTGCCCATACCTTGTTCGAAAGGCCGTCTTTTGAATATCCTCCCTCCTGACCTTCAACTGATAATAACTCGAGCGTAGGTCGATCCTTGAAAACACTCGGGCACCTTGCAGCTGGTCAAACAAATCATCTATTTGGGGCAACGGGTATTTGTTCTTCATTGTCAATTTATTCAACTCTCGATAGTCAATGCACATCCTGAGAGTTCCATCCTTTTTCTTAACAAACAGTACTGGCGCACCCCACTGAGAAAAGCTAGGTCGGATGAATCCCTTATCCAACAATTCTTCTAGCTGAGACTTTAATTCTTTCAGTTCGGCAGGCGCCAATCTGTACGGATTCGTAGATACAGGTTCTGAACCTGGATATACATCAACTACAAACTCTATCTCCCGGTCCGATGGCAATCCCAGAAGATCATCGAGAAAAATCTCTGTGAACTCCCTAACAATCGGGATGTCACTTGGTGTTACCCCATTATGCAATTGAGTGTCAACCACAGTGACCATATAAACTGAGCATTCACCTATAAACTGCTCTCTGACCTTCATTGAGTAGGAAGTTGGTAATCCACTCAATCTATTTATTGCCTGGTAAGCAAATTCTTCTTAACCCGGGGGTCAAAAAATCACTAACCCGAATCAGCAGTCGATGATGGCAAAATGGCGAGATAGCCAATCCATCCCCAAGATAAGATCATACCGCTTTATACCCATAACTATCAACCGGGCATAAAGGGTGTTGTTCCCTACAGAGACGACATTGCCCTGATAGATGTGATCTGACTGCATAAACTCCCCTGAAGTCAGCATGACTCGATACTCGTATTCTGCTAACTCAGGCACAATCTTCAGTCTAGCTACACATGCAGTAGAAATAAACGAGTGCGTAGCACCCGTGTCTATCAATGAAAATACGGCTACTCCAGTGACCAAAATAGTACCTGCTATAACAGAGGGCTAGGCCTCGTCGTCAACATCGTCGGGCTCAATAAAAGCAAATATTCTCGGGGCCACTCTTCCTTGATCGGTAGCCGCCCTTGGACAATTATGAGCAAAATGGCCTACTTCCCCACACCTGTAGCACTTGTCCGTGCCAAATCTACAAGCGCCAAAGTGAGGCTTCTGGCACTTCGGGCATACCGGTCTCGAAGCATCCTCCTGAACTTGTTTTCCTTTCCCTTTGTCGCCCTTACCATCGTAGGGCCTCTTAGTGCCCCTTTGTTGTTGTGGTTGTTGTGGCCCTCTCGGCTGCTAACCCCTATTTTGAGGTCGAGGCTGTAATTCTCGAAAAGAACCCTCTAGCTGGCTCCCTCGGTTTGACGTAACTCTGTTCGACAGCCTCAATTTCTAGTGCCCTGGCCACGATCTCAGGATAGGGCACGTTCCGTACCCCTGATATGGTGACACCTTTTCGAATATCCTGATTCAGCCCTTGCATAAACCGACGCACCTTGTCTTCATCAACGCTGACCAGGCATGGTGCGAACCGGGAAAGGGCCTCGAACCTTCTGACGTATTCGGCAACTAAGCCAGCTTGTCTCAGTTGCATGAACTCCATCATTTTTCCTTCCCGTACCGTATGGTTAAAATACTTGTCATAAAATATAATTTTAAACCGCTCCCAGCTCATCACGGTTATATCTGTGGTTGCCTTGTTTGTATCCCACAAGAAACGGGCATCCAGTGCCAAGTGGTAGGTGACGAATGCAACTTTGTCTCTATCCTCTACGCTCGCATATGCCAGCATATCCTCCATAGTTCGAATCCACTCCTCAACTAAAGAGGGATCCGACGATTGTCCGTTGAATACAAGGGGTTGTAATTTCTGAAATCTCTTCATTCCCCTATTACTAGAAGTTGCCACTTCCTGAGTTATGTTGCACTCACGGTTTATCAGCGTATCAAGCTGTTGAGACTGTCTTTCCATATGTTGAGCCTGTCGTTCTAAGTGTTGGGACTGTTGGGCAAGGTTTTGGGACTGTTGGGCAACAATTTCCTTGAGTTGGTCTATGGTGTCGTCTTTATTGTCTCTATCATTCCCTCGACGCACCATTTTGTAAACCTATAAAAGTTAAGGACAACATATCTAAGAAATCGAGATAAAAGAAAGCATATAACGTACTTACAGTTGAAGAAGCATGTCTGTGTAGTGGCTTGCGCAGTCGAGCAATCTACAGAACCGATTTTAAAACCCGGGAGATCTGATACCAACTGTTGTAACGACCCCAACTCCGCGTCGGTGCCACCACAACCTGTGCCATGCACGTGCATACATACTACCCTCGCCCGCTCTCGTATAAAAAATTTTCTTTTCTTTTTCATTTCAACTTTCAATTTCTTTCCTTTTCGTTCGTTTATTCATTAGAGAACGGACTCGGGCAATCTATCCACATCTATCGACATTTTTTTGCTCTAACTTAAAACATATTCAAAAGCCACTTTCACTTTCAATTTCCTTCTTCTTATTTTTTTTTCATTCATTTTTTTTTTTAAATTCTACGTTTGAACGTCAAAGTGTTGGCGTTCGAACGCATAACCCTCTGTTTTTTTTTAAAAAAATTCTACGTTCGAACGCCAACATTTTCGCGTTCGATCGGCTCCTATTTTTCTTCTTCCCTCGTTTCTTTTCTTCAACACTCCCTCACCCTTCCACACCACACTCACTCCATTCACCATTTTCACTCCACACTATCACCACTTCATTCTATTGCATATCATAACAACACTTCAACATACCCAAACTACTCCCCTCACACAATCACCATTCCACCGATCACCCAAAAACCAACTCAAAACTCGTTTAAAACGTGGTTAAACTTCATAAAAATAAACCGCGTGGATCCATTTATAAACTAAACATTCCCCTCTGTTTGAAAATATCCAAATACGCGTTAAACGTCAACATCCTATCTATTTCATCAACAACCATCCGTACATGGCAGAAGCTAGTCAAAATCATCAAAAAAACGATTTATAATCTATCCAGATACCAAGCATCCTATAATGATTTCAACTATACATTCTTCCTATTCTATCACCCATCCACCCGTGTAAACCCAAAAAGCAACAAAATACATAACCTATGCTCCCACGGGTCACGTACGCATCGAATACGCCAGCCGCTCCCACGAACATCCTCCTTCAAGCTGCAGGCTCGTCAGGTGGAGGGACATCGTCCTCACCTTGCTCGTAATCACCTACACCATAAAGACACCTATGAGATAAAAATCTCAGTAAATTCTACGTAAATGTCTATGCATAAACATGTATGTGCTATGCTATGAAAACCGTCCATGTCATTTTATTTATCAGTATGTGTCAGTCTATGGTTATCGAAAACGCTCGACAGATGGATAGGGCGCGTCAAGCGGTTAGATAGCCCACACCATCTGAAGGGAGGAAAACCCGCTTACCACGGAATGCCAGGTCTGAACCTCATCCCCGATAACCCCATGCTATGGTTGTTTACTGTGATACTTTACTTGCCTTTACATGCATTTTCTTTTCATAAAATCCATGCTTAAATTCATTTTCATGACGTTTTGAAACCATGATGCATGAGCAATTCAACATACAATAAAACATACGCAATGTGTATACCATCAAAACCTCACAAATACATCACGACATTTATCCTATAAAACAATCAACCTAATCTACCCAACCAAAGCAAGTAAACAAACATAGCACCCAATAATCCTCAACACAATTCCGACTTATGGTGTAGGCCAATCGGCCAGAGTAAGTCACGAGAACTTACCTTGTGTCCATTGCACACCGAGCTCCTCGTCACGAGCTTCGTCACCTAAATCAATCCATAGCGTCCTTTATTAAAGCCGAGCTTAAACATGAAATTTCAGAAATTTATGAAACTCCTAACTAAGGAAAATTTCCTAAAATTCTAATAAATCTCTCACTCGGGCATTTTGTCGAACAACATGCGCTCAAAATTCACAAACCTCCATTAATGGAGGTTTCCATAGCTCCAAATACCCGATTTTCAACCTAAGCACCGAATACGCCTAGTTTTTCATCCAATAACGTTCAAAAATCGTCAATACCGCCCTAACTAACCTTTTCTAACAAAACCCGACTATTTTCAACGAAACCTAACGAAACCCTAAACGTTCACACCTCTAAAACTCAAGAACTAAAACCGGAAAACACTAGAGACTTACCTAGAATCACAAGAGAAGAATAAAACGTGAAGGAACTTTGAAGATCGGAAGAGAAATCGTGAGAGTGCCGTGGAGGAATCACCGTGGAGAAGAAAATCGCCGGAGGGAGGGAAAAGAGAGGGAGAGAAAACGTGAAGTGTGGGAGAAAGAGGGGTTTTCTGATTTTTAATGAATTTGCTTAGCCAAATTACCATATTGTCCCTCCATTTGATTTTCCGTCTATCTCATGGCTCAGCTATTGGTCCGGTTTCTCCAAAATTTTCTTATTTTCCAATAATTTCGATTTATTACTAGGGCTCTAATAAAACTTTCTGTTCGTCAAACGGATTTAATTTACTATTTTTACGACTTAAAACTCTATAGGGTCAAAACGGGAACTAGGGCATTATATTTCGATTTGAATTTCTTAAATCCCCATAATTTCTCTATAGTTCATATTAATTATAAGGATTCCACTAAAACTCTCAATTCGCAAAACGAGCACTTCTCACTTATTCACAAAAATGCCCTTGCACGCACAATCCAAGAACCCGTAAAGCCGGGTGTTACACTTAGAGCCTGTATGTTGGAATTTCAAGGTTCGTTGAGTAAATATTTACCACTGATCTAGTTCTCCTAGAACAATAGCTTTCAAGCTACAATCAATATGGCTCTGTATCAAGCGCATATGGATGGAAATGTAGATCTCCACTGTATTGGGACAAAGTTGACGAAGCTAGCTTAATTGGCCCTGATATTCTACAGCAAACTGCAGAGAAGATCGTCAATATCAGACAACGCATAGAAATAGCGCAAAGCTGTCAGAAAAGCTACGCTGATAACAGACGAAGAGAGTTGGAATTCAACAAGGGCGATGAGGTATTTCTAAAGATTTCTCCGTTCAAAGGAGTTATGAGATTCGGGAGAAAAGGCAAACTAAGTCCTCGTTATGTGGGGCCCTTCTCGATTGTAAAGAGGATCGGAAAGACGGCGTACCGGTTATAACTTCTGACATCGATGGAGAGCATTCACAAAGTATTTCACGTATTATTACTCAGAAAGTGTGTACGTGATCCGTCTCATGTCGTGGAAGCAAGAGAAATCGAGGTACACCCGATGCTGACATATACAGAAAAGCCAGTGAGGATTCTAGAGTTTTCTATCAAGGTGCTACGCAATAAAGAGATTTCACTAGTGAAGGTTTTCTGGCAGAACCACGATGTAGTGGAAGCCACATGAGAGAGACAGCATGATATACTAATTAGATATCCAGAACTCTTTGTGTAGTCAAATTTTTGGGACAAAATTTTATTTTGAGGAGGGTAGAATGTAACACCCAAAACTTTTGTATGTTTTGTCCCGAGACTATTTTTGTACAATACAAGGATATTATGTAAAGTACTCTTGGTAAATAATGGGATACACATTTGATAAAAGGATGTAAATGTGATTACTAGAGGTGTGATGAAAAAGAAGAGTGGGGCCAAAGAATAATAAGGCAAATTATGAATGACCAAATTGAAATTAACTAACAACTTAAACCCTTCTCTCTCTTCTTCTTCTTCTTCTCCACGAAGACACCACCATTTCCTCTCCTCCATTGAAGCCCTTTCTCTCACGCTTAGCAACCTCCATTTGAAGATTTAAGGTAAGAAAAAGTTTGGGTTTAGTTTATACTTGCTAAAAGACAATAATTGTGTGAAAGTTTTGATAGATTTATCTAGGGTTTGAACCTCAGAAAATTCAGAGCTAGGGCTGAGTTTTCTTCCTTTATTTTGATGTTCTAACTTAGTTTAAGAGTATGCAAAGGTTTTGGATGAATTAGAATGGAAAACCTATGCATATTAGAAGAGAAATTTTGAAAAGGGTATGGAAAATGCATAAAAACATAGCACTTTCGGTTTCTGAATAAACTGACCTAGCTCGTAATTTTATTGGTCCAATAGATTGTTCCATTGGATAAAGAACTCTTAAAGGAGTTCATAGCAACTTTAATCACTCGATTTCATTAAGAATTGAGAAAGTTATGGCCATTTGAAATTGGACAAAAAATCTGTTTGAAAATCGAGGAGTGTTTATGTGCTGGTGGTTCGGTTTTGGATAATTCTGTTTTGATTCCAATCTTTATGACTTAAATGGATAATACCATATGAAACTGGATGTTATAAGGTTTGTGGAACATATTAGATTATTCAAAATGGTTATGAAACGAGTAGTTATAGCCGATCGAATTTTAGTCAATTTATTGTAAATCCGAAAATGCTTGTGGGTGTGTGTATTAAATGTTTAAATTGATGTTTATTAGGTTGTTTGATTGACAAATCAAAGTCAAGGATTTCCAAGACTTAATTGCGACGGACCTGAGGTAAGTTTTCGTAACTTACTGTGGCCGATAGGCCTACACCATATGTCGGTTATGTTGGTGGAGGAACTTGGTGTAATGAAATTTTCATATGCTTTTAGATGAGTAGCCTAGAGTTAGTTGTTTTGTAGGTTATGTATTGTCTTTGATGGTACTTACGTTGTTCATGTTTTTATGTTATGTATTTTAATTGTTTATGCATCATTTATTTATGAAATGACATGAAAATGAATTTGTGCATCGATTTCACGAAAAGAATGACAAGAATGAAAGTATTATGTAAACAACCCCTATGTGGTTATCGGGGAGAGGTTCAAACATGGCATTCCGTGGTGAGCATGTTTTCCTCCCTTCAGATGGTGCGGGCTATCTAATCGCTTGATGTTCCTTATCTATCTGTCGAGTGATGCTCCGATAACCAAAGACTGTTATGGACTGATAAATTAATGAATGAACGTGATTTAAAAAGTTTCATATGCACGTCATGCATTGACATTTACGTAGACTTACTGAGTTTTATCTCATAGGCATCTCTATGGTGTAGGTGAACTTGAATAAGGTGAGAAAAATGTTTCTCAACAAGATGAACGTACAGACTGAAGAAGGATGCTCGTGAGAGTGCACTGTGCTGTCAGAGCGAGATTTATCCGTGGGTGAAGTATAGGTATTTTGGAGCATGTATAGACATTTTGGGATATGGTAGATGTATGAAATTTAATTAGAAAACTTGTAAAGTATTTTGAATGATGTGAAATAGTTCCATGATTATGAGATTTTGGGATGGTGGTCGATTAGGTAAATTCTGGTTAGAGGTAAATGTAGGCTTATGATGTTCATTTTTATGAAGAAAATGTGAATTTGGAGTTTATGTAACGACCCCAGTAGGGCCGAGACCAAATCATGACTCCTTTAGACTTGTTCGTATATCCTTACTGTTCTTATTTAGGTTATGCCCCTGTTCATTTCTTCTTTTTTTTTTAAACAATCAAATTTTAGCTCAAGACATCACACGCGATTTATTAAACATCACTCAGTAATGAAATACAGTACACATCTGCCGGCGGGCAGTGTAGAATGCTTCAGCCGATGAGCGGAAGCTTCAGCTTTTAACTGCATCTACCGATAGAGAATAAACCCACATCTACCGATGGTCACGTGCCCGCCACGCAACTCATCAATTTCCATCCAGCAGTAGACACCTACCGGTGGACACGTGCGTTTCATGTGTCTAATTAAAACATTGCCCAGTCACTAAACGACAAAACAACACCTATATCATCCGATATACTTACATCATCCGATATTTAAAATTCACTACATCTACCGATCGCTAGACGACAAGACAACATTTATATCATCCGGTAATTTAAAATTCACTACGTCTACCGATCGCTATACGACAAGACAACACTTATATCATCCGGTAATTTAAAATACACTACATCTACCGATCGCTAGCAAGAGGCATCATCCGGTGAACAACAATTGTTCACTATCCACCGGTGACGTCAGCCGGATGATTCTTTCATCCAGCTTCTATCATTCAACTCACACCGGTGATGTCAGCCGGATGATGTACTCATCCAACTTCTATCACCCAGTAGTAAAATTCATAAAACTTCAAGCAACCCATATCGACAGAAAGATGTCCTGACCTTCACGGTTCTCTTACATATAGACATAAACATAGGCAGACAAAAAACATGGACTCATCTAGGATACATGTAGCGGAAGACTTAATTAAAACAGGTCATTCAATATTCTTAAAATCATCCCCAAGTTCTAGTAACCAAACTAGACAATTACAGAATCCAATATTCTAAAGAAAGTCTCATTCTACTTGAACATCAGTTCATTATAAATCTTACTGACATTATATGAGCATAACTATAGGACATTCTCGCCTGCCAGCCACAGACTTCCACCCAGAGCACCACCCTGCAACCAGCCTTAGACATCATCACTGAATTTGGAATCTTCACCTGTTAAATCTTCGCCTACATCATAAGGTATAAACTATAAGCCTAATGCTTAGTAAGGAATGCAATACTATCAAGTATGCATGAATGCTCATTTTAAGAAACAAAAGTTCATGAATCTTTTCTTACTCATATTCATACTCAAAGTCTTCATTCTTGTTCATCATTCATGTTCATTGTTCATAATCATCATTCATGCTCATCATTCATATTCTTCATTCATAATCATCATTCATATACATCATTCATGTTCATCATTCATATTCTTCGTTCATGTTGTGTGGATTAAGGGAGGATTTGTGCCGGTAAAGGGGGTTTGACAGTGAGAGTGCACATAGTTCCTTTGCGGGTCGTATCATGGTCCTTCTTTTGGACAGTGACATACGTCAAACCGCCCCCAACCCTCGCTTAATTCACGTTGCATAAATTTTATTTTCTTATCTTGTTTGTGAGAAAACATGCTCTTAAAACATTTTCATATGCATAAAACATTCATGATGCATGAACATGAAAATTCTTAAATCGTCAAGCTACAGAACAGAGCACTATCCGACATGAAACCTTACCATTGAACTAATCATCAACATAAATATTAGACAGTAACATAAAGGAACTTCTAATCATCGTATGAGTTTCTACCTAGCTACCTTTGATGTAGAGTCCTAATGACCGAGAAACCTATACATTCACTTACCTGGTTTCCTTAGCAACTTGAGCTCCTTTTCTTCAGACTTCTTCACCTAAAACATTTACATTGCAGTAGTTAAAACAAAATCCTAATAGTCCTAATCACTAGATACCCTAGAGTCTAATAGCTTAAATCATTCCCGAATCCCATAGTCTAGTTGCTCTGTGCACAGTCTGAAATCTAAAAACCATAACAGCTAGATTCAACTATGATTAATCAGGATTGATTATTTTAAGTGTCCAGAATTGATTCAGAAAGACATTACTAATCTCGGGTTTTAAAATGTCCTTATTATTACTCGGCCATTGAAGAATCCAAAACTTCAACACGTAGCTGAAACAGAGCTTAACAACTAACAGATAGCTACATTGCCAAACTCGTACCTCGAGCACAAAGTAGCCGAGAGGTAAGCAAGATAACCGATTGTCGAAGGAGGGATTTCCAGTTGACTGAGAGCGAGAGCTCGGGAGAGAAGAAATCGCCGAGAGTAGGAGATGTCGGCTACAGTGGTTTAAATGAAGTTTGAACCCTTTCCATTTTCTTTAAATACCGGTCTCAAACCTCCATTATTACAACTTTGCCACTCAACCTGGTTGAAGTTTTCGGGTGTTACATCCACCCCTCCTTAAAAAAAATTTTCGTCCTCGAAAATTGATCAATTAAATAGCTCTGGATATTTGTCCAACATGTCCTGCTGTCGCTCCCATGTGGCTTCTTCAATGCCATGATTTTTCCATAAAACTTTCACTAGCGGAATCTCTTTATTCCTCAGGGTCTTAACTGCAGATTCCAATAACTGCACCGGCTTCTCTTCATACACCAGTGTCGGCTCCAGTTCAATATCTGTTGGCTGGATAACTTGCGTCGGATCCCGTATGCATTTCCTTAACATTGATACATGGAATACGTTATGAACTTTGTCCAATGATGGAGGCAATTGCAGTCTGTAAGCTGTACTACCAATTCTTGCCATGACAGAGAAGGGTCCAATAAACCGTGGAGTAAGTTTTCCCTTTTTGCCAAATCTTAAGACTCCTTTAAACGGTGAAATCTTTAGGAATACTTCATCTCCTACCGCAAACTCAAGATCTCTTCTTCTTTGATCTGCATAACACTTCTGTCGGCTTTGCACAGTCATCATTCTTTTCCTAATAATAGAAATCTTATCTGACATCTGTTGTAGAATTTCGGGGCCTAGAAGTTTTGCTTCACCAACCTCATCCCAATATAGGGGTCACATTTCCTGCCATACAGTGCTTCATAATGTGTCATACCAATGGTGGACTGATAACTGTTATTGTAGGAGAATTCCACTAGGGTAAGTATCGACTCCAAGATGTCTGGAAATCCAGCACACACGCTCTCAACATATCTTCAAGTATCTGAATAGTCCTCTCAGATTGACCATCGATTTGAGGGTGGAAAGCAGTGCTGAAAGACATTTTTCTTCCTAATGTGCCTTGCAAACTTTGCCAGAATCTTGAGGTGAATCTAGGGTCACGATCGGAGACAATAGACAAGGGATCCCATGCAATCTGATAATTTCCTGAATGTACAGGCTAGCAAGTTGTTCCATTGTAAAAGTCATTCTTACTGGTATAAAGTGTGCTGATTTAGTCATTCTGTCAACCATAACCCAAATACTATCATGTCCTTTAGTCATCCTTGGTAATCCCACAACAAAATCCATGGCAATGTTCTCCCACTTCCATTCGGGGATCGGTAGGGGTTGAAGAGTACCTCCTGGTCGTTGGTGTTCTGCTTTAACTTGCTGGCACACCATGCATGACTCAACAAACTTAGCCACGTCTCTCTTTAAATTTGGCAACCAATAATGTAACTTCAAGTCTCGATACATCTTGGTGCTACCAGGATGTACAGAGAAGGGGGATGAGTGAGCCTCGGCCAAAATCAACTTACGTAATTCCTCATTGCATGGAATATACCATCGATTCCTAAATTTCAAAATACCATCGTTAGAAAGGCTAAACTCAGGGGAGGCGTCTTTTAACTTACTCATCATGCTACTATTCTCCTTCGAATCCTTTTGCTGTGCCTCCTTGATCCTATCCAAAATAGTTGGTCGAATAGATAAATCAACCAGTAAAGCTGACAGCTCGGGAACTATTTCCAATTCGAACTTCTGAACTTCCTTCCTCAAAGGTACAGACATGGTTGATACCGCGGGTTGCATCGTCTTAGACATTCTGCTTAAAGCATCGGCTACAGCATTAGCCTTGCCCGGATGATACTTAATTTCAAAATCATAATCTTTAACAAATTCTAACCAACGTCTCTGTCTCATGTTTAATTCCTTTTGAGTGAAGAGATACTTCAAGCTCTTGTGGTCAGAAAACACTTCGCACTGCTGTCCATACAAATAGTGTCTCCAAATCTTCAGTGCAAAGACAACAGCAGCTAACTCCAAATCATGAGTGGGGTAGTTCTGTTCATAACTCTTTAGCTGCCTAGAGGCATATGATATAACATTGCCTTCTTGCATCAAGACACACCCCAGACCAACTTTAGAAGCGTCACAATAGACACTAAACTTTCCTTCTTCAGTTGGGAGAGTCAATAGCGGGGCTGTCGTCAACCTCAGCTTAAGTGTCTGGAAGCCATCTTCACAAGCTTCGGTCCAAGAGTACTTGGTGTCCTTCTTTGTCGAACTAGTTAAGGGCTTAGCTATCATAGAAAATCCTTTAATAAACTTCCTATAATAGCCTGCCAAACCAAGAAAACTACGGACTTCACTGACATTCCTCGGCTGTGGCCAGTCCTTAACAGCTTGAATCTTGGTTGGATCTACTGATATACCTTTAGCAGAAATGACATGGCCTAAAAAGTTAACCTTATCCAACCAGAACTCACATTTGGATAACTTGGCATAAAGTTGTTGCTGTCTCAGGGTTGTTAAAACTATTCTTAAGTGTTCTGCATGGTCAGCTTCAGTCTGTGAGTATATAAGAATATCATCTATGAATACAATCACAAACTTATCCAAATATTCACGGAACACTCTGTTCATCAAATCCATAAAAGCTGCAGGTGCATTAGTCAGTCCAAATGACATTACGAGGAATTCATAATGTCCATAACGGGTCCTGAAGGCAGTCTTAGGTATATCACTCTCCTTAACCTTCAGTTGGTAGTACCCCGAACGCAAGTCAATCTTTGAAAACACTTTAGCTCCTTGTAATTGGTCAAACAAGTCATCGATACGGGGCAAGAGGTACTTATTCTTAATTGTCAACTTGTTCAGTTCTCGGTAGTCTATGCACATCCTTAGGGAACCATCTTTCTTCTTAACAAATAACACAGGTGCACCCTAGGGAGAACTACTAGAGCGTATGAATCCCTTGTCTACTAATTCATGTAGTTGGACTTTTAATTCCTTTAGTTCAACAGGTGTCATGCGATAAGGATTCTTAGATATGGGTAATGCCTCGGGATATGTATCAATTACAAACTCTATTTCTCTATCAGGTGGTAATCCTGGCAAATCATCCAAAAATGCTTCAGGGAAATCTCAGACTATAGAAATATCTTGCAGTTCTACTTTGTTCTTTACCCGAATGTCGATTACACTAGCTAGATAACTCTCACAACCATCTTTCAATAACCGTTGGGTCATTAGCGAGGAAATAATCGGTATCTTACTTATTTTTGGTATAGCTTGGAAGGTATACCGATCTCCATTTGGGGGTCGAAACTCGACTAATCCAGACCTACAACTTATTGTGCCATAATGTCTGGATAACCAATCCATCCCTAATATAACCTCATATCCCTTCATGTCAATTACAATCAGTTCTACATATAACTTCTTATCTCCTAAGGACACAATGTCACCCTTCACTATCTGTTCGGAATGTAAGGATTTCCCTGACGGTAACATGACACTATATGGCCTATCAGCCGATAAGTATCCTAATTTATGCTTACAGACAAACAGGGTTGTTATGAATGAGTGTGTGGCTCCTGTGTCTATAAGTGTATAAGCAGAAACACCACAGATCATAATTGTACTTGTTATGACCGTATGCTGCACAACATCTTCATCCTCCATCATAGCAAAGACTCTGGGTGCTATTCTTGCTCGGTTGGGGTCTGGTGGCATGGGGCAGTCTCTGACTACATGTCCGACCTTGTCACATCTAAAACAACGGCCAGAAAGTAACTTGCATTCGCCGGGATGGTTCTTCTGACAGGTGGGGCATAGAGGGGCCATTGGTCGCTTTCCTTTTCCCTGATCATCATTTGGATTGAAGGGTCTCTTTATACGTTGTTGCTGTTGTGGTCCCCTATTCTGTTGCGGTTGCCATCCTTTGTTCTGACGTGGTGGCGGCTGAGCCTCTTTAGTGAACTTCCTTGGCTGTTCACGCTGTGCATAAGTCGTTATCTCAGCCTCTTCCAGTTCTAGAGCCTTAGTTGTCACTTCAGCATAAGGTACGCTGTGTATTCCAGCGTCTTTACTCTCATGTACAGGCTCGGCTTCAATCCTTGAACAAATTGGTGGATCTTGTCTTCATCATCTTCAACCAAACGGGAAGCGAACCGTGATAAAGCCTCAAATTTACATATGTAATCTGTCACAGAGCCAGACTGGCGTAAACTCATGAACTCCTTCTTCTTGTTAGCCCGAATAGTCCTATTGAAATACTTGTCAAAGAAAGCAGTCTTGAACATTTCTCAGGTCATAGCTCCTGCATTAACGGTGCTCTGAATCGAGTCCCACCAGTGCCTGGCATCCAATTCCAGGTGGAAAATAGCATATGTTACCTTGTCCCCTTCCTCAACCTTTGCATACTTGAACATGTCTTTCATCTTCCGAATCCATTCCTCAGCATAAACAGGATCCGAAACTCGACCATTGAATGTCGGGGGTCGAAGTCGATGAAAACGTTCACTACCATGATCATGAGTTGCATTAGTACTAGAATTTGCTTGCTCTTCTCTAGCAGCCATCAGCTGTTCGATCTGGCGAGATTGGCGCATGACTAACTCTGTCAACTGAGCAATGGCATTGATATCCTCATTGGTCTCCCTCTGCTGACCTCTAACCATTTGGGATTCCTAGACAAATAGTTATAAATACATCTTAACTTAAAGACATTTACTGAAATCATAAACACTTACAGTTGTTGGAGTGCACTCAGGTAGAAATCTGTGCTGGGAGGCAGTCTGCAGAATCGATTTTAGAACCTAGTTTTGCTTTGATATCATAATTGTAACGACCCCAGTAGGGCCGAGACCAAACCATGACTCCTTTAGACTTGTTCGTATATCCTTACTGTTTTTATTTAGGTTATGCCCCTGTTCATTTCTTCTTTTTTTTTAAACAATCAAAACTTAGCTCAAGACATCACACGCAATTTATTAAACATCGCTCAGTAATGAAATACAGTACACATCTGCCGGCGGGCAGTGTAGAATGCTTCAGCCGATGAGCGGAAGCTTCAGCTTTTAACTGCATCTACCGATAGAGAATAAACCCACATCTACCGATGGTCACGTGCCCGCCACGCAACTCATCAATTTCCATCCAACAGTAGACACCTACCGGTGGACACGTGCGTTTCATGTGTCTAATTAAAACATTGCCCAGTCACTAAACGAAAAAACAACACCTATATCATCCGATATACTTACATCATCCGATATTTAAAATTCACTACATCTACCGATCGCTAGACGACAAGACAACACTTATATCATCCGGTAATTTAAAATTCACTACGTCTACCGATCGCTAGACGACAAGACAACACTTATATCATCCGGTAATTTAAAATACACTACATCTACCAATTGCTAGCAAGAGGCATCATCCGGTGAACAACAATTGTTCACTATCCACCGGTGACGTCAGCCGGATGATTCTTTCATCCAGCTTCTATCATTCAACTCACACCGGTGACGTCAGACGGATGATGTACTCATCCAACTTCTATCACCCAGCAGTAAAATTCATAAAACTTCAAGCAACCCATATCGACAGAAAGATGTCCTGACCTTCACGGTTCTCTTACATATAGACATAAACATAGGCAGACATAAAACATGGACTCATCTAGGATACATGTAGCGGAAGACTTAATTAAAACAGGTCATTCAATATTCTTAAAATCATCCCCAATATTCTAAAGAAAGTCTCATTCTACTTGAACATCAGTTCATTATAAATCTTACTGACATTATATGAGCATAACTATGGGACATTCTCGCCTGCCAGCCACAGACTTCCACCCTGAACACCACTCTGCAACCAGTCTTAGACATCATCACTGAATTTGTAATCTTCACCTATTAAATCTTCGCCTACATCATAAGGTATAAACTATAAGCCTAATGCTTAGTAAGGAATGCAATACTATCAAGTATGCATGAATGCTCATTTTAAGAAACAAAAGTTCATGAATCTTTTCTTACTCATATTCATAATCAAAGTCTTCATTCTTGTTCATCATTCATGTTCATTGTTCATAATCATCATTCATGCTCATCATTCATATTCTTCATTCATAATCATTATTCATATACATCATTCATGTTCATCATTCATATTCTTCGTTCATGTTGTGTGGATTAAGAGAGGATTTGTGCCGGTAAAGGGGGTTTGACAGTGAGAGTGCACATAGTTCCCTTGCGGGTCGTATCATGGTCCTTCTTTTGGACAGTGACATACGCCAAACCGCCCCCAACCCTCGCTTAATTCATGTTGCATAAGTTTTATTTTCTTATATTGTTCGTGAGAAAACATGCTCTTAAAACATTTTCATATGCATAAAACATTCATAATGCATGAACATGAAAATTCTTAAATCGTCAAGCTACAGAACAGAGCACTATCCGACATGAAACCTTACCATTGAACTAATCATCAACATAAATATTAGACAGTAACATAAAGGAACTTCTAATCATCGTATGAGTTTCTACCTAGCATCCTTTGATGTAGGGTCCTAATGACCGAGAAACCTATACATTCACTTACCTGGTTTCCTTAGCAACTTGAGCTCCTTTTCTTCAGACTTTTTCACCTAAAACATTTACATTGCAGTAGTTAAAACAAAATCCTAATAGTCCTAATCACTAGCCACCCTAGAGTCTAATAGCTTAAATCATTCCCGAATCCCTTAGTCTAGTTGCTCTGTGCACAGTCTAAAATCTAAAAACCATAACAGCTAGATTCAACTATGATTAATCAGGATTTATTATTTTAAGTGTCCAGAATCGATTCGGAAAGACATTACTAATCTCTAGTTTTAAAATGTCCTTATTATTACTCGGCCATTGAAGAATCCAAAACTTCAACAAGTAGCTGAAACAGAGCTTAACAACTAACAGATAGCTACATTGCCAAACTCGTACCTCGAGCACAAAGTAGCCGAGAGGTAAGCAAGGAAACCGATCGTCGAAGGAGGGATTTCCAGTTGACTGAGAGCGAGAGCTCGGGAGAGAAGAAATCGCCGAGAGTAGGAGATGTCGGCTACAGTGGTTTAAATGAAGTTTGAACCCTTTCCATTTTCTTTAAATACCGGTCTCAAACCTCCATTATTACAACTTTGCCACTCAACCTGGTTGAAGTTGTCGGGTGTTACAGTTTAGGTGTGGTTTATGATGAGCTTAAGGTTATTTTGGATGTGTAGGGAATAAAGAAAGTGAATAGAGGATGAATAAGTAAAAATGGATAGTGTGTGCAAAATGTGAAGTATTGGTGTAGAGGGATAGGGATGGCATTTTGCCTTTGAAGTGTCGATCGATTTGGTGAAGTGTCAACCCATTAGTGAAAAATTTGATTGGAGGTGTCGACCCAAAGCATTGAACATCGACCCTCGAAGGTATTTTGCCTTTGAAGTGTCGACCGATTTAGTGAAGTGTCGACCCATTAGTGAAAATTGGGTTGGAGGTGTCAACCCAAAGTGTTGAACATCGACCCTCTAAGGTATTTTGCCTTTGAGGTGTCGACCGAGACCTTCAAGTGTAATACCAGGCTTTTCGGAATATTAATATTATAATATATGATGACATTTTTGTAAATATGTCAAATCAAGTCTGTTTCTCGAGCGGAGAGTTTTATTACAATCCTAACGATTAATAAGAATTTTAGGAAAATTACGAGAATTTTCAGAGTAATAACGCTATATTTCGAGTAATTACGTTTCTCGTAATATAAAGGACGTTTTAGTAAAAATAGTAAACGAGGTCCGATTGGCAAACAGACAGTTTTAATAAATCCCAAATAATAAGTTGGAGTTATTGGTGAAATAAGGAAATTTGGAGAACCCGAATTGTTAGCCGATTAACGAAACAAATGACGAAACTAATATAAAAACAAAAGAAGGGCAAAATGGTAATTTGCCAAGTTAAATTTTAATTGAAATAACAAATTCCTTCTTTCCTCCCTCATTTCTTCTCTGCCTTCATGAAAACACAGAGAGCTATTCTCTCTTTTCCTTGACGCGATCCTCACTGCCGTCGACGTTCTCTTCACGCCAGCGATCAGTTCCTCCTCCGTTCTTCGCAATTTCTTCCTCATTCCCGACCCTAGGTATGAATCTATGATTTTAGAACGTTAGTTTTCGATTTTCGCAAAGTTTAACGGATAGGGTTTACGATTAGGGTTTTCGTAAAAATGCGAATTATGGTTCGAAATTTATAGATTTGCCGTGATTAAGTATATATCGAACGTATTGGACGTTATTGGACGAATCTAATTGATTTAGGACAAATGTTTGATTTTGTGAAATTTCGAGATTTAGGGATAAACTCGTAATTTGGGATTTGAGGTCCCGAGCGTGTATTGCTCGATGGAATAACTCAATGAATTGGATTAAAGTTTTAGGAATTTCCTTAGTTAAGGATTTTGTCAATTTGGACGTTTTGGAGCTTAAACTCGTTTTAACGTCGATCGTTCTGAATTACCTTAGGTGAACGACGCTCGTGGACGGAGCTTGAGCTGCAACGGACACAAGGTAAGTTCTCGTGATCTTCTCAGGCCGATTGGCCTACACCGTACGTCGAAGTCGTCTCGAGGAGTTTTGGTGATGCGTTTGTTTAAATTGTTTTGGTTGGGTAGTTAGGTTAGTCGTTTATAGGTTATGTTTGTTTATCGTCTTGATGGTACACATGCTGGTTGTTTACTTTATGCATTTGACTGCTCATGTATCACGTCTGTTAAAGCATATGTTTAAGAGAATGAAATGAATCTACGTAATCTGTTATCTGGTCACGGTGAGGTGGTTTAGCCCTCGGTGACATTCTGTCTGCGACCTAATTAAAAAGTAAAATGAACTAACAAAAATCTACGTAATCTGTTATCTGGTCACGGCGAGGTGGGTTTAGGCCTCAGTGACAATCTGTCTGCGACGTAATGAATCTGAATCTGTTATCTGCATGTTTTATGAATGACATACGCACTGCACGCATCTGTATTTACGAGACTTGCTGAGATTTTATCTCATAGGTGTCTATATGGTGTAGGTGATTTCGAGGAAACAGGTGAGGATGACGTTCCTCCTCCTGAGACATGAGTCCAGTTGGCGGAGGATGGTTGCATGGGTGTGCTGACGCAGTCGATGCTTAACCGACTCGTGGGGATGTATGTACGTGTTTTGAGGGTGTTGGGTTATTTTGGGGTAATGTATGTATAAAGTTAAAACATTTTAGGATGTTTGGATCTGATAGTGGATAGGTTTAATGATTTTAAACGTTTGAAAACTGTTTTATAAATCGTTTGGAAAGTCTATTTTGGAACTGTTTGGTAATTTGAAAACAGGAAGGATTGCCGATTTTTAAACATATCCACGTGGTTCGTTTTTACGAAAATTTAACGTGCATTTAGGTGGTTTAATTGGGAAGGATGAAATGAGAAATGAACGATGTTATGTTAGAGTTTATGAGAAAAATGTTAAGTGTGTGGTGTGCAGGGAAGTGAAGGAAACACAGTGTTTTGCTTTCTGGAATTTCGGATTCCAGAGAGCATTTGTAAAAAAAAAAATAAGAGAAGAGAAAGAAGAATGAAGAGAGGCGACTGGGCGCGGGGTGAGGGGCGACTGATCGCCCCTCCCTGTTGGAAGTATGGTGATCGGGCGCGGCATCGATCGCTGTGACAGCGATCGATCATCCGAGATCGATCGCCGTGACAGCGATCGATCGCCCCTCCACTTGGGCTGCCAATTGTTGATTCTGCCCTTCCTTCCGGCCGACTGTTTATATGTTTTAATTTATTTATTCAATTGATTTTAAATTGTTTTGTTTAATGTTTTCTTTTAGTTTTATAATTAGTTTTCAGCCTTGTTTAAAAAGGTATATGGACATTGATTTCAATTTAAATCCTGCCTATAGTTTATTTAAAGTATAGGGATAAAAGAAAATAAAAAAATATGTACGGAAATTTGGGTACAGTATTAGGGTCGTCTCATCAAGTGTCGACCGTGTTTCAATGGTATTGCAACCTGAGACCAATCAGGTGTTGATCCCGCATATGAGTGTCGACCGGTTACTATACAATTAGAAAACATAGGCAATTTACACTTAATGAGGTGTCGACTGAGATCTCGGGGTGTCATCCAGGTTTCTTCAGTAGTTCGGAGAGAGCCAATGAGGGATCGACCGACGGTTATAGGTGTCGACCGAAACCCCTATCCTACTGTTTTTAGCACTTGTAATTAAGTTTAGTTTTATACGAGGTTTCTGCACGCAATTTGTCTTCCGTTGAAAAAGGCTAAATGTCCTAGACGAGTTACAAATAAAGAAAATTTTAAATTTTACGGGATTTTTAGGAATAATAATTAGGGAAATCACAGGACTCTACAGTAATTAAGTAGAAAACAAACCTGCAATGAAAATACTTGTTACAATGATAATTTCTTCAATATTTCCTACTAATATAGACAGTTCGGCAATGCCAATTGCAAGTCCTCCGGCTGATAACGTCCTTAGGGCACGGTTAAACCCTTTGTTCAGTGTGGCGCGTGAGATAAATCATATGATGGAGAAAACAAAGAATATTCAGGGTAGAAAACAAGTTAAATTAGAACGAAAAGGTCGAAATCCCTTCAATAAATGTAATTAATACCCACGCTGAATTCAAAAACGACGACAACGGTAAGAATTGCCCACCGTTTGGACAACGATAAGAATCGCCCAACGTTTTGGCCTTATTTCTCTTCAGAAGTGTGAAGCTTTTTCTCTGTAAAACAATGGCGGAAATGGAAGAGAGCGAGGGAGAGAGCAAGGGAAGAGGTATTTTTGAAAGTAAAATAAAACGCGTGACGAAAACGTATCATTTTAACAGAAAATAGGATGGTAGGGGGTGAATTACCTATTATTAATAAATTAAAGTTGTTTTTGCTATTATCCGAGTTTACGGTGCAAATTGCCTTTTTTACCTAGTTGTAGGACCAAATTGCACTTTACCCTAGAAATTAAAGCTACATCTTAGTAGAGACGAAGAATCACAGTAATCATCATTATGCTTGAAACCTTATTCTTAATTCTCGTACTTTTTGAATTTGTCGTTGACGATGGATTCTGGTTTCTTCAAAGGGTTTTTTTAAATTTAAATCCCAAAATTTAGGTGTTTTTAAAAAAAATCTCAAAATTTACTATTCATCGAAAAAAACCTTAAAGTATTGGAAATAGTCAATTTGAACTTTATAGTCCGAACTGGGTACCGGCCTCCGCGGAGAGGCCGGCCGGTATAATTGGACCGGTCGGCCTCTTTTTTTTTGTAATTAATTTAAAAACAAATACCAAACGATATTCAATTTACTTGAAATTTGTACCACATATTCATCACTTCATTGAAGATAATTAAAAAAATTTCGTGATTTTCTAACATTTGTACAATTTATTATAATTGTTTTATGAACTAAATAACTAATATAATAATAAATTGTAAAGTTTTAGAAAATCACGAAAATTTTCAAATTATCTTCTCATGATGTGATGAACATGTGGTAAAAATTTCAAGTAAATTGAATATCGTTTGGTATTTATTTTTAAATTAATTACAAAAAAAAAGGGAGGCCTGCCAGTCCAATTAGACAGGCCGTCCTCTCCGTAGAGGCCGGTACCCAGTCCGGACTATAAGGTTCAAATCGCCTATTTTCAATACTTTGAGATTTTTTTTTCGATGAATAGTAAATTTTAAGGTTTTTTTAAAAAAGAAAAACTTAAACTTTTGCGTGTAAATTAAAAAAAAAAAAAAAAAAAAAAAACCTTCTTCTAAACAGTTTGCCATTTGTCAAGATCGAAAGGCGGGAAGAGAAATCGATATCTGCATAAAGAGCCCTAGAGGTCCTGAGCCACTCGGGGTGGAGAGAATTTATGGCGGTTTTATCAAAATACTCGTAACCGGGATTTGGGCTGCGACACTCTACTTCAATGGAAATTCATAACTGACCCATCTCCTTTCCCAGTCCAAAACCCTAGCCTAGAGCCGGGCGGGGGGGGGGGGGGGGGTGGGGGGCGGGGGGGTGGAGGGGAGTGGTTGTGGTCGGGGGGAGATAAAATATGGAGGAAGAAGGTATAGGTCTGGTTTTAGCCAGAGCTATGGAGCTGAGGTTGAAGATCAGCAACTGTGTTCACAGAGCGACTGCGACACCGATAGATTTGCAGGCCAATGATTCATTGGCGAGAAAGCAAAATGGGGTCGGCGGCGATGGATGCTCTGGAAGGCGAAGCTCTTTGGCTGAAGTTGGAGATAAAATATGGAGGAAGAAGGTATAGGTCTGGTTTTAGCCAGAGCTATGGAGCTGAGGTTGAAGATCAGCAACTGTGTTCACAGAGCGACTGCGACACCGATAGATTTGCAGGCCAATGATTCATTGGCGAGAAAGCAAAATGGGGTCGGCGGCGATGGATGCTCTGGAAGGCGAAGCTCTTTGGCTGAAGTTGGAGAAGCCGAGGAAGATAACGAAGCGGAGAGGCTTTTGAATATATGTGATGCCCTTGAGTCTCTGGAGACTCAGCTCGCTTCGTTGCAGGTTTGTATGGAATCCGTTTCATTATGGATAAGGATCTGTTGGTTGTATTTTTCATTTTCTGGGAATTTCCGATAAGGATTTATGGGCCCGATTTGCTTTTCTTCTCAAAAGAAGAGTGATTTATTACGTATTATGCACCAATCACACTGTACTACATGGGAATTTCAGTCTTGAGTAGACTAAAATCCCGAGCATTTCTTGCAAAAGATGCTGAATTTTTAAATTCTTAATGCGAAGTTGTCAAATAATTTGTGATTCGATTTCTAATCAAATGCTCATAGAACAGCTGCAAATACTGATCATAGAGGGTGTTTCTCAACGACCGAGATGATGTGCTGTTTGATTATATTTGTGGTTTCAATATTCCTTCATTTGGCATGTTTTCTTTCTCACTCCATCTACAATGTGATCTGGTAATCAACTGTACCATTTCTCTTAGATGGACCTCTTTGCATTTATTCCCTGCTTTAGGTTATCATTACTTCTAACTTTCTACAAATTGGCTGATGAGAAATTGTTTTCAATCCCATCAAGTTTGTGATAGAACCTCCCAACTTTTATTCAAAATGACAAGCGAGTTTTTACAAAACAGGGTTCTTCAAGAGTTCTAAAAACTGACTTTCCTGCATTCTGCTCCTTTTCTTTTATTTTACTTAACTGTTATAACTATATTTTTAAACCGCTCAAGACAGCTCACAGCTCACTTTACATCAGCTCATTCTACATTTTATTTCTCCTATAATATGTAAACTTCATATCTGGCTTATCACTACTCCGCTTCCAAAAACAATCCTTGTTCTCAAGGTTAAAATTTTGAAACTGTTGATTAATTTCATCAAAAGCTTCCCACGTAGCTTCAAAAGACGGCACCCCTTTCCATTTAATCAAAACCAAATCAGGCTGATTATGCCCCAAAGATGATTTAACTTCTAATAATGATTCCGGTTCTTTTTTATTCTCCCCCTTTGTTTGCAATTCTTTCGGCAAAGGAATCGGATCCAAGAACTCTCTTTTTGCTAGTTTTAACAGTGAAACATGAAAAACCGGGTGAATCTTGGCCGACTCCGGCAACAGTAATTTGTACGCTACCTTTCTGATCTTCTTTATGATGTCAAACAGACCGACAAACTTGGAAGCAAGCTTCTGGCCGCCATTGGTCGCCACCAACTTCTGTCGATACCGCTGAATCTTCAATCAAACTCTGTCTCCGATCTCGTACTCGACATTTTTTCTTTTTTTATTCGCCATCCAATTTATCAGCTGTTGCGCTCGATTGAGATGAGATTTCAAAATCTCTAGAACTTCATCCCTCTCTCGAATCTGCTCTTCTACTGCCAACACCACAGAACTCACTTTTTCAACCCGTAACAAGGATGATGGATCTCTTTTATAAACTGCCTTAAATGGGCTCATACATATCGCCGATTGGTATGTAGAATTATACCAATATTCGGCCCAATATAACTATCGACTCCACTCCTTCGGCTTCTCCTCCAGTGAAACATCTCAAGTACATCTCCAGAGTGCGATTGACTAACTCCGATTGCCCATCCGTCTGAGGATGGTAGGCATAACTGAATTTTAGAGTCGTCCCCTGCAACCGCCACAACTCTGTCCAAAACGTGCTCACAAATATTTTATCTCTATTAGAAACAATTGATTTAGGCAAACCATGCAACCAGAAAACATTGTGCAGAAAATTTTCAATCACTGTATTTGCTGAATACGGATGCTTAAGACCCACAAAATAACTGTACTTACTCAGTCTATCCACCACCACCATGATTGTGTCAAAACCATTAGACTTCGTAGTTTTTCAATAAAATCTATCGAAATATCCTCCCATATATCACTCGGAAGGGGAAGTGCTTGTAGAAGTCCCGCTGGAGACAAAGTCTCATACTTATTCTTCTGACAAACAGAACAATTTCGCACATATTTTTTCACATCTCCTCTCATTCCGAACCAGAAGAGTTCGCCGGCCAATCTCTTATACGTCTTTGTAATCCCTACATGTCCCCCAGAGGACTATCATGAAAAAGCTCTAATATGCTTGGAATTGCTGGTGAGAACTGGGAAAACGCTTTTCGGTTCTTATAAAAAAGTTGCTCCCCATGTAACGACCCCGTATCCCAGCAAGATATTGTCCGCTCTGGGGATTGGGCCGTAGCGCAATATCCTCCCCTCACGGCTTTGTTTGGCGAGAGCACTTCCCGGAAGGTCACCCAACCTGGAATTGCTCTCGCCGAAGCCCTATTAACTTCGGAGTTCTTATGGGATCCGTTGCCAATTGTGCTCCAAAACGCGTCTTGCTATGTTGGGAGGATCTCTTTACATATGTTTCATTTCCACATACTTCCCCAAGCGCTGTGGGATTGTGACAACTCCCTTTTTACGACCCGTCACCTTCCGGTTCGCCCGCGCGGACGTACCGCCATCCGGGTTCCGGTTCGTGCAGCCATCGTACCATACTTACAGATCCGGGTCATCACAATCACCCCCCCTCGGGGGCCCAACGTCCTCGTTGGCCACAATTCCGGTTGGGTACAAGCTCTGATACCATTTGTAACGACCCCGTATCCCAGCAAGATATTGTCCGCTCTGGGGATTGGGCCGTAGCGCAATATCCTCCCCTCACGGCTTTGTTTGGCGAGAGCACTTCCCGGAAGGTCACCCAACCTGGAATTGCTCTCGCCGAAGCCCTCTTAACTTCGGAGTTCTTATGGGATCCGTTGCCAATTGTGCTCCAAAACGCGTCTTGCTATGTTGGGAGGATCTCTTTACATATGTTTCATTTCCAGATACTTCCCCAAGCGATATGGGATTGTGACAACCCCCTCTTTACGACCCGGGATTCGCCTATACTCGAGTTCGGGATCCATCCACCCCGCAACCCGAGGTTTGCCCCGCAGTCGTACACATACGTACACATTCCATTCGGGTCATCACAATCACCCCCCCTTGGGGGCCCAACGTCCTCGTTGGCCACATTTCCGGTTTGGTACAGGCTCTGATACCATAATTGTAACGACCCTAATACTGTACCCATATTTTCCCGTAATATTTTTTTTTTTATCCTAATATCTTTAATTAAACTCTAGGCGGAAACTAAACCGAAATCGAAACCAGAATCGAAATCGGAATTGGAATCTAACTTTAAAATCATTTAAAACAATACAATTTAAAATCAATAAAACAATTTAATAAAACTATATTTAAAACAATTATTAATTAAAATAAAAGGGAGGGCATTTTGGGAAAAAGGATCGCTGCATTGTGCAGCGATCAGGCGCTGCAATGTGCAGCGCCCAGTCGCTGCACTTTGCAGCGACTGGTCGCTGCACTTTGCAGCGACCCAGCCCTTATCTCCCCCCGTTTTCGCCTTTCTCCACTCCTTTTCTTGTTTTCATTTTTCACAAGTGCTCTCTGGAACGAATTCCAGAGAGCATCACTCTACAATTTTTCACTAACACTCTCTGGAAACCATATTCCAGAGAGTAGTAACTCTTATCGTAACAAAATGTAC
>CM039506.1:22895169-22908267 GCA_022432975.1 Begonia masoniana | reverse complement strand
TTGTGTTCCTTCGGGCCTAACATCACAAAACAGTAGGTTGTTATGCATTTTTTTGCTTTTTTTCAGTTTGTCTGTATCATGTTTTAAAAGTACAAACGAAAAGGAATTTAAATGCATGGTGCATGGCGAGGAATGAATTGATTTAAACCGAACAGTTTGTTAATGGAACTAATCCCCGCCCCTTATCACGAGAGAGGATTTATACTTTGGAAATTGATCCAACTCCCAATTTCAAAGGTTGGATCTGAACAGTTGTTAAGGAACTATCACACCGCCCCTTCTCAATAAAGAGATGTATTACTTGGGCGAAGTGATCCACCTCCCAATTTCACAGGGGGATCACAACCAGAAAACGAATGCATAATGCAACCGAGATGTGAAAGTAGAAATTGGCATGTCCTAGAATGTTGGTTTCTAGCATTCCAAGTCATGATTTGCTTACTACTTATCTTATGCTAATAGATACTTTTTGGTGATGTAGGTGTTTGAGACTGTCACAGGTGAGTCCCCGAGGCACTGAAGAATAGATGAAGTTGAAGGATTACGTCTATGCCACAGTTGGGTGTTCTGATGAGGCGGTTTACTAACTGTCTGTAGTGGAGTCTAATTTTCCTAATGTTCTGTGAGAAGGCAGAGAATTTTGATGATAGTAATAGCTGAAGGATTTAGAATACTGAGTTTCTCTGTTATGAAAGCTGATTTGGTTTTGTTACAAATTTTAATTTGGGATTTTTATTGGATAAGAATACAAAAGTTGTTTAATGTTTATTTGTTGGATTTTCAGAAGTTACTTTTTTTTTTTTTTTTTTTTTTTTTTTTTTTTTTTCATGTTTCCTTATTGGAGAAGACGCTCGGCAGTCAGGCACTTATCTTCCTCCACTCGTCCTCCCGACGTCTACGACGACAGCATTTCCCAAGTTCCGCACTGCCTCCTTCAGACTCGCGTCGTCAAACGCGGTAATTTTCCTGTTTCTCAGTGGCTAATTCAATGGCAAAACCGGCTAGTTTTCGAGGCTACATGGCTCGATTCGGACGCGTTATGGCTCAGTATCCCGACTTCCGGACCTTGGGGACAAGGTCAATCTGAGCGGGTGGACTGTCATAACAGCTCGAGTCTGGTTGGGTTACACACTGGGCCACCAAGAAGAGGCGTAGCCACAGCCACACAAGCGAGCCCAACCCCACGTGCATGGAATATGAGCGGCTGACGTATCCATGCAGGCTGACGTATTCAAACCGTTAGAGAAGGAATCCATAAAAGCATCAGAGATTTGGAGAGTGCGGGGTGGAGTGAATTTGTCTGAAATTTTCCTTTTCGTTTTTATCTTTCTGTTTTGTCCTTTTTTCCTTTTATTCTTACGCTGTAAACGTTTTGTGAGAGAACATAGTGAATGATTATCGTCTCACAACAAACCTCAGCTCCATAGCTCAGGCTAAAACCAGACCTATACCTTCTTCCTCCATATTTTATCTCCCCCCGACCACAACCACTCCCCTCCACCCCCCCCCCCCCCCCCCCGGCGCTAGGCTAGGGTTTTGGACTGGGAAAGGAGATGGGTCAGTTATGAATTTCCATTGAAGTAGAGTGTCGCAGCCCAAATCCCGGTTACGAGTATTTTGATAAAACCGCCATAAATTCTCTCCACCCCGAGTGGCTCAGGACCTCTAGGGCTCTTATGCAGATATCGATTTCTCTTGCCGCTTTCGATCTTGACAAATGGCAAACTGTTAGAAGAAGGGTTTTTTTTTTTTTTTTTTTTAATTTTCACGCAAAAGTTTAAGTTTTTCTTTTTTAAAAAAACCTTAAAATTTACTATTCATCGAAAAAAAATCTCAAAGTATTGAAAATAGGCGATTTGAACCTTATAGTCCGGACTGGGTACCGGCCTCTACGAAGAGGACGGCCTGTCTAATTGGACTGGCAGGCCTCCCTTTTTTTTTGTAATTAATTTAAAAATAAATACCAAACGATATTCAATTTACTTGAAATTTTTACCACATGTTCATCACATCATGAGAAGAGAATTTGAAAATTTTCATGATTTTCTAAAACTTGTACAATTTATTATTATATTAGTTATTTAGTTCATAAAACAATTATAATAAATTGTACAAATGTTAGAAAATCACGAAAATTTTCTAATTATCTTCCAATGAAGTGATGAATATGTGGTACAAATTTCAAGTAAATTGAATATCGTTTGGTATTTGTTTTTAAATTAATTACAAAAAAAAAAAGAGGCCGACCGGTCCAATTAGACCGGCCGGCCTCTCCACGGAGGCCGGTACCCAGTTCGGACTATAAAGTTCAAATTGACTATTTCCAATACTTTAAGGTTTTTTTCGATGAATAGTAAATTTTGAGATTTTTTTTAAAAAAACCTAAATTTTGGGATTTAAATTAAAAAAAACCCTTTGAAGAAACCAGAATCCATCGTCAACGACAAATTCAAAAAGTACGAGAATTAAGAATAAGGTTTCAAGCATAATGATGATTACTGTGATTCTTCGTCTCTACTAAGATGTAGCTTTAATTTCTAGGGTAAAGTGCAATTTGGTCCTACAACTAGGTGAAAAAGGCAATTTGCACCGTAAACTCGGATAATAGGCAAAAACAACTTTAATTTATTGATAATAGGCAATTCACCCCCTACCGTCCTATTTTCTGTTAAAATGATACGTTTTCGTCACGCGTCTTATTTTACTTTCAAAAATACCTTTTCCCTTGCTCTCACCCTCGCTCTCTTCCATTTCCGCCATTGTTTTACAGAGAAAAAGCTTCACACTTCTGAAGAGAAATAAGGCCAAAATGTTGGGCAATTCTTATCGTTGTCCAAACGGTGGGCAATTCTTACCGTTGTTGTCGTTTTTGAATTCAGCGTGGGTATTAATTACATTTATTGAAGGGATTTCGACCTTTTCGTTCTAATTTAACTTGTTTTCTACCCTGAATATTCTTTGTTTTCTCCATCATATGATTTATCTCACGCGCCACACTGAACAAAGGGTTTAACCGTGCCCTAAGGACGTTATCAACCGGAGGACTTGCAATTGGCATTGCCGAACTGTCTATATTAGTAGGAAATATTGAAGAAATTATCATTGTAACAAGTATTTTCATTGCAGGTTTGTTTTCTACTTAATTACTGTAGAGTCCTGTGATTTCCCTAATTATTATTCCTAAAAATCCCGTAAAATTTAAAATTTTCTTTATTTGTAACTCGTCTAGGACATTTAGCCTTTTTCAGCGGAAGAAAAATTGCGTGCAGAAACCTCGTATAAAACTAAACTTAATTACAAGTGCTAAAAACAGTAGGATAGTGTGGAATCCGCCGTCTCAAATGGGAAGGAAGTGCCTGAGGAGTGAGAAAAAAAAAAGGTAAAAGAAAAGAAAATAAAATAATTTTATTTTTCTTTCTTATTCTTCCTTACTTATTTCCACGTGTACAGCCTCATTAACTCATCCATCATAAAACATCATTTCTGTGAAAATTGCTCCACAGAAACCCTTTTTCCTCTTCCCTGCTGAGAACGACGCCGCGCAAAATGAAGAGAGGGAAACGGCCGGCGACTACTCGACTTCTGTTTCCGACTAATTTTTGTTTCAAAATACTCCTTGTCTTCTTCTCTCCAAACTTTGTAACGAATTGGAGGATCGACCCGGGTGCTCGAAAGTTGGTGAGCGATTTCCCCCTTCTTCTATATTGTTTCCTTCTTAAATTCTCTGATGGATGATAAACTATTATGAGATGGTAAACTATAGGATATTTGGGAAAAAAATGAACTCATGTAGAAACTGAAGGAAAGAAGAATTAGAGCCTCTGATTTTAAGATTAATCAATGTTCGATAAACCTTTTCTTGAATGGATTTTAAGATTCAAAAATTATTTTGTGGTATGCTCTGGAATATTGACTGAGATATTGATTGGGAATTGCCGAGAATTCAAATTGATTTTCAGGGTAAAAGTATCCCTTTTACGTTGTTGGGTTAGCAACAGTTGGGTACCCTATAAATCAATGTATACATATGGCTTGGACATTTTAATATGTAATTTTGATATTGTGGGCAGTAGATTTCGTTGTTGATTTTGGATGAATAAATAATAATCAGGCTTTGATTTCAATTTGATGTAAACCATCTTTGAGGGTAAACTAGGAGATAAGTTAAGCCCAAAAATAATACAGGATTTTACTTTTGCTAGGTACCAATTTATTGAATTAAAGTATGACTCATCGACTCGGACACTTGGATATATATTGAGTTTTGACCTGTTGTAAGCTCAAACGAGGTAGGGGTTTATTTTATTTTCGGTTAAGTATTATTATTTTTAATTTATTAATTAAATTCATTTATTCGGCATAAAATGTTCATTTAATTTGGTACTATTGTTATTTCACACATTTATCAACTGCATTATCTTATCATTGATAAAAATTTGTGTGGTTTTAACTAGAAGTAATAGGACAGCTGAAGAGCCGTGTCCTTGGGCGCGAAACCCTAAACCTGATCAGGGTAATTATGGCGTGCGACCGCCTGATGTCGATGTTTTAGCCTATGGCCCAGTGTGCTCGGGGTCCGGGAGAGGCTCCATTTTCACCGATCATCTATTTAAATTGAAAACTGCATTTTTATTAAATTTCTGCATAATAGTTTACAACTGCTGGAAATAAACTCTATCTCTATTGAGTTTAGTCGACTCACCCCAAACGACTACTATTTTTCAGGATTCAGTAAAGGAGAATTTAATTATCGGCACGGGAATAATCACTTTGCTGAAGTTCTCTATTTTAATAAATTTTTCTTGAGGAAATATCTTTTATTTTTAAGGTGAGACACTACTGTGGATGTGTAACCTTTGTTGCATTTAATTCACGTGTTATTTTATTTGGACATATATCATTACATCATCTGGTGTTACTTGTTGGACCTGCTTATTTATCTGTCCAGGCCTGAATCTTAATTGGTTTATATTCCGCTGCGTTTGGTTAAATTTGGTGTTAAGGGTCGGGCGATCTAGTCTTTTTTGAGCCGGGTCGTTCCCCGTTCTGTTGCGGGTCCCCTTTGGGTCGTGACAGAATAAAATGGTATCAGAGCGAGGTTGCCCATCTTGAAAAGTGACACTTATAAGATAGATGATGTGATGATATACGAGAATTATTTTTGTGCCTAAGGATGTGATACAAAGGCTGATTGGGTCAAATATGCTATTTGGAAAGCATCTCGAGGTTGTTCGCTAGAGAATGAGGATATTTCATATACGTGCATATGTGGTTTAGAGTAGTTGAAAATTAATGGAGAAGCGGTAAGTGTACACTTCGTAAATTGATATAAGGGATGGAATAAGATGATTAGAACTCTTTTGGATTAGTTTGTGAACCTTTGAGATTATCTGAAAAATAAGAAATACATCTTATGATATAAGTATTGGTTTCTTCTAGAAAATTCAAGACTTATATTGTCTTACTGGGAATTCTTTAGTCTGAGTTAGGGATTGTTGTTCGTAAATTTTAATTCAAAGACGAATTGTACGTATATTCTCGGTTCAAGAAAATATGGGTGAACGTTTTCAATATGTCTTTATTTTGTGTGTTTCGGCTCAAGGATAGGTCTCTGTTGAAGTGGTTAAAAACACAAGGATAGGTCTCTGTTGAAGTGGTTAAAGATTCTTGGATCAAGATTGTTATAAGAGAACCTTTATTTTTAGAAAAATATTGTCAAATTATAGAGTTGTCTTGTGGTATTAAGGTTTTGGTTGCGATAAATTAATGATAAGTTTAAAAAGTATCAGAGTAATAAAATCTGTTTATGACTAACGAGGATATAGTCCGGTTCTATTTTGTTGTTCAAAGTATAAAGAATTTGACTTTAGAAATTGTTTAAATAAGTATAAAAAGAGAGATGATTGGAAATGGTCTATTATGATGAATATTAAGAGTCATAGAAGATGGACTTTTTGGACATGCTTATATAGTTAAAGGGTTAACTTCTATGATTAGTGTGGTTGATGCGTTGTTCCTAGTACAACTATTTATTTTCACAAGTTGAGTGAGGTTGGACTTTACAAAAATTCTTTTGTTAACACCAATTTCAACATTTTTTGTTGAAGTGTTTTGGTAGTCACTATATGTGTATGAAAATTATTTCATAATGATTCTTGTTAACTATGTTTGTGGGCTTGTTAAGTGAACATTGGACAAACACATGGTGCTAGCCTTATATTAACATTATATTATTGGCTTATGTAACGAGTGTAGAAGATTAAAGCATTTTGGTGGTGTGCTTCTTTTATTAGTGGTGACCATGTGACAGTGAAGAGGTATCTAGATTTGTCGGTTGTAATCATGTGTTCTGACATCTGTTCTTGAGGATATGCCCGGGTTACCACCCGACCACGAGATTTATATGTCATTATGTTGCATTAATTTGAATCTACCATTGCTCCAATTTCTTATACTCTATTAATAATAATTTCAGTTTAGTGAAGAAGTCTACGTACAAAATGGAATGATTGATAGCGTTGGGCTTGCATGGGTACTGCACCGTGGGATGTACCTTTATGATTCAATTAAAGACATTATCGTTGACGTAACTGAATTTGATTGTCAGGTGTTAGATTAATGTTACCATAGATTGGTATATCAGTGGAGAATGTTAAGAAATCTATTCTATTGTTTTTGGAGTATTTGATGTTGGACTTGCATATGCCACTTATGTAAAGGGTTTGAGTTCCATATTGGTCATGTTAAGACTTATGATGAGCACGAAACATTTGGAACTGTGTTGTGAAAATATAAAAAAAAAAAAAAAAATTTCGGTTATATGCTCAATGCAAGAAATGTTGTTTTTGGATGACTAAAGTTAAATAATTAATAGACAATGTTATGTAAGATGACCTTTCATTGGATCTAGCTTAGTTTGTGACTGTGTTGGATTGGGAGCAACCAAAGAATATTATTGATGTTTATATTTTTGAGAATTAGCTAGTTGTTGTTGTTGTTGTTGAGGTGATGACATTTGTCTTCTATGGTCAATCTTTTGACTCCTTTTACAGTAAAGAATGTTGAGAATGTTTGAAATGAAAGAATCTGTTAACCTTAAAAGTTAGACACGGATTGAGACTGACACCAAAGTTAACAGTGATCGATAGTGATTGATAAAAGAGATTTATTTAGATGCACGAGTTGTACATTTTGAACGTGTGATAATACATCCTTGTAGAGTTCATGTATAAGTATTGTGAAGATTGAGGTATTAAAAGTGAACTTACACCACTTATGGATTACGATTGATCTTAACAATCTTTTGTCTCCATGTGATAAATTTTTCGTAAGGTGTGAAAATAAGTTGGTTTATATGTCATTTAAATATGTATATCGCTTTAGTCAACGTGATTAGAATCTCATATAAAAGGGAAAGTTTGATTATATAAATTTGGTTGTAATTTTATCTTGAAAAGTTGTACTGGTGAGTTAATGATATGACAGTGTTTTGGTTGACACCCTAAAGACTTTATTTTATATTTAGGGTGAAAAGATTGAGAGCGCCTTTTGACAAGACCTAGAAGTGAGAGGTTGAATCATTGATCTGATGGTTTTTGTATGTAATTTAATATAGCTCCTACTATTTTGCGACATATCAAGGAAATACTTAATCATGAATTTAACAAAATGTTTGGTCAGTTGAGTGATGTAAGATGAAAAAGTTGAGTTGGTGCATTTATATTTTACAAGGACAAAATTATGAGATCAAATGACATTGTTAATGTAGTAAAATTTTGGATGGATTGCCATGGAACTGAATATAGTGGTATGATATATGGTTGAACTTTGACTTATCTATGGTCTGGGGCTAAACAATAGAAACGTGCTAGACTATTCAAAATGGTATATTTGGAGTGAACATTTGAAGACATTACGATGGATTTTGTTATCTATAATGGGAATTGTGCACGACCATTTTAATGTCGAAATTTTTATGAATTGTTTGTCAACCATCATTTCGTCTGAGTGTGGATAAATTTCTCTTGAGAAAGCTTTGTGGAGGACATAAATTTTGTTGTGTTTCATTTAGTTATATTTTATATGAACCCAAAGTTTATGTCTAAGTTTTTGAACCCATGCTGAGGATTTTGGGCAATGAAATAACTTCGATTTGACTTATCACCTTACGACAAATGGATAATCTAAAGGACACTTCACTTTTAATGATATGTTGAGGACGTGAGATTTGATTCTTAGTTATAATTTTTGAATCATTTAATAGATACAAAGTTTGTGTTGCTATAGAAATAGAATGAAGAACTATGCAAACTTTTAGAGGTGAGATGTGTTGTTTGAAACTCATAGTTTTGTGTTTCTGAAAGTTAGGATGTTGTTTTGGTGTGAAGATAAGTTGGTTATGAGTGCAATGGAAGAATCACAATGAAAGAGAAAGTACTGGGAACTTGAATCGGAGATGAGAATAAAGTATCCCCAATTATTTAGTGATATGACCTTAACTGATTCAAATTTCGAGGACGAAATTTCATTAAGTGGGGGAGAATGTGGAATCCGCCGTCTCAAATGGGAAGGAAGTGCCTGAGGAGTGAGAAAAAAAAAAGGTAAAAGAAAAGAAAATAAAATAATTTTATTTTTCTTTCTTATTCTTCCTTACTTATTTCCACGTGTACAGCCTCATTAACTCATCCTTCATAAAACATCATTTCTGTGAAAATTGCTCCACAGAAACCCTTTTTCCTCTTCCCTGCTGAGAACGACGCCGCGCAAAATGAAGAGAGGGAAACGGCCGGCGACTACTCGACTTCTGTTTCCGACTAATTTTTGTTTCAAAATACTCCTTGTCTTCTTCTCTCCAACCTTTGTAACGAATTGGAGGATCGACCCGGGTGCTCGAAAGTTGGTGAGCGATTTCCCCCTTCTTCTATATTGTTTCCTTCTTAAATTCTCTGATGGATGATAAACTATTATGAGATGGTAAACTATAGGATATTTGGGAAGAAAATGAACTCATGTAGAAACTGAAGGAAAGAAGAATTAGAGCCTCTGATTTTAAGATTAATCAATGTTCGATAAACCTTTTCTTGAATGGATTTTAAGATTCAAAAATTATTTTGTGGTATGCTCTGGCATATTGACTGAGATATTGATTGGGAATTGCCGAGAATTCAAATTGATTTTCAGGGTAAAAGTATCCCTTTTACGTTGTTGGGTTAGCAACAGTTGGGTACCCTATAAATCAATGTATACATATGGCTTGGACATTTTAATATGTAATTCTGATATTGTGGGCAGTAGATTTCGTTGTTGATTTTGGATGAATAAATAATAATCAGGCTTTGATTTCAATTTGATGTAAACCATCTTTGAGGGTAAACTAGGAGATAAGTTAAGCCCAAAAATAATACAGGATTTTACTTTTGCTAGGTACCAATTTATTGAATTAAAGTATGACTCATCGACTCGGACACTTGGATATATATTGAGTTTTGACCTGTTGTAAGCTCAAACGAGGTAGGGGTTTATTTTATTTTCGGTTAAGTATTATTATTTTTAATTTATTAATTAAATTCATTTATTCGGCATAAAATGTTCATTTAATTTGGTACTATTGTTATTTCACACATTTATCAACTGCATTATCTTATCATTGATAAAAATTTGTGTGGTTTTAACTAGAAGTAATAGGACAGCTGAAGAGCCGTGTCCTTGGGCGCGAAACCCTAAACCTGATCAGGGTAATTATGGCGTGCGACCGCCTGATGTCGATGTTTTGGCCTATGGCCCAGTGTGCTCGGGGTCCGTGAGAGGCTCCATTTTCACCGATCATCTATTTAAATTGAAAACTGCATTTTTATTAAATTTCTGCATAATAGTTTACAACTGCTGGAAATAAACTCTATCCCTATTGAGTTTAGTCGACTCACCCCAAACGACTACTATTTTTCAGGATTCAGTAAAGGAGAATTTAATTATCGGCACGGGAATAATCACTTTGCTGAAGTTCTCTATTTTAATAAATTTTTCTTGAGGAAATATCTTTTATTTTTAAGGTGAGACACTACTGTGGATGTGTAACCTTTGTTGCATTTAATTCACGTGTTATTTTATTTGGACATATATCATTACATCATCTGGTGTTACTTGTTGGACCTGCTTATTTATCTGTCCAGGCCTGAATCTTAATTGGTTTATATTCCGCTGCGTTTGGTTAAATTTGGTGTTAAGGGTCGGGCGATCTAGTCCTTTTTGAGCCGGGTCGTTCCCCGTTCTGTTGCGGGTCCCCTTTGGGTCGTGACAGATAGGGGTTTCGATCGACACCTATAACCGTCGGTCGATCCCTCATTGGCTCTCTCCGAACTACTGAAGAAACCTGGATGACACCCCGAGATCTCAGTCGACACCTCATTAAGTGTAAATTGCCTATGTTTTCTAATTGTATAGTAACCGGTCGACACTCATATGCGGGGTCAACACCTGATTGGTCTCAGGTTGCAATACCATTGAAACACGGTCGACACTTGATGAGACGACCCTAATACTGTACCCAAATTTCCGTACATATTTTTTTATTTTCTTTTATCCCTATACTTTAAATAAACTATAGGCAGGATTTAAACTGAAATCGATGTCCATATACCTTTTTAAACAAGGCTGAAAACTAATTATAACACTAAAGAAAACATTAAACAAAACAATTTAAAATCAATTGAATAAATAAATTAAAACATATAAACAGTCGGCCGGAAGGAAGGGCAGAATCATTAATTGGCAGCCCAAGTGGAGGGGCGATTGATCGCTGTCACGGTGATCGATCTCGGCGATCGATCGCTGTCACAGCGATCGATGCCGCGCCCGATCGCCATACTTCCAACAGGGAGGGGCGATCAGTCGCCCCTCACCCCGCGCCCAGTCGCCTCTCTTCATTCTTCTTTCTCTTCTCTTATTTTTTTTTACAAATGCTCTCTGGAATCCGAAATTCCAGAAAGCAAAACACTGTGTTTCCTTCACTTCCCTGCACACCACACAGTTAACATTTTTTCTCATAAACTCTAACATAACATCGTTCATTTCTCATTTCATCCTTCTCAATTAAACCACCTAAATGCACGTTAAATTTTCGTAAAAACGAACCACGTGGATATGTTTAAAAATCGGCAATCCTTCCTGTTTTCAAAATACCAAACAGTTCCAAATAGACTTTCCAAACGATTTATAAAACAGTTTTCAAACGTTTAAAATCATTAAACCTATCCACTATCAGATCCAAACATGCTAAAATGTTCTAACTTTATACATACATTACCCCAAAATAACCCAACACCCTCAAAACACGTACATACATCCCCACGAGTCGGTTAAGCATCGACTGCGCCAGCACACCCATGCAACCATCCTCCGCCAACTGGACTCATGTCTCAGGAGGAGGAACGTCGTCCTCACCTGTTTCCTCGAAATCACCTACACCTACAGACACCTATGAGATAAAATCTCAGCAAGTCTCGTAAATGCAGATGCGTGCAGTGCGTATGTCATTCATAAAACATGCAGATAACAGATTCAGATTCATTACGTCGCAGACAGATTGTCACCGAGGCCTAAACCCACCTCGCCGTGACCAGATAACAGATTACGTAGATTTTTATTAGTTCATTTTACTTTTTAATTAGGTCGCAGATAGAATGTCACCGAGGGCTAAACCACCTCGCCGTGACCAGATAACAGATTACGTAGATTCATTTCGTTCTCTTAAACATATGCTTTAACAGACGTGATACATGAGCAGTCAAATGCATAAAGTAAACAACCAGCAAGTGTACCATCAAGACGATAAACAAACATAACCTATAAACGACTAACCTAACTACCAAACCAAAACAATTTAAACAAACGCATCACTAAAACTCCTCGAAACGACTTCGACGTACGGTGTAGGCCAATCGGCCAGAGAAGATCACGAGAACTTACCTTGTGTCCGTTGCAGCTCAAGCTCCGTCCACGAGCGTTGTTCACCTAAGGAAAGTCAGAACGATCGACGTTAAAACGAGTTTAAGCTCCAAAACGTCCAAATTGACAAAATCCTTAACTAAGGAATTTCCTAAAACTTTAATACAATTTATTGAGCTATTCCATCGAGCAATACACGCTCGGGACCTCAAATCCCAAATTACGAGTTTTTCCCTAAATCTCAAAATTTCACAAAAATCAAACATTTGTCCTAAATCAATTAGATTCGTCCAATAACGTCCAATACGTTCGATATATACTTAATCACGGCAAATCTATAAATTTCGAACCCTGATTCGCATTTTTAAGAAAACCCTAATCGTAAACCCTATTTGTTAAACTTTGCGAAAATCAAAAACTAACGTTCTAAAATCATAGATTCATACCTAGGGTCGGGAATGAGGAAGAAATTGCGAAGAACGGAGGAGGAACTGATCGCTGGCGTGAAGAGAACGTCGATGGCAGTGAGGATCGCGTGAAGGAAAAGAGAGAATAGCTCTCTGTGTTTTCATGAAGGCAGAGAAGAAATGAGGGAGGAAAGAAGGAATTTTTTATTTCAATTAAAATTTAACTTGGCAAATTACCATTTTGCCCTTCTTTTGTTTTTATATTAGTTTCGTCATTTGTTTCGTTAATCGGCTAACAATTCGGGTTCTCCAAATTTCCTTATTTCACCAATAACTCCAACTTATTATTTGGAATTTATTAAAACTGTCCGTTTGCCAATCGGACCTCGTTTACTATTTTTACTAAAACGTCCTTTATATTATGAGAAACGTAATTACTCGAAATATAGCGTTATTACTCTGAAAATTCTCGTAATTTTCCTAAAATTCTTATTAATCGTTAGGATTGTAATAAAACTCTCCGCTCGAGAAACAGACTTGATTTGACATATTTACAAAAATACCATCATATATTATAATATTAATATCCTGAAAAGCCGGGTATTACACTTGATGGTCTCGGTCAACACCTCAAAGGCAAAATACCTTCAAGGGTCAATGTTCAACGCTTTGGGTTGACACCTCCACAACCAATTTTCACCTAATTGGGTCGAACACTTCTTACAATCGTCGACACCTTCAAAGGCAA
>CM039506.1:22851291-22895069 GCA_022432975.1 Begonia masoniana | reverse complement strand
GGATGTTGTTTTGGTGTGAAGATAAGTTGGTTATGAGTGCAATGGAAGAATCACAATGAAAGAGAAAGTACTGGGAACTTGAATCGGAGATGAGAATAAAGTATCCCCAATTATTTAGTGATATGACCTTAACTGATTCAAATTTCGAGGACGAAATTTCATTAAGTGGGGGAGAATGTGGAATCCGCCGTCTCAAATGGGAAGGAAGTGCCTGAGGAGTGAGAAAAAAAAAAGGTAAAAGAAAAGAAAATAAAATAATTTTATTTTTCTTTCTTATTCTTCCTTACTTATTTCCACGTGTACAGCCTCATTAACTCATCCTTCATAAAACATCATTTCTGTGAAAATTGCTCCACAGAAACCCTTTTTCCTCTTCCCTGCTGAGAACGACGCCGCGCAAAATGAAGAGAGGGAAACGGCCGGCGACTACTCGACTTCTGTTTCCGACTAATTTTTGTTTCAAAATACTCCTTGTCTTCTTCTCTCCAACCTTTGTAACGAATTGGAGGATCGACCCGGGTGCTCGAAAGTTGGTGAGCGATTTCCCCCTTCTTCTATATTGTTTCCTTCTTAAATTCTCTGATGGATGATAAACTATTATGAGATGGTAAACTATAGGATATTTGGGAAAAAAATGAACTCATGTAGAAACTGAAGGAAAGAAGAATTAGAGCCTCTGATTTTAAGATTAATCAATGTTCGATAAACCTTTTCTTGAATGGATTTTAAGATTCAAAAATTATTTTGTGGTATGCTCTGGAATATTGACTGAGATATTGATTGGGAATTGCCGAGAATTCAAATTGATTTTCAGGGTAAAAGTATCCCTTTTACGTTGTTGGGTTAGCAACAGTTGGGTACCCTATAAATCAATGTATACATATGGCTTGGACATTTTAATATGTAATTCTGATATTGTGGGCAGTAGATTTCGTTGTTGATTTTGGATGAATAAATAATAATCAGGCTTTGATTTCAATTTGATGTAAACCATCTTGAGGGTAAACTAGGAGATAAGTTAAGCCCAAAAATAATACAGGATTTTACTTTTGCTAGGTACCAATTTATTGAATTAAAGTATGACTCATCGACTCGGACACTTGGATATATATTGAGTTTTGACCTGTTGTAAGCTCAAACGAGGTAGGGGTTTATTTTATTTTCGGTTAAGTATTATTATTTTTAATTTATTAATTAAATTCATTTATTCGGCATAAAATGTTCATTTAATTTGGTACTATTGTTATTTCACACATTTATCAACTGCATTATCTTATCATTGATAAAAATTTGTGTGGTTTTAACTAGAAGTAATAGGACAGCTGAAGAGCCGTGTCCTTGGGCGCGAAACCCTAAACCTGATCAGGGTAATTATGGCGTGCGACCGCCTGATGTCGATGTTTTGGCCTATGGCCCAGTGTGCTCGGGGTCCGTGAGAGGCTCCATTTTCACCGATCATCTATTTAAATTGAAAACTGCATTTTTATTAAATTTCTGCATAATAGTTTACAACTGCTGGAAATAAACTCTATCCCTATTGAGTTTAGTCGACTCACCCCAAACGACTACTATTTTTCAGGATTCAGTAAAGGAGAATTTAATTATCGGCACGGGAATAATCACTTTGCTGAAGTTCTCTATTTAATAAATTTTTCTTGAGGAAATATCTTTTATTTTTAAGGTGAGACACTACTGTGGATGTGTAACCTTTGTTGCATTTAATTCACGTGTTATTTTATTTGGACATATATCATTACATCATCTGGTGTTACTTGTTGGACCTGCTTATTTATCTGTCCAGGCCTGAATCTTAATTGGTTTATATTCCGCTGCGTTTGGTTAAATTTGGTGTTAAGGGTCGGGCGATCTAGTCCTTTTTGAGCCGGGTCGTTCCCCGTTCTGTTGCGGGTCCCCTTTGGGTCGTGACAGATAGGGGTTTCGATCGACACCTATAACCGTCGGTCGATCCCTCATTGGCTCTCTCCGAACTACTGAAGAAACCTGGATGACACCCCGAGATCTCAGTCGACACCTCATTAAGTGTAAATTGCCTATGTTTTCTAATTGTATAGTAACCGGTCGACACTCATATGCGGGGGTCAACACCTGATTGGTCTCAGGTTGCAATACCATTGAAACACGGTCGACACTTGATGAGACGACCCTAATACTGTACCCAAATTTCCGTACATATTTTTTTATTTTCTTTTATCCCTATACTTTAAATAAACTATAGGCAGGATTTAAACTGAAATCGATGTCCATATACCTTTTTAAACAAGGCTGAAAACTAATTATAACACTAAAAGAAAACATTAAACAAAACAATTTAAAATCAATTGAATAAATAAATTAAAACATATAAACAGTCGGCCGGAAGGAAGGGCAGAATCATTAATTGGCAGCCCAAGTGGAGGGGCGATTGATCGCTGTCACGGTGATCGATCTCGGCGATCGATCGCTGTCACAGCGATCGATGCCGCGCCCGATCGCCATACTTCCAACAGGGAGGGGCGATCAGTCGCCCCTCACCCCGCGCCCAGTCGCCTCTCTTCATTCTTCTTTCTCTTCTCTTATTTTTTTTTACAAATGCTCTCTGGAATCCGAAATTCCAGAAAGCAAAACACTGTGTTTCCTTCACTTCCCTGCACACCACACAGTTAACATTTTTTCTCATAAACTCTAACATAACATCGTTCATTTCTCATTTCATCCTTCTCAATTAAACCACCTAAATGCACGTTAAATTTTCGTAAAAACGAACCACGTGGATATGTTTAAAAATCGGCAATCCTTCCTGTTTTCAAAATACCAAACAGTTCCAAAATAGACTTTCCAAACGATTTATAAAACAGTTTTCAAACGTTTAAAATCATTAAACCTATCCACTATCAGATCCAAACATGCTAAAATGTTCTAACTTTATACATACATTACCCCAAAATAACCCAACACCCTCAAAACACGTACATACATCCCCACGAGTCGGTTAAGCATCGACTGCGCCAGCACACCCATGCAACCATCCTCCGCCAACTGGACTCATGTCTCAGGAGGAGGAACGTCGTCCTCACCTGTTTCCTCGAAATCACCTACACCTACAGACACCTATGAGATAAAATCTCAGCAAGTCTCGTAAATGCAGATGCGTGCAGTGCGTATGTCATTCATAAAACATGCAGATAACAGATTCAGATTCATTACGTCGCAGACAGATTGTCACCGAGGCCTAAACCCACCTCGCCGTGACCAGATAACAGATTACGTAGATTTTTATTAGTTCATTTTACTTTTTAATTAGGTCGCAGATAGAATGTCACCGAGGGCTAAACCACCTCGCCGTGACCAGATAACAGATTACGTAGATTCATTTCGTTCTCTTAAACATATGCTTTAACAGACGTGATACATGAGCAGTCAAATGCATAAAGTAAACAACCAGCAAGTGTACCATCAAGACGATAAACAAACATAACCTATAAACGACTAACCTAACTACCAAACCAAAACAATTTAAACAAACGCATCACTAAAACTCCTCGAAACGACTTCGACGTACGGTGTAGGCCAATCGGCCAGAGAAGATCACGAGAACTTACCTTGTGTCCGTTGCAGCTCAAGCTCCGTCCACGAGCGTTGTTCACCTAAGGAAAGTCAGAACGATCGACGTTAAAACGAGTTTAAGCTCCAAAACGTCCAAATTGACAAAATCCTTAACTAAGGAATTTCCTAAAACTTTAATACAATTTATTGAGCTATTCCATCGAGCAATACACGCTCGGGACCTCAAATCCCAAATTACGAGTTTTTCCCTAAATCTCAAAATTTCACAAAATCAAACATTTGTCCTAAATCAATTAGATTCGTCCAATAACGTCCAATACGTTCGATATATACTTAATCACGGCAAATCTATAAATTTCGAACCCTGATTCGCATTTTTAAGAAAACCCTAATCGTAAACCCTATTTGTTAAACTTTGCGAAAATCAAAAACTAACGTTCTAAAATCATAGATTCATACCTAGGGTCGGGAATGAGGAAGAAATTGCGAAGAACGGAGGAGGAACTGATCGCTGGCGTGAAGAGAACGTCGATGGCAGTGAGGATCGCGTGAAGGAAAAGAGAGAATAGCTCTCTGTGTTTTCATGAAGGCAGAGAAGAAATGAGGGAGGAAAGAAGGAATTTTTTATTTCAATTAAAATTTAACTTGGCAAATTACCATTTTGCCCTTCTTTTGTTTTTATATTAGTTTCGTCATTTGTTTCGTTAATCGGCTAACAATTCGGGTTCTCCAAATTTCCTTATTTCACCAATAACTCCAACTTATTATTTGGAATTTATTAAAACTGTCCGTTTGCCAATCGGACCTCGTTTACTATTTTTACTAAAACGTCCTTTATATTATGAGAAACGTAATTACTCGAAATATAGCGTTATTACTCTGAAAATTCTCGTAATTTTCCTAAAATTCTTATTAATCGTTAGGATTGTAATAAAACTCTCCGCTCGAGAAACAGACTTGATTTGACATATTTACAAAAATACCATCATATATTATAATATTAATATCCTGAAAAGCCGGGTATTACACTTGATGGTCTCGGTCAACACCTCAAAGGCAAAATACCTTCAAGGGTCAATGTTCAACGCTTTGGGTTGACACCTCCAACCCAATTTTCACTAATGGGTCGACACTTCATTAAATCGGTCGACACTTCAAAGGCAAAATACCTTCAAGGGTCGATGTTCAATGCTTTGGGTCGACACCTCCAATCAAATTTTTCACTAATGGGTTGACACTTCACCAAATCGATCGACACTTCAAAGGCAAAATGCCATCCCTATCCCTCTACGCCAATACTTCACATTTTGCACACACTATCCATTTTTACTTATTCATCCTCTATTCACTTTCTTTATTCCCTACACATCCAAAATAACCTTAAGCTCATCATAAACCACACCTAAACTGTAACACCAGACAACTTCAACCAGGTTGAGTGGCAAAGTTGTAATAATGGAGGTTTGAGACCGGTATTGAAAGAAAATGGAAAGGGTTCAAACTTCATTTAAACCACTGTAGCCGACATCTCCTACTCTCGGCGATTTCTTCTCTCCCGAGCTCTCGCTCTCAGTCAACTGGAAATCCCTCCTTCGACGATCGGTTTCCTTGCTTTCCTCTCGGCTACTTTCTGCTCGAGGTACGAGTTTGGCAATGTAGCTATCTGTTAGTTGTTAAGCTCTGTTTCAGCTACGTGTTGAAGTTTTGGATTCTTCAATGGCCGAGTAATAATAAGGACATTTTAAAACCAGAGATTAGTAATGTCTTTCCGAATCGATTCTGGACACTTAAAATAATCAATCCTGATTAATCATAGTTGAATCTAGCTATTATGGTTTTTAGATTTCAGACTGTGCACAGAGCAACTAGACTAAGGGATTCGGGAATGATTTAAGCTATTAGACTCTAGGGTGGCTAGTGATTAGGACTATTAGGATTTTGTTTTAACTACTGCAATGTAAATGTTTTAGGTGAAGAAGTCTGAAGAAAAGGAGCTCAAGTTGCTAAGGAAACCAGGTAAGTGAATGTATAGGTTTCTCGGTCATTAGGACCCTACATCAAAGGATGCTAGGTAGAAACTCATACGATGATTAGAAGTTCCTTTATGTTACTGTCTAATATTTATGTTGATGATTAGTTCAATGGTAAGGTTTCATGTCGGATAGTGTTCTGTTCTGTAGCTTGACGATTTAAGAATTTTCATGTTCATGCATCATGAATGTTTTATGCATATGAAAATGTTTTAAGAGCATGTTTTCTCACGAACAAGATAAGAAAATAAAACTTATGCAACGTGAATTAAGCGAGGGTTGGGGGCGGTTTGGCGTATGTCACTGTCCAAAAGAAGGACCATGATACGACCCGCAAGGGAACTATGTGCACTCTCACTGTCAAACCCCCTTCACCAGCACAAATCCTCCTTTAATCCACACAACATGAACGAAGAATATGAATGATGAACATGAATGATGTATATGAATGATGATTATGAATGAATAATATGAATGATGAGCATGAATGATGATTATGAACAATGAACATGAATGATGAACAAGAATGAAGACTTTGAGTATGAATATGAGTAAGAAAAGATTCATGAACTTTTGTTTCTTAAAATGAGCATTCATGCATACTTGATAGTATTGCATTCCTTACTAAGCATTAGGCTTATAGTTTATACCTTATGATGTAAGCGAAGATTTAACAGGTGAAGATTCCAAATTCAGTGATGATGTCTAAGGCTGGTTGCAGGGTGGTGCTCTGGGTGGAAGTCTGTGGCTGGCAGACGAGAATGTACCATAGTTATGCTCATATAATGTCAGTAAGATTTATAATGAACTGATGTTCAAGTAGAATGAGACTTTCTTTAGAATATTGGATTCTGTAATTGTCTAGTTTGGTTACTAGAACTTGGGAATGATTTTAAGAATATTGAATGACCTGTTTTAATTAAGTCTTCCGCTACATGTATCCTAGATGAGTCCATGTTTTATGTCTGCCTATGTTTATGTCTATATGTAAGAGAACTGTGAAGGTCAGGACATCTTTCTGTCGATATGGGTTGCTTGAAGTTTTCTGAATTTTACTGCTGGGTGATAGAAGTTGGATGAGTACATCATCCGGCTGACGTCACCGGTGTGAGTTGAATGATAGAAGTTGGATGAAAGAATTATCCGGCTGACGTCACCGGTGGATAGTGAACAATTGTTGTTCACCGGATGATGCCTCTTGCTAGCGATCGGTAGATGTAGTGTATTTTAAATTACCGGATGATATAAGTGTTGTCTTGTCGTCTAGCGATCGGTAGACGTAGTGAATTTTAAATTACCGGATGATATAAGTGTTGTCTTGTCGTCTAGCGATCGGTAGATGTAGTGAATTTTAAATATCGGATGATGTAAGTATATCGGATGATATAGGTGTTGTTTTGTCGTTTAGTGACTGGGCAATGTTTTAATTAGACACATGAAACGCACGTGTCCACCGGTAGGTGTCTACTGCTGGATGGAAATTGATGAGTTGCGTGGCGGGCACGTGACCATCGGTAGATGTGGGTTTATTCTCTATCGGTAGATGCAGTTAAAAGCTGAAGCTTCCGCTTATCGGCTGAAGCATTCTACACTGCCCGCTGGCAGATGTGTACTGTATTTCATTATTGAGCGATGTTTAATAAATCGCGTGTGATGTCTTGAGCTAAGTTTTGATTGTTTAAAAAAAAAAAGAAGAAATGAACAGGGGCATAACCTAAATAAGAACAGTAAGGATATATGAACTAGTCTAAAGGAGTCATGATTTGGTCTCGGCCCTACTGGGGTCGTTACATAAACTCCAAATTCACCTTTTCTTCATAAAAATGAACATCATAACCCTACATTTACCTCTAACCAGAATTTACCTAATCGACCACCATCCCAAAATTTCATAATCATTGAACTATTTCACATCATTCAAAATACTTTACAAGTTTTCTAATTAAATTTCATACATCTACCATATCCCAAAATGTCTATACATGCTCCAAAATACCTATACTTCACCCATGGATAAATCTCGCTCTGACAGCACAGTGCACTTTCACGAGCATCCTTCTTCAGTCTGTACGTTCATCTTGTTGAGAAACATTTTTCTCACCTTATTCAAGTTCACCTACACCATAGAGATGCCTATGAGATAAAACTCAGTAAGTCTACGTAAATGTCAATGCATGACGTGCATATGAAACTTTTTAAATCCCGTTCATTCATTAATTTATCAGTCCATAACAGTCTTTGGTTATCGGAGCATCACTCGACAGATAGATAAGGAACATCAAGCGATTAGATAGCCCGCACCATCTGAAGGGAGGAAAACATGCTCACCACGGAATGCCATGTTTGAACCTCTCCCCGATAACCACATAGGGGTTGTTTACATAATACTTTCATTCTTGTCATTCTTTTCGTGAAATCGATGCACAAATTCATTTTCATGTCATTTCATAAATAAATGATGCATAAACAATTAAAATGCATAACATAAAAACATGAACAACATAAGTACCATCAAAGACAATACATAACCTACAAAACAACTAACTCTAGGCTACCCATCTAAAAGCATATGAAAATTTCATTACACCAAGTTCCTCCACCAACATAACCGACATATGGTGTAGGCCTATCGGCCACAGTAAGTTACGAAAACTTACCTCAGGTCCGTCGCAATTAAGTCTTGGAAATCCTTGACTTTGCTTTGTCAATCAAACAACCTAATAAACATCAATTTAAACATTTAATACACACACCCACAAGCATTTTCGGATTTACAATAAATTGACTAAAATTCGATCGGCTATAACTACTCGTTTCATAACCATTTTGAATAATCTAATATGTTCCACAAACCTTATAACATCCAGTTTCATATGGTATTATCCATTTAAGTCATAAAGATCGGAATCAAAACAGAATTATCCAAAACCGAACCACTAGCACATAAACACTCCTCGATTTTCAAACAGATTTTTCGTCCAATTTCAAATGGCCATAACTTTCTCAATTCTTAATGAAATCGAGTGATTAAAGTTGCTATGAACTCCTTTAAGAGTTCTTTATCCAATGGAACAATCTATTGGACCAATAAAATTACGAGCTAGGTCAGTTTATTCAGAAACCGAAAGTGCTATGTTTTTATGCATTTTCCATACCCTTTTCAAAATTTCTCTTCTAATATGCATAGGTTTTCCATTCTAATTCATCCAAAACCTTTGCATACTCTTAATTTAAGTTAGAACATCAAAATAAAGGAAGAAAACTCAGCCCTAGCTCTGAATTTTCTGAGGTTCAAACCCTAGATAAATCTATCAAAACTTTCACACAATTATTGTCTTTTAGCGAGTATAAACTAAACCCAAACTTTTTCTTACCTTAAATCTTCAAATGGAGGTTGCTAGGCGTGAGAGAAAGGGCTTCAATGAAGGAGAGGAAATGGTGGTGTCTTCGTGGAGAAGAAGAAGAAGAAGAGAGAGAAGGGTTTAAGTTGTTAGTTAATTTCAATTTGGTCATTCATAATTTGCCTTATTATTCTTTGGCCCCACTCTTCTTTTTCATCACACCTCTAGTAATCCCATTTACATCCTTTCATCAAATGTGTATCCCATTATTTACCAAGAGTACTTTACATAATATCCTTGTATTGTACAAAAATAGTCTCGGGACAAAACATACAAAAGTTTTGGGTGTTACATTCTACCCTCCTTAAAATAAAATTTTGTCCCAAAAATTTGACTACACAAAGAGTTCTGGATATCTAATCAGTATGTGACGACCCCAACCCGATCAAGGCCGCCACGGACTTCCCGTGACATAATCATTTCCTAAGCCCTCGTATTTTCTCATAAACTTTTTCATTTTTACTTTAAACATTTCCCAAAACCCTTACACAAACTAACCATAACGTAACCTTAACTTTAAACTCTCGCAACCACGTAAATTTTTCTTTTTATCTCACTCATAACGTCTCGACTTCTAAACCATTAAATTGAAGTCTCGGATTGTTGAAATCCCTTAAAATCACTCATTCCTTGATCATCAAAACATGACACTAATATAACCTACAATTTCAGACAAATTCAAGAAAACGAACTGCATGGATCGCTCTAAAAATTGAGCTTATCCTTACCTGTTAAAAAAATAACCCAAGCAGTTCCAGTAAAATTCTAAAATAAAGACACCTAAACTCATCCAAAGATAATCCAATCAAATCCCCAATCAAACGTGAATATAAACATTTAAACCCCTAAACTTCCCTTAAAACAAATTCATTAATCAATTCATTCAAATTAACACTTAACTCCAAACCAATATCCACTATAAAACTATAAAATGCCAAACTTCAATATACAACCTAAAATCTTCCAAACAACTGGTAACCTTCTAACTCACATTCAATTACCACAAAACCGCTCGGAGCACAACCATAGACATCAGACCTTGCCAAAACACACCCCGTCGCCACAAGCACCATCCGTCGACCACCTATTCTTCGTCATCGAGTTCACACCTGCCACCTACATCATACAACATAAACAGTAAGCCTAATGCTTAGTAAGGGGATGCACTATATGAATTTAAAACATTTTACTTAACATATGCAGTTTCTACAGTTTCATCGTATAAAATCATTTCGTTTCGTTTCATCGTTCATATTCATTTTGTTTTGTTTCATCATACATTTTCATTTCATTTCGTTTCATCATTCATATTCATTTCATTTCCCGTGAGAACACATATCATTCAGTCAAGCCCGCCGGCCCAACCACTGGGATCCGCGACGTTTCATGTAAAGCCCGCCGGCCCAACCACTGGGATCCACGACGTTTCATGTAAAGCCCGCCGGCCCAACCACTGGGATCCGCGACGTTTCATGTAAAGCCCGCCGGCCCAACCACTGGGATCCGCGACGTTTCATGTAAAGCCCGCCGGCCCAACCACTGGGATCCGCGACGATTTAACCCACCTCCGGCCCAACCACTGGGATCCGCGGAGATCGGGTGGCCCACTCACGATCTTCCCTCAGACACTTTACATTTTCGTTTTACATCGTTGTCGTTTCTACGTTTAAATCATGAAATCATATGCTAAACATTTTCGTATTTTTTCTAAAACATGATGCATGAGAGATCTATATACGACATATCATCAAACACTTCACGACATATATAGACATATACTATTCTCAACAGACTTCTCAACAACTAACATTCTAAGCTACCCGACTCATTAATCCCCACAATCAGAAAATAATCATCAAAATAGTAAAGCCTAAAGTTGCCACGATGTAGGGCCTTAAGGGCCGGAAACCTAACATCCACTTACCTGGCGTCCGTAGTAAGCCGAGCACCGTCCAAAAGTCGTCTCCACCTAAAGCATTTCATAAATAAGGTACATTAAAATCAATTCTAATTAAACTAATTTCAAACTTAAACTAATCTCATAATTTAGGAAATTCTTTCCTAAAATTTCCATTTTCTCATTCGGGCATAACTAAACTCTTATTTTCTTAAAAACATCTTAAACCACTATTTATAGCTTAATCTAATTAAAACCTAATCAAACGGCCACTAATTTGGGTTCGGTAAAAACCGACCTAAAACTTCGAACGCGCGTAACTTTCGCGTCGGTTATCGGAATCGAACGATTCCAGCGGCCACGTACTCCTCTAATAACCTATTTTAATATGCCAAAAGGAATTTTAAAACAAATGACCGGAGCTAGGTCAATTTAGGCAAAACCCGAATCTGCCCCTTTTTCCCAAAATTCCCCTTTTTCGATTTTTCATCAAATTCCACCTATTTCCTCACCAATCGACCACATATACCCTCAATTAGAATAATCTAACCTAAAATCGAAGTTTCCAATCACAAACCCGAATTGCCCTAATCGGGCATTCACTGTTTTATGCTCAATTCGAGCACTCCACCGCCAATCGACAATAGCCGGCCCTAGGGTTGACAAACCCACGTCGGAAGCAGCCTATTTTTGCCGGAGATCGGAGCTCAATCGAGCTCACAACTCACTTCCCTAAACTGAACCGAAAAAGAGAAAACCGAGCTCACCTGGTCGGTTCGTGCGCGGAGTCAGGCCGGAGACTTGCCGTCGCCGTCGTCTGGCCGGAAAGGTCGGAAATCGCCGGCGCTCGTCGTCAGAAATCGCCGCTCGTCGCCTCCCCTGCGCGCTCTCGGCCTTCGGCGTTCGGGTTCGACAAACAACAGAATTGTTTCTGTTGTTTGTTTCGTTTTTATGTTATTATTAATAATAATAATAATAATAATAATAATAATAATAATAATAATACTAATTCCTATTAAAACATTAATATATCGTTTCGCTCTTCCGTAAATCCCGTTAAATTTCGTTCTTAATTATGACCCGCGGCTTAATTTCACTGGAAGTGCCCGAATCTAAATTAATTAACCAATTAGGTTAACCAAAATTATTCACTTTTATTTTAAATTACTTAAAACAATTATTTTATTACTCTTTTACTTTCTCTCCAATTTTCCTTTTAAAAATTCCTGGGCGTTACACAGTATATCATGCTGTCTCTCTCATGTGGCTTCCACTACATCGTGGTTCTGCCAGAAAACCTTCACCAGTGAAATCTCTTTATTGCGTAGCACCTTGATAGAAAACTCTAGAATCCTCACTGGCTTTTCTGCATATGTCAGCATCGGGTGTACCTCGATTTCTCTTGCTTCCACGACATGAGACGGATCACGTACACACTTTCTAAGTAATAATACGTGAAATACGTTGTGAATGCTCTCCATCGATGTCGGAAGTTATAACCGGTACTCCGTCTTTCCGATCCTCTTTACAATCGAGAAGGGCCCCACATAACGAGGACTTAGTTTGCCTTTTCTCCCGAATCTCATAACTCCTTTGAACGGAGAAATCTTCAGAAATACCTCATCGCCCTTGTTGAATTCCAACTCTCTTCGTCTGTTATCGGCGTAGCTTTTCTAACGGCTTTGCGCTATTTCTATGCGCTGTCTGATATTGACGATCTTCTCTACAGTTTGCTATAGAATATCAGGGCCAATTAAGCTAGCTTCGTCAACTTTGTCCCAATACAGCGGAGATCTATATTTCCGTCCATATGCGCTTGATACGAAGCCATATTGATTGTAGCTTGAAAGCTATTGTTCTAGGAGAACTTGATCAGTGGTAAATATTTACTCAACGAACCTTGAAATTCCAACATACAGACTCTAAGTGTAACACCCGGCTTTACGGGTTCTTGGATTGTGCGTGCAAGGGCATTTTTGTTTATAAGTGAGATGCGCATGGGGATTTAAGAAATTTAAATCGAAATATAATGCCCTAGGTCCCGTTTTGACCCTATAGAGTTTTAAGTCGTAAAAATAGTAAATTAAATCCGTTTGATGAACAGAAAATTTTATTAGAGCCCTAGTAATAAATAGAAATTATTGGAGAAATAAGAAAATTTTGGAGAAACCGGACCAATAGCCGAACCATGAGATAGACGGAAAATCAAATGGAGGGGCAATATGGTAATTTGGCTAAGCAAATTCATTAAAAATCAGAAAACCCCTCTTTCTCCCACACTTCATGTTTTCTCTCCCTCTCTTTTCCCTCCCTCCGGCGATTTTCTTCTCCACGGTGATTCCTCCACGGCACTCTCACGATTTCTCTTCCGATCTTCGAAGTTCCTTCACGTTTTATTCTCCTCTCGTGATTCTAGGTAAGTCTCTAGTGTTTTCCGGTTTTAGTTCTTGAGTTTTAGAGGTGTGAACGTTTAAGGTTTCGTTAGGTTTCGTTGAAAATAATCGGGTTTTGTTAGAAAATGTTAGTTAAGGTATTGACAATTTTTTAACGTTATTGGATGAAAAACTAGGCGTATTCGGTGCTTAGGTTGAAAACCGGGTATTTGGAGCTATGGAAACCTCCATTAATGGAGGTTTGTGAATTTTGAGCGCATGTTGTTCGACAAAATGCCCGAGTGAGATTTATTAGAACTTTAGGAAATTTCCCTTAGTTAGGAGTTTCGTAAATTTCTGAAATTTCATGTTTAAGCTCGGCTTTAATAAAGGACGCTATGGATTGATTTAGGTGACGAAGCTCGTGACGAGGAGCTCGGTGTGCAATGGACATAAGGTAAGTTCTCGTGACTTACTCTGGCCGATTGGCCTACACCATAAGTCGGAATTGTGTTGAGGATGATTGGGTGCTATGTTTGTTTACTTGCTTTGGTTGGGTAGATTAGGTTGATTGTTTTATAGGATAAATGTCGTGATGTATTTGTGAGGTTTTGATGGTATACACGTTACGTATGTTTTATTGTATGTTGAATTACTCATGCATCATGGTTTCAAAACGTCATGAAAATGAATTTAAGCATGGATTTTATGAAAAGAAAATGCATGTAAAGGCAAGTAAAGTATCACAGTAAACAACTATAGCATGGGGTTATCGGGGATGAGGTTCAGACCTGGCATTCTGTGGTAAGCGCTTTCCTCCCTTCAGATGGTGTGGGCTGTCTAACCGCTTGACGCGCCCTATCCATCTGTCGAGCGTTTCCGATAACCATAGACTGACACATACTGATAAATAAAATGACATGGACGGTTTTCATAGCATAGCACATACATGTTTATGCATAGACATTTACGTAGAATTTACTGAGATTTTTATCTCATAGGTGTCTTTATGGTGTAGGTGATTACGAGCAAGGTGAGGACGATGTCTCTCCACCTAACGAGCCTGCAGCTTGAAGGAGGATGTTCCTGGGAGCGGCTGGCGTATTCGATGCGTACATGACCCGTGGGATCATAGGTTATGTATTTTGTTGCTTTTTGGGTTTACACGGGTGGATGGGTGATAGAATAGGAAGAATGTATAGTTGAAATCATTATAGGATGCTTGGTATCTGGATAGATTATAAACCGTTGTTTTGATGATTTTGACTAGCTTCCGCTATGTACGGATGGTTGTTGATGAAATAGATAGGATGTTGATGTTTAACGCGTATTTGGATATTTTCATACAGAGGGGAACGTTTAGTTTATAAACGGATCCACGCGGTTTATTTTTATGAAGTTTAACCACATTTTAAACGAGTTTTGAGTTGGTTTTTGGGTGATCGGTGGAATGGTGATTGTGTGAGGGGAGTAGTTTGGGTATGTTGAAGTGTTGTTATAATATGCAATAGAATGAAGTGGTGATAGTGTGGAGTGAAAATGGTGAATGGAGTGAGTGTGGTGTGGAAGGGTGAGGGAGTGTTGAAGAAAAGAAACGAGGGAAGAAGAAAAATAGGAGCCGATCGAACGCCAAAATGTTGGCGTTCGAACGTAGAATTTAAAAAAAAAACAAAGGGTTATGCGTTCGAACGCCAACACTTTGACGTTCGAACGTAGAATTTTTAAAAAAAAAATGAATGAAAAAAAATAAGAGGAAGGAAATTGAAAGTTAAAGTGACTTTTGAATATGTTTTAAGTTAGAGCAAAAAAATGTCGATAGATGTGGATAGATTGCCCGAGTCCGTTCTCCAATGAATAAACGAACGAAAAGGAAAGAAATTGAAAGTTGAAATGAAAAAGAAAAGAAAATTTTTTATACGAGAGCGGGCGAGGGTAGTATGTATGCACGTGCATGGCACAGGTTGTGGCGGCACCGACGCGGAGTTGGGGTCGTTACAATAGTTGGTATCAGATCTCCCGGGTTTTAAAATCGGTTCTGTAGACTGCTCGACTGCGCAAGCCACTACACAGACATGCTTCTTCAACTGTAAGTACGTTATATGCTTTCTTTTATCTCGATTTCTTAGATATGTTGTCCTTAACTTTTATAGGTTTACAAAATGGTGCGTCGAGGGAATGATAGAGACGATAAAGACGACACCATAGACCAACTCAAGGAAATTGTTGCCCAACAATCCCAAAACCTTGCCCAACAGTCCCAACACTTAGAACGACAGGCTCAACATATGGAAAGACAGTCTCAACAGCTTGATACGCTGATAAACCGTGAGTGCAACAGAACTTAGGAAGTGGCAACTTCTAGTAATAGGGGAATGAAGAGATTTCAGAAATTACAACCCCTTGTATTCAACGGACAATTGTCGGATCCCTCTTTAGCCGAGGAGTGGATTTGAACTATGGAGGATATGCTGGCATATGCAAGCGTAGAGGATAGAGACAAAGTCGCATTCGTCACCTACCACTTGGCACTGGATGCCCGTTTCTGGTGGGATACAATCAAGGCAACCACAGATATAATCGTGATGAGCTGGGAGCGGTTTAAAATTATATTTTATGACAAGTATTTTTAACCATACGGTACGGGAAGCAAAAATGATGGAGTTCATGCAACTGAGACAAGCTGGCTTAGTTGTCGAATACGTCAGAAGGTTCGAGGCCCTTTCCCGGTTCGCACCACGCCAGGTCAGCGTTGATGAAGACAAGGTGCGTCGGTTTATGCAAGGGCTGAATCAGGATATTCGAAAAGGTGTCACCATATCAGGGGTACGGAACGTGCCCTATACTGAGATTGTGGCCAGGGCACTAGAAATTGAGGCTGTCGAACAGAGTTACGTTAAACCGAGGGAGCCAACTAGAGGGTTCTTTCGGGAATTACAGCCTCGACCTCAAAATAGGGGTTGGCAGCCGAGAGGGCCACAACAACCACAACAACAAAGGGGCACTAAGAGACCCTACGATGGTAAGGGCGACCAAGGGAAAGGAAAACAAGTTCAGGAGGATGCTTCGAAACCGGTATGCCCGAAGTGCCAGAAGCCTCACTTTGGCGCTTGTAGATTTGGCACGGACAAGTGCTACAGGTGTGGGGAGGTAGGCCATTTTGCTCATAATTGTCCAAGGGCGGCTACCGATCAAGGAAGAGTGGCCCCGAGAATATTTGCTTTTATTGAGCCCGACGATGTTGACGACGAGGCCCAGCCCTCCGTTATAGTAGGTACTATTTTGGTCACTGGAGTAGCCGTATTTTCATTGATAGACACGGGTGCTACGCACTCGTTTATTTCTACTGCATGCGTAGCTAGACTGAAGATTGTGCCTGAGTTAGCAGAATACGAGTATCGAGTCATGCTGCCTTCAGGGGAGTTTATGCAGTCAGATCACATCTATCAGGGCAATGTCGTCTCTGTAGGGAACAACACCCTTTATGCCCGGTTGATAGTTATGGGTATAAAGCGGTATGATCTTATCTTGGGGATGGATTGGCTATCTCGCCATTTCGCCATCATCGACTGCTGATTCGGGTTAGTGACTTTTCGACCCCCGGGTAAAGAAGAATTTGCTTACCAGGCAATAAATAGATTGAGTGGATTACCAACTTCCTACTCAATGGAGGTCAGAGAGTAGTTTATAGGTGAATTCTCAGTTTATATGGTCACTGTGGTTGACATTCAATTGCATAATGGGGTAACACCAAGTGACATCCCAATTGTTAGGGAGTTCACAGAGATTTTTCTCGATGATCTTCTGGGATTGCCATCGGACCGGGAGATAGAGTTTGTAGTTGATGTATATCCAGGTTCAGAACCTGTATCTAAGAATCCGTACAGATTGGCGCCTGCCGAACTGAAAGAATTAAAGTCTCAGCTAGAAGAATTGTTGGATAAAGGATTCATCCGACCTAGCTTTACTCCGTGGGGTGCGCCAGTACTGTTTGTTAAGAAAAAGGATGGAACTCTCAGGATGTGCATTGACTATCGAGAGTTGAATAAATTGACAATGAATAACAAATACCCGTTGCCCCGAATAGATGATTTGTTTGACCAGCTGCAAGGTGCCCGAGTGTTTTCAAAGATTAACCTACGCTCGGGTTATTATCAGTTGAAGGTCAGGAGGGAGGATATTCAAAAGACGGCCTTTCGAACAAGGTATGGGCACTACGAGTTCCTTGTTATGTCTTTTGGACTCACGAATGCCCCAGTGGCATTTATGGATTTAATGAATCATGTCTTCAAGGAGTATTTAGATAAGTTTGTTGTTGTTTTTATCGACGACATCTTGGTCTATTCAAAGACAAGAGAGGAGCACAAAGAGCAACTTCGAATCGTCCTGGAAATTTTGAAACAACACCAACTTTACTCGAAGTTCTCCAAGTGTGAGTTTTGGCTTGACCGAGTGAACTTTCTCGGCCACATCATATCTCAGGAAGGAGTTTCAGTAGATCCGGCCAAAATACAAGTTGTTAAAGAGTGGCCGCAACCTAAGAATGTGCGTGAGGTACGCGGGTTTCCTGGATTGGCCGGGTATTACAGGAAATTTATTGAGAGATTTTCGAAGATCGTAGTTCCTCTTTTGCGCTTAACGAGAAAGAATGAGAAGTTCGCATGGTCAGCTGCATGTGAGAAGGGCTTTCAAGAGCTAAAACGGATATTGACCACGGCTCCCGTTTTGACACTGCCAGTTGAAGGCAACAAGTTCAGCATATATTGTGATGCGTCGAAGGTTGGACTTGGATGCGTGCTTATGCAGGAGGGGAAGGTTATTGCGTATGCTTCTTGGCAGTTGAAGCCGTACAAGCAGAATTATCCGACGCATGACTTGGAACTAGCGGCGGTTGTCTTTGCGTTGAAAATTTGGAGACACTACATGTATGGGCAGCAATGTGAAGTGTTTTCAGATCACCAGAGTTTGAAGTATCTGTTTACGCAAAAAGAACTTAATATGCGACAACGAAGATGGTTGGAATTCGTCAAGGACTATGACTTTGAGATTAAATACCATAGAGGGAAGGCGAACAAGGTCGCAGATGCCTTATGCAGAATGCCTTCTACGAGTCAGCCTTCGCTTGCGGTGATGCCAGTGATGTTAAAGTTTGAGATTGAGGAGTTTGATGTAAAGATTGTGGCTGAGTTGTCCACGATACTTGCCAACATTTCTCTTAGGCCGACGATACTAGATAGAATACGTGAAGCTCAACGGAAAGACTTAGAGTGCGAGAAGCACCGTATAAGTATGACTCCGAAGACTCGTCTGATTTTAACTTGTCGGAGGATGGTATATTAAAATCCAGGAAGCACCAAAATGTATCGGGATCTGAAACAGCATTTCTGGTGGCCTAACATGAAGAGAGAGGTTGCCAGGTACTTGGAAACCTGTTTGGTTTGTTAGCAGGTCAAGGAAGAACACCAAAGGCCGGCAAGAACTTTGCAACCCCTGCCGATCTCAGAATGGAAATGGGAGCAGATTTCTATGGATTTTATTGTTGAACTCCCGAGAACGACAAAGGGGCATGATAGTATTTGGGTGATTGTTGACCATTTAACGAAGTCGGCCCACTTTCTTCCAGTCAAAGCAATGTTCTCCATGGATCAGCTCGCTGAGCTTTACGTGCAAGAGATTGTTAGACTGCACGGGGTGCCTGTTTCGATAGTCTCAGACCGAGATCCGAGGTTTACTTCGAGATTTTGGAAGAGTTTGCACAAGGCCATGGGAACTCAGCTGAACTTCAGCACGACAATTCTTCCTCAGACTGATGGACAGACTGAACGAACGAATCAGATTCTTGAGGATATGCTTAGAGCCTGTGTATTGGAGTTTCAAGGGTCGTGGAGCAGGTATTTGCCACTAATCGAGTTCTCGTATAATAACAGTTTTGAAGCTACAATTGACATGGCGCCGTATGAAGCGCTGTATGGACGGAAGTGCAGGTCGCCGCTGTATTAGGATGAGGTTGGCGAGGCTAGTATTATTGGCCCTGATTTTCTACAGCAAACAGCGGAAAAGATCACAATTATCAGACAGCGCATTGAGGTAGCTCAGAGCCGTCAGAAAAGCTATGGGGACGATAGAAGAAGGGAGTTAGAATTTAATGAAGGCGATGAGGTTTATTTGAAGATTTCTCCGTTCAAAGGCGTCATGAGATTCGGAAGAAGAGGCAAGCTAAGCCCTCGATATGTGAGACCCTTCCCTATTCTGAAGCGGATCGGGAAGATGGCTTATCGATTACAGCTTCCGGCATCAATGGAGAGCGTCCACAATGTCTTTCATGTGTCCATGCTCAGAAAGTGTGTACGTGACCCGTCGCATATCGTAAAAGCACAGGAGATTGAGGTACAACCGACATTGACCTACGTGGAGAGGCCGGTACAAATTCTTGAATCCTCTATTAAGGTGTTGAGAAACAAAGAAATTCCGCTAGTCAAGGTGTTATGGCGGAATCACGGCGTAAAGGAAGCTACTTGGGAGAGGCAGCAGACTATGATGGCTAAGTACCCAGAACTATTTGTATAATTTAATTTTGAGGACAAAATTCCAATTAAGGTGGATGGAATGTAACACCCGGCTTTACGGGTTCTTGGATTGTGCGCGCAAGGGCATTTTTGTGAATAAGTGAGATGTGCCCGTTTTGCGAATTGAGAGTTTTAGTGGAATCCTTATAATTAATATGAACTTTAGAGAAATTATGGGGATTTAAGAAATTCAAATCGAAATATAATGCCCTAGTTCCTGTTTTGACCTATAGAGTTTTCAGTCGTAAAAATAGTAAATTAAATCCGTTTGACGAACGGAAATTTTTATTAGAGCCCTAGTAATAAATCGGAATTATTGGAGAAATAAGAAAATTTTAGAGAAACCGGACCAATAGCCGAACCATGAGATAGACGGAAAATCAAATGGAGGGACAATATGGTAATTTGGCTAAGCAAATTCATTAAAAATCAGAAAACCCCTCTTTCTCCCACACTTCACGTTTTCTCTCCCTCTCTTTTCCCTCCCTCCGGCGATTTTCTTCTCCACGGTGATTCCTCCACGGCACTCTCACGATTTCTCTTCCGATCTTTGAAGTTCCTTCACGTTTTATTCTCCTCTCGTGATTCTAGGTAAGTCTCTAGTGTTTTCCGGCTTTAGTTCTTGAGTTTTAGAGGTGTGAACGTTTAAGGTTTCGTTAGGTTTTGTTCAAAATAGTCGGGTTTTGTTAGAAAAAGTTAGTTAGGGCAGTATTGACGATTTTTTAACGTTATTGGATGAAAAACTGGGCGTATTCGGTGCTTAGGTTGAAAACCGGGTATTTGGAGCTATGGAAACCTCCATTAATGGAGGTTTGTGATTTTTGAGCGCATGTTGTTCGACAAAATGCTCGAGTGAGAGATTTATTAGAAATTTAGGAAATTTCTCTTAGTTTGGAGTTTCGTAAATTTCCGAAATTTCATGTTTAAGCTCGGCTTTAATAAAGGACGCTATGGATTGATTTAGGTGAAGAAGCTCGTGACGAGGAGCTCGGTGTGCAACGGACACAAGGTAAGTTCTCGTGACTTACTCTGACCGATTGGCCTACACCATAAGTCGGAATTGTGTTGAGGATTATTGGGTGCTATGTTTGTTTACTTGCTTTGGTTGGGTAGATTGGGTTGATTGTTTTATAGGATAAATGTCGTGATGTATTTGTGAGGTTTTGATGGTATACACGTTACGTATGTTTTATTGTATGTTGAATTGCTCATGCATCATGGTTTCAAAACGTCATGAAAATGAATTTAAGCATGGATTTTATGAAAATAAAATGCATGTAAAGGCAAGTAAAGTATCACAGTAAACAACCATTGCATGGGGTTATCGGGGATGAGGTTCAGACCTGGCGTTTCGTGGTGAGCGGGTTTTCCTCCATTCAGATGGTGTGGGCTGTCTAACTGCTTGACGCGCCCTATCCATCTGTCGAGCGTTTCCGATAACAATAGACTGACACGTACTGATAAATAAAATTACATGGACGGTTTTCATAGCATAGCACATACATGTTCATACATAGACATTTACGTAGAATTTACTGAGATTTTTATCTCATAGGTGTCTTTATGGTGTAGGTGATTACGAGCAAGGTGAGGACGATGTCCCTCTACCTGACGAGCCTGCAGCTTGAAGGAGGATGTTCGTGGGAGCGGCTGGTGTAGTCGATGTAACACCCGACAATTTCGGCCAGGTGATTTCTTAACCGATTTAACTGTCACCATTATTATTGGACCTTTTGATTTAAATTTAATACCAAAATTTGCTCCAAATTGTGTGAAACTAGGTTGAGTGGCAAAATTGTAATAAGGGTGGGTTGTGATCGTTATATAAAGGAAATGGAAAATTTTTAAACCTCACCAACGCCACTGTAGCCGACACTTTCTCCTTCAGCGATTTTCTCTCCCGAGCTCTCACTCTCTGCCTGCCAGTAATCCACCCTTCGACGACCAGTTCCCTTGTTATTTCTCGGATACTCTACGCTCGAGGTATGGATTAGACAATGTAGTTGTCAGTTAGTCGTTAAGCTCTGTTTTTCAGCTTTGTGTTGGAGTTTGGTTTCTCCAATGGCCGAGTAACAATAGTAACATTTATAATCTGGATTTAGTAATGTCATTTCCAAATCGATTATGGACATTTAATATAATCAACCCTGATTAATCGTTAGTTGAACCTAGCTGTTTCAGTTTTTGGATTTCTGGTTGCACACAGAGAACTAGACTAAGGGTTTCGGGAATGACTTTAACTACTAGATCCTAGGATGACTTGTGATTAGGACTTTTAGGATTTTGTTTTATTTACTGCGATGTAAATGTTTTAGGTGAAAAAGTCTGAAGAAAAAAAGAACGAATTTGCTAAGGAAGCCAGGTAAGTGAATGTATTAAGATTTCCGGCCATTAGTGCCCTACATCTTAAGGGTACTATATTAGTTATGTGTTCGAGGTTTGTTTTAAGTTAGTAAGATGGTTTGTACTTGGATGATTTACGGATGTCTGAGAACTATGTTATGTGATGTTCTGATAGTGTCTATGAAGTCAACTGTCTAATATGATATTTTCCATAGCCTGATGATTTAAGAACATTCATGTCATGCATCATGATTTACTTCTCAAGCATATGAAAATGATTTATGAGCATGTTTTTCCCCATTAACAAGATATGAGAATGAATATGAAACCTATGCAACCGGATTAAGTGAGGGTTGAGGGTGGTTTGGCATATGTCACTGTCCAAAGAGAAAGACCATGAATACGGCCCGAAAGGGACTATGTACACTTGCACTGTCATCCCCACTTTACGGCACAAATCCTCCCTTAATCCATATGATGAAAGTGATGAACAAGAATACGAACAAAAATAAGAAAAGAGCATAAAACGAACATGATCATGATTTTCTTACAACTATGCATTTTCGTATACACGTTAGTATTGCATTCCTTACTAAGCATTAAGCTTATAGTTTAAACCTTATGATGTAGGTGAAGAGCCATCAGGTGAGGTTTCCAAATTCAATGATGATGTCTAAGGCTGGTTGCAGGATGGTACTCAGGGGGGGAAGTCTATGGCTGGCTGGCGATTACGACCCGTGGTTATGCTCATTTTATGTTAGTAAGATTTATGAGAAAACTGATGTCTAAGTAAGATAAGATCATGTTATTAATTTGGACTTGAAATTTGTCTGGTTCAACTTCTGAGTTTGAGGATAATTGTAAGAACCTAGGACATCCTGTTTTATATGAGTCTTCCGCTTACGTATCCTGAACGAGCCTATGATTTTTATTCGTTTAAGGTTTATGTCCATCAAGTTGAAATGTGTGTGAGTCGAGGTATTTCCTGCTAATTGAAGTTTGCTTGATGATTATTGTGTTTTACTGCTGAATGATAGAAGTTGGGTGAACGTATCATCCGGCTGACGTCATCGGCAGGAGCTGTGTGTTAGAAGCTGGATGAATGAATCATCCGGCTGACGTCACCGGTGGATGGTGAATGTTTGCTGTTCACCGGATAATGTCTCTTATCGGATAAGGTAAGTGAGTCACTTGTTTTGCACATGCCTACCGGAAGATGTCTCTGACGGATGAGGACATCATCCGGCTGACGTCATCGGTGGATGGTGAACGATTGTTGTTCACCGGATGATGTCTCTCACTGGCGATGTTAAGTAGTCACGTGAGATGCACATGATAACCGGGCGATGTAGTGTATTTCAAATACCGGATGATGTAAGTGTAGTTTGTCGTCTAGTGACCGGGCGATGTAGTGTATTTCAAATATCGGATGATGTAGACTTTCACTACCGGCAGAAGCGAGCCCTATGCTTGTCGTTTAGTGATCGGCATAAGTGAGTTTTATGTTTTGTCATTTAGTGATCGGTTGAGGTCGAGTGTATTATGCATCGGATGATGTGAGTAGAGCTGCTTGTTGTCTAGCAACCGGCAGAGGCCTGCGATTTCGAGCAGCTCAAGAATAATGAGGTCGAGTGTTCTAAGGGCACTTTCTATTGCCCGATTATGTTACAAAACCAATGTCTGGGTTAGTCGTTCGATTCTGTTGATGATGAATTCGCAAAAATTTAAGACGAAGGCAAGTTTGAAAGGATCGAGCTTTATCAGTTATAGCGTTGTCTCGAGTTCTGTAAAAAAAAATAATAATAATAATAAGGGATACATATATATATATAAAGCTGTACAGATAGAAGGATTAATATTTATGATTTAAGAAAGTTTATGAATTATGCCTTGATCCTACTGGGGTCGTTACAATTATTGTATCAAAGCAAAACCGGGTTCTAAAATCGATTCTGTAGACTGCCTTCCAGCATTGACTGCCACCTGAGTACACTCCGGCAACTGTAAGTGTTTATGATTTTAGTAAATGTCATTAAGTTAAGATGTATTTATGAATATTTGTCCAGGAATCTCAAAATGGTAAGAGGTCAGCGAAGAGAGACCAATGAGGACAGCAATGCCATTGCTCAATTGAGAGAGTTGGTCATGCGCCAATCTCGCTAGATCGAACAGCTGATGACTGCCAGAGAAGAACAAGCAAATTCTAGTTTAAATGCAGCTCAAGATAATGGTGGCGAGCGTTTTCACCGGCTTTGACCGACATTTAATGGTCGAGTTTCAGATCCTATTTATGCTGAGGAATGGATTCAGAAGATGGAGGACATGTTCAAGTATGCAAAAGTTGAGGACGGAGATAAGGTTACGTGTGCTGTCTTTCACCTGGAACTTGATGCAAGGCATTGGTGGAACTCAATCCAGAGCACCGCTAATGCAGGAGCTATGACCTGAGAAATGTTTAAGACTACCTTCTTTGACAAGTACTTCAGCCGAGCTGTTCGGGCCAGCAAGAAAATGGAATTCATGCAACTACGTCAAACCGGTTTTGTGGCTAATTACATCTGTAAGTTTGAGGCACTGTCTCGGTTTGCACCCCGTCTGGTGGATGATGAGGAGGACAAGATTCACTAGTTTGTCCACAGGCTGAAGCCGAGCCTCTTCCAGGGAGTGAAGACTGCAGGGATCCATAACATACCTTATTCTGAAGTGGCTGCTAAGGCTTTGGAATTGGAAGAGGTAGTGTTGGCAGTACGAGGACAATGTGAACCGCTAAGGAAGTTTTTCAAGGATACTCAGCCACCACCGCGCCAGGGCAGAGGGTGGCAACCACAACCGAACAGAGGGCCACAGCAACAGCAGAAAGGTATAAAGAGACCCTTCAATCCAAATGATGACCAAGGAAAAGGAAAGCGACCCCTGGCTCCTCTATGCCCCACCTGTCAGAAGAACCACCCCGGCGAATGCAAGTTACATTCTGACCACTGTTATAGATGTGATAAGGTTGGACACGAGGTCAGAGACTGCCCTTTACCGCCAGACCTGAATCGAGTCAGGGTAGCGCCAAGGGTTTATGCTCTAATGGAGGATGAAGATGCCGAGCAGCACACAGTCATAACAGGTACCATTATGGTTTGTGGTATTTCTGCTTACACACTTATAGATACAGGGGCCACACACTCGTTTGTATCAACCCTGTTTGTACTTGAGCATAAACTAGAACTCATGCCAGCTGAGAGGTCATTTAGTGTCATGTTACCGTCGGGGAAGTCCCTACATTCTGAGCAGATATTGAAAGGTGATGTTATGTCCTTAGGAGATAAGAAGCTATATGTAGAACTGATCGTAATCGATATGAGAGGATATGAAGTCATACTAGGGATGGATTGGTTATTCAGGCATTATGCCACGATAAGTTGTAGGTCTGGATTAGTTGAGTTCTGACCCCCAAATGGTGATCGGTATTCCTTCCAAGCTATCCTAAAACTAAGTAAAATGCCAATTATTTACTCACTAGAGACTCAACGATTACTGAAGAGTGGTTGTGAGAGTTTTCTAGCTGGTGTAATTGATGTTCGGGTGGAGAATAAGGTAAAACTACAAGATATTCTCATAGTCAGAGAGTTTCCAGATGCATTTTTGGATGACTTGCCCGGAATACCACCCGACAGAGAAATTGAGTTTGTAATAGATACTTATGTTGAGGCTTTACCCGTGTCTAAGAACCCTTACCGCATGGCACCTGTTGAGTTGAAAGAATTAAAAGTCCAACTGCAGGAATTAGTAGATAAGGTTATACGCCCTAGCAGTTCTCCCTGGGGTGCACCTGTTTTATTCGTTAAGAAGAAGGATGGTTCTCTTAGAATGTGCATTGACTATAGGGAGCTAAACAAGTTGACAATTAAGAATAAATATCCTTTACCCCGAATTGATGATCTGTTTGACCAATTACAAGGAGCTAGGGTATTTTCAAAGATTGACTTACGCTCGGGTTACTACCAACTGAAGGTTAAGGAGAGTGATATACCAAAGACAGCCTTCAGGACCCGCTACAGACACTATGAATTTCTTGTGATGTCGTTTGGACTGACTGATGCGCCTGCAGCTTTTATGGACTTGATGAATCGTGTGTTTTGTGAGTATTTGGACAAGTTTGTGATTGTGTTTATAGATGATATACTAATATACTCACGTACTGAGGCTGACCATGCATAGCATTTAAGAGTCGTTTTGACGACATTGTATCAGCAGGAGCTCTATGCCAAGTTGTCTAAATGTGAGTTATGGTTGGATAAAGTCAATTTCTTAGGCCATGTCATCTCTCCTGAAGGTATATCAGTAGATCCAACCAAAATTCAGGCAGTTAAGGATTGGCCACAGCCAAGGAATACCAGTGAAGTCCGCAGTTTCCTTGGTCTGGCAGGTTATTATAGGAAGTTTATTAAGGGATTTTCTATGATAGCTAAACCTTTAACAAGTTTGACAAAGAAGGACACCAAGTACTCTTAGACTGAAGCTTGTGAAGATGGCTTCCAAATACTAAAATAGAAATTAACAACGGCCCCTCTTTTGACACTCCCAACTGAAGGAGGAAGATTCAGTGTCTATTGTGATGCATCCAAAATTAGATTGGGGTGTGTCTTAATGCAAGAAGGTAAGGTTGTGGCGTATGCCTCTAGGCAGCTGAAGAGTTATGAATAGAATTACCCCACTCACGATTTAGAGCTAGCCGTAGTTGTTTTTGCATTAAAGATTTGGAGACACTATTTATATGGTCAACAGTGCGAGGTGTTTTCTGACCATAAGAGCCTGAAGTACCTATTCACCCAAAAGGAATTAAACATGAGACAAAGACGTTGGTTGGAATTTGTTAAGGATTATGACTTTGAAATTAAGTACCACCCGGGCAAGGCTAATGCTGTAGCCAATGCTTTAAGCAGGATGTCGACAACAATGCAGCCTGTGTTATCCACCATGTCTATACCTCTGAGGACAGATGTACAGAAATTCGAATTGGAGATAGTTTCTGAATTGTCAGCCTTACTTGCCGAGGTTTCTATTAGACCAACTATCATGGATAGGATCAAGGAGGCACAACAAAAGGATTCAAAGGAGAATAATAGCATGATGAGTAAGTCAAAGGATGCCTCTTCAGAGTACAATCTCTCCATGGATGGCATTTTGAAATTTAAGAATCGATGGTACATTCCAAATGATGAGGAATTGCGAAAGTTGATCTTGGCCGAGGCACACTCGTGCCCTTTTTTTGTACACCCTGGTAACACCAAGATGTATCGAGATTTAAGGTTACATTATTGGTGGCCAAATATGAAGAGGGATGTTGCCAAGTATGTGGAGTCATGTTTTGTATGCCAACAAGTTAAGGGAGAGCATCAACACCCAGGAGGTACCCTTCAACTCTTACCGATCCCCGAATGGAAATGGGAAAACATTGCCATAGATTTTGTTGTTGGATTACCTAAGACAACTAAAGGTCATGACAGCATCTGGGTTGTGGTTGACAGATTGACGAAGTCAGCTCACTTTCCACCTGTAAAGACAACATACACGATGGACCAGCTTGCTAATCTGTATGTTCAGGAAATCATTAGATTGCATGGGATTCTGATATCCATAGTCTCTGATCGTGATCCTAGGTTCACCTCAAGGTTTTGGCGGGGTCTTCAAGGTACACTTGGTACAAAGTTAACCTTGAGCACCGCATTTCACCCTCAGACAGATGGCCAATCAGAAAGGACAATTCAGACACTTGAGGATATGTTGACGGCGTGTGTACTAGATTTCCAAACATCTTGGAGTCGACATTTGCCCTTAATTGAATTCTCCTACAACAATAGTTACCAGTCCACTATCGGTATGGCACCTTATGAAGCACTTTATGGCAGAAAATGTAGATCACCTTTGTACTGGGATGAGGTCGGTGAAGCAAAACTCTTAGGTCCCCAGATTTTACAGCAGATGTCAGACAAGATCGCCATTATTAGGAAAAGGATGACGACTGCACAAAGCCGACAGAAGAGTTATGCAGACCAAAGAAGGAGAGACCTTGAGTTTGCTGTCGGAGACGAAGTTTTCTTAAAGATTTCACCATTTAAGGGAGTTTTAAGATTTGGTAAGAAGGGAAAGCTTAATCCGCGATTTATTGGGCCATTCCCTGTCTTAGCAAGGGTTGGCAGTACAGCTTACAAACTGCAATTGCCTTCATCACTGGAAATGGTACATAATGTCTTTCATGTGTCAATGTTAAGGAAATGCATACGTGATCCGACACATGTTGTTGAACCAACTGGAATCGATATCGAGCCGACACTAGTGTATGAAGAGAAACCAGTAAGGATTATGGAATTTGCAGTAAAGACTCTTCGAAATAAAGAAATTTCACTGGTGAAAGTCTTGTGGATGAATCATGGTATGGAAGAAGCCACATGGGAGCGACAGCAAGACATGCTGAACAAATATCCGGAGCTCTTTGTTTGAGCAATTTTCGGGGACGGAAATTTTGTTTAAGGAGGGGTGGATGTAACACCCGACAATTTCGGCCAGGTGATTTCTTAACCGATTTAACTGTCACCATTATTATTGGACCTTTTGATTTAAATTTAATACCAAAATTTGCTCCAAATTGTGTGAAACTAGGTTGAGTGGCAAAATTGTAATAAGGGTGGGTTGTGATCGTTATATAAAGGAAATGAAAAATTTTTAAACCTCACCAACGCCACTGTAGCCGACACTTTCTCCTTTAGCAATTTTCTCTCCCGAGCTCTCACTCTCTGCCTGCCAGTAATCCACCCTTCGACGACCAGTTCCCTTGTTATTTCTCGGATACTCTACGCTCGAGGTATGGGTTAGACAATGTAGTTGTCAGTTAGTCGTTAAGCTCTGTTTTTCAGCTTTGTGTTGGAGTTTGGTTTCTCCAATTGCCGAGTAACAATAGTAACATTTATAATCTGGATTTAGTAATGTCATTTCCGAATCGATTATGGACATTTAATATAATCAACCCTGATTAATCGTTAGTTGAACCTAGCTGTTTCAGTTTTTGGATTTCTGGTTGCACACAGAGAACTAGACTAAGGGTTTCGAGAATGACTTTAACTACTAGATCCTAGGATGACTTGTGATTAGGACTTTTAGGATTTTGTTTTAACTACTGCAATGTAAATGTTTTAGGTGAAAAAGTCTGAAGAAAAAAAGAACGAATTTGCTAAGGAAGCCAGGTAAGTGAATGTATTAAGATTTCCGGCCATTAGTGCCCTACATCTTAAGGGTACTATATTAGTTATGTGTTCGAGGTTTGTTTTAAGTTTGTAAGATGGTTTGTACTTGGATGATTTACGGATGTCTGAGAACTATGTTATGTGATGTTCTGATAGTGTCTATGAAGTCAACTGTCTAATATGATATTTTCCATAGCCTGATGATTTAAGAACATTCATGTCATGCATCATGATTTACTTCTCAAGCATATGAAAATGATTTATGAGCATGTTTTTCCCCATTAACAAGATATGAGAATGAATATGAAACCTATGCAACCGGATTAAGTGAGGGTTGAGGGTGGTTTGGCATATGTCACTGTCCAAAGAGAAAGACCATGAATACGGCCCGAAAGGGACTATGTACACTTGCACTGTCATCCCCACTTTACGGCACAAATCCTCCCTTAATCCATATGATGAAAGTGATGAACAAGAATACGAACAAGAACAAGAACAAGAAAAGAGCATGAAACGAACATGATCATGATTTTCTTACAACTATGCATTCTCGTATACACGTTAGTATTGCATTCCTTACTAAACATTAAGCTTATAGTTTAAACCTTATGATGTAGGTGACGAAATATCAGGTGAGGATTTCAAATTCAATGATGATGTCTAAGGCTGGTTGCAGGATGGTTCTCAGGGGGGAAGTCTATTGCTTGCAGGCGATTACGACCCGTGGTTATGCTCATTTTATGTCAGTAAGATTTATGAGAAAACTGATGTCTAAGTAGGATAAGATCATGTTATTAATTTGGACTTGAAATTTGTCTGGTTCAACTTCTAAGTTTGAGGATGATTGTAAGAACCTAGGACATCCTGTTTTATATGAGTCTTCCGCGTACGTATCCTGAACGATCCTATGATTTTTATTCGTTTAAGGTTTATGTCCATCAAGTTGAAATGTGTGTGAGTCTAGGTATTTCCTGTTGATTGAAGTTGCTTGATGATTATTGTGTTTTACTGCTGAATGATAGAAGTTGGGTGAACGTATCATCCGGCTGACGTCATCGGCAGGAGCTGTGTGTTAGATGCTGGATGAATGAATCATCCGGCTGACATCACCGGTGGATGGTGAATGTTTGCTGTTCACCGGATGATGTCTCTTATCGGATGAGGTAAGTGAGTCACGTGTTTTACACATGCCTACCGGAAGATGTCTCTGACGGATGAGGACATCATCCGGCTGACGTCATCGGTGGATGGTGAACGATTGTTGTTCACCGGATGATGTCTCTCACTGGCGATGTTAAGTAGTCACGTGAGATGCACATGATAACCGGGCGATGTAATGTATTTCAAATACCTGATGATGTAAGTGTAGTTTTTCGTCTAGTGACCGGGCGATGTAGTGTATTTCAAATACTGAATGATGTAGACTTTCACTACCGGCAGAAGCGAGCCCTATGCTTGTCGTTTAGTGATCGGCATAAGTGAGTTTTATGTTTTGTCGTTTAGTGATTGGTAGAGGTCGAGTGTTTTATGCATCGGATGATGTGAGTAGAGCTGCTTGTTGTCTAGCAACCGGCAGAGGCCTGCGATTTCGAGCAGCTCAAGAATAATAAGGTCGAGTGTTCTAAGGGCACTTTCTATTGCCCGATTATGTTACAAAACCAATGTCTGGGTTAGTCGTTCGATTCTGTTGATGATGAATTCGCTAAAATTTAAGACGAAGGCAAGTTTGAAAGGATCGAGCTTTGTCAGTTATAGCGTTGTTCCGAGTTCTGTCAAAAAGAAAATAATAATAAGGAATACATATATATATAAAGCTGTACAGATAGAAGGATTAATATTTATGATTTAAGAAAGTTTATGAATTATGCCTTGATCCTACTGGGGTCGTTACAGTCGATGCGTACATGACCCGTGGGAGCATAGGTTATGTATTTTGTTGCTTTTTAGGTTTACACGGGTGGATGGGTGATAGAATAGGAAGAATGTATAGTTGAAATCATTATAGGATGCTTGGTATCTGGATAGATTATAAACCGTTGTTTTGATGATTTTGACTAGCTTCCGCTATGTACGGATGGTTGTTGATGAAATAGATAGGATGTTGATGTTTAACGCGTATTTGGATATTTTCAAACAGAGGGGAACGTTTAGTTTATAAACGGATCCACGCGGTTTGTTTTTATGAAGTTTAACCACGTTTTAAATGAGTTTTGAGTTGGTTTTTGGGTGATCAGTGGAATGGTGATTGTGTGAGGGGAGTAGTTTGGGTATGTTGAAGTGTTGTTATGATATGCAATAGAATGAAGTGGTGATACTGTGGAGTGAAAATGGTGAATGGAGTGAGTGTGGTGTGGAAGGGTGAGGGAGTGTTTAAGAAAAGAAACGTGGGAAGAAGAAAAATAGGAGCCGATTGAACGCCAAAATGTTGGCGTTCGAACGTAGAATTTAAAAAAAAAGCAGAGGGTTATGCGTTCGAACGCCAACACTTTGACGTTCGAACGTAAAATTTAAAAAAAAAATGAATGAAAAAAGAAAATAAGATGAAGGAAATTGAAAGTAAAAGTGGCTTGTGAATATGTTTTAAGTTAGAGCAAAAAAATGTCGATAGATGTTGATAGATTGTCCGAGTCCGTTCTCTAATGAATAAACGAACGAAAAGGAAATAAATTGAAAGTTGAAATGAAAAAGAAAAGAAAATTTTTTATACGAGAGCGGGCGAGGGTAGTATGTATGCACGTGCACAGCACAGGTTGTGGCGGCACCGACGCGGAGTCGGGGTTGTTACACTAAGCATATCCCCCAGAATTTGATTCATTCTTTCTGTCTGTCCATCGGTCTGAGGATGAAAGGCTGTGCTGAAATTCAATTGAGTTCTCATAGCTTTATGCAGACTTTTCTAGAATTTAGAAATGAACCTCGGATCTCTGCAGAAACAATGGAAACAAAAACCCCATGCAGTCTCACAATTTCCCGAACGTAAAGCTCCGCAAGTTGATCCATAGAATACGTCATCTTGACTGGTAGAAAATGGGCTGATTTTGTCAAACGGTCCACTATAACCCAGATTCCATCGTGTTCTTTCGTCGTTCTCGGGAGTCCAACTGTAAAATCTATGGAAATTTGTTTCCATTTCCACTCCGGAATCGATAGTGGTTGCAAGATTCCAGTTGGCCTCTGGTACTCTGCTTTGACCTGCTGACAGATTAAATAAGTCTCTACATGTTTAACAACCTCTCTTTTCATATTAAGCCACCAAAAATGTTGCCTTAAGTCTCTATACATCTTTGTACTTCCTAGATGCACAGAGTAAGCCGAGGAGTGCGCTCAGTTAGAATTTTTTTCCTCAATTCTTCCTTATTAGGCACGTACCATCAATGCTTAAATTTCAATATACCATCATCCGACTGATTGAAATCAGACAAATTCTCGTATATTATTCTCAATTTGCACTTCTCACAATCCAAATCTTTCTGTTGAGCTTCTCTGATTTTGTCCAATATTGTCGACTTTAGTGAAATATTTGCAAGCATAATGGACAACTTTGCAACAATGTCCACCTTGAACTTCAAAATCTCTGATTTTAGCGTTACTGACATTGTTGAAAGTGAAGGTTGATTCATCATAGGCCTTCTACTTAAAGCATCTGCGACCTTATTTGCCTTTCCTGGGTGGTATTTGATCTCGAAATCGTAATCCTTGATAAATTCTAACCACCTTCTTTGTCGCATATTCAATTCCTTCTACGTAAACAAATACTTGAGGCTTTTATGATCAGAGAATACCTCGCATTGTTAACCATATAAATAATGTCTTCATATCTTTAACGCGAAGACAACCGCTGGCAATTAAAGGTCATGTGTCGAATAGAGCCTAAAAAATTTGAAGAGGCTAAATCAAGGTCATTCATCTCTCAAGTAGAGCCTAAAAAATTTGAAGAGGTCGAGAGTGATGATAATTGGATTTTGGCTATGCAAGAGGAGCTAAATCAGTTTGAAAGGAGCAAGGTATGGGAACTTGTTCCATGGCCTAAGGATCATCCCATTATTGAAACTAAATGGGTTTACAAGAACAAATTGGATGAAAATGGGATTGTTGTAAGAAACAAAGCCAGATTAGTTGCGAAAGGTTACAATCAAGAAGAAGGAATAGATTTTGAGGAAACCTTTGCACCTGTTGCTAGATTAGAATCAATTAGGATGCTCTTAGCCTATGCGTGCTACAAAAACTTCACACTATTCCAAATGGATGTGAAGAGTGCTTTCTTAAATGGTTATATTCAGGAAGAAGTTTATGTAGAGCAGCCCTTAGGATTTGAAGACTATGCAAGACCTGATTATGTGTATAGACTTAAGAAGGCCCTTTATGGACTTAAGCAGGCTCCTAGAGCTTGGTATGATAGATTGAGGAACTTCCTTGAGGAAAGGAATTTCAAAAAGAGTAACACCGACTCAACTCTGTTTACCATGCAAAAAGAGGAAGACATTCTGTTAGTTCAGATTTATGTCGATGACATTATATTTGGATCAACTAATGTCACAATGTGTAATGAATTTTCCTCCCTCATGCAAAGTGAATTTGAAATGAGTATGATGGGGAAGTTAAAATTCTTCTTAGGTTTTCAGATCTGTCAATCTCCTGATGACATTTTCTTCTTTCAAGAAAAATACATCAAGGAGCTCTTAAGGAAGTTTGGCTTAGAATCTGTTAAGTCTTCTAAAACTCCCATGAGTACCACAACAAAATTGGACAAAGATGAAAATGGAATAAATGTGGACATAAATAAATATCGTGGTATGATTGGATCTCTGTTATATCTGACTGCAAGTAGGCCAGATATTCTTTTTAGTGTTTGTTTATGTGCTAGATTTCAAGCTGCCCCTAAGGAGTCTCATTTAACTGTTGTAAAAAGGATTTTCAAATATTTGAGTGGGACTTGTGATCTAGGATTATGGTATCCGAAGGGTACCTCTTTTGATCTGATTGGATACTCAGACTCTGATTATGCAGGTAGTCTAATTGATAGGAAAAGCACTAGTGGCACCTGTCAGTTCTTAGGTGAATCGTTAGTCTCCTGGTATTCTAAGAAACAAAATTCTGTTGCACTTTCAACTGCAGAAAGTGAATATATTGCTGCTGGAAGTTGTTGTGCACAAATGTTGTGGATGAAACAGACCTTGGAAGATTACAATCTGTTTTATAATAGGATTCCTATTCGGTGTGACAACACCAATGCCATAAACATTTCCAAAAATCCGATTCAACACTCTAGAACCAAGCGTATCGATGTCAGATATCACTTCTTAAGAGAGCATGTTCTAAGAGGTGATATCTCCTTAGAATTTGTTAATTCTATAGATCAATTGGCCGACATCTTTACAAAACCGTTAGATGAAAAGACTTTCAATAATATTAGAATAAAGTTAGGTCTCATTCGTTTTGAGAAAAGCTAAGTTTCTTCTGTTGGAAATTCTTCCTGTGATAGAGTGATTTGTTTTAATGAAGGCATCAGTGGATATAGATAACTCGCTCTGTGCTACTCACCGGATGATATGTATCCTCCACTGACCGGATGATGTCTCAGCATCGGATGATATATTTTTTTTTCTGCCGACATGTGTCACCCATCGGGCGATATCGATGTTACACGTGTGACCTCATTCCGTCGGGCGATGCCCTATTCTTTTTAAACTTAGTTTCTTTTCAGAAACGCTTCATCTTTCGCGCCCTTTCAGAAAACCTCTGTCTTCAACCTTTTCTCTCTAGGTTTCCTTCACAGAATTGATCAAATGGCCTCATCGTCTCGTGTAGTTTCCGAACCGACCAAGAAAAAAGCCAAAGTCTCTGTTCGTCAGTCTCGTGAGATTCCTCGAGCAAATAGTTGGCCATCGATCTATTTTCTCAATCAGGCTGCCGAAGTCAGGTATCACGACGACTTTAAAGATAAGAAGTTGATTCCAAGTTGTGGTATCATTCCAGAAGACTTAGTTGAGTTAAATTTAGTAGCCCCCTTGACAGACATTGGATTAATAGGGTTGTTTGATGTCGAATCTTTCTTTTACTCCACTGCTGTTAAAATGTTCTATGCCAATCTTAGTTATCCTTCCGATCAATCTACCATTTCGAGCTATGTGTATGGAAAACACATAGTTCTAACCTCTCAATCCCTAAATGAGCTTCTGAGGAGTCATTATCTAGATAAACATCCCAAAATCTATTCAACAGGGCAAGAGCCCTCATTTCTTGGAACTCCCGATGGCAAACAATTTTTGAAAGAAATTGCTCTAGACCCGCACAATATTCCCAACTCCTTTAAGAGCAAACATTTAACAATTAGAGCTCGACTTCTCCATCAGATGATCAGTTATAATGTTATTCCTAAGGGTGGTCATTATGATGATATTAGCAGCATGGAATTGGTTGTTCTTTTTGCCATCTATCAAAAGACCCCTTTTGATGTAGGATACATTATTCTGAAAAGGATGATTCAGTGTGTTGCTACAAGGACTATATCTTTTCCCTATAACCTTCTTCTCATGAAGATCTTTCAGATGTCTGAGGTAGAATTTCCCGAGGAAGAGGATCCTTCCTATCTTAAACCATCTAGCTATTACTCTAAATCCACTTTGTCAAGAATGAGGATTAAGAAAACACGAAGAGGAGATTTTTTTTGGATCAGTCTAAGAAAAGGGCTACTAAGGTAGCTGCTGTCAGAAGAGGAAAGAGGAAACTGATTCTGACTGACGAGTCATCAACTCAAGAAGGCGGTGGTGATTCAGAGATCCCTGCTTTTGATATTTCCCCTTCTCATTCTCTGGTATCTCGCCCCCACCTTCCTCCCCCAGTGCCAAGAAATCCTACTCCATCCTCAATAGCCCCTATCTTTGAGGCCATCTCAGTTTCTTTTTCTCCTAGCATTCCTCATTCATCTCCTCCACCTTCTTTTATTGTGGCACCTTCTCTTCCTCCATCTGTGCCCCCTCTAATTCCAAAGGTTCTTCTTTCTCCTCCACCGTCTCTACTCTTGACTGCTCTGCTTGCTCCACCACCTACTTCTCCAGTAGTCCAAACACCTCCTCCAGTCCCAATGGTCCCTCTAGTCCCAACAGCTCCTATTGTCCAAGTCTCCTCACCAACTCTGCCACCTACTCCTGCAACCCCCAAGACCTATCAAAGGAGATTTACTCTAAGTGAGGAGCAGTACAATGATTTGAAGTCCTGCATTGAGAGCCTAGGGACAACTATTACTACTCTTCAGAATCAGATTGATGTCCAACTCACGCAGACCAAATTGGATTTAAGCAAAGATCTTGATGTTGTTCAAGATCAGTTGTCTTAAAAAATAGACAGACATAAGGAAATTGCCACCATGAATTATCAATCGCTCAAGTCTCAATTTGATGTTTTTCGCCCGGGACCATCTAGCCCTCCTTCTTACCCGGAGGCTTGTTCCGAAGACCTCCTTCCTCCAATCATAAGACCTGAGGAAGTTGACGTTGCTCGGCTACTGCCTTTGGCCCTTCAGGAGGCAGAACTACAGTTCACTATTTCAGTTGCTCCTCCTGCCCCTGTGCCATCTTTCGAGCCCTCCAGTCCAATGGATGCATCTCCTACTGATCCACCGGTAGTGCCTCCATCTCCAATTGCTTCTCCGGTAGAGCCTCCTCAATGTATGGATTTGGTGGTCTCTCCAGAACCAGTTCCACCTCCACTTCCATGTATGGATTTGGTGCTCTATCAAGCACCACTCCCTCATGATCTTGAATCCCTACAAGCCCTCGTGGATGCTTACTTCTCCCCACCCCTTGACGTGCCATTGTGGATTATCCATGCCTTTTGGAAGAAATTTTTAGATTTCTGTAAATAGGAGATATTTTTTATCTACAATGTTTTCTGCTATTCATCTATTTTGGTACTCTGATGTTGTCTGAATTGTTGAATGCATTGTTTCTTATGTTTTTCTGCTCCTTTTTTATAATGCCAATGGGGGAGAAAGGATTTGATATGCTGATGTGAGACATTTCGTTGATTTACTTATGCTGTATTGGTTTGCATTGCTGAAATCTGGTTATTTGAAATTGGTAAGTATGCATATGCTGTGGGAGAGCTAGGGTTATGGAGGAGTGTAATGTTTAATCAAATTAATACTCATAGTTTGTCATTATCAAAAAGGGGGAGATTGTTGACTTAAATGAGGTTTAAGTCTAACTAAGTTTTTGATGATGTATTTGAATGTTAAATAAGTAATTTGATTATGTTTACTAAATGAGAATAATGAATGTGGTTAAGTATACAGGGCTGCATAGTTTTTAACAGGGCTGAAAAATCGATAAACAAATAGTACATCCACCGGTGAAGTTGTGAAGAAGAACTCCACCGCTCGCTAGACGACAAAGGCGGATGACTTCGAAGAAGAACTCCACCGCTCGCTAGACGACAAAGGCGGATGACTTCGAAGAAGAACTCCACCGCTCGCTAGACGACAAAGGCGGATGACTTCGAAGAAGAACTCCACCGCTCGCTAAACGACAAAGGCGGATGACTTCAAAGAAGAACTCCTCCACTCACTAAACGACAAAGGCGGATGACTTCAAAGAAGAACTCCTCCACTCACTAAACGACAAAGGCGGATGACTTCAAAGAAGAACTCCTCCACTCACTAAACGACAAAGGCGGATGACTTCAAAGAAGAACTCCTCCACTCACTAAACGACAAAGGCGGATGACTTCAAAGAAGAACTCCTCCACTCACTAAACGACAAAGGCGGATGACTTCGAAGAAGAACTCCACCGCTCGCTAAACGACAAAGGCGGATGACTTCAAAGAAGAACTCCTCCACTCACTAAACGACAAAGGCGGATGACTTCAAAGAAGAACTCCTCCGCTCACTAAACGACAAAGGCGGATGACTTCGAAGAAGAACTCCACCGCTCGCTAGACGACAAAGGCGGATGACTTCAAAGAAGAACTCCTCCACTCACTAAACGACAAAGGCGGATGACTTCAAAGAAGAACTCCTCCACTCACTAAACGACAAAGGCGGATGACTTCGAAGAAGAACTCCACCGCTCGCTAGACGACAAAGGCGGATGACTTCGAAGAAGAACTCCACCGCTCGCTAAACGACAAAGGCGGATGACTTCAAAGAAGAACTCCTCCACTCACTAAACGACAAAGGCGGATGACTTCAAAGAAGAACTCCTCCACTCACTAAACGACAAAGGCGGATGACTTCAAAGAAGAACTCCTCCACTCACTAAACGACAAAGGCGGATGACTTCGAAGAAGAACTCCACCGCTCGCTAGACGACAAAGGCGGATGACTTCAAAGAAGAACTCCTCCACTCACTAAACGACAAAGGCGGATGACTTCGAAGAAGAACTCCACCGCTCGCTAGACGACAAAGGCGGATGACTTCAAAGAAGAACTCCTCCACTCACTAAACGACAAAGGCGGATGACTTCAAAGAAGAACTCCTCCACTCACTAAACGACAAAGGCGGATGACTTCAAAGAAGAACTCCTCCACTCACTAAACGACAAAGGCGGATGACTTCAAAGAAGAACTCCTCCACTCACTAAACGACAAAGGCGGATGACTTCAAAGAAGAACTCCTCCACTCACTAAACGACAAAGGCGGATGACTTCAAAGAAGAACTCCTCCACTCACTAAACGACAAAGGCGGATGACTTCGAAGAAGAACTCCACCGCTCGCTAGACGACAAAGGCGGATGACTTCGAAGAAGAACTCCACCGCTCGCTAAACGACAAAGGCGGATGACTTCAAAGAAGAACTCCTCCACTCACTAAACGACAAAGGCGGATGACTTCAAAGAAGAACTCCTCCACTCACTAAACGACAAAGGCGGATGACTTCGAAGAAGAACTCCACCGCTCGCTAGACGACAAAGGCGGATGACTTCAAAGAAGAACTCCTCCACTCACTAAACGACAAAGGCGGATGACTTCGAAGAAGAACTCCACCGCTCGCTAGACGACAAAGGCGGATGAATTCCAGAGCATTAATGGCGTCTGGCGATTTGCAACTACAGACGGCAACGGCTACCTGAAATTGTACGGTTGCTGCTCCAACGGTAACAAAGTTTCCATTATTGGATAAGGAGCATTGAAGTCAAGAGCCGATCAACATACAGAGTATTTAAGCCAAGGTTAGAGCACGAAGGAACAACTTTTTTGCGAAATTAGCTTTGAGCCCTAACGTGCGATTCATCATACTCTGTATTTTTCATCTACATCTCTCGATTCCCAAACTTGAGAATTTGTTTTAAGAGTTTGTAGTTTGTGGTGTTCATTCACTCAAATCTGTAAAACCTGAAAGGCAGTGGATTGACGCCCGTGAAGTTCAATCCAGAATTGTAAGGCTGTAGATCGATGCCCGTGAAGCTCGATCTGGAATTCTCGTTGAGGAGAGGTTAAGAATCTTCAAGGGGTGAAAACCTTGAAGCGTGGACGTAGGCAGGTTTTGGCCGAACCACGTAAAAATCACGATGTCAAATTTCTCTCTCTTTCACTCTATTTTACTTGTTTGTTTATAATTAACCTAGAAGTTTAATACAAGAGAGAAATTGGTTAGACTCAAAATTAATATTAAAAAAAAAAGAGTCTAATTCACCCCCCTCTTAGACAATTACGTTCCTACAGTTGCTTCTCAAGACACATTTATGAGTTTCAACACATTTGACGGGACACAGGTACAGTTCAACAAACTTTGCTCATAAACACACTGTACATATGTTTTAATATAGTTTTCATTATGTGCAGTAATTTCCTACACACGGCTATGGAAGAAGAAACATATGACTATCTTCGGACTAGAAGGACATCGCAAACCATAATGCTTGCAAGGAAAGTTTGAGTACTCCACTCTTTTGATAATGTAACAATTTTATCGCATATTCTGTAGCACCCGGTTCTATTGAACCAAATTTAATTTATCAATTTTGATGTGCTAGTTTCTATGGAAGAATTGGGAGAGAAAGTGATTAGGTTAGTTAATAACCATGCAAGGACAAAAAGGGTAATTAGCAATTTGAAAAGTGGATAATGTATTTAAGGAAAGAGATTTTAGGTTTAATGCACTGTAGCCGCCATTCTGTTTACACCTTTTTCTCTAGGTCATCAGTCCTCCAGCAGGAACCTCTGGCGATTTCCCTGCCCGATTTTTCCTTCAACCAAGGTGAGTATTGATTCGATTACTTGCTGTTTTACTGTCTAGGTAACTGAAGGATGACAATGTATGCGTTTTAGAAGTGCTGTGAGCGAGGGATGAGATTTGGGGTTTAGCGATGAATCAGGGATGGTGAAGAAAAGAACTCCCAGGACTAGCCCCTTAGATTTCTGGATGTTTAGAATGAAGTTTAAGTAATGTTGTGCTTATGTTTTAGGTGAGCCAGCTATTGGAATATCCTACAACCAGAAACCTCTCGGGAAGCCAGGTAAGTGAAGTAATGTGTGTGCCTTCGGGCCTACATCACAAAACAGTAGGTTTTTACATGTTGAGTGTTTTCTGTATGTCATGCATCATATTTTTGAAAGAATACGAAAATGAATTTACATGGAATGAATGGTAAGGCATGAACAGAACGTGTTATGATAGCTATTAAGGGAACTAATCCGCCCCTTAATTGATGTAGAGGATTTATAACATTGGAAGGATTGATCCCACTCCCAAGGGAATCTGGGGATCATGATAGCTATTAAGGGAACTAATCCACCCCTTAATTGATGTAGAGGATTTATTACTTTGGGAGAATTGATCTCACTCCCAATGGAATATTGAGATCAGAATGTGTTGAATGCGAATGTAACTGAGTTGAGAAAGTAGAGACTGCATGATTAAGACTTACATTTCAGCATTTCATTTCAATAATGCTTTACTTATTTAGCATTAGGCTAATAGATGAGTTTTGTGATGTAGGTGAAGAAGTGACAGCAGGTGTGTTCCCTGAGTTTACTGAAGAATAGGTGAAGTTAGAGGAGCACTTCTCTGCCTCGATCTGGTATACTGATGAGGCGGATTAATTGGTGTCTGAAGAAGTGAAGATTCAGTGAACTATGATTTGATTTAAGTATGTTGAGTTTTCTAATGACAGAAGCGATTTTAATGTTTTTGAATACATTCCCTTGAGACTTTCTGATAAAAGTACTCTGTTGGTTTTAACATTGATTTTATTGGATTTTGAGTAATGTAGGAGTTTGAGTTGGTTCTGGATAGTTTTAGGGAAGTAATTAAGTTTTCTAGTAGTTAGAGTTGTTCTTGATAGAACATGTGTAGCTGAAATATCGCTCTGTTTTCTATCGGATGATGTCTATCGGTGAATGTCGTGTATTAAGCTTACCGGATGATGTAGTAGAAGTTTTGTCGTTTAGCGATCGGTGGATTTCATGTATTAAGCTTACCGGATGATGTAGTAGAAGTTTTGTCGTTTAGCGATCGGTGGATGACGTGTATTAAGCTTACCAGATGATGTAGTAGAACTTTTGTCGTTTAGCGATCGGTGAATGTCGCGTATTAAGCTTACCGGATGATGTAGTTGAAGTTTTTGTCGTTTAGTCACCGGTGGATGTCGTTTGTTAAACCTATCGGATGATATCGAGTATTTTAACTATCGGTGGATGAGAGTAATATGTTTTGTCGTTTTGTCACCGGAAGAAGTCTTCTGCTATCTGTTTCAGCCTCTTCCGTTGACTTTGTTCAGCGGCAGATGCGTTTGACCTCTGCAACTTTTAAAGTATTTCGCGATTTAAACCTTTATTTCTTTTGACCGATTATTCCTTAACATTCCAACCGATTATTCAAGCATTGTTCTATAGTTTTGTTTAACTCTATTTTTACTCAAATGATTTCCGCTGCAAGTCTTTAAATATTTTGAGGTTTTAAAAAAATGTCAAATTTTGACTTTCGAGCGAAGTTTTAAATTTAGTCCAAAGTTTCTTAGTTATGTTCGAGCTATGAGTAACGAACCGGGTTTATATAATTCGGGGCGTTACATATTCACCACCTCTTTCTCTTGAAACAAATCTCATTTAATATATGTTTCGCTCCATCAATCTCGGAAGATCCATTAATTTGATTGAGTACTCCACTCTTTTTATAATATAACGAAACATATTTTGACATCGCAAAGCTTAATGCTTGCCAAGTACGTTTCGTTATATTATGAAAAGAGTGGAGTACTCAATCACATCGATGGATCTTCCGAGATTGATGGAGCGAAACATATATTAAATGAAATTTGTTCCAAGAGAAAAAAGCAGTGAACATGAGGTAAAATTGTTACATTATGAAAAGAGTGGAGTACTCAAACCTGCCTTGCAAGTATTAAGCTTTGCAATGTCCTTCTGGTCCGAAGAAGCCGATATAACAAGTGTTAAATGAAGTCTGTCAAATACGTCGACAGATCTCGGAGCTCTTATCTGCTCTACAGTGGGCACATGAACCTTAGCTATAATTATTTATTTATTTTATAATTATTTAAAAATAAAAATAAAATTGAAAAAAATGGACAAAGTTTCCTTTGTTTTATGACTCCCTCATAGATATTTTCAAACAATTCTTGCATATTAAAATCACAAATATATACCTAACAGCCAGATCCAGTACGAATATAAAATAAATATATTGTTGATTGAGTGGTAGTATTTGAGGATTGTTTGGTAAACTAAAGAGTCATACGGATAATTTTTGGGATTGGAATTGTGAGAGTGCAACCTCTCTAAAGTTTTTGATTTTGAGTTTGTTTTCTAATGAATTCTGCTATTGTAAAGCAATCTGCATTGTTCGTAATGCAGAATCAGAACTTTGTATCAGAGCACATGGCGGAAGAGCCCCATAGGCGAAAGAAGAGTAAAAAAAAAAAGATGGAAAGGAGGTCTAGAACAGAAGGAGAATCAGTTTTAGGCAGAATTTGCCAATGAAATTACATGGCCTAATCAGAACGAATCCCATCAAAACAAAATCGAACATTTTACAGCGATCCTTAAGAGTCCGCAATCTGCATCTTAGCTTACCACTCTTTAACACATAACTTCTCAGCAGATCATCAGCAGCCTACATGTTTAATGATTTAAACCTGAGTATTTTGTATTCGTTTAGGAGTTGGTCTTATTGAATAACAAATAAAATAATGTATGACAACAGAATGGACTTGGGAGTTCAACAGTGACTTTTTCGTCCACCATACAAAGAGAGAGAGAGAGAGAGAGCGAGATAGAAGAGAGAGAGACGAGAGAGAATAGTTTGCAGTATTTCAGTGCTGGAAAAGGCACATTTTGAGAAGACTTTTTGTCCCTAAACTATAAAACATTTACTTTCCTCTATCAAGAGTCAACTATTTCTTTTCAGTTTCGTCTTCC